>JAEOAD010000004.1:53690000-54890000 GCA_036365145.1 Orientallactaga sibirica | reverse complement strand
CTTAATGGCAAAGCACTTGCTTAGTATACACAAGGCACTGGGTTTGATCACCAGTACCCCACATATAGAAAAAAAAAAGAAGAAAGAAAAGAAGAAAGTAAGGAAGAAAGGAAAGAAGAAAGGAAGGAAGGAAAGAAGGTATGGAAAGAATTAAAAAAATTCCATATACCTCTTCCATATTTCTTCACAAAAATGTCACTACCTAGTCTCCAGTTTAATTCAAATGTTTGTGAATGACCTTTGATCTCTGTCTTCTTTTACTGTCTTTGACACCAGGACTTGACAATGCCATCTACTATACCTCTGTCTTCTGTTCTTCATTTCTACTGCATCTCTAAGAGCAGGGACTGTCACCTGGTGTGGATGCATACTTACTTTACTTCACCTGCTATTTCATTTCTAGTATTCCATGGTAGTTTTGGTTTACAGTTATCTAGTGATGAATAAATTATGTATGTGCTTATTAGTTATTTGTACATCTTCTTTGTCAAAATGTATTTCTATATCTTTCATCCAGTTTTGTAATGTGTTTTTGGTCCATTACCTGTTGAGTTGTTAGAGTTGTTTAAATGCTCTGGAAGTCAGTTGCTTATCAGATACATTACTTGCCAATATTCTCTCTCATTCTGTGGACAGTCTTTTCACTTTTGTCATGTTTCCCTTGGCAACTCCAAAGTGCTAAAATTTGAAGAATTCCAACTTATGTATTTTGCGTTTTATTGCTTGTGCTTTTGGTCATAGTTAGGAAATCCATCCAAGGACATAGAGACTGTTGAGTTTTAAACTGCTGCTCTTTTTTTTAGATCTATGGTCCACTTTGAGTAATTTTTTTGTATGACATGAGAGTATAGACACATAGACATATATTTCTTCCAGCAGAACTTCTTGTTGATACATTCTTCAATGTCATAAAGTCATATCTTTATGAAAAAAATTAACAAACCACTAATGTAAAGCTTTATTTCTGGATTCTATTTTGTTGCACAGATTTGTGTATTTACATTTATGCTCCTGGTGCAATCTTGATTGTAGAGCTTTGTAGTAAGTTTAAAATATAGAGTATGATTTATCTTGTTTTTTTTTTTTTTTTTTTTTTTTTTTCAAGGTAGGGTTTCACTCTAGTCCAGGCTGACCAGGGTGGCCTGGCACTCTCGGTGATCCTCCTACCTCTACCTCTGCCTCCCAAGTGCTGGGATTAAAGGTGTGCGCCACCACGCGCGGCTGATTTATCTTGTTTTATGTTTTCAATGTAGCCTTAGCTATTCTTAGACCTATTACATTTTCTTATGAATTTAAAGATCAACATCAATTTCTATCAAAACTGTCTAGAGTTTGAATAGGCATTACATTTAATCTATAAAAATTAATGAGTGTTGTCATCCTAATCTATTAGGTTTTCTGATCATCAAACATGTATTCATGTATCTTTCAATGCATTCATGTATTTTTTTCTGTATTTTAATTGCTAATGTATATGAACATAGTGATCTTATATCCTAAAAATTTGCTAACCTTGTTTTCTTTTTGTGCTAATTGGTCTGTAATAAATATCTGAATGTCTTCTATAAACAAGGCTGTGTTTTCTGCCAATAGAGGCAGTATTAATTTGCAATATGAATACCATTTATTTCTTTGTGTCGCCTAAGTATGCTATCTAAATTCACCAATAAAATGCTGAAGAGAAATTATGACAATAGATATGGTGTTCTGTTCTGTTTAATATTGTTATATGTGAGTGTGTATGAGTGTTTGGTGTGTTGATGTGTTTTAATACCTGTATGTGTATGGACACACGTATGGGTAATTGTGCATGTATATGTAAGCATGTTGAGTCCAGAGGTTGATGTTGAGCATGCTCTTCAGTCACCCACTACCTTAATTTTTGAGATAGGATCTTTTTCTAACCTAGAGCTCATGGATTTAATTAGACAAGCTCTCCAGCAATCCCTTAGAATACTCCTGTCTCTAGCTTCCCAGTGCTGGAGTTAGATATGTGGCCCCATGCCTGTCTTTTACATAGGTTTTGGAATCTGAAATGTCCTCATTCTAGTATAGCAATCATTTTAGCCACTGTATCATCACACGGCCCATGTTCTTCTATTTTTTTAAACTATTTTATTTTATTTTTTTATTTTATTTTATTTTATTTTATTTTATTTTATTTTATTTTATTTTATTTAACAGAGAGAGGAAGAGAATAGGCATACCAGGACCTCCAGCCACTGCAAATGAACTCCAGACATGTGCACCCTTTTGTACATCTGGCTAATGTGGGTCCTGGGGAATTGAACCTGGGTCCTTTGGCTTTGCAGGCAAACGCCTTAAGCACTAAGCCATCCCTCCAGCCCTGTTCTTCTGTTCTTGACCTTAGAAAGAAAGGTCTTTCATCATCAAGTGTGATGTTTTTATCAAGTAGAAGTTTCTCTTATTAGGAAATCTACTTAGATTTCTACTTAAATCTACTTAGATCTCATTAGACTGTTGAATTTTTGTTGCTCTTGGTGGGATATGTTTTGGGACATAATCTTACTATGTGTGTATGGCTGGCCTGGACCTCACCATGTAGAACAGGCTGACTTCGAACCCACAGTCTTATTTTGTGAACCAGCATCCCCCACACTGGTATTACAGGAATGTGCCACTTCCTCTGGCTTTATTCAATGTTTTTTTTTTAATATTTATTTTTATTTTTATTTATTATTTGAAAGAGATACAGAAATAGGCAGGTAGAGAGAGAGAGAATGGGTGTGCTATGACCTCCAGTCAGTGCAAAGGAGCTCCAGATGCATGAGCCCCCTTGTGCATCTGGTCCTGTGGAGTCAAACCTGGGTCCTTTGGCTTTGCAGGCAAGCACCTTAACTGCTAAACCTGGCAGTCAAACCTGGGTCCTTTGGCTTTGAGGGCAAGTGCCTTAACCACTAAGCCATCTCTCCAGCCCCTCTATTCAATGTTTTTTTTTTTAATATATATATATATTTTTAAATTCTTTTTTTTTAATTTTTGTTTATTTATTTGCAAGCAGAGAGAGAGATAGAGAGATAGAAGAGAGGCAGACAGAGAGAGAATGGGCACACCAGGGCCTCTAGCCACTGCAAACGAACTCCAGATGCATGTGCCCCTCGTACATCTGGCTTACAAGGCCACTAAGCCATCTCTCCAGCCCTATTCAATGTTTTTATCATGAACAGGAGCTTGATTTTGTCATACCTTTTCCTTTAATGAGCATGTGCATTTTTTTTCTGTCCAAAAGGCTTATTACATTTATTTAAATATTTTAAAGCAACCTTATGTTCTTGGGAGAATCCCACTTTGTTTTGATATATAACATTTTAAAATATCACTAGCTTTGCCTTATTATACTTTGTTGGGAATTTTGAAATTTATATTCATAAAACATTTGGTCCTCACTTTTCTTTTTTTAAATTTTTATTTATTCATTTGAGAGAGAGAGAGAGAGAGAGAGAGAGAGAGAGAGATTGGATGTGACAGGGCTTTTAGCTATTGCAAATGAACTCCAGGTGCATGTGCACTTTGTGCATCTGGCTTATGTGGGTCCTGGGGAATCAAACCTGGGTCCTTTGGCTTTGTGCCTTAACACCTAAGCCATCTCTCCAGCCCAGTCCTCACTTTCCTTCTTGTATTGTTGGTTGGTTTTAGTATCAAGTAACATTGGGCTTTAGAGTGAATAGGGAAATTTCTTTCCTTTCTTTGGAAGGCATGTTGTTTTTTGAGGATGTTTGAAGTTCTAAAATAACATACAATCACATTTGGTTTGAACTTTAATTTATTTTTTAGACTTTGAGACAGGTTCTCATTGAATAGCGCAGGCTGGCTTCAACCCTCAAACCCATGATCCTCTTGACTCAGAGGCCTCTGTAATGTTGGGATTACCAAAATGTGCCAACATACCTAACTCCAGTTCTAGTCTTTAGGTACATAGCTCTATTCTAGCTTTCTGTTGTTTTTTGAGCAGTTTTTGATATCTAATATGTTGGTATAAATATGTTGGGACATCCCTTTAGTTCCAGCACTCAGGAAGCTGAGGTACAAATATTACTGTGGTGAGTTTGAGGCCAGCCTGGGGCTATGGAGTGAGTTCCAGGTCAGCCTGGGCTAGAGTAAGATCCTGCTTCAAAACAAAAAATAAGTTTAAAGAAAATGTGTTTCTTTTTGACATACAACTGTTATAATCTGTTTCTTTTTTTTAATATTTTATTATTTATTTATTTATTTGAGAGAGAGAGAGAGATACAGAAATAGGCAGGTAGAGAGAGAGAGAGAGAGAATGGGTGCGCCAGGGCCTCCAGCCACTGCAAACGATCTCCAGATGCATGCACCCCCTTGTGCATCTGGCTTACATGGGTCCTGGAGAATCGAGCCTCGAACTGGGGTCCTTAGGCTTCATAGGCAAGCGTTTAACCACTAAGCCATCTCTTCAGCCCATAATCTGTTTCTTTAAAGTATACTAAACACTTTAATTCTTATACCAAATATGAAATCAGGGTTTACATAAAAATTTAGGTCTTAATATTAGTATTTTATTATTAAAAGAAGAAATAAAGTTAATAAAGATAATGAGTTATTCTGTTTTGCTATACAGTTTTAATCAATTCACAGGAATACCAAAATTTAAAAATGAGTCTTTTTTTCTGACTATAAGGAAAATTAAAAAAAAAATTTAGATAAACCAGGTGTGGTGGCACCCACCTTTAATCCCAGCATTTGGGAGGCAGAGGTAGGAGGATCACCATGAGTTCAAGGCCACTCTGAGAGTGCCTGGGCTAGAGCAAGACTCTACTTCAAAAAAACAAAACAATTTTTAAAAAAAAAAAAAAAAAGCATTTAGCATTTGATGAACACTTCTCTAAAACATATATTTCACTGTGTACTTACCACGTTGAGTCCTACCATGATTTCAGCCTCAATCACATCATGGCTACTTTTCAAAAAATAATAGACCCATTTCCATGTCCTCAACTGAAGATTAGGAACATGTTTTTCTCAAGGTGTATCTATGACTCTGACCTTGTGTAAGGTGTACACAACTTGCTTTGGAAATTGGAGGCAGGTAAACTTCTCTCCAGTATTATCCAAAGACTTGGATTATCTTTGTAATTATTTAGAATTTGGCAAGCCTCAAGGAGAGTTTGCCAAGATTCATCTTCTGTGATTTTAGAATTCAAGTAATAATTAAAGAAATATAATATACAAATGTGATTTATTTACACTCCACTCAAAACCTCCTTTATATCTATGAGTTTTCAAAGCCTTTCCTCAACCTTTCAGAGTTCTCCACTTAAAAGAACAGTGAATAAGTATGCTTAAAACTCAAAACATTTGAGGAGTCTGTTTCATACAAACATATTAGTGACCCTTTTTAAGATTATTGTTGCCTACCAATCTTATTTTACTAAAAGTGATTTTTGAGGTTGTTACTAGTAGCCACAAAATGAGAACAAGATTTCTTCCAAAAATATGTTCTAAATATTTTTTAGAAAATATTAATCTCTATTCTGTTCAGATTACCTATGACCTCAAAGACCTCCTAAATTCCTTTCTTTTCTTTCTTTTATTTTCTTTTCTTTTTTTTCTTCTCTTTTCTTTCTTTTTTTTTTTTTCCCCTTTGGACATAGGGTCTCATTATAGCCCAGGCTGACCTGTAATTCACTAGGTAGTCTTAGGCTGGCCTTGAACTCACAACCATCCTCTCACTCCTGCTCCCTTAGTACTGGGATTCAAGACATCCACCACCACTCCTGGCTCTAAATTCTTTATATAAGGTAGCTAATTGTAGTGCATATATGTATGGAAAATGCACACACATATATCTATTTTCCTTTCTATTTTGT
This sequence comes from Orientallactaga sibirica, assembly GCA_036365145.1. NCBI lineage: Eukaryota > Metazoa > Chordata > Mammalia > Rodentia > Dipodidae > Orientallactaga > Orientallactaga sibirica. The sequence goes on along the minus strand of JAEOAD010000004.1, from coordinate 54,884,151 downwards.
TGAAATAATTTTGACCTCACAGCTCTATAATTTTCTTTTTCCCTAACTTTCCTTTCCCTGAGTCTTTGTATCTGATTTTCTTCTACATTTAGAACATGCCATTAGGTTTTGTCCTTGTCCTTCAAATTCTAGTTTAAATAGTATCTTAGCAAAGCTGACATTGACTATTCTTATTATGTATGGAATCATATTCCCTTAAAAATTATAATTTGATATACAAGTTTAAACCTATGTGACTTTATTTGGAAATAGGGCCTTTAAGCAAGTAAAGTTCAATGAGGTCAGAGGGGTAGGGTTCAAATATAATAGAATAGAAACAACACCAGGGATATATATGCACAGGGAAAAGACCAAGTGAAGATATAACTGTCTCCACGTCAAGGAGAGCAGTCTCTTGAGAAACAAACTAGCTGGCACCTTGATCTTGGATTTATAGACTCCTGCAGTATGGATAAGCCACCTAGTCTAGGGAATTTTGTTCTGCTGACTAAATAGATTTATACAAATGCTGGTACTGACAATGCTGGTATAACAAGCATTTGAAAAGAAGCTGAAATCTAAAATTTTTGTGTGTGAAATCTGATTTTTGCAATTGGCAACCAAGACAAATGTGGATGAGACCTGTCTAGACAGAACAACAACAATTACAAAAGAAAGAAAAGAGCGCAAAGGCAGGCAAGAGGACTTCAGCATAGTCTGAGGCTAGCTCCCTCACTGAAAACCACTGGAGACACTGCCCAGGAGAACTAAGATTCCTCACACTGCTTTGGGTTCTTCTTACTCTGTCTTACTTCTCTTTGGTTTTTTTCTAGATTGCCTCCTGCACAAAAGTTTCTGAAGTATTTGTTGTTTCAGGGTATAGGATCATGAATGTCATGCTAAGATTGTGTTTCTATTGTCAAAATTTAGAAGAACATACTAAAAATAAATGGAATTACACTAAACAGAAGGGCTTTCTTTTCTTGCCTTGCCATCTCAAATCTTATGCTCACCAGACATGGGGAAAATGTGAGATGTAAGAAAATAAGAGGGCTGTCAGAAGGAGGAAGTCACCACACTGATGAAAATCATCTTTGATTGTATGTGCATGCCTGTATTAGGCAAAGATGCAAATTAAGTTCTAAATACCATTGTTTGAGTATCTACTACTTGTGATATGCATTTCAGAAAAAAAAATCATAGCTAGCATTTATTTAGTGTTTGTTTATTGTCATGTGGTATAATCTACACTCAATAGAACGTAAGGAAAGGGTAGATCCTGTATGTCCTTTTACAAACATCTAGGAATTCAGAAAATAGAAAACATGAAGCAAGGAAATGATATAGATTAGGAGTAAGATAGTCGTTTTGTCTTTTTGTTCTTTTGTTTTTTTCCTGATATATAGTTAGCTAGGGCCTAGAACCTGTGTCTGATGTAGTTTCATCCAAAATGACTAAAGTCATTGATTTCAGCATCAGCTTCCTGCTTCTTTCTCAGACTTAGCACATCTGTGAACTGGCCTTTCTGGAGTCAGCCTCTTGAGCTCACCAACCAATCAGGTCTGTCCTTTACACACCTGAGTCTGATGATGAGGCTCATCCTAACTGTAAGTCAGATTCATACAAATGGACCTAACACACTGGTGTTAGACTTCTAGCTAATGCCTCTCTGCCCCTTGCCCTTCTCTTAGCTTGCTCTTTCCCTATGAAAGGGGGATTTTTTTTTCTGTCTCCCCAGTCTGGCTGGGACTTTCTTTTGGTTCATGCTTTCTTGCTTTGCTTTCCATCCTAATCATAGCTAAAATAAATCTCTTAATTCATAAAGTTACCCCTCTCTGAGTCTATGTTTTTAATTCTTTGATAATTTGGATGAGCAGCTGAAATTGTGGTTCCTTGGTCTGAGGGCTCCTTCATCTCTATGGACATCTAGTCACTTCCTGGGCTTCAAGGCCATATTTAAGGCTGGCTATTCAGAATTTACTAAGACTTTGGAATATCTGGAACTTTCCAATTCTGGTCTTTAGTGTTTGTCACCTCTGTAAATCTCTTGAGCATAGGAAATAAAGAGAAACTAGGAGCTTTATTTTCATTTTCTGACTGGCTGCATCTTCATACCAGAGGAGGGTGGTACAAATACAGATAATCATCAAGAGAAAGAATGAATGGAGGTGAGAGGAAAGAGAACCAGGTGAAAAAGTGTAGGTGGAAGCCAAGGAGGATAGTGTGGAACTAAAGGACAGAAACTCATATGTATCTTTAGTTAGATAGGTAGATAGATACATGGATAGATAGATGATAGATAGATAAATGGCAGTAAAGCATTTTATTATTCTTTGAATCAATAGTATTTGTGTTTATTCACATGAATATTGGAATGTAACTAGGATGACTGTCAGCAAAAACTATATGTATAAATAATGTTCTGAGAATGTTTTATTACACAGCATTGCATCAATTTATACATATTTTCAACATTTTTCTTATTTCTATTATATTTATAAGTAAAAAAATATTTCTATCTGAAGAGTGAAGACATAATTTCATGAACATTATATAGATTAGGTTTGCTTGTAGTCATTCCCATTATGCTTAGGTCAACAAGATCCTCTTTAAAAATACATAAATACTAATATTTATGGAATATATCCTACAAAACAAATACATAAGTACATAGAACAATATGGGAAGAAAATTAATGTAAGAATTAAGCACAATTTTAAATTAATATAAATTAAACTAATTTAAATGAAGAAATTTATTTTGACAAAAATATTTTTATATTTTAAAACAAGCTTTTCTTTGTTTTCATATGTAAGTGATCTAGCTGGAGTATTCTCATCCACTACCAAATAATCCTGCTATGATCCTCTGTATTTCCTTCTAGGCTTGTATAATCTAGATTATAGAAAACCTTCTAGATTGTATAATCACTATGATCCTCTGTAATTCCTTGTAGGCTGTTTTAAACTGAAGACTGTTTCTTTGGGACTTTGTTCCTTGAAGGGAAAGTTCCTCTCTCCCCACTTATTCCTTTTACCTAGCCTTGTGGGAAGTGATTGTCTTTGAGCATACACAGTAAGGAATTCTTCCTTGTGTGCCTTTCAGAGGGAAATGGAGACTGCTCTGCATTTCTAATTCCAGTAACCAGCACATCAGGTAGGTACTCACTGGGACTAGTTATATTAGAGTATAAATAAAGGAAGTGGATGAAACTTTCCTATGTCATTAAATTTTTCAAGACTTGTCTTACATTGGCCCTTATATCCTGGGCTAGAAATACAAGGACTCTTCAGCCAAGTGTGAGGTAATCCGGTTTCTGATGAAGTGTGAGAAGAAGTCCAAGTAGAAATTTACTTGGCTCCAAATTCTCCATTTTGTTCCCTTCCAAGGCTTTCTTTTGTTTTGTCATCTCAAATCTGATTATCACCAGACACTGGAAAGATGCAAGGTATAAGAAAAAGGGAGGGAGGTCAGATGGAGAAAGCCATCAAACTGATGAAAACCAGGAGATAGAAATTGGCTAGGCAGTTTAGAAGGGCCCCCACAAGTGAACTATTTTGTTTTCTTTTGGCTAAAGTGGGAAATATTCTTTAGCCTTTGAGGACAATCTGATTCATCTTTATCTCTTTTTTGCTTAAAGGAGTTTCTCTTTCCTGGAAACCAGATGTGAGGATGTGACTAAGATTGTAAGGTGCCTGGACACCTGGCATGGGTCCTGGGCTGACCAGCTCATCCCCCATCCAGTAAAGCCTTATTAACTCCAAGGTAGTAATCTTCAGTGGTCTTCCATTCTTTGAGACCATCCAGCTACATAGGGGTTCTGCCTTCTTTCCTTCTCTTAAGTGCTAGTAAAATATTTCGGGACTTTACCCTCTATGGTCTGCGGATTTCATTATTTGAATTAATGAGACCTGGAGGCCACTGACTCAGTGGAAGTTTTACGTGACTGAATACTTGGCACCCTAACCTTTGAGTTAAAATCCCATCCAAGACCCAAGAAAGGCAGTCACTCTCAAAGACACCCCAAACTCCCTTTCAACACCACACTCTGGGCCTGCTCAGGGAAGTATGAGGTGACTAGTTTCATTTGAAGTCTATATAGGTGGCATTTTCAAAAGTGTTTCAGCATAAAAGATTTATGATATAGACCAAATAGTAGTTTTCTTTTAGTCATGATTTTTTTCTAGTTCTAAATTAGTACTGTGGTAGTTTGAATATATGGCCCCCCAATATACTCAGTGTTTTATTAGTTTATAGTTTGCATCTGCAATCACCTTGTTAGAGGCAATGTCACTGGGCATTAAGGTGTGATGGTGGGTTTGAGATTCCATTGTAAAGATATAAAAAGTGTGCCTAGTGGGAGTTCCTGAAGTGTGCTGTGGCTTTTGGCTATAGCTTTGCTCTGTGTGCTGTGTGGCTGGTTGGTTTTTCTCTCTTGCTTGGCCCTGTGAAGGCAGGCCAGCTTCCCCTGGATCTGTAAGCTTCAATAAATAATATCCCTTCCTCCATAACTGTGCCTCATCTGGAAGTTCATCTCAGCAAACCTGAAGCTGTCTGCTACAGTAAAGTACAGTAAAGTGGTACCGAGGAGTGTGGGGTGAGATGAACCTGACCGTATGGATATTCGTCTTTTGGAACCTTTGTTTTGGAGGAATGGGCATGGACTTGGTGCTTGCAACTGAAGATGCCTTCTGGAGTGGTAAGCCAAGTTTTATGGACTATCCTGATGAGAGTTTGAGAATGCTAAGTACAGACAGTATTGAACTTCGAGGCTTGGCTTATGAGCTTTCTAAGGGGAAGGATAGAGTGCAGAGGACTTTGTTGGAACTGGGCTACTGGCATAAGGGATGGCTACATTCCACTATGCAGGCCCAGAAAGTTTGATCAAGGTTAAATTTGTAATGGACTGATGTGCTTGGCTAAAGATAACGGACTGAGATTTTAAGATTTTAAGTTGGAAAACCTCAAGCAAGTTAAAATTAGAGGCACTGAGACTGGAGCTGCTATTGTCAAACACATTAGCAATCTTAAGGAAGGTAGAAGGAAGGTGGCCTGACTGATTTACATTAAAACAATGGAGAGAATGCCTGAGGAAAGACTGTTAGAAACGCAAACTCTTTTGAAAAGAGTTGACTGGAGCAGGAACCTGCTTTTGAAAGCTATGATTTATTTCCTCCCTGGATTAAGAATATGGCTGTGTCCTGCACACCTGGTATCAGTTTTGGAAGCATGAAAAATGCCTGGAGGGTTCATGAATTGCACACGGTTCCCGGAGCCACTGCTGAGATGTGGCATGAGGCAGGCAGGGCATGAAGACCCTCAGGAATAGGCTGGAAGAGCCTTTGGAAGATGGATGGTGGTTTGCATGGAGACCTGAAGATATTTTGGATATACCAGGACTATGCAAGGACTACCATGGAGTACAGTGTTGGCATGGGATAAAAGTTTTCCCTGCCTACTCTGGCCAGCTGGAGGGGAAGAATTGGAAAACCTGGAGACTGTCAGTCTTTGATTATATTGAACTTGAACTGCAGAAGTTTGATGATTGCTGATGATGGTTGAATTTGCATTGTTCTTGTCTCTCCTTGCTATGCCCTATCCAGTTAAAAATGTTTACTCTGTGCCTTTACATGTTGAAAGTATTTAACTTGTTTGATTTTACAGGTCTCACTATCTTAAGTTGGTCAAGACTGTGAGAACCTTTGAAATTGGACTGAGTACAAGTTACAATGTATGATAGTTATAAATCTATTAGGGGCCAGGGGCAGAATGTGGTAGTTTGAATATATGCCCCCCAATATATTCAGTATTTTATTAGCTTATAGTTTGCATCTTCAATCACCTTGTTAGAGGCAATGTCACTGGGCATTAAGGTGTGATGGTGGGTTTGAGATTCCATTATAAAGATATACAAAGTGTGCCTAGTGGAAGTTCCTGAAGTGTGCTGTGGCTTTTGGCTGTAGCTTTGCTCTGTGTGCTGTGTGGCTGGTTGGTTTTTCTCTCTTGCTTGGCCCTGTGAAGGCAGGTCAGCTTCTTCTGCCATTATGGAACTTCCCCTGGATCTGTAAGCTTCAATAAATAATATCTCTTCCTCCATAACTGTGCCTGGTCTGGAAGTTCATCTCAGCGAATGTGAAGCTGTCTGCTACAAGTACTAAATTAGTTGTAAAAGTTTATCTTATTTAATGTGTGATTTTACTCTAGTAAGAGTTTACTTATGGGCTGGAGAGAAGGCTCAGTGGTTAAAGGTGTTTGCTTGCTTGCCAAGCTTGAAAGCCCAATGACACAGCTTTGATTACCCAATACCCACATAAAGCCAGATGCAAAAAGTGACGCATAGGTCTATAGTTCATTTGCAGTGGCAGGAGGTTCTGGTGTGCCCATACTCAGTCCCTTTCTGTCTGCTTCTTTCTCACTGTCTCTATCTCTCTCTCTCTCCCTCTCTCTAATAAATAAAATAAAATAATTATAAAAATAAGAGCATACTTATGATTTTTTAATTTCTAAATTAGTATTGTGAATATCAAAGTTAATTTGATCATTTCAACTTGCCAGGAAATTACTTAGAGAGTTAATTACTCATAGAAATATCCATACAGGTATGGAGAGATAGCTTAGCAGTTAAGGTGCATGCCTGAAAAGCCAAAGGACCCAGGTTTGATTCCCTAGGACCCACATAAGCCAGATGCACATGGTGACACATGTATCTGGAGTTCATTTGTGCAACCATTGTCTCTGTCTCACTCTTTCTTTCTCTCTCTGCCTCTTCCTCTCTCTCTCTCTCTCAAATAAATAAGTAAATAAAAACAAAATATTTTAAAGCTATGTTAAAAAGTCCCAGGACCTTTATGCTATAAATAGTTTATAATATTTTTTAAGTATGCTATGCATATTAAATCTGGAAGGAGTAAAGATTGGATTAAACATAATTACACATAGATCTATTTGTGCAAATAAATGTGAATATAGACACAAATATTTATACTTACCTATTATTTGAAATGTATTAATCTGTTTCTTATTAGAAACATAATTCATAATTCTAACACTGTGGGCATGGAGCATTGCCCTAGCAAAACCCACATACTTTTGCTCTAAGAATTTTTATTTTTGAGGAAGCAGAGTATCAATTTCAAGTACTGTTAAGTTTCTGTAAAAATCAAAGGATCGTTTTTAATGAATTAGATTCAAAATGTCAGAAACTTCACCTACCACTTGATAACTACTGGGTTGAGGGAAATGTGTCCTCAAACCATTGAGGTTACAGTATGCTTTAAAAACAATTTGAACTTGAAAATGTATTTTTTTTAAAATAGGTGCAGACATCCTAATAGCTTAGGAAACTTTGGGTGCTAGCAGAGAGTAGAAATGCAAGTTAAAAAATCAAACTACATATACAAGAACACATTTTTCATTTTGATAGCCTGTATTCATTTTCAAATTCTGTGAAAATCCTATGATCATTTTGAATTTTTAAAAATGTTTATTTCACTTTTTAAGACAACAGATGGCTAATGGTGTTCCATAAATCTTCCTTTACTATTAGCTAATTTTTAACTGAAGATATTTTTCATCTTAATTCCTAAAAGTTTAGAAGTTGTTTGTAAAAACTTTTATCATTTCCCAGGCAGTAAGGCACAAGACCTATTATTGCATCTTTTGTTTTAATAGTTCTAGTTTTTCTATTTAGGTAGGGTAGGAATTTTCCTAATAAAGAAACCATTATTATTTAATATTAGTATATTATCAATAGATAGTATTAAATTGAAAACCAGCCTCAGTGTTTAAAAGCATAGTATCAGTTTTTGGTAAAGTGAGCTCAATGTTAGTCTAAGCCTGCTTGTAAAAGAATCCAATTTATTGTTATTATAATAATTCCTGCTTAACTATATTCACCTTCTTTATTTAACTGTTCATTGCTACTGCATCTAGAACTACAATTTCTCTTTGATCTATACAGCTATTCTTGAGAATTCTCAACTTCTTCCTCAAATGTTTCAAAAGACTATTTTAAAACATCAATAGATTCTCTTTTTGTGTTTTAAATTCTTACTCTTTTTAAAAGTTGCTACAAGGCAAACCTAGTAATGAAAAATAGTGATAATTCAACATATTGCCTTCAGAGGCCCATCATTTGCATACATTTTGGGGGTGGTGGGGTATTCCTGTTGCTGTAAATTTCTTCCTACCGGTTCTTTAAACTTTTCTATATTTTTGGTCTTCTATAACACATCTGTGATCTTATATGTCTTCTGAGAAATAACAGCCATACTTTGGAAAATAAGCATTTAGGAAATGTTGATCTACTTGCAATCACACATTAGTACATTTCCCAAGCTATTCTAGGCAGATTGAGTGAATCAGAAATTTCTTACCTCTTAAGGGACGTAAGACAATGCACATCACCAGTAAAGCAAGCACGGCTGAGGTGGCAACTCCAAACACAATTTTTAGCCATGTCTACATAAAATAAAGAAAATTGGGCATAGGCACAGTTCCTTCTAAGTAGTAGACGTGGTAAGACTTTGTTTACACTTATATCCTCCGTCTCCTTCCCCATAAAGCTTTTAATTGTCTTCCACTGATCTGGAGATAATTGCTGGAATTCTTCCAGCTCTGCTAGGGTAAATGTTTCTACAGTATTTTTAGAACAATTTCCCAATTCTAACACATACCAGGATGCAAATGAACATATATCCTCACCTTCTATACAATAGACCCCTCTGACCATACTCAGTCCAGCCAACCTTCATTCCGTAGGAATGCAGGAGGCTGCACACACTAACCTTCATTGTTCCAGATGTGTTTGAAAGTTAGCTGACTCTCCCTGCAAAGCGTGGGTCACTGGATCTGTGAAAACAGTTGAAAAGAAGCAAGTCTGTCTTCCTACTTGGAAGCTGAAGTCAGGACAAGAGTTTTTTTTTTTTTTTTCCTTCCACGGCCTTTTAAATGCCGTGCCAAATTTCAAAAGATTTCTGTAAAATTAGAAACAGATTTGGGGGGCGTTCTTGGCCTTGAAATGAACTATGAGTGGCTCAAGGGAGGTTTTATAGCCTTCTCGTCCTTGTAAATTCTACACCAACATCTGCTTACGTTGCTATATAAAAGTTTCTTTTATTTTTTATTTATATCCAAGTTTGTTTCACTTTTTCTTCTAGAAATCACTCAGATTGCTTTGGTAATTCATTGAGTTTTATACAATCTTTATATTCTCAACTAAAACATGAATTTCAAATACTGAAAATTTCTGACATGCATATATATATATATATATATATATATATGCATGTCATAAAATTTTTTAGCAGGGAAGAACATTGATGATACCACATAAAATTCTGTGAGAAGTACAGCATGTAACTGCACATTTTCCTCCTGGGAGACTATGAGGCACTTGAGACAGAAATGTTTTTCTTTCAGCACAATTTCTTTGTCCATATAGCACCATATGCACTTTCAGTAAATACAGAAGTTTAAAAATTCAACTGTCTAAACCCACGGCTGCTTTACTTTAAAGAAATAAAATGCCATCTGGTGAAATTTAGTATGGGTTAGGTGTGTTTGCACAGGCTAGAAAGATGGAAAGATCAGTAGGAATAATTTACCAGCAGACCTTTGGAAGAATGAAAATGGCTTTGCAAGAAGGATATTTTTGCTTTACTCCAAGAATATCTTCTGAAAATGGAGAATTTTTAGTAATTATAAAAACCTTAAAAATAAATTTTAAAAGCATGTGAAAAGTGTAGTTTTGTGTACAACTTGATTTTGGCTAAGCCTTTGTAACTCCAAACTGGTTGGTCACCCTGGCAGATCAGTAAAATGGTTGACTTGAGTTAAAATGCACATGCACACAGAGAACTCGTTCTTATGATGATCTGGCTGATTCAAAGCAATTTTCTTGGAATGATTCCACCTGTGCCAGTTGTTAGCCTATTGCATCTCCAGGTTTTCCACTTTGGGTTTCTTCTTTAAAAGTTTACAGAGTCAGCCTTTCCTGCATGACTGGTGGCTACCCCCATAAGGCAAGACCCACATTACCCATGGGGGGAGGACAGGGAGAAGGCCAATGATGGTACTATTGTGGCCAGATATATACTATATACATAACTAATAAAAAAAAGTTTACAATGTTCTTGACCTGACAATGCAAACGTCATGGAGCACTATCATGGATGGCTCATGGAAGGTAATAAGGAAACATTAGTGTAATCTGTTGTTGTTTGCTTTAGTCGATTGGTCTGGCTACCACAGGAAACTTTCCCTAGCAAAAACCAGGACAGTGGCTTGTGAACTTCCTCTCAGACATTCTCCAGACAACCCTCCCTGAATTCCAGTCTTACGAAATTTCTGTTGAGGAAAATGAATCATTAAGCACTTACTGGCAGAGAAATGTATCCACAGCAGCTCCCAGATGACCCCCCTGAATTTTCAGCCGGTGGGCCCCTTCTTTACAAGCAGAAGCAATTACTAAGGCGTTACAAGGAACTCTGAGCCCTTGTAGGGTATCTCCATGGCATGTGATTGTGAAATCCTCAAATCCAAGATAAAAGCCACAAACCTGAAGAAGGATGGGCTTCTTGGGAACATCCACCCAGTACTTTCTCAAAAGTTCTGTCCCAGCCTGCTATAGTCCCCCAAATCCACAAGTGAGTTTCCACGACCTCACAGTCTGGAAGGAAATTGACAGCAATAAATGATTAAGGTATAATTAAAATGCATACTGTTTACTTTAGCAATTAAAAATGCACTGACATGTCTGTGGGACTGGTTTGAGCACCACTTGGCATTCTACGGCTGAGTGTGGGTGTCCTAAACAGGCTTTGTGGGGAAATCAGAACACATTTAAGTTGAAACTGTTAGTGCTGGGGAAAATTATAAGGATGAAACAGTTTATTTTTGTTTGTGTTTTCCTTGGAAGGTTAGACTAGTCAAACTATAACCTTTTGGAAAATTCTTACTAGTTTGAACTGTTTTAGGAAAAATATGACTGTATATAGGCAAATAAAAACGTCAGTGGCTTCTCTATATGATTTTATGGGTTATGGCTATACTGTTTATAACAGAGCTACAGATGTTCCTCTCTGTAAGGCAAAATGTATGTAATCTGATTTGTTTTCACAAAAGTTGGATGTTTTAAAGCATTTTAACATCTTTATTTATTTATTTTTGTCTTTGGAGATCAAAATAAAAATACTTTTGCTTAAGTCTTTTGTTTTTAAATTTAAGAAAACTAACTTGTAAACTTTATATAGTTAATTAACATCTAATTTTTTTTCTGGGAAGGCAAAAATGAATGAGAGACAGCCTGTCTTCTTGAAGAGCAGACTTTTGTACAAATTTGCCAGGTAAGTTGCTACATTTCTGCTTCCTTTTGCTTTGTGGATCTCCCCTGGGCCTCCAGCTGGGCCTGTAGTAGGAGTACCGATTGGTTGATGATTCTGTATGGATCAAGGAAGAGTGAAAGAAAGGATAAAAAGGCTGGAGAGATGGCTTAGCAGTTAAGGTGCTTGCCTGCAAAGTCAAAGGACCCAGGTTTGATTCCCCAGGACCCAAGTAAGCTAGATGCACAAGGTGGCACATGCATCTGGAGGTTAATTTGCAGCGGCTGGAGGCCCTGGCCTGCCCAGTTCTCTCTCTCTCTCTCTCTTTCTCTCTTTCTCCCCCTTTCTCTCTCCCCCTTTCTCTGTCTCTCCCTCTGTCAAATAAAAAAAATTAAAAAATAATGAAGGACATAAAACATATGAATTCAACTGTAGCCATTTTTCAGCATGGAAACTTCTCTTACAAAGCAACTTGGATCTCTTCAAATGTTATAAAAAGAGAAAGGTTGACTTTGATGTATAAAAATTTCAGGGCAGGTATTAGGATAATAAAGGCTTATAAACTAACCTCCTTCCAAAGAGGGTCTTTATAAGACATTTCAGAATATGGAACTGTTAAGCACAGTATATAAGCTATAACATAAATCCCTGGGGTATGAACAGAGCTTTCTAGAACGATTTACTGATAGCCATTGTATATCTTCCAAAAATGATTTTGGTACCATTATTTTTTGGAGCTGAGAATCCTCCAAAGGCTCATACTTTGAAGCAATGGTTGCAGCTGATGCACTTACTGAGTGGTGTTGGAAACTTCAGAAGGCTGGGCCTAACTCAAGAACTAGATCACTAGGGGGTGTATCTCTGGAGATGTATTAGGACTCTAGCTCCTTCTCCGTTTTTGCTTCCCAGGCACCATGAGATGAGTAGTTCTGCTGTGAATATCTTCACCATGATATTCTGCCACACCCCAGGCCTAGAAACAATGGAGCCAGAAGACTATGGACTGGAAGAGCTGAAACTATTAGTTGTAACAAACCTTTCCTCCTCTAGCCCATTTTCCTCAAGTCCTTTGTTGCAGTCATGGAAAACAGATTCACACAGACATATATGAGTTCCAAGAAAACACATTTAGCTATGTTTTTCTAAACTGTGGAGGAGAAAAACCATGCTGAAAACATAAATATGGGTTTTTTTTTTGGGGGGGGGATAAAAGATATAGAAGTATTAATTTCTTAAGCAAAAATAATAATAATAAACTTGTTCTTAAAGACTTTTATTTTTTTGTATGTTTGTGTTTGAGTGTGGGTGCATGCCTGTCATGCCTCATATGTGGAGGTCAGAGCGCATCTTCTGTGGAGTTTATAATGACTGTCTCTTCTTGGAGTGAGGGTATCTTTTTCTGGATCTTGCTGATTTGTTGCACTCCCTGTGAGCTTTGGGGCAGTTCTCCTGTCTATGCCTCTCATCCCTGCCTCAGCATCAGTGTGCTAGGATTATAGATAGATCCCCATCAAGGGCTTCTGGCTTTTTACATGGGGTATGTGCATGTGAACTTGGGTTCTCTGGCTTGAACAGCAAGCACTTATCCACTGAATCATCTCCCCAGCACTGACAACATTTTTTAAAGAACTATTTATAAGTCACAAGGATGAAAGCCCAAGTAGGTCAACAGAAGCTTTGCTTATATATTCTATAAATTTAGAATATGTTCCTAAAATGCCTAAATGCTGGGGGGGCAGGGTTGTAGCTCAGTGGCAGTATATTTTCTCAACTTGTACAAGCTCTAGGTTTGATTCCCAGTGAATGGAAAATAAAAATAAAAAACAAAACCTAAGAGTTTCTGAAAGTCTACCTGTTTGGTTCCTCAGATTTTAAAACAAACATTTCTTCCACTGTGATATACACAGTGCTTTAAAGTATAGTTTCTTTTACAATAAACTCATTTTACTAATGAGAAAATAGAGTCCAGAAAAAAATGAGGTAATTTGCCCAAGATTTTATAGGGTCCAGTTCCAATACATTACACTGCTTCTTTGTGATACTTTCTACAGTTGCTTTTAAAGTCATAAAGGTTTTAAATGAAATAACATCACAGTAATTTTCTTTTTTTGGGGGGGGGAGGTTCGAGGTAGGATATCACTCTAGCCCAGGCTGACCTGGAATTCACTGTATTCTCAGGTTTGCCTTGAACTCATGGTGATCCTCCTACCTCTGCCTCCTGAGTGTTGGGATTAAAGGCGTGCGCCACCACGCCCAGCTCACAGTAATTATCTATTAGGCCAGACCCTAAGAGTGTGGTGGTAGAATCATTAAAACTACACATGTCCAGCCCTTACAGCCTCACTGTGCTTTGCTATGAATACCTCAAATGAACACTTAGTCCTATAATTCAAAAATGGCTGAGTTTTCTCTACTAATCAGAGAAATAGTTATACTTTCTCTAGGATTTTAACCTTTCAATTTTTTTAATTTAAAGAATTTATCATATTATCTGTCAAAAGGATTTCTGAGCTCTAAGCTCTACTGAGTCCTGATGTCCTGCAAGTTCATTAAAACTGTCACATGGTTATAGATCTGGAAGAAGTGGCAGGACATAACATCAGAGAGAAAAGATATCACTGAAACAACTGTTTGAATCTGATCTAACTCCTAAAAGCACAAATTTTATGTAAGGAAGAATATGAAACAATAGTTCTCTCAATTTATAATTCATACCTCCCCTTTTGTAAATGTTACATATGTCAGTGGTTCATTATCCTATCATAATTAGAAAAAGTTCTCCAGGAGGCAAAGAGAATTAGTTATTAAAGTTGAATGAGAAAGTACATAATCTGTTTATTTCAATGCTCAGGACATAAAGACCTAGAAGATAAACCAGTACTTCAATGAGGTTTGATTTATTTTATGTAAGTGTGTATATGTGCATGTCCACATGTGTGTGGGTGTACATGTGTGTGCAGGTGCATGTCTGTGCATGCAGAAACAAGAGAACAACCTTGGGTGTTGTTCCTTAGGTGCTGGCTACCTTTTCTGAGATCACCAGTTAGGCTACAGTGGCTGGCCAGCAAGCCCTAGTGAAACTCCTGGCTTAGTATTACACTCCTGCATTAGTATTACAAGCCGTGCCACCAAGCCTAGATGTTTTTTTCACATGGGTATTGGGTATTAAAATCAGGTCCTCATGCTTGCAAGACAAGTGCTTTATTGACTGAGCTACTTTCCCAACCCCATGAAGTTTATTCATTCTGACTTTTGATTTTTATTTCCCTTTTTTTGAGACAGGTCTTCCCATGAATACCAATGTGGCCTATGTAGCCCTGGCTTGCCTTGAACTCATCCTTCCACTTCTGTTCCTGAAAAAGCCAGAATTTCAGGCATACAGAACCATATCTGGCTTCATGACATTTAAAAGTACAAATATATGTTCTTGGAAGTGACCAATCAATAAGATTAATTACATGTGCAAATTTAACATGTAAGCACCTTACATATTATAGCTTCTTAAAGTATATTTCTGTTTCATTAGCATTGCTAAGTTAGAAAATATTACCATGAAAAGTTGATATTTATTGAATACTTTTATTGAGCCTGACATTTTTCTAAGCATTTCACAGCTAGTATACTATTTCATGTTCAGAATGTTATTTCTATTATTATCCTCATGGTACAGATGAGAACATGGATGCATAAATATTTGTCAGTAATTTCCTTAAGGTATATACTTCTGAATGGTGGAGATTGAACATAAACTTAAATAGACTAACTTTGTAATGCAATTTTATTGATTCATGTTTAAGTTTCTCACAGGAGGATATTTAAGGAGGAACAATGTGATTAATAATGAAGACTAGAGCAAGAAGATGAAGATTGAAAGAAGAACTTGGATGATCTAGTGAAGTAGACATCTTCATTAATCCATAAATCCATGGAAAGTATGTGCCCTACTTTAGTCAAATGGAAAGCAGGTTTCAGTGCAAATGTCAATCCAAGGTACTAAGAGGGACCAGGGCAAGTGCACAGAAATTGTTGAGATAAAGGGAAGCAGTAAGATCCTTAACCACAGATCTCAAATAATAAAAAGGGGGGCAGGGATAAATTAGCAGCCTAAAATGTAAAAGATGTTTACAAAACATGGATGAATAAATGAGAAAAAATGTATCCAAGAAAAAGGGAAACAGAAAAACTGACCATCAGATGATTCTAGAAATAAGATTTTTTTTTTTTTTTGGCTTTTCAAGGTAGGGTCTCACTCTGGCTCAGGCTGACCTGGAATTCACTATGTAGTCTCAGGGTGGCCTCAAACTCATGGTGATCCTCCTACCTCTGCCTCCCGAGTGCTGGGATTAAAGGCATGTGCCACGACACCCAGCCTAGAAATAAGATTTTTTTTAAAAGCTTGAATTTTTAGAAGCTTGCTGAATCTTCTCAATGTTAGTCAGCCAGATACTGCCATCATTTAGATGCCAGGCTATGAAAAAGTAGCACTTAAACAATCTTATGATACATTAATTTATGTCAATATGACTGTTCTAAGGGAAGTCTGGTGAAATACTATTTCTGGGTATGTCTATGAAGGTATTTCTGAAAAGATTGGCATCTCAATGAGAGGCAAAGACATCAATCTTCACCCATGTGGGTGGGAAACATCTGATTTCTCGAGGTTCTGAACAGACCAAAAAAGCATCTCTCTCTCTCGTTCTATCTTTCTCTCATCATCTATCATTCCATACATCTTGTTGATTCTATTTCTCTGGAGAAACCTGATTCCCAAACTCTAAATATATGGAAAATATGATTTTTAATGCTTTTGGTAACATAGATCTGGGAAAATAAAACTGAGATAGTCTTTCAGAACAGAAAGAAGAGATGGATAACAGGAGAAATGGTAAAGAATCATAGAATATATAAACTCAAGATGTTAAAAACTAGAAATCCAAAGAAACCATAGGCAAAAAAGTTATTACAAAAGAATGCAAGGGAATTTCCCAAAATTTAAACAGAAAATGCGTCTTGGGAACTCACAAAATGTACAACACAAGATGCATGAAAACAGTTATACATAGGTGCATAATTGTGAAATTCTGAAATTAATTCAAACTATAAGTCCAGAAAGACAAGTTGTCCACACAAAAGCAAGAACCAAATGAATCATTACTGGTGAGATGATATCAAACAATGGACAGAATGCCTTTAAAGTTCTGAAAGGAAATGCTAATCAATAAAATTCCTTTCAACATACTGCTGAATATGAGAACAGAATAAAAGTATTTTCAGACGCATGACAATTGAGCCAGTTTGTTCCCAAGGATCCTTCTGTAAGAGGGAACTTAGCAGTGAATTTCAGTGAAATGAGAGAATAAATTGCTGATGTCCGCACTTAGGAGATCAAATGAAGAATTCAGATGCCAGAACATAGTGTGCATGCTTACCTCCAACCACTTTTTTTAAAAATTTTATTTATTTTTGGAGAGAGATACAGAGAGAGACAGACAGAGAGGGAGACAGAGACAGATAGAGATGGGCGCGCCAGCAGTCTCTCAGCTGCTATGAATGAAATCCAGATGTGTGCTCCCCCTTGTGGTCAAGTGCGGCATTGAGCCCTTGCGTCACTTTATATCTGGCTAAATGTGGGACCTGGAGATTGGAACCCGGTTATTAGGCTTAGCAGGCAGGCGCCTTGACTGCTAAGCCATCTCTCCAGCCCTCCAACCACTTTTGAAGTCACTTATTTTCTTTTGAGTAAGGTATTGTTTCCCATTTGGGTTGTATTTTATACCATTTGTACCCAAAATCCCAATGTGTTGCATACAGTGTGTCTGGAGGTATTTTGAAAGAAAATAAAGTAGACTCATCATTCTCCATTGAGTAGCAGGAGGATTAGAAGCACAAGGTGGAAAAAGTGCAACCTCATCAATCTATGTAAAATCAAAGTGCAAAGCTTCATAATAAACTCAACTGTTTGTTGTAGATAAATTGATTTAAAGATTCTATAATTCTGATCTGGAGAGGTGGCTCACAGTTAAAGGTACTTGCTGGCAAAGCATGATAGCCCAGGGTTTGATTCCCCAGTACTCACATAAAACCAGATGCAAAAAGTGTGCATGCATCTGGAGTTGTTTGCACTGGCAAGAAGCCCTGACATGCTCATTCTCTTTCTCTCTCTCTCCTTGCAAATAAAAATATTTTTAAAACATCTATAATTCATTAAAGGCAAATTACAAAAGCCTTTATAGTCAGACATATTAACAATCTTTACAAGTGTGAAAATATATGTACATTACACAAAAGTCAGAATGCGAAAGGGAAGTCAAGAAAGGTAGGCTCATGCCCTTCTCTCTAGAGATCATACCAAGATGAACAAAGGAATTAGAGGTGTATAAACCATTCAAAAGGAAGAAAGTAAGAAGGAAGAAAGATGGAGATCCATGGAGCTCTCTACTAATACCCTCTGTTGATTCAATTTAGACACGGAAAGGGACCCTTGCAGGCATGGCTAGTAAAGGATCAGGTTTATTTCTGTGAAGCAATGGGATATTAGCCATTGTTATCTGACAATGGTCATGTAATCCCTATGCTACTGCATCAAGGAGCTTTCATCATGGATTGCAGGGTTTTTGTTTTATTATAATGTGTAGAATTAGTAACATGAGATTGTACTGCAGCTATTCAGTTATTTTTCCCTGAGAACTGAGGAAAGATTACCAGCTATTTATAAGAAGTATCTCTTTTATGGATTAGTAAAGTGAGAATTGGTTGAACTCCATGTCTCCTTCCTATGACATTTTAATTAGTGAAATTTCAATAAATACGTAATCTAATCAGCAAGTGTTATGTTCTATTGATATTCTAGCACTTTATACTTTAAAAAAAATCTATAATGATATCAGAATATTATTCAACTATAAAAACTTTGTAGAAATGATTTATATTTCTATAATATAAATTCTAGAAATGGTGGGAGTCCAGAAAATTCACTGTGGAATTTCTGTGCCAAAACTGTGGGACATTGGCAAGTGATTTATCTTGCTCTGTTGGATGACTTGGAATCACATCAGTTTTAAGAAAATCCTGAGCTGATGTAGACAGGAGTTGTATGGGGCCTGAGCGCTCTGCAAAGCCTCCAGGGCCATCTGGATTATCCAACTGCAGAGGGGTTGGGTTTTTCCTCCTATTGGAGGAAACTTTTCAGTGAGTTCTTCCTTCCAGCTCTCTCCTTCTCCAGACTCATCCTGATGGGAGTATTATAGAGGAGGGAGCTATGAAAAAGAATGGAGAAGCAATAGGCAGGGGAAAGGACTAACAAGAGACAGCAGGTCCCGTGGACTCTGCAATCCATTCTAGCATTGATTTGCTATCCCATGTTGTGATGGCCACAGATACCTGTAGAACTTTTCATGGCAAACAGGCCCAAGCTTCCCAACAAAGGGGATCTTGATCTCCCCACTCTCCATCCCCTAAAGCTTTAAAAGACTGTCTACCAGGTGAGGCCTTCAGGAATCTAGTAGTGCATATTCTACAAAACCAGAGAGCCACAGATACCAACATGGGGATATAAATATAATGCCAGGGCAGGTGGAGCTTTACTGGGGAAGAAAAAAAGACTGGAAGGTGGTGATGGCATTCAAAAATGCAGTACTAGGGCTGGAGAGATGGCTTAGT
Source organism: Orientallactaga sibirica (assembly GCA_036365145.1). Classification (NCBI taxonomy): domain Eukaryota; kingdom Metazoa; phylum Chordata; class Mammalia; order Rodentia; family Dipodidae; genus Orientallactaga; species Orientallactaga sibirica. Next base: position 54,865,192 of record JAEOAD010000004.1, on the reverse strand, counting down.
GGTTAAGGCACATGCCGATGAAGCCTAACGACCCAGGTTCGATTCTCCAGGTCCCGTGTAAGCCAGATACACACGGTGGCACATGTATCTGGAGTTCGTTTGCAGTGGCTAGAGGCCCTGGCGTGCCCATTCTCTCTCTCTCTTTCTCTGTCTGTGTGTGTCTCTAATAAATAAATAAATAAATAAAAATTTAAAAAATCTTTAAAAAAAATGCAGTACTAGTGTCAACTGGTAAATGTCCTGTAAATTGCAGAACAACTCAGTACCACCACCCCTACTGACAGGCCACTAGGAGCCAAGAAATGCAAGGCGCTGTTATCTACAAACTTATACCTTCCATGCCATGGAAATTAGTTATTTTTCTAATTGCTGTGTTCAAATATCTGACAACAACAACAACAACAAAATAAACAGAGGAAAGGTTTATTTTTCTGTCACATGGTTTAAGAAACATCCTCGCCTGAAGAAATGGAGGCAGGAATGTGAGGCAGCTGGTTACATGGCATCTCTAGTTAGGAATAAGAGAGATGGATGGTGGTACTCAGCATACTTTCTCCTTTTTCCTTTTATTTAATCTGGGATTCCAGCCCATAGGATGGCACTGCCCGCATTCAGAGTAGGTCTTTCCTCCTTATTCAAACCTCTCTGAAAATGCTCTGATCCATACCCACAGGTGTTATCTCCTTAGGTGACTCCAAATCCAGTTACATTGTCAGTGAAGGCCAACCATCTGATCATGCAGTTCGTTTTTTTAGTATGTGGATAACTGTCTCACACTTCAACACAATGCCATTGTTGAATCTGTTTTGATTATACTATTTCTTCTGTTACCTCGACCTTTGGGAAAACTATGATATAGGAAAAGAACAAAATGAGGGCTGGAGAGATGGCTGAAAGTTTAAGGCACTTGCCTGCAAAGCCTAAGGACCCTGGTTCTATTCCCTAGTATCCACGTAAAACCAGATGTGCAAGGTGATGCATGCATCTGGATATTGTTTGTAGTGGCTAGAGGCCCTGGTGTGCCCATTCTCTCTTTTTCTCTCAAATAATCAATCAATAAATTAATTTTTTTAAAAAAATGAGTATGAAAAGACATGAGGAGGGAGGGTGAGAGGAAGTTCTGGCTTTGCCCATATGTGGGGAAGGATAATTATAAGACAAAGAAATGAGTGGAAACAGCTCCTGATTCCAAACACAACTTAGACTTTTGCCTCAGAAGAAGAGGTGTTTCTTCAAGGTCTCTCTTAAGTGGGTCTCACTGTACACAGATCCTGAGATGCAACCAGGATTGACTTTATTTTTAAAATGGGGAGGGTTGCTTTCAGTTCCTGTAGACAAGCGAAGAAGGCAGGATGTAACAGAAGAAAATGCTGGACTCCAAGGCTTCGGCCAGCCCTGGTGGGGAGCTGAAGCTGACTAAGGCCTTGGTGTCCACCTCTTAGTACTTCACATTGTTGCAGATTGCAGCATGTGACTCTTGGGGAGACACATTCAAGCCAAACCAGAACCCAAAACAATAAGAGCACTTCAAAGAATCAGCAGAAGACGTGGACTCTGACCATTTAGGAATATCCATCTGTGGGTGAGTTTTTCCCTGTGCTAGTCCTGGGCTGGTGTGGTCTAGGCCCAGGCCCAGTCCCAATCAGGAGAGCCCCTAGCCCTTACCCTCCACATGGGATCCTTTATCCCTTCCAACTCCCCATGTGGCAGGAGCTCCTTGAACTTTTTTTTCTCTTTTCTTTCTACACTTTTTTTCTAGCCACACTTTTTTCTAGCCATGTGGGTGACTTTCCTTGGCTCTGTACTTCCCGCAATAAATATAATAATATAATTTTAAAAAGAAGATGTGGGTGATTCCCTTAAGAAGTAAATTTGAACTTAAGGCTTAAACTAAATCATGGCTATATCTTTCTTAAAAAGTGAAATTTCTAGAACTACACCATCGACTCTCTTGGCCACTAACTATCCAGCTCCAGTGTCATGTCCTTTTACTATACTGAGATCAATAAAAATTTTAAAACTCGGTAAATTGAATTTTATCTACTTAATATCTAAAAAATGTGGCTATTAGAAAAATAAATAAATTGGTCTAGAAGAATCCTTCTGTGTTTTTTCTTCCCCAGTGTGAGGATGAAACCCAGATCTCATGAACCTAAAGTTAATGTTCTAAACTGAGCTACATCCTCTGCTCAAGAAGATGGAAATCATAAATGAGTCATGAGCAGGGGCCATGGCTTCACACCTCATGGAAGGGGTCAAGAGTGAAGAATGTGGAAGCCATATCTTTTATATCCTCAGAAACTTATTTGTGGATCTTTTTGGAATAGTAGCCCAAAATTCTCTTAACTGTTGAGAGACTAAGTTAGTCAACCACTAGTGTCAAAATAAAACAACATGGCCAGGGTAACGCAGACACTGGCCACTCATGTCACAGTACTGGAGACCATGAGTCAAGGCAGCAGTGAGAAGGGGCTCTGGAGAAGGCGCTCCCCCTGCCTTACAGATGGCCATTGTTCTGCTGTGCATGCAGTGGCAGAAAGCTTGGGAAGTAGTCTGAACCTTCCCTCCATAGGGACCCTAATCCCACTGAAAGAATTTCACAGCCTCTTCCAGACCATTTTAACTCCTTAAGGCCCCACCACAAATTTCCATCACGCGGAGATTAGGATTTTTACATATTTATTTAGAAGGTGGGAAAAAAATCCTGGTCCATATAGAGACTGAGATACCATCTAATCACACAGCAAGTTTGACTTGATTGGCAGACTGGGAACAGACACCGGGAGTATCCAAGACGCACTGTACCACTCCTCTAGGGAAGCAGATTCTCTGGGAAGCCAAAGGGATGGCTTTATTCACAGCTAGAGAAGATTCTGGCTCACTTTAAACTGTTTCCTCAGGGCAGGCGAATTCTACCCACCATGACTCAGTGAGTGATCACATGTAGCTAGACTAGGAAACAGCTGGAGCCTGGCTAGTGAGCTGTTGGATACAATGAACTAGGAAATCCTTATGCCAGATAAATAGCTACACGTGGCAACAGATGAAAACCGAACAGAACTATGAGTCATATTTAGGGCAAAAATAAGGTAATGCAAAGAAATTACTTATATTTGTGTCTATTGCCAACTGGGCTGTACTTTTGTATTTGTTTTATACATTGCCATCAATTTCATGCCAGCAGTGTTTTCCTCAGCCCATGATTTTATTACAACATCATCCAGAACCACTCATTCCTTCCATTCCCACTGCCAATGACCAAGTCCAGATTTTCCTTACCTCAGCCAGAATGAGTGCTTCCAGCTCCTTCCTTAATCTTTTTCTGTCCAATTTTTTTTTTTCCTCTTCAATCTATGATTTAGCCTGTTAACTCCTTGTAGGTCATCTTTCCCAAAACATGTCATTTCTCTGTTCAAGAAACTAGTATAACAAGAAACATGTCATTTTCTTTTCCTAAAACATGTCATTTCCTTGCTTAAGAAACTAGAATGACATCATATTGTCCAGACAGTATGGCAAGCCCAGACACAGTATGGCATTCCATCAAATCCAGACACAGTATGGCACTCCAATAGACGTGTAAAATATGTTAGTCTTTCTTCTTCTGCTTCCTCATTTAGAACACACTTCCTATCCTAATCCACTCTTTAAATTGTTTTAAATAAATGCGGATTGAACATCTAATATGTATGACACTATTTAAATTTCTTATTAGTCTTAATTCAGAAACCTTTCTTCAACAATCCAGGGCTTTTCTCTTAATCTCCACCTTTTCTGAAATCTCCAACACCTACACTTTGTATTAAATGCTATTATATGCTCATCTTTTATTTTCTTCTAATTCGTTCATGCTTCTAATTGTTTAGCTCTTAACAGATTTGTTAACTCTTCAAGGTCAGAGATGCCATCTTGTACCTCAATTCAGGAAGGAAATTAATATTTATTGACTCCTTTCCCAGTGCCAGTCACTGTAGTATAAAATGTGTTTAACATTTGTTATTCAGGATTCTCTGCATCACTTTTCCTGTGTGTGTGCTTTCTCTCCATCATCTCCATATTGCCCTGCCAGACAGCCCTGACTACTAATGCCAAATAACACCAACTCCAGCAAGTCAGTAGCAGATTTCCTGGTGTTTTGAGACAATGATGGAATTTCCACTCGTCATCTCATCTACTTGGGCTGTACCCTCCTACCTTGCTTCTGGGACTCCTCATTCACCAATATTTCCCCACTCATTTCTAGCTTCTTTTAATGGATCCTGTTTTTCTTTTCTTCTTCTTTTTTTTTTTTTTTTTTTTTGATTTTTCAGGGTAGGGTCTCACTCTGGTCCAGGCTGACCTGATATTAACTATGTAGTCTTAGGGTGGCCTCGAACTCATGACGATCATTCTACCTCTGCCTCCCACGTGCTGGGATTAAAGGCGTGCACCACCACGCCCAGCATGGATCCGGTTTTATGCAAAACAGTTTAACTATCTTTTTGATTCATGCCCAATAAGAGCCATAAGAGAGCCTCATTTTAATACAAAAATGAGGGAATTTCTAAGACTAAGGCATTTCTCTTTGAAATGTTCCCTGCAAGTCATAAAGTGCTCTTTTCTTCCTCCTATGCCACAAACACACATGCATTTTCTCATTTAATATGCTCAGCAATCCATTTCACAGCAGCTAGCAATAAACATTTATTGTTTACTTGGTACCAAGGCTGTTCTAAGAGCATTATCCACATTATCTGATTAAACGTTCACCATGAACACAGAGGGAGGTATTATTATTATTATTATTACTCACATTTTACAGATTAGGAGTGAAGATAAGCACCTGTATAAGAGAAGTTGGAGAATAATTGATAGGGCCAAAGTTAAAACCTAGGTAGTTTATTATAGAGTCCAAACTCTAGATGTTGCTGCCCTTACCAGGAAAAAGACATGGAAATTTGAAAGGTGAGATGACCTACAATGGTCACAGAGATAGTGACCTATGGGACAGGGACCCTTGCTTTGTCCATCCGAGCAAGACATTCCATCCTCTGCCTTGCTTTCATCCCCTTGAGATCAGCATTTTCATGGTCACCACATATGTAGTTGTTCCCATTAAATGTCACAGAGTTATACCAGTTAGAATTCTTGATTTGTCTTTTCCCTTGATTTCCTGTATACTGAACATCAAAAAAAAAAAAAAAAAAAAAAAAAAAAAGTCTTCAACCTGTCCTTTCCATTTCTTTTACTGAATCTGTACCAATAAACTTGCCTACTACCATCTAGCTGCTCCTGTGATATCCTTTCCAATTAATTCATCAGACTAGCTGGATGGGAGAGATCAATTCTTGCCACTCCCCTGATGATCATCTCCAGGGGCTTGTGATTATGCTCGGACTGAAACCCAAAACCCAGCTCTAGACAGTGGTATACAAGGCTATGTTTGACCAGGAATGCCCTTTGTCCACCTCCCTTGGAAATCATTCTTACCCCATGTAACCACACTGGGCCTTTTCTAAGTTCACAGAATATAGAGAATTTTGCTTATTTGGAAATCTGCCTATGTTTTTTTTTTTTTTTTTTTTTTTTTTTTTTTTTTTTGGTCTTAAATGACATTCCTGTTTTCCTACCATTTTTCCCTCACCCCACCCTGGCCCATCTCTCTGTCTGCATGTGGAGACCAGAGAACCCAAGGTTGTTACTCCTCAGGTTCAATCTGCCTTGTTTTGATATAGGGTCTTTCACTGGACTGGAGATCACCACCTGAATATCTAAGAAGGAGCCTCAGTGATCCATGTGTCTCCTGGAAAAAGCCTAGGATCTTGAGTCCACCTGGATGCTGGAATCACCCGTGCTAAAAAACTAACCAAGGAAACATACAAGAGCCACAATTATATATATATATATATATATATATATATATATATATATATATATATATATATATATATATATGTAATATATATATATATATGTATATATATGTGTGTGTGTGTAATATATATATATATATATATATATATATATATATATATATATATATAAAAAATATGTGAGGAAAGCCAAATAAGTGAGGAATAATTAATAAAGAGGTTTAATCCAAAGATGACTTCTTAGCATAATAAGATATTTAAAGACATCATTCTTCCTTTTTTTTTTTTTTTTTTTTTTTTTTTTGGTGGTGGTGTGGTGGCGGCACTGGGTTTTGTTTGTTTGTTTGTTTGCTTTTACTTTGGTCAAATACTTCTTCAAATACTTATAATGTATGTAAACAGATGGATTGTCTTTTTTAAATAGAACCTCGTTTTAATAATTTTCATATACATACACAGTGTTTTTGGATCACAATCCTCTCCTAATGACTTTTTTCAACTTCTTCTCTTGTCCTTCTTCCACTGAACTCTCCAGTCCCTGTCCTATTTTGATATCATTTTTTATCCTCCTCTATCATACCTGACAGAATATTGATGGGCCTAATATTGTGAAGGATAGCTGCTGTGAGGTCAGGAAGGCAAGTGCCACTCCATGTCTGGGAGACAGTATCCCAGAGCACACCTCCCCATCCTCTGGATCTTACATTCTTCCATTCCTCTCATCTATAGTGTTCCCTTTTCATGAGCTGGCCATTTTTGGTGAGTAAACATTCCCTATATTTCTGTGCTCAATACCAGAACACTATATTGATTTTTTGGGAGAATAATCAATATTTTTGTTAGGATCCTAAACAGAACATTAGTATGTTTTATTGGAAAAGTAAAGAATCATTAAATAATGTGTGTGCAAGAAACTAGGTTTTAATTAATTTAAACGTTAATGTTGTTATTCTTCTAAATACAAACCCATGCTGAGAGAGGTTTAGCTTTATTAGGTTAAAGTGAGCATAACATTTAAAAAAAAACAAAAAACCTTTTTTTCTTTTCTTTCTTTCTTTTTTTCTTTTCTTTTCTTTCCTTTCTTTCTTTCTTTTTTCTTTCTTTCTTCCTTTTTTTTTCTTTGCCTTTCCTTATTGTGGTGCTAAGATGGAACCCACAGCCTTACGTCACAATGAGTAAGTCTTCACCATGGATCTAACCCCAACTCCATGATTCTTTTCTTTTTTTGTGTGTCTATGTGTATATGGTATGCATGTGGATGTGTTTTGAGAGTGTGTGTGAATGTGTATAGAGGCCAGAGGTAGATGTCAGCTGTCTTCATTCATTCTATACTTTGTTTCCTGAAGCAGCCTCTTTCACTAGAACACAAAGCTCCATCTGACTAGCCTAGTTAGTCAGGTTGCCTCTCAATCCCCTGTCTCTGTTTCTCAAGCAATGAAACTACAGATGGGCCCCCACATTCACCCAGTATTTTTGTGTATGCTGGTGATTCCAGTTATGATTCTCTTGTTTTCATGGCAAAAACATTATCCACTGAGCCATCTCCCCAGTTCTCCCTCATCTTAATAAATTTTATTTGGAAATTTAAAACATAAACATACCACAAATTGGTTGTATTCCTATTAGGTTATCCTCTGATAACCCCTCTCCCCAGTCTCCATTCCACTATGGGCCCTCTTCAGTGTGGGGGGTTTCTATAACCACTGTGGGATCATGGATGCTCCAGTCAGTTTCTGTGGTGAGAACAATGCCTCACAGTACTTTTTTTTTTTTTTTTTTTTTTTTTACTGTGTGGCCCTTACATTCTTTCTGCACTCTTTCTCAATGTTCCCTGAGCCTTGTATACAATGTCAGAAGTCTCCTTTTTGTGTTGCACTCTTGGCAGTCTCTGATTTTCTGCTTTGGTAAATTTTGAGTCTCATCAGTATCTACCAGCAACTCCCTGGGAAAGGTTTTCTGGCTAGCAATGAGAGCAGCACTCTTATTGAATCTGTGACTCCCTCTGTAATTTTTCTTGGGCTCTGCAAGGTGTGAATAGAGATGACTCATCCTGTGCTATGCACTCAGCTTACTCATCATTCTAGTAGGTCATGGATTTCCCTGTTACTCATGACTATTTGTAGAAATATTTTCTAACCAAGAGTGAGAACAGCATTGCTCAAAAAGGATAAATGTATGCATTTAGAAGACTTTTGCTGACATAACTTCTCCATTTATCCAAAGGACAGTGAAAGCTTCCTTCTAGGGTCTATTAATCATAGTCTTCTGATTAGGTTCCTAGTACCAACCATGAGCTGACCTCCTATCCAATCAGTGAGCAGTTGATTACCACCATAACTTCTATGCCACTATTTTACTGGTGTGTTAATCTTGTCTGGTTGATTTTGAAGCTTACAAGATCCATTGATTTGTCGCTGGTGACTTTTATCTCACAGGATCTTGCATAGAGCTTTGTAGCACTATGGCAATGAGTTGACAGAGAGCCTGTTCACATCTCTGTTCCAGCTTCATTTCTCAATGTCCTGCCACTGCAGCCTATGGTACATTCAGTGATCTTGCCCTGTATTTCTAGTGGGTAATGTGATTTGGCAATTGCCTGCGTTGTTCTAGGGACCTCATTGTCCTCCTTGACCAAAAGCTCAGGTGACTCCTTCTGGTACTGGTATTCACCTACAATGGCTTTTGGTTTTAAGGTAAAGCTTTCTCCATCCCAGCAGGGAACTTATACCTAAACTATCCTTCTCTTTATTTCTCTTTTTAACAGAGTTATACCATTTAATTATCTAAAAAAGAAATAGACTTCTATAGTACTGATTCATGACATTTTTAATTTTGTTTATCCTTCTCTCCCCTGAGTCTGTCCCCTGGATTCTTCCATGTCCTGTATTATGTCTTCAACAGGAAAGGGATTGACTCGCATCCTTGAATTATAATTCTGAATATCAACGGACTAAACTTCCCAATGATAGGTTTACATGATTACATGAAAGATATAGGTTAACATGCTGGATCAGAAAATTGAATCCATCCATTTTCTGTCTTCAAATAACTCACCTTACCATTAAAAATAGACACCACCTTAAGAAACTCACCTTACCATTAAAAATAGACACCACCTTAAGAAACTCACCTTACCATTAAAAATAGACACCACCTTAAGGTGGAAGGATGGAAGAAGAAATTCCAAGAAAATGGAAATAGTAAGCAAGCAAGTGTGGCTAATATCTGACTAAATAGACTTTAAAAGTAGTAAGAGACAAGTAAAGCAATCAAGGAAACAATTCAAGAGGAGGATATTAAAATCCCACACAAGTGCACTAAACTTAATAAAGAAAATCTACTGGCCATTAAGTCAGACATAAACCCCAGCACAATAATAGTGGGTGACAGTACCCCACTACTATCAATCAACAAATCACCCAAATAGAAAATGAATAAACAATGAGTTAAATTGACACTGTAGATAAAGTGGGCTTAATAGACATCTATAGAATATTCCATCCAACTCTACAAAGTACACATTCTTCTCAGCAGCTCATGGAACTTTCTCTAAATTAGACATATATTATGACACAAAGCAAATCTCCACATATTTAGGAAAACTGACATAACTCCTTGTATTATAACTTGCCACAATCAATAAAGTTAGAAATCAACAACAATAAAGAAAATAAAAAAAAACTACTAAAGTTTGAATGAGATTTTGTGGTTTGTTGTTTTCTTGATTTTCATTTACTTTCATGTCCTAGTTTTGATTATTTATTTATTTATTTATTGCTTCTGTTCCTCCTGAGTATATATGTTTATTCAAATCTTCATTAAGGAGTGTTCTATCCAGTATTCTGTGTAGGACCAGCTTAGTGCTCATATATATACATAGATTTTATCATGGAAAGTTTTTTCTTTCTCCATCCATGATGAGGAATAATTTTGCTGGGTATAGTAGTATTGGATAGCAGCCATGGTCTTTCAATATTTGGAATATTCCATCCTAAGTCCTTCTGGCTTTTAGAGTTTTACAGTCAGTTGACATTGACAAATATGTTATTTTGATAGGATTACCTTCATAAGCAACAAACTATTTCTTCTTTGCAGTTTTTACTATACTTTGTTTTCTGTGTTTAATGTTTTAAACATTTTTTTTGAGGCAAGCTCAACAGAGTGGCCTTTCTTTTTCTTTTTCGTTTTCTTTTTTTAATGAGAGAGAGAGAGAGAGAGAGAGAGAGAGAGAGAGAGTTGGCATGCCAGGGCCTCCAGGCACTGCAATTCAACTCCAGACATGTGTACCCCCTTGTACACATGTGCAATATGCACAATTGCATCAGTGTGCATCTGGCTTATGTGGGACCTGGAGAGTTGAATATGAGTCCTTAGGCTTCACAGGCCAATATTTTAACTGCTAAGCCATCTCTCCAGCCTTGTGTTTAGTGTTTTGATTGCAATGTAGTATGGGGTATTTTTTTTTTCTCTGGTTCTATCTATTTGGCATTCTGTATGCCTTCTATACCTAAATGCTCCTCTACCCTGAGATTTGGTTAAATTTTCTTGTATAATTTAATTGTAGATATTCTCCATGCCCTTGGCTTGTATATCTTCACCTTCTTATATTCCCATTAATTTGAATGCTTGGTTTTTTTAAGGTGTCTTACATTTATCTCCTGTCCTTTTTATTTTTTTTTTAACATTTCACTGATTTGGCCTCTTATCTATTTCCTGTAGCTTGCCCTCAGTTCCTGATTCTGTCTGCCACATGATCTATTCTGTTGGTGAGGCATTCTTGTAAGCCTTTAATTGAGTTATTTCATTTTTTATTTCCATTAAGTTTTTCTCCAGCACCCCAGTCTCTAATGTGTTCCATTTTCATTTCTTGGTTTGACTTTCTCATTACATTTATTATATTGTGCTCTTATTGAGGCATTTGATCATGTCTTCCTTGAAACTTTAAATTCATTCAGCTACTTATTTTGCTCTTTTTTTTTAAAAAAAAATATTTTATTTATTTATTTTCAAGGGGTAGATAGAAAATACGGGCCTACAGCTGCTGCAAATGCATCTGGCTTTATGTGGGTGCTGCAGAATTGAACCAGAGTCATTAGGCTTTGAAGGCAAACATCTCAACTGCATAGCTATCTCTCTACCCCCCTTGTTCTTTTTTAAAATTCTCTTCCATTTCATCCAACCATTTGTTTATGGCCTAAGTTTTTTGTATATACTTATCATAATTGCATTTTGGAATTCTTTGTCTAGAGTTTCCTCTAATTAATCCTCATTGGAGGCTTTAACTATTGGACTAGACACTTTTGGGGTGGATATCTTGTCTTTAATTCTTGTGTTACTTGTTTTGCATTGGGGATAATTGCTTTGTCTTGCTGAGAATTCACCAAGAGGAGCTCCACTGTGGTGTGTGTTAAGTGCCCTGAGCCACTGTGCTTTGGAAAGGCTTGGACTAGTCCTCTACCCATAGTTCTGGGCTGGACACACTGGGAAGTATGACTAGCATTGGGAAGGCCTAGTTGTACCTACTTTGTGCAGGTGTGGGCAGGAACTAGAATGAGATCAGCACTAAGTGGGCCTAGTACATATTCCATAGGGAACACAGAAACAGTGTTCACCTTGAGTTTTTGTGGCCTATACCACCTTGCTTGGGGTAGGAGTGATTGTTTGAGGTGAGTGTACTGGACCTACTCATTCCTACTCTGGGTGGGTGGGTGATTGGGACCAGGACCAAGTTGGCCTAGTCCTTACTCAAGGCTGCATAAGCAGGCAGTCTACACACTTAGGGCAGTGGAGGAATGCTAACCTTGAACCTGAGAGGTTTACCCTACCTTATTCATTGTGTTACATGGTTTCACTATGGTTCTGCATTTTGGTTCCTGGGGGTGGAACCAGTGCCAAGGCAGGGGTGGGTGAGCGGTCTATTTGAGCGATTGATTCTGGCACAGTAGGGAGCACTCTGACTTATTTTTTTAAGACTTGGAGAAACTGTAGCTGAGAAGCAAAAAAAGAGAACAAAAGGGCATTCAGGAGCCATAGAGTTGGAACCAATGCCATGAAACTAGCCAAGAGTCCACCAAGAAGTCACCCCCGAGGAATAGAAGATCTAGCCGTTTTTTGAGACAAGTAGCTAACCTGGAATTCATTATGGAGTGCTGCCTGGCCTGGAACTCATGGAAATCCTCCTAAATCAGCCTCTTGAGTACTAAGGTTGCAGGCATGTGCCACCATATCCTGTTTTTTAAAACTTCCTCAGTATAAAATATGAGAACTCTGTCTAACTGCCTGTATGCAAATATTAATCAAATAATCATTTCTATGTTTACTATTTCTGATTTTGTGTTGTTACTACTGCATAGTAATCTAAGTTTCCAAGGAGACATTTATGAATCCATCAAAGGAGGTTTACTACTTCCCTATGTGCCCATCTCTATCTTTACATCTTAGTGGACAGTCCTGCAGACCATGTAACAGAATAAATTGTGTCTGCTGCTGCTTTGGTATCTTTACTGTGAGTTGTATCTTTCATTCATGTTATTCTTCTTCCTTCTCTTCTTCTTGCTTCATCAATGGCACTGGAAGCTGCCTTTGTGTTCATCCTTCCTCTATCTCTGTACGTTTGGTCTCATCCCCTTCCATATCTCAAGGAATCTTTACAACAATTTCACTTCTATTCTCCTGCTATACCTTTACTATTTACGTTGTGCCTGTCTTACTTCTCACTCCATAAATCATTTGTGGACTCTGGACCCCTTGTCATACTTCTCTTAAAAAAATGCCCTTCAAAGATAATCTATCAGTTTCCCCATCTAAAACTGACACTTCAACCAAGCTGATAATTAATTATAAAACCTATTAATTGTTTCTTGAGGCAGGATCTTACTCTAGCCCAGGCTCATCTGATCTCATTCCATAATCCAAACTGGCCTTGATTTCACAGTGATCCGCTAATGTCAGCTTCCAGAGTACTGGGATTATTGACATAAACTGCTATATCCAGCTTAAAATTTTAAAATACCAATGGTATTAATCACTAGATTTTGTGAACAAAGACCTCCTGAGATATACATGCCACCCACTCTGCATCCCTCTTTCTGCTTCCCAGAGCAGACTCTGTGCATGTTTAATTCAGAATAGCAATGCAGTAATGACCTCACTTGAGGCCAATGATTATTGGGTGTGTTGCTGAGGCTTTTGTCTAGAATTTTGGGAAAAAAGGATTATTCTCAGGGAATTTTGTAGCAGGATGCATGTGGTCAAAACAAAAACATCTGTTTTCCTCCCACTTATGGTTTCTTTCAGAGAACTTGGCCTCTTCTCTGTTATATGTACTATTACGTAGTTACTTAAGTGAAGGTGAGTCATATTTTGCAACAAACAATTTTTAATGTGTGCATGTGTAGTGGTGCAATGTGGTCTGCAGTTATGTGGGTGTGGTATGTGGTATATGTGCACTTCACAGGCTCCAGTAATTCTCTGCTTCTATGTTCCTCACAGGATGGGCTACAGATGTGCATGGCCATGCCCTGTACATGGGTTCTGGGAAATTAAACTTAGTGGTCTCAGGTCCCTGCAGGCTCTTGTGCTTGTTCAGGAAATGTTCTTAACTGCAGAGTCATTTCTCTAGCCCACATCAAACATTTTAAACTCTATGTTGATAATATTGATGATATTTTATTCTTTCAAAAAGAATTTACTTCATTCTATATGTAGATAGAATGGCTTGTGATTTTCTAAGGAATAATAATAATTAATGGCAAATTACATTTTGTGAGTTGAGACCTGTTCTCTTCTTATTTCCACAATAACAATTTCTGACATTTCCACCCCTAATTTTTTTTTTCTCTTCTGTATTAGGCACAACCACTCCCTTATTTGGGATAAAATATTTTAAATGTCTATTATAATTATAACAATTTTAGATGTTATCTGAAACAAATGATAAGAATAAAACATTACACTAATTATTTATTGTAAAGCATACAGAAAATTCCCCAATTTCTTCCCCAGTTATACCTTTAAGTACAAAAACAATTGGCACATTACACACACACACAAAAAAAAACCATTACTGGTTTAAGGAAAAGTTGGAATTTGCATATCATGTGTGATATAATCTGTGAAAATTATTGTTTATCTATTTTGAACTCAACACAAATTTACCAAAAATTATTAAAAGTAAAGCCATGAAAACTTTCAACCAGGCTCATATTCTAAGGCAAAGAGTAAATTTAGTATTGGACATTTAGTGTTAGAAACTTTAGTGTGGTGCTGCCTTAAAGTTTAAGATTATTCTAAATCATAAATTATTTTGCTCATTTTCATATTGTACAAAGCCCCAGAACTTGATGAGAATGCCATGGCCTGCTCAGGGGTTCAGAATGAAAATAGTAGTGATCCCACAGACCATTCATGTAATGCACACACAGAAAGATAAACAAGCTCACTCTGAACAGCAGGAGACAGGGTTGAAAGGAAATGTTGAAGTTGAAAACATGCTCATCTTTGACTCATTATTTATATAACCAAATTAATTACTTACACTTGTCTCCATAAATAAAACAATGCACCTTTTTAAAATTAATATACAAAAAAACTAAGATAATGAATCACAAATTAACTCAGTAGGTTGGCCATGTATATCATCAGATGTGAGGTTAAATATTACTTCCTGCAAACAGTCTTTCTGTGGTCCTATCTAAGATCTGAACTTTACCAATATGTAAAACTTACAAACTACCACCTCTATTCATATTTAAAATTCAAGTGAAGTGACCATGGCATAATTAATTTCATGTAAAGTAGGCCTTGGTATTATACCGTAAAAAAAAAAAAAAAACTCTACCCATAACAAAGAATATCGACAAGGTATTCCTTATTTTATATGCTGGGATCTAAGAAAAAATGAGTTAGACACATTAGACAAATAACATTTGTGATAAACCAAACTACTGTTCAATCCAGTTTCTCTGTCTTTCTCTCTTAATCAGTTTCTGACTGAGTCAGTAAAATAGTATTTTATAAAAACTCTATTGAAGTCAGGATTTAACTAAAATTATTCCTATGTTAAGACTAACTAAGGGCTGGAGAGATGGCTTACTGGTTAAGGCACATGCCTGCGAAGCCTAAGGACCCAAGTTCAATTCTCCAGGTTCCACATAAGCCACATGGTGGTACATGTGTTTGGAGTTCATTTGCAGTGGCTAGAGGCCCTGGCATGCCCATTCTCCCTCCCTCTTTCTCTCTCCTTCTCTCTGTCTCTAATAAATAAATAAATAAATAAAAATTAAAAAATCTTTTTAAAAAAGGACTAATTAAGTCAGGTAGTCATTGAATAAATATGCTGATATTTATATTTATACTTATCTTACTGTCAATATTCTTTTTGGCCTCAGGCACATTAAGTGGCTTAATCTCAAAATCTTAAAACTAGTGGTTTTACTCACTCTGTGCTCTATGCATAAATTCAAAGGCATACTGCTTCTAGTATGACTATATAAGGCAAAGTGCACAAACTGAAGAAGAGAGAGATTATGACTATTTCAAATTAACTTCATAATCCTTAGAATGGCATCAATGTGTCTTATTTTGTATTTGTTTCTATGACTCATATATTTATTTACAAATTTGGGAAATGTTTTATTTTGCTCAGAGTGAGTGAACAATACTTTCCTTACATGTTCTCTCCACTTCAGTTCTGGAAATGTAAACGGAGCTAAATTCTGGGAAGTGACATCTGAGTTTTGTTTTTTAAAATCATAGAAAATATCTGCTGAAAAAGTAGCAAAGAATGACTTCATATTTGAGTAAGGATCAGAGTAACCTGAAAATACTGTCACAGATGCATCAGAAAGAGAATATCAATCGCACCCAATAAGTGATTTGAGTTGGGCAATGCTAAAATTTTCTTACTGTGTATTGCTGTTTTCCAACTTTATGTAAATGTGCTTGAGTTTCTTCCACCTTCAAAGCACCACCAACAAAAGGAAACTCTAAAGCCTCTTGGCTTCATATTCAAATAACTGAAAACAATTCAATATTTTTATATTAAAGATATTTGTACAAACTCTAATCTACTGTACTTTAATTTCAATTTCCTGAACAGATCTTAGACATAGCTACATTCCAGTTTCCAGTGTGCTCAGCAGGTATTTAGACCGTAGCTGATATTACCCCATCACAGAACTATGTTTTCAAACAAAAGTAGTAGACAGGTAGCCAGAAGTATAAACTGTGAGAGTGATAAGGTTGTAAGGAACTTAGCTAATACTTAATCCAACCTCTCATATTCCAGCAGAAGAAAGATCTTTGAGATGATGTTGTTCAAAGTCATCCAATCAACTGAAGGTCTTATAGCAATTAAATCTCAAACATTTTAACTTCTAGACAGATGTCTTTATGTCATATTATGTGAACCAATGCTAAAATATGACCATTACATTGTTCAAAGGTAATTAATATACAGTAATTATCATTGCTTCTTAAGTGAAATACATGCACAATAATTCATGTTTTCAGGTAGCATCCCATATTGTTTTATACTATCTGAAATATGTATTTTAAAACTTTAAAGTTATTGAAAAAAGTCAGTAGAAAACATAGATGGGAAAACCTGATATTTGTTGATACCTCAAAAACAGTCTACATATGTTACAGTAGTACATTTAGCTATCTTATACATTTGGTTTCTTGCATAGTTTCCAAAACATTTTGAATACAGCAATACTTAAAATGGAGTCAGATGGAGTTTTACAAAGTATTTTAAGAAAACCAAATCTTTTGTCCTCTTGTGTTCCCGAGAGCTCTGATTGGTGGATAGTCATCTTTGGTCAGGTCTCACCAAGAAAAGATTCAGCCCAGCAAGGTGGCACACATCTAATCCCAGCACTCAAAAGGCTGAGATAGGAGGATTGCCAGGAATTTTAAGCCAGGCTGGACTACAGAGTGAGTTTCAGGTCAGCCTGGACTAGAGTGCGACCCTGTCTCAAAAATAAAATAAATAAATAAATAAAAAGTAAAATTGAACCCCTTATGTTGATTTCAACTAATCCATCAAACCTACAGAAGGATTTTCTTTTCACTCTCTCTAGCATTTGTTTATTCTTAATCACAAGAGGCGTCTGTGTGTGTAAAGTAAGCCATCCGTGAGGCTTGGTAAATCCCAGTCAAAATGATCACTTGTGTTTACTGTCTCCTATCTGGAAATTGTATATGACAGAGTAGTTTCTACTTTGAATAGGTCCCCTAGTGAAGAACACTGGCCTTGTATTCATCTCCAAGTGATAGTACTGTAAATGTCATCAATCAGGGTAGTTACTCATCTGCCACAACATGGGGAGGATCAGGAACAGTCTTTTTTCTTTATTTCCTGCTAAATCCCATATAAACTGTGGACAAGAAGGTGAACTGCTTCCTCAGTAGATGCAGATAGTCTCATTGGCATTAGAATGAGTACTTTCCTGTGAATACATATCACTCATGGTAAACCTAGATGTGATGTTGGGAGCAAAATTCTAAGATGATCCCCAATATTCCTCCCCTAAATCACATCAATTTATCTGTGACATCTTGAATAATCCCTTTGTTTTGGGTATGGTAATAGCTTATGGACCTCATTGGGTAGTTACTCCTGTTCCTACAGTAAAGTCACATAAGGTTCTTTAGCAGCCTTGAGAGGTTTTGCTAGTGACCCTAAAGAAGCAAATGATATGTTGGGAAAGGGCCTGCTTTGAGCAGGTCTCAGTATAAGGGCATTCTTAGGATCTTAGAGCAATTTCTAGTGGACATTCATCAAGAACAAAGCAATCCTAGTTAGATGTCTGCATGGAAACTAATTTTGGAACAAATGAGTTTGTAAGTAGAGTTTTTCTCTTGTGCCTCTGGATGAGAATACATCCTGCTGAAACTTTCATTTCAGCTTTGTGAGTCCCTGGGAAGACTTATGAACTACTTATGATAAAAAATATGTGACTTGTTATACAATAGAAATCAAATAAAACCAATACAGAGAACATTATAAATATTTCACTAATATGGACACAATTTCAACTAGATTCTTAAAATTTGTGACAAAACTGACATAGGTATATTGGATTTTTATTTATATTCCACTCTACCTTCCATAGTACTATGACAGTTTACATTAATAAATACTTTGGTAGATCTTCTTTATCCCTAATTTTGCAGTTTATCTTTGTGTTGCTGGACAAACATATGACCAGAAGCAGAAAGGGTTTATTTCAGGTTTACAGAATGCAGGGGAAATACCATCAATGGAAGAAGAAACTGGCTTATTTCCATAGATCATACCAGAGAGACACCTCCAAACAGCCTGAGCTAATACTAACAGCCAGAGCTACAACTTCTCTGAAGAGTTTGATCCACCCCCAGTGACACCTCCTCCAGCACGCTGCTGATGACTCAAGTTACAAGCTTAATCAAAATACTTCATGCTGAAGGGGACATACATACAAACCACTCCATCTAACAACCAATAAGAGAATTAAACACACAATATAACGTGTTCATTCAAATAATTCAATGCAAAGTCAAGTAATGTTCATTGATTCCAGCATCAGTTGAGTGGTGTAATGAAAACATTAAGCAAAATCATAGGAAATACTATGGTTAAGTAACCTGAATTAAATATTAATCTTCATCACTGAACCAGCAATATTCTGAGTAGTCAAGGTCGGGAAATGTGATAGGTAACTCTACCCATTTCTTGTATTGTTTCTTTAATGAATTATTTTTGAAAACCACTACGAAGTTCTTTATTTTCAGACAAGGTAAATCTAAGCCTTTGTGTACCATCATTGTTCCCCAAGCCTGGAAAACAAAAGAGTAAAGGAAAAAAATTAAAAGTACATTCAACTTAACATTCCTCTTGACCCAAGTAAGACCACCACAAATCACTCACCTGGCCACATTTGCAGATAATCTCTGCATTTGTTTGATAGTCTGCACATTTACTTTTCAGAGCTTTGTTTTCTCTCACGATGTAAAGTTGTCTAAAATTATCAAAGGGAATAAATCAACAGTAGGAATTGGTAAAATAACAATCTGCAGCCCCTTGGTCCATGACTATCCACACACCTATGTTATCTGGTACCTCACTCATCCTGCCTCTCCTGTTCCCCGGGATCGTGTGACAGATCAGGGTGAAAGATTCTTTCCTTCCACACCTCTCAAGTATCTCCTTGCATGGTGTGCCTACTTTGAAGTTAGTTTTCCTTGGCTTTCGCCCTTCAAAAATTTGAGAACAGGGCTGGAGAGATGGCTTAGCAGTTAAAAGGTTGCCTGTGAAGCCTAAGGACCTCTGTTCAAGGCTTGATTCTCCAGGACCCACATAAGCCAGATGCACAAGGGGGTGCATGCATCTGGAGTTCGTTTGCAGTGGCTGGAGGACCTGGCACACCCATTCTCTCTCTACCTGCCTATTTCTGTATCTCTCTCTCTCTCTCAAATACATAAATTTAAAAAGATATAAAAAAGATATTAAATAATTTGAGAACATCCACAATTTATTTCTCCCTTTGTGCCCTGTGCAAGTTACTTTAAAAACTGACATTTGTAATATGAATATAATTGGGGGACCTTCAAGGGCAAAATTTTGGGAAAAACTCACTTTGGTTATTTTGAATAGCATGGCCCTTGCCACTAGTAAAGAGACTTAGAGTTGATCTTCCTGGACTCACTTGAACTCTGGAGTCATGTTGACATGATGCATCTTCTCTATCATGTGGATGTGCTCCCCTGAGAAGGCAAGCACACTACAATTTTTGCAGAGAAAAGTTATTAATGATGGTTTGTCCTTGCAATGCTTTGCAATGCTTCTCTTGGTTTTCATTTTCTTTTCCAATATACTTTGTACCTGCAGTTCCCAAATCTGTAGAAAGAAATGGTCCATTTGAAAAATTGTTTCCTGAAAGCCAGAGATTTTAGATGGAGTTATAAAAACATATATGAAGCTTGTACTCTATGGAATGGACATGATGAAGCAATGGCACTGGCAGTATTAAGTATATATCTAGCTCCACATTTAAAGAAATAATGGGGAAAAAAATGTCAGGTCCATGCCAGGGGAAATGTTTAAAATATTCAGCAAGTTCAGGCACTTGCCTTTGAAGCCTAAGGACCCAGGTTTGATTCCCCAGTACCCATGTAAGCCCGATGCATATGGTGGTGTATGCATCTGGTGTTCGGTTGCTAGGTACCTCTCTCTCTCTCTTTCTCTCTCTCTCCCTCTTTCTCCAATAAATAAATAGAAATTAAAATATCAAAATTAAAAAAAAATTAAAATACTCAACTCCCTGCTAGAAGTTTGACATGATTTTAAGCTTCCTGTTATTTAGACTAACATGTTTATGTCACAGAATATAAATAATTTCTTATGTGTCTACCCTCACTTTTTATGAGCGGTTGCTTAAGTTTTGTATTGAGAAGGCTTCTAAAACTGGAAGAATGAAGATGTTCTTCTAGCAGCTATAAATAAGTAACCATGCTTGCTAGGGCTTTCAACACAAGGGCAATATTTGCCCTCCACTCCATGGTTTTCTTTTTCATCCAACTGGGAAAGTCTTGAAGTGGGGGGCAGAAGCCTTCCTCAAAGGATGCTAAGAAAGGACATACACCCTGGAGTCCCCAAAATGATGTCATTTATTACAGTTTAAATATGGCTTGTTTTTCCAAATCCATGCAGGAATAGAATTCACAAAGTCTTATGCTAATTGTAATGAGGAAAGAAGCAATCTAGATATGGTGTTTACAACAGGGGCCTTTAGGAAGTGATTACCTTAGACTAGGACATTGGAGAGGTTCCCACATTGAATCATGATGGTTTTATAAGGATAGGCAAGAACCCAGAGGAGGCATACACACATCCACACACACACACACACACACACACACACACACACACACACACACACACACACACACAGCTGCCATAATGTGATACAACTCAGGGGTGTGTGGGGGTTGGGGGATGGTGGGTTCTCATACAGATGTCCATGCTGTTGAACTATATAACTATGAGGCAAAACAAACCCGCTTGTATAGTAGCCTACCTTTGGTATTGCACTGAAGTAGTGAAAAGCTGATTAGCACAATGTTTTAATCTAAAAATCTGACCCATAAACTGCCGCGCTTGTCCTAGAGTACACTCTAAACAGCAGTCTTAAGCATTAGCAATTACAAGCACCTCAGTGATTCTTTCTCATGGGTCATAAATGTGAGGCAATAACTTTCTAGCAGCATTATTCACTGGAAAAAGTTTGATATGTCAAAATGCTTGGTTTGCTTTATATTTAAAGGGGTTTAAAAGATATAAGTTTGTATATAAACCTGGCCAGAAAACCTTGGAGTTGGTTATAGCTTTGCACACCAATTTGAAAGCATCCCTTTCCTAAAACTCTATTTAGGGTAGAGCCAATTCTAATGTTAAGAAACTAACATTCACACCCATATGCAAGGGTGTGAATTTTCTTCTAAATGGATTGTTTGCTATTATAGTAGTTACATGAAGGATTCCCTGAAATATCGTAGAAATATATATTTTCATTGCATTCCTTTACATAATTAAAATAACTGTGTTAGTAAATTGAGAATCAACTAGGTGACATATTATATGTATTTTAATCACACAGAACTGTCCTCAATGTGACTCTGTCCCTCTAAGTGGTACTACTCAAAAGTAGCCATCTAGTGACTTTCTAAAAATTATATTTCTCAGCCGGGCATGGTGGCATACTCCTTTAATCCCATCACTTGGGAGGCAGAGGTAGGAGGATTGCCATGAGTTCAAGGCCACCCTGAGGCTACATAGTGAATTCCAGGTCAGCCTGAACTAGAGAGAGGCCCTATCTCTGAAACCACCCCCTCCCATAAAAATTGTATTTCTCTCTCTCTCTCTCTGTCTTTCTTCTCTTTTCTACTTTCCTCTTTCCTTCCCTCCCCACCATCTCCAGAGTCTCACTGTGGCCTAGGCTAGCCTTATGAAAGATCATTTTGCCTCTGACTCCTGAGTACTAGGAATATATGGATGAGGCACCATGTCCTACTATATAATCCTTGAATTCCCTAATACATCTATATATGGCATGTATGATGTGTTTGATTTTTTTGTCTACTGTATGCCTTCTTCAAAGTTCGCCAAGCACACAGTAGAATATCTACTTCATATAGCAATGGTCCTACCTGTTTGTTACCATGTTCTCTGATCCTAGAATATTCCTTGATACTCAACAAGGATTTCTCTCTCTCTCTCTCTCTCTCTCTCTCTCTCTCTCTCTGTGTGTGTGTGTTTTGAGGTGTGTGTGGTGTATGCATGTGCAGTGTCCCATGCAACCACTTGTGGCTAGGTATCCTCTCTTATAGTGGGTAAAGAGGAGCAATTGGTGTCCAGCTCTATCACTCTACCTGCTGATAATTGAGCCAGAGTCTCTTACAGATTACAGAGCTTGTCTTGTTTCTCATGAGCTCTAGTAATTCTCAGGTCTCTGTTCCTCTATGGATCTAGGGTTACAGATGCTTGTGGCCATTCCCAGGTGTTTCTGTGGGTTCTGAAGATTGAGAGATCAAACCATCTTTTAGGTTTGCACAGGAAGTTCTCTTGACCACTGAGTCAGCTCTACAGTCCCCAACAGGTATTTTATAACAATTTATGTTGTGTCTGCACAAATAGATTGGATCAAGCCAGAATTACCACATCAAATTGAGTAAGTGAGCTACATTAGTCTTTCTGGATCAAGGGTAGCCTAAATTTAAATTACCAATGCTTATGTTTGGTTTCCCTGGATTTATCAAGTGCCCCCCTGATAAATTCCTGCCCACCATAAATTTGGATATTTGTATGTGAATATGACTAAGCACCTTTCATCAAACAGAATCTTATAATTCAGCAGTTTCTTTCTCTAGAAGTAGCATCAGAGTTAGGTACCATTGTCAGCTATAGCCATCTATAAATGAATACTAAATTAAGAATAATACCTTGTGAGCATAATCCTCTGGCTTCATATTTTGGACATGGTGTATAGCTTTATGCATCATCTTCTCTCGGAAATCATTAACTAACTCACGTTCAATGACTCCTGAACCACTGTTGGTAACCAGGATATAGGTGCTCTCATCAGCTCTGGCTCGACCACGGGCCTGAGAACATGAGCAAAACCAAGTAAATTAAAGACTATGCCTTGCTACAAACTCTCCTGGTTTGGGTCTGGGAAGATAGTCCTCAGACAGTATACTAGCCTTCAAATGACCATTGTTAGTAAAGGTAGTAATTTCTCAATATTTTATGATTAAAAAAACTAAACATACAAAAACTTGAATAAATAAAGGGTAAAAACACAGAAAAGCAGAGGCTCACTAAGGCCTGGGTATGACACTTTCAGATATCTATGAGACAGCATGGTTCAGATTCCTGATCCCACAAGGGGTTTACAGACTAAACTGAAACAGTATTATACTTCTGAAAAGTCTCAGGATACAGAATAACAACCAAAACAGGGTTGTTGATTAAAACACAACAGGCTGTCATGCGAGTTAAAAAACAGAGGTATAAAAGACAGGGTTGTATAGCTCCTTATGATTGTCTTTCAGCAAAAAAGAAAAAAAAAGAAAGACAGTGACAACTAAAAAGAGAGGTCTTGTGCTGTTTTACAAAAGCAAAGCGATTACAGTAGGAACACAACATTACAAAAGAGAACCCCGAGGTAAGAATCTGTGTACCTGGACCATGGCTATTTCATTAGTGATGAGACCATAACGGATAATGATGTTGCATTCTTTGATATCTAGACCTTCTTCTGCCACTGTGGTAGCAATAAGCAGATTTATTTTTCCAGTGCGAAACTTACTAATGACTTCTTTTTGCTCATTCTGTGGAAACATTTTAATAAATTGTATTTTGTGATGCTAAACATTTAAATCTTCTAATTAGGAAAAGAAATAATAAATTGCAACTGGTCAGTGTAAATCAGAGGATTAGATCATACAAGGATTTGCTGCCATCTGTTTTTGGCATTGAACAAAGACATGATGGTGAGACAACATTTGATTTCCAATCTGGGATTACCACACAATAACAAAAATATTTCCATCTTCCAGTCTGGAGGTGGGAAGACAATTCTTTAAGCCAAAAAAATATAAATTGATGAGTGATTTGGGAAAGAGAAGGGGGGAGGACATGGCAAGGAGAAACTAAAATGCATTATTACTTTCACTTAACTACTGAATTATTTTGCAGATGGTTGAGCTTTGAGTCACAAGGAAAATGTACACTGTAGACAACATTTGGTCACTTGGAAAATATTCAGGAAAGAAACACAAAATACTGCAGAAAGGACACCTGAGAATTTGAATTCATTGGTTGCTTCCAGGTAGGGGAGCTGAAAGACTAGAAGCAACATTATGCTTTAATCCTATTAATTTTAAACAAGCAAATATATTCAAAAGGTAAAAATGAAAGAATAGGTTATTAAAAAACATAAGTGTTCTAAATTAAAATATTTGAGCTGTAAAAGTTAATATATTAACTTTAGCATTTGCATAAGAATGATAGCTGAGTATAAATCTGTCTTGATACTGACACTGAGTAATTCTATATTCTCGTATCCACTCTCATCAAAGCTACTGTTACAGGTAGCATTTGGTGCCCACTCACGCCATATTTTTATCACTATACTTGCCGAAAAAATGAACCTGCCAGAGCAACTGTGTTATCCTTTCCCTTCCCTTTCTTCTTGGAAATCTTGAGATTTATTTCCCAACTGTGGGAAAGCCCTGTAGAAAGATTCTTCTTGAGGGGCTGGAGAGATGGCATAACGATTAAGGTGCTTGCTTGCAAAGATTATGGACCTAGGTTTGATTCCCCAGTATCCACATAAGCTAGATGCACAAGGTGGCACATGCATCTGGAGTTCTCCCTATCTCAAATAAATAAATAAATAAAATATTTTTAAAAGAAAGATCCTTCTTGAGTCTTTGATAATTTCTACCAAATGCCTTCGTATCCACTGATGAAACATGCCCTTGGATTTTAGCATATTTCTGTGCATAAATTCAGAAAATAATTTTCATAATGTAATTTCAGGCACAGTGCTAGGTCCTTAGAATAGATCAAGTAGATGCCTAACTCTGTCTACCTTGGTTTACAACATGAGGCTGGTCTGTTATTGGTGTTTTGGCCTGTAGCCCTTGGTTTGAATGAGATAAGAAGTAAGTAGCTTTTTATTTACACTCAACTCTTTTCTTTCCAAATAGTCTGGGGTCATTTAAGAAAAATTACAACACTAAAGTTTATTACTAGGATGTGAGTTTATATGTATTCTTTGTATGGATTAACACAGAGGGTATCAGATGGAATTTTCCATTTGCCATCAAGCGTCCTAGAAGCAAGAGCAGTAATTCAAAACACATTAAGTAAACTAACTTTCAACCAAGAGGAAACAAAGTGGTCATCCAAGTATTTTTTCTGGCACTAGATTTCATGCACTCTAGCCTAGGAGAACATATAGTATAAATTGAGCTTTGCAGTGGATAATTTCAAGTCTTCCTTGCCCTTAAATAAACACTGAAGTAGATTTAGTTTGCTCCAGTGGTGGGAACTATGATGACCATAACAGAATGGAAACACACCAGTGTCCCACAAGACTCTGGGTGGATGTGGCTTGAACTGTAACAAGAACATTTTACTCGAACAGGCCATCACTGTGCTTCTCAAGTCCACACATGTCTTTCTTAAGTATGTTTTTCTTATGTAAACAATAAGTAGTATAATGAATTTTTTTACAAAAAAAAAAAAAGAAAAGAAAACAAAAAGGAGTAGAAAAGTTCTCAAAACCCAGCCTCTAACATAGCAAATACTTGAATTTTTCCAAGTTATATTACACATTTCACCCTAAGAAAACATTTACTGCATAGTTTTGCTTATAACTCACACATTTTTGTGAGAGTTTGAATGTTTTTGCTTGATTTGTATTTTATTAAAAAATAGCCTGGACTAGACCCTGCCTCAAAAAAAAGCCAAAAAAATTATTTTCTTACTTATTTGAGAGAGAAAGAGGGAGAGAGAGGTAGAGAGGAAACAGAAAGACAACAGGTGTGCCAGGGCCTGTAGCCACTGCAAACAAACTTCAGATGCATGTACCACCTTGTACATCTGGATTTACATGGGCATTGGGGAATCAAACCTTGGTCCTTATGCTTTGCCTTAACTGCTGAGCCATATCTTCAGCCCTGACTTGTATTTTATTTTTATTTTTATTTTTTTGGTTTTGCAAGGTAGGGTCTCACTCTGGTCCAGGCTGACCTGGAATTAACTATGTAGTATCAGGGTGGCCTCGAACTCTCTGCGATCCTCCTACCTCTGTCTCCCGAGTGCTGGGATTAAAGGCGTGCGCCACCATGTCCAGCTCCTGACTTGTATTTTAAACATTCCTTTACACTTTTGTTTTTTTTTTTTTTTTTGGTTTTTCGAGGTAGGGACTCACTCTGGTCCAGGCTGACCTGGAATTAGCTATGTAGTCTCAGGGTGGCCTCGAACTCACGGCAATCCTCCTACCTCTGCCTCCCGAGTGCTGGGATTAAAGGCGTGCGCCACCACACCCGGCTCTCCTTTACACTTTTGTTCATATAAAAGTCATTCATTTTTTGCAAGAAAAACTGAACACAGGAAGTTCCTGTAAATATGTGGGGAGAAACCCATATTTAAGGCAATGTTTAGATCAACAAAGGTCACGTATCAACTGTTATTAATTCCAAATTCCAAGAAGAGATCCCTTATTTTACAAATGACCTTGTGAGGTGGTGAGAGAATCAATGAGCAGCATTATAAACAACTTGAGGAGAGCAATAATGGCACACAGGAAACGAAGTCCAAAAGATGTGGATACCTGTGTCATAGGCTTCACCTCGCTGCTGTGTCCAGCTCCAATCAGATGGTGGGCTCTAACTCCTACTTCTGCAAATTTTTCATTTTCAGAAATCCACTGGGAAAGTGCGTACGTGGATTGTCTTGTTTTTGTGAAAATGATTCCTCTTGCTGATTCCTCAGCCCTTGTAAATTGTTCCAATATAGTGTTTCTTAATTTGGTGAGCTTTTCATTTTCATAGTTTGGGTTTTTAGCCAGCTTTTTCAATATGATCTTGTTTTCTTCAAGAAATAATTATAATTCTTAATGTTAATGAGCTTGATTTAGCTATACCACAACACATACATATATACTCAGTCAATAAACACTGTACACATCATACATAAGTACAAATTTTATTGTTAAGAAAGAAATTAATTTAAAACAATTAAAAAATAAAATTAGTATGAATTAGTAAATTATCAGAAAGAAAACATTGACAAATCTTCCATAGTGATGCACTGTTGTGACTCACCTATAGGTAATCTTTGGCTCTAATAATCAGGCTGTTCTAACTAAAATGTTAATTGCAATTGTCTTGAAAATTATAATGATCAAATGATTTATTATGATCAGCAACTAACAGCTAACCTTGTCACATCAATTAGAAGCCTCAATCTTCATGGGATTTTTTTCTTTAAAATTAAATTCTTAAAAGGTTCCTTGTGGAGGATTTTAATGGTTGTTAAAAACTATTTTATTTATTTACTTATTTGAGATAGAGAGGGAAGGAGAGAGAAGGGGGAAGAAGCAGATAGGGAGAGAATGGCATGCCAGGGCATGGAGGCCTTCTTGAGCACTTACAGAAAGCAGTAAGGTCAGAGAGGTCAGTGCATCTTACTATCTGATCCATGTTCTGTTGGGCCTTACCAAAGAACAAATTCATGAGAAACGTATCTGTGGCATCCAGATTCAATAGCTTCTTTAAACCGTCCTTGTGTTCCTCATCATGACAGTTGCCATCATCATCACTGTCATCCTCTAGGACAGCAACCCTCTTTTCTTTCTCATCATTATAGAAAGTTTCAAGGTGGTTATATGCATCAATCATTCTGATTGTGTCATTGATTTGTAGGGCTTCATTGTACTTCCTCAAATGTTCTGCACAAGCACGGTCTTTGTGATTTCCTTCTTTAGCAGCTGAGAAATAAAACATTGTAAGTAAAACAATGAGCATATAACTGTCCTATAATTGTGTTGTAGACTTGAATATATTATGGCTTTAAACCCAGTTTACCTTTCTTTGCCTGTGTGTGTAGTGTGGAGTGTGTTGTATGTTTGTGCTTGTATGTGTTTAGGTACACATGTGGTGTGTGTGTGTGTATGTGTGTGTGTACACAAGTGCACACTTGTGTGGGAAAGCCTGCAACCATGTACACATGGAGGCTGGTGGTCAATATCATTTATCTTCCTCAGTTATATTCCACTTTATTTTTTTTTAAGATGGGGTCATCCACTGAGTGCAGAACTCACAAAACTGGCTAGACTAGCTTGAACCCCAGGGATGTTCTATCTCTGCCTCTCCTGGCACTGTGATTATCAGCACATGATACCCTGCCTGGCTTTTATGTGAGTACTCAGGTACTCATTCTTGGATGAACCGCCACTTCAGATTTTCATCCTAGGTCTGAAATAAGCAAATTAAAGCTTCATGTGAGCCATGGCTTTTAAAAGTGGCCAGTTTTCCAATTCTCCCAGACCTGCTGCTTGAGCTCTGCATGAGCAGAACAAGTACCTGACCCATGTGGGAATGCTTAAGAAACAAGTGAGTGAAATTGTCTTTGGAGACAGAGCTAAGTTATCAGAACTATCTGAATAATTTAAATATGTGATAAATGAGAATGAAAACTAGACAACTTGGCACATCTTTCTTTAGATAAGGAACTGGAACAAGTTTGTGCTTGTCTTATACACAACACAGAAATTGCACTTGATATTCCATTGGGTTTCAGATTGCTTGTGAATATAATAACAAAATCATGTAAAATCTTGGTGCAAATATGAAATGAATTATTAGATCAAAATCCAAATTACCTTTCTTTTCCATTTGAATGACCCACTGTTCATACTGCTGAGTTCCAAAATCTGACTTTGGACTCATTTCACAATAAGTTTGAATACATGTCATTATTTCCAGAAGTTTTTCTTTGAATGGATCCTAAAAATAAATCATGTAAGTATTTTTAACATTTATTTTGTTATGGAATAACTTTATCTGTATACAATAAATTTGGTTTCTAATCATTACCTAGACAAAATGGCAGGATGATCTCTGATAACTCCTTCATATGTTAGATTTGTATTTTTCATCTCCATTTTTACTTCCACACCTGCAGTGGCCGGAGTGGAATTTCAAGTGTCCCTTCATTGCTGTTTCACCTGGCCTAGTTTTGAACAGCTGTCTTGTGCTTCTTACTGCTTCTGGTGCTTGGAAGAGGCTCCAAGGATTTTTGGGTCTCTGCTCCTCTGGGGAACTGGAGTTACAAGCAGGCAGGCTATACCCAGCTGTTGTATGTAGGAGCTAGAGATTGGAACTCAGGCAGTCTCAGGCTCCCTTAGCCTCTCATGCTCGTACAGGAAGAGCATTTAACCACTGAGACATCTCTCCAGCCCAATCTTAATCATACTCCGTATTTTGTTAGCATGGTTATGTTTAGGAAATCTACCAGTACACTAATAAATTTATGTTTTGCTGTGTGTATTATACTTCCATGAAAATGATTTGTAAGGTTCAGTAAGATAAAAATATGGAGAATTTTATTTTATTTTATTTTCTATTTATTTATTTGCCAGCAGAGAGAGAGAAAGAGAACAGAGGCAGACAGAGAATTGGCATGCCAGAGCCTCTAGCCACTGCAAACGAACTCCAGATGCATGTGCCCCTTGTCATATGGCTTATGTGAGTCCTGGAGAATCGAACTGGGATCCTTTGGCTTTGCAGGCAAACACCTTAAACGCTAAGCCATTTCTCCAGCCAGCAAATTGTATTTACAAAAACATTTTGAGAACTTATTTTTTAATGATTATGAGTAGAAACATGGACTTAAACTTATCAAGTAAACGTAAATAAAAAAAGAGTAAAAGTGCATGTACTACATGTGATGTGCTATTTCCCCTCATATATACCTATACAGATATCTATATACCTATGTCACTGCTGCTCATATAATCCTATACAGATACATTGTGAAGGGCCACTGGCCATGGTTTGGTGCTCACTACATTTCAACCACCTGCTGCACATAACATTTTTGTGTGTATACTTGTGTGTATATGTAATTTATGAGTGTGTGGGAGCACATGCATGCCAAGGTTCATATGTGGAGGTCAGAAGACAACCTTGTGTGATGGTCCTCACCATCTATCTTGAAGCAGGCTCTCTCATTGTCACCACTGCATTCCCCAGGCTAGCTGGCCCACACTAACAATTCTGCTTCAGCCTCCCTTCTCAATCCATGTGCTCTGGGATTGCAGAAGCCTGCAACTGTATCTAGCTTTACTTGATAGGATCCACACTCAAGTATTCACACTTAACATGGCAAGTCCTTTCTCCACTAAGCCCAATATCCCATCATTTTCTCCCAATAAACTTACAAGGTAGGTTCTTAATGAGATTAAGCTTATTATATATAACTAAAATTTATCAGGCCTTTTCAATTTTACAGAAGAAAATAATAATTTAGCCATTCATCATAATTTCCAAACTGACTGTCAGGTGAATTTTTTAATTAGTGAAAACACTTATCAGAAAAGCACATTTCTATTACATATTTCACTTCTTTACCATAACAGTTATTTCTTAAGAAAGTCAATATGCAGATCATCATTCCCATTATCATTTCCAATTATAATTTAGTAACTAAAAAAAAAATGGCTCCTTGGGATGTCAAAACAGCAATCCTGGAAATCACAAGCAGTAAAAATGAGGACACTATTATAATCCATCTTGGAGTGATTTGAATCAGATCCTCCCTAAACTCATGTGATCTGAAGGCAGCTCCACAGATGGTGGCATCTATAGAGGTGGAGCCTTTCTGGAGGAGGTGTGTTTATGGTGACCAGCTTAGGGGTGCCATAGCCAGCTCTCCCTAGCCAGAGTTCAGCTCACTATCTTGCTATTAATATCTTCCACTGCTTTGTCAAGCAATGATGTCAAGACTGTGCTCTACCAGGATTTTCCCTGCCATCATGAAGTTTCCCCTCAAGACTGTGAGCCAAAATAAACCCTTTTGTTCCATCAGCTGCTTTTGGTCAAGTGTTTTGTCCCAGCAACACAAAAGTAACTATAACATCTCTAGCTCAGCTGTACACGCCTCCCCACCTAAATACTCTTCTCACTAAAGGCTCATATGAAGCCAATTACTGCACTACCATTCATATAAATTAGAAATAGGATAGAGAACACAGCAATTAACAGCAATGCTTTGCTGGACATTATCAAGTGTTAAAAAATATAAAATGATAATTAATTAGCTAAAATTTTAAATATTATTCAGATAATAAAAATAAAACAGCATTTATCACTTTTCAATTAAATATGGGGTTGCCAACTTAATATACATAAAATGCTTTGAACATACTTCTCTGTTGTCATCAGTGATTGCAAACTTCTTGCATGGCTCCTTTATTTGCTGTTTGAGTTCGTCAACATTCTCTTTTACAGTTTTAATGGTAAATGCATCAAGATTGGCACATATCTAGAAAAGAGACATTTTTAAGCAATTTCATTCCCCTTATGTATATATATTTTAAAGATTTATTTTATTTATTCATTTATTTATTTATTTATTTAAGAGACAGAGAGTGAGTGAGTGAGAATGGGTGTGCCAGGGCCTCCAGCCACTGCAAACGTACTCCAGAAGCATGTGCCACCATGTGCAACTGGCTTACGTGGGACCTGGAGAATTGAACTTGGGTCCTTAGGCTTTACAGACATGCACCTTAACTGCTAAGCCATCTCTACAGCCCGATTATGTGTATATTTTTATGTAAGAAGTATTTAATGTTATTTTAGTAGAAAAAATGTTTTAGTATTGATTCACTGTGAATTTGATAAATCAATGATCAATTGTATTTGTGGTCTATGTAGCAAAAAGAATCTTTTAAGTCAAGTTACTGGATAATTCTTAGAATTCTTCCCACCCCTCACCTTCCATTCTGCAGCTGGCTGTTGGCCATGAAAAGTATAAAACAACTTACAGAAATTTGCAGAAGATGTTTTTGAGATAAACATATTACACGGACTCGTTAAGGAGCTTTTGCTGACCATCAATCATTGCTCCCAACCTCTTTCACACACAAAAAAGAGAGAGTAGAACAAGAAGAGGCCTTAGTCTTCATGTTTGGTTCATGGGTGAGAGTTGGCCCTTAATAAATTATATCTCGAAGACTATAATTGTCTCAGTGCTGTTTATGTGCATGACCTTTTTACTGAACTCAACTTAAAAGTGAGGGATTATAAATTCAAATGCAATTACATCTTCAGCTCTGCTTATGCATTTAACATTTAGGATCCATAGCAACACGTTGGGAAGCTAACATGTCCATCTTAAACCTCACTGGAATAGGAAAATACACACACACACACACACACACACACACACACACACCATGCTGCTTTGAAAGCCATGAAGTAAAATGTATAGGGACTAAAAACTACCAATCTTTATAGTTCATACATGCTTCTACCAAAGAGATCATGAAGCTTAACAGAAACAGAATCATTGAAAAGGTGGTTCTACTTGCAATTTCCAGCAAACCATATCTGTTCTTCACAACTGTTGAAATATTTATTTAGGTATATCACTGTTTTATTTTTAGAGGTAAAGTAAACAAATTTCAGTGAAGTGATGATCTTGGTAGATGTTTGCCTTACTTAGAAAGTCTAAAGAAACACAGACATTAGCTGTACCTTTTCTGACTGCACACAGTCACAGACTTACATTTAAAATGTGTTTTACAGCTTCAGCTTGATTTTTGGCCCCTCCAACACCAGGAGATGCTGTTAGTCCTATTATCTGTGGCAGGGGGACTACTGGTTTGTTTTCTTTCTTGAGGGTATTGTTTTTCAACTTCTGTTTCAAGTACCGTCTCATAATGTTGTTATAGACAGCTTCTTTGTGGGTGTGATGACATTCATCAATGATAATGAGGGAAAAGTCTTAAAAGAAAAATCAAATAGTTTGTCCAAATGAAAGCTACAATGACACTGACAAATTCTTTGAGACCTAGAAGACTGTGCCTTGCCTTTGGCAGAGCATCAGCACAGCTCTTTTTCAGTTTTCTGGTATGTCTCTAACCATAAATGACTCTTTTCCTGCTTTTCTCTTAACTTCTTAACCCATCCCAAGTAAAGTAGAAAGGAATAATTTTTTCTATGGAGAATAAGGTAGTGTTGATAGGATCCATAAGGAAATTTTAAAAAGTCTTGTGAGTGTTTGATTTATTAATCATCTACTTATGCAAAAGAAACTGACCTCATGAAAAAAATGTAATCTATTTGCTTCCCCAGAGAAGGAGAGATCTTCAATGAAATCTTTTTTAAAAATTTTTTAAATTATTTTATTTTTATTTTGCAGAGACACAGAGAGAGAGGCAGAGGGAGACAGACGGAGAATGGGCACGCCAGCAGTGTCTCAGCTGCTGTGAACGAAATCCAGATGCATGCGCCCCCTTGTGGGCAAGTGCGGCATTGCGCCCTTGCATCACTTTGCATCTGGCTAAACGTGGGACCTGGAGATTGGAACTGACATTCTTAGGCTTAGCAGGCAGGCGCCTTAACCACTAAGCCATCTCTCCAGGCCATCCTTCAATGAAATCTTTAAAAAACATAAGGAAATTTAAATGCAGGTTAATTTTTTTAACATTTAAAACATGATTTAACAAACACCCTCTATTACTTTTTTATTATTATTAGTTTTTCTTTTTCTAAAAGTAATAACTTCAACCAACCTGACAACTGGACACAGGTATCTTCTCCATTTTCCTTATTTAAGAGAGAGTTCTCAAGGATTTGAGCTGTACTGATAATAACATCATAAGATTTGACAACTTCTGGAAATGATATTTTCAGCTTGGTATCACCACTTAATCCAATAATGCGATACCATTTCTTCAAAAATGGATTGAACTCTTTGCGAAACAGCTGTTCAGCTAGTATTACCTTTAAAATGAAATGATTCAGAGTTTTAAAAAAGAGAGTGAAAGCAAAGTCAAAGAACAAGACATATTGATCAAAGGACTAACTGTGGAGATTTAAGGGAAGCATTTACATTTAATTGGTTCATTTGGAAGAACAGCCTATGCACTAGTATTTTTTTTAAGGTCAATGATCATTTAATGTTTTAGCATTTTCATTTATAAGCATACAACTTTGCACATACAGGGGAAAAAAGCAGGCTCTGTAGGCACAATAGAATACAAAAAAACACCTTAGCAATCACAAAAATAATTGAAGTGAGAGAAAAACGAGGATTACATACCTTTTTTTCTACATAAACTAAAAAGCACAGAGTAAGATTACACAGGATAAATATGGATCACTGCATCTCATCAGAGGGAGCCTCTCATGGTGAGAAGGCTACCTAAGGTCACAGACTATCTTTATATTTACCTGTTAATAAACATCTTCTCCATGCTTGTTAGAGGCAAACATTGTATAGGGAACATGAAGGTGTTTATAATATGGTTGATGACTTAGAGTAATTCCATTCAGCTGAGCACATACACTAAGGAAGACAGCTTATCATATACAATATGATAATTCAAATGCATACAAAATGAGAGCAAAGAGGAAGACCAACTGACCTCTCAAAAGAAGGATTTAGAGAAAATCTCTAAGTTCTGGGTCAGTCAAAAGTTGCATTGAAAGTAAGGGTGTATCAAACTTCCCTGAAAGCACTATACTTGATGTTCATATTCACATATTAATGCTACTCTCACTTCTGGTTAGAGAAACTTCTCTTTTCAGATGGAGATAACCACTGGGATGACCAAAAAGGCAACATAGTGCTGAGAAGAAGGGATGGAGGAGTGCCCAGCACGGAAACATCTCTATCACAGACTCCAAGGCTCAGAGTTCATTGCGGAAAAGGGGGCGGAAAGAATTAAGAGCCAAAGGAAAGGTACGACTCCTTACAATGAAAGTGTACAGACAGAAATTGGCCTCAATATCCATGACCTTGCAGTACCTAGCAATATCTTCGCAAGACCCTCATAATAGGAAGAAAATATGATGACATCAAATTAAAAGAGAGACTAATGGAGAGAGGGGGGGATATGACGGAGAGTGGAGTTCTGAAGAGGAATGGGAGAGGGGAAGGAAATATCATGGTTTATTGTAAGTATAGAAGTTGTCAATTAAAAATTAAAAAAAGAAAATAAGGGTGTATATATTATATATTTTTTAATTTGTAGAGAAAGGCTAGCTGTGAATAATAAGTGGAATATTTTAAATTTAGGGTAACAATTCACAGGATTCCTATGAGTTGAATTATTGAGATCATTTATTCCTGTTGTGTGGGGATCAAACCAGAGGCAACATGCCTACAGGCCTCAGAAAGGCAGGGAACCCAGAAAATAAGAGGGAACACATTTGTTAGGAGAATGCATAGCAAGTGAGGGGATGAGCTCCTAGATTAGCTTTGCTATTTAGCAAAAACAAAACAGCAAATAGGTTTGGCAAAAGAATGAAAACATTTCACCCTTTCTGGCCATCTCTATGGCTGAAAGTGGTTGTTGACACTCAATGCTACGTAAACATGACTAGTCATCTAGAGTACCACCACCTGGACCCGAGAGGGTGACCCAGGCTATCTTGTGTGTTTTATTATAGGAGGATATATACAACAGAAGTACAGAATTGGCAGGAAGAGTTCCAAGGCTACACTTCAACAAACTGACAACCTTTTCCTCATAAAGTAACAACAATAATGAGGTCAGTGGTTACCTTGCCACCAGTTTGCAAAATGAATGCTATTTATCTTTGCTTTGGAGGTGAGCTCCACTTTTGTGTTAAATAAGTGCTACCTAGTTCAGAATGATGTCATACAAAGAACATATAAAGCTCTATAACTAAGTAGAAATGGTAAATGTTTCCAGAATGGATGTCTGGGTCAAATGAAAGGTAAAATGGAATTTTAAAGGAA
The DNA here is from genome assembly GCA_036365145.1 of Orientallactaga sibirica. Lineage (NCBI taxonomy): Eukaryota > Metazoa > Chordata > Mammalia > Rodentia > Dipodidae > Orientallactaga > Orientallactaga sibirica. The sequence continues at coordinate 54,829,288 of JAEOAD010000004.1, read as the reverse complement.
CAAAATGATTTAAAAATCCATGGTCCAAGTTAGTGAGTGTAGTAATATTACCACATGGTGGTAAGATTAATGAGAGAAACTGTCATTCAGGATTTTGTACCTGCCACAAAATCCCATGAGAGATTTGAAAAATGTATATTCCTGAACCCCATTCAAGAACTGCTTATGTAGGGACCATATATAATGGCAGAGCCTCAAAATTTTCACTTTAATGAAGCTCCCATGTTACATGTGAACCCTCAACATTTGAGAACCATGGTTCTTTCCACAAAGTTTTCCTGGTTAAGTTTTCTATGAGTCTTCTTTAAATTGTATAAGACAGAAACAAAAATAAGTTAAAAGACAGTGAGGGAGAAAGAGTCTGGAAAGAGAACAGAAACTAAATATAGTGCAAAGAATTTAGTGCATGACTCAGAAAGAACAAAGCTAGACCTGAAAGTAGGCACCTTAGCCCCTTGGTTGGTTGTGACTATGGCAAAGTCTGAACCATGTCAGTCATTTTGATATTCTTATTCTAAGAGGATTAGGTGTTAACCTGTCATGGGGCTGTGATAGTTAGGTGAAACAGAGTTATATTGCTGGTGTCCAGAAGACCTCCTAGATACGGCATCTGCCCTTTCATTCTATCTGTAAAGGATGGTGGAGAAACCTGCTTGCTGACTTAAAAGAACTGACTGAAGCCTCATCTCTGCTGCTTGTTGCCTGAGTGACCCTTAGTTAGCTAATTAAAGACTTAGAATTTCAGTTTTCTGACAGGAAAAAAAAAAGTGGGTAATAATGACTACCTCAGAGCTAGCAAAACAGATTTAATGAGATGATATGCATTAGGGCTTTAAACATACACTATACAGTAATTATTACACAAACATATGTCTCTCATCTCTTTTAAAACTGTAGATTCCTTTGGAATAAGGTTGTATCTGATTTGTCTTTAAATAAATTCATGATGAATGACATCACAAAATTTCATACCATGGTGACTTAGCAAAATGAGTCTTTCCACCGGCCCTCCTCCCCACCTTTACTGACAACCTTCCAGAGAAGCAGTGTCCTACAGAACAAAAAAAGTTATTACAGGAAATAGCAAGTGCTGGATAATCCTGAAATTCACCCTGGGTGGTACTGACTTCCTAGTGAAGGACATAGAGGAAGCCAGATGCAAGTCTGACATGGCTAATTGGGAGGTGTGTGGTCCTCTTGGAGCCTTTTCTAAGATGTGACAGAGTGCCTGCCAAGACTAATCAAACCCAACTGCTAACCACTTCTGCTGAATCACATGGGGCTGCATAATGGCATCTGAAGGAACCTGGGATGCAGCTCTCATGATGTTGAAGCCCCAGATAGAAGACTGGAAAGTCTGGGAGCACAGGTGGTGTTTTCATTTATCCCTGCATTTGAGGCCTGTAACTCTTAAAGAATGGAGGAAAGGAGAGGAAAAGTAAAATGGTATTAGAGAACCAGAATAGAATAGGGTCTATTTTAGATCAAATGTTATACTACTTTGCTATTGAGCTAAATGTGATTACATATAAAGGTTTTGACATAATAGAAATTTAGAAATCTAAACATTATAGGAAGTTTTATAAATTACCTATTTTCTACAAAGGCGTATATGTGAATGTAAATAAAGCTATTATTTATCATGAAAAGTATAGTAAATTTTATTCCACAGAATACTGAAAATTAGTATTACCAACCTACATATTTGTAAATTCATAAACCATCTATGTGAATAAAGATCAAATTATTTTATAATGAAACATACCTGTTTTTGGAGATCTCCAGATACCCCAATAAATTAATTTCCAAAGAAAATTTAGTTCAGTTGTATTTAATTTATATTTGCATAAAATACTGTATGTGTATAAAAACTTTTAACATTATTTACTTATTTATCTTATTATAGATAAAGTAAATATTTATTTAATTTTCATTTTACTTTCAAATATGCACACACATGGATACACCTATATTCTGAATAAAAAAGACTCGCCATGTTTGATGAGAGTTAGTGGTTAAGGAGACTCTAAAAGACAGTGCTTGAGTCTATATTCCAGGGATGTTTTTCATGTCATTCATGGCCACATGCAATGAGAATGTGAGTCAGTATTAGTTGGCCTTGGAGTATATATTGGCAAATTTAACTTTTATGCATAAATCAGACATTTGATTTAATGCTCTGGTTTTATGAAAAAAAAATCCCAGTTTAAGGTTAATCACTTAAATATTAAGATGATATACCTAAAAAACAAAGACTAAAGTAAATAATGGTCTCTTTTAACATTATACCTAATTAAACTAAATATGTGTGACTCATTGCTATAAATGTTACTATATAAAATTTTCAAAATAGTAAAACAAAACGGGAGAATAGTGCTGCTATATTGCCTCTGCTTGAATACCTTGTTGACAAGCACGATAACTTTCCCCGGCTCTGGTGCTTGCTTCTTCTTGTCCAGGTGATCCTTGGTGATGTAAACAGCTACTCTGGTTTTCCCACTCCCTGTAGGAAGGCAGATGATGATATTCTTCCCTTCCAGGGCTGGCTGAGCCACTTCCATTTGGTAAGGCCTGAGCTGCAGTTCTGGCACAGGGGATGCTCTTTCTGCCACCTTTCTTTCATCTGAAGACAGTTAAAAAGAAGAGACATAAGGGAAGGAACAATGAAATAACTAAGGTTAGGAAGCCTGAAATTGAACACAGAGTTCTTGTGATGTAAAGTGCTTTTCGTATGTGGTCCAAACTAATCCATGTCCTTTTTCTCTGTACCAGGGCATTAGTCCTGTTTGCAGGACACAAGCAGGTACCCTCTCATGGACTGAATTAACAGCATGGGAGCCTGAGGAGGGGACACCATAGGTAGGTGTTCTCAAGGAGGAACCAAAGCCAGGGAATTTACCAAAAGGGTTGTGGTATGATCTTAGCAGATTATATTACTAATGCATAGGAATTGCCATCCTTTAACTAGTCATTCTATCCTCCAGTTTCTTTTAGCTGTTTCAGACATAAACCAGGTACTAGAAATGTAAAATTCACAAAATTCACTGTATTTCCTTGTTGTCTCCCCCCTCCCTCATATTTTATTACAAAGAAGTTGTAATAGGGCTGGAGAGATGGTTCAGTGGCTAAAAGCACTTGCTTGCAAAGTCTGGAAGCCTAGGTTCAATCCCCAGTACCCACGTAAAGCCAGATGCACAAAGTGGCACATGTACCTAGAGTTCATTTGCAGTGCAAGAGGCCCTGGTGCACCCATTTTCTTGCTCTCTATGTGTGCCTCTTTCTCTTGCAGATAAATAAAATTATTTTTAAAACAAGGTATTACAGCCTAAACCATTTTCTTTCCTTTGTCAAACTGTTGCTTGATAACTAAATACCATAAAACATAAACCTACAATTTTCTATTGTAATCTGTGGGGGATTGGTTCCAGGACATACTTAAGGTACAAAAATCAGTAGGCTGTCAAGTCCGTTACATAATCAGTTACATTATTTGCATGTAACCTTCAAATATCTTATCTTACACTTTAAATTATCTTTACCTATAATTCTTAATGCAATGTAAACATTCGTGGAAAGTGGTGATTTTATTGTTTAGAGAATGACATGAAACATATATGTACATGTTCAGTCTAAACATTTTTTTACAAACATATTTTGGATCTACAATTGGATGAATATATAAATGTGGAACCTGTGGTAATAAAGGGGCAACAATAGTGTGTGTGTGTGTGTGTGTGTGTGTGTGTGTGTGTGTGTGTGTGTGAAATCTGAAATCTTTTCCATTGCAGGTAATTAAGTTGTTCAGAGTGACTATTTAGGAAATAAGAAACTTTTCTTATTAAAGCTTTTAATTTAAAGGACTTCAATGAAAGATAAAACAGAATTTTGCAGCTTTAAACTGCAACTAATTTTGTCATTTAGTTTTAAATTGTCATTTTTTACATTATATATGCATATCTCCATGAATTCAGTTTCATGAAACTGAAGTCCACCTTCTGCTGTATAAAATCACAAGGATTAAAATGAATGACAGTACTAATCAGTATTTCATCACACATGGAATAAGTGTTCTTTCTCTTATCAGTGATTGCAAGAAAACTAAACTAACATAACACCATTACCTTCTAAAAAACTTGCTGATGGCTCCATTTCAGCAACTGGCTACTCTGGTTAAGTGGGTTTTAACTTGTTGTGATGGTTCTATCTGAAAAGGTAGGAAAATTCACACCAAATACCACTTAGTAAGAATCATCTATTTGACTTTGCAGGAGATTTGCCTTCTGTATGGATGAATGAAACCAGATAAGTGTATTTAAACTATCATTGGGTCCACTGCTTATTCATTTAATATGGCTTTTATGAGAAACACACACAAAGGGTCATCAGCGTGTAATGTACACATTCATGAGGCTTCCTTCTATGCTTGTTTTGAACTCTTCAGTTCATGTTCTATTATATGTATATAAAGTTTGACTTCATATAAGAACAGCATTATTTTTAAGTAGCTTTTATAGGTAAGGAAAATCTTAATATTTAACCTCTAACCTCTACTAACCGTATTTATCACCTAACTTTCCCTCAGTGGTAGAATATTTACAAAGCAAGATGGATTTTAAGCAGTATCTCAACTAAAACCTAGAAATTTATACTGAGAAATTAACTGTTTAATTTCATTCTAGAAAAATTTTGATACAGATGTAAAAATCAATAAAATGTTGCCTTTCTCATAGTAGTTGTATGTGCTTTTTATCTATCTTTGTTTTTTATGCTTTCTATAGATATCCTTGGGTAACAAAAATTAAATAGAGAAACATAGAGCAATTTTCTAAATCTTTTCCAGGAACCAAAAACCAAGTTACATGAGTAAAATAACAGCATCACTTAATGCATATGTTCTAGTTTGAATGTAAAATATGTTTGAACACTTGGTCTCCAGCAGGTGGCTTTGTTTTGAGAGACTGTGGAGCCTGGAGAAGTTTGGGTCTAGCAGGAGGAAGTGGGTAAGAGGCAGCTGGGTTGTCTTAGAGGATTATGGCCTGGTCCACTGGTCCACTTTGGTCCCACACTCTTTACTTCCATTCTGTAGTAGGGGACATAGCAAGCCACCTCACTCTTTCTCCACCAGTGCCTTGCCACAAAGGACTGGATTCCTTGAAATCATCAGCTAAAACAAATCCTTTCTCCTTTAAGTTGCTTCTTGCCAGGTATTTTGGTCATGGTGACAAGAAAAGAAACTAATACAGCATAGGAGAAATTTATTACACTATTAAGTTTAAGAAGTTAGAAGGTAAAAGTGGCTATCATTTATACAATTTAACCTGGGAACCAAATTTATGAAATTTCACTGCTACTTAAACTGATTATTTAATTCATTCAGTAGGCACCTACTATATACCCCAGAATGCCAAAATACATTTATTTCCCAAAGGACTTAAGTCTAGGGAATTATGCAGTTATTACTTAATACATTTAGCTAGATAATTAGATCTCTCCCTAGTCTCCTTATATTTTTTAGTTCAGAATAGGAGGTCTGGTGGGTAGCCCCAAGTTTTTAAGCTGAGAAACAGCAAATCTGGAAAAAAAAAACTGAAGTTGAATTCAATGTGAGAACAGCATCCAAAGAAAAAGAGCTGGGTGAGTGCTAAATATTCCGTCTGATTCTTGCCTTATCACATCTTCTGACATGGAGATGGAAGAATTTATCCACATAAGCAATGAAAAAAGAGTTGTGTATTCTTTATCACCAGAAGGAGAAAATTGGGCTGGAATCAATGAACAATAAGCCAATTTCCATTAAAAAAGAAATGTTTGGGGGTTTTGTTTATTATTTTTGGCTTTCTCTGAAAAGCATAATCAATTAACATGATAATGAAAACAGTATTTTAAAAATGCAAAGGCTTTGAATCACATTGTGCCCTCCCTTTAAAACAAAAAAATGGTTGAAAACCTTAAAATTACTTCCCACCACATAAGTGGTCAAAAATAAAATCAAATAGGGTTTAAATAATACTATTCTATTGGAACTACACCATGTGGCAAATTTCATTCTCACTTGGATTTTGACAGCTGAGTTATTCTTGGAGAGAAAAGGTCTGTCACTGCATGTGTTTGAAACTGACAAATATTCTTTTACCTATACTATGGAACCAGAGAAAAATACACCATTCCTGTTGGACAGGTATTAAAAGCATTATTTTAGAAAGGGTAAGACTTGCTTTGTATGTATCAGTTCAGTATGTAGTGAAAAAAAAATGCAGCACTACTTTGAGAAGCAATATATTTCTTTAAAAATGGGAAATGGGAAAAAGGGACCTTTACAACATAATTAGAGTATTAAAGTTTAGAAGTAACGACAATCATGTTCTGCTATGGCATCATGGTTTTAAAAGGTCATGATATTAGCGTTCACACACCTAATCTTTTTGTTCCATTATATGACTTTTGAAGGAGGATTAAGGGTGTGTAGAATAATGTCCATTTTGATGTCATTCTCAAAGACTAAAATACAGTTGCAACTCTTATAGCACTGTTCAATGACTCATAGTGTGTTAATTCACCTATTTACCAAAACCTTTTATTGAAGTGATTTCTATATCAATTTTAGCATGCTCTGAAGGGAAAAAGTTTTTCATAAATATTAGGTAGCATTTAAAAATTTTACTGTCCACTATGCAAAATCATTCTTTGTTCCTAAACACCCCCATCTAGACCATTAAGGGTATTCCCTTGAAAATGTATTTGTCTTAAAAAAATGTATTTGCTTTTGAAAATGTATTTGCTTTTTAAAAGTAGGTTGAGTTCAGATTTATCATGTCTTTCATGCCACATTGAAGACTAAAAATCAGCAAATACATTGGTAACTGCTCTAAACAGGCAAAAACACCCTGCAAACAGAGGACGTGTTTTAGGTATTTATTGAATAAATGGATATTTGTGGAAAAGCCCTTACTTAGACAAACCAGAATTAGGATGAAGCACAGAAGCTTAAAACAACCCATATACTGGTTAACTGCATTAACTAGAGTATATTTTGAGTTCTAACATAAATAGCATGTAGTATAAATATTAATTATTAAAGGACCCAAACCCAAATACAATGCACAGCAAGAGGCACCTGCAGAATTTAGCAAGCATTAAACATATTGAACAGAAAATGAATTATCTTGTTTCAAGGAGAACGTTATGGCTGGCGTTGGTTGAAATGGCTTTCCCAAAGTAAATTATTTGAAGGGATTCAGGAGTGTGACTATGAGAGAAGAATACACAAATAGAAGTAACTGTGTTACTCAATTTAGAAGCTTTTAAGGCACATGACTATGTTTATGTAAACAATTTTCCCTATTGTACAATATATTTCTATAATTCTGTGAATGCCAGGTAATACTAATTACAGAAATAACTCAATCACAAATGAATAATAATGTTTCTTCATTTGTCAGTTTAAATATGTTTCTTAGCTGGCCCATTGCTAAGCATTTTTGTTGGTAATTTGTTAATTTTAACTGTGAATTAGTTCAAATATATGGTCAAGTGAATATTGAAAGCAGACATTCAAGACATTCAGGAACAATCACAGAGTACACAACCAAAGAATAAAAAAAAAAAAATTAAGTCTATGAAACTGACAAGTTAAGAAATCTCAAGAAGATACATTGGTGAAGGGTGGGTGTTTGGAAACAGGCATTCTCGCTTGCTATAGGTAAGAGGCTGCCAATATGGACAGTAGCTTGGAAAATTCCTAGTAAAGTTTTATTTATTGGCTGAAGTATCATGTATGTTCTACTCCTATTCAAGAGTCATGCATACAAATCATAAACCTTCACATTACAATGTTACTTCCAGGTTTTCATTTTAAGTGGGATTCTGTTTCTTACCTGCAGTTATTCTTTTCATTGATAGTATTTTTTGTTTAAATATATTTTAACAAGAAAATAACTTTTGGAAATGGTAAATGTACCATAATTGCACAAAGAATGTAAGTGCAGGAAAATTAATTTAAGCACATATGTAAATAGAATAGATGACATGATTCTATGAAATGGGGCTTATAACAGATCAAAAGAATGCTAGATATGAGATCAAAATTAGAGTTTGGTCCTAAGACTTTAGTGGGTTGTACTTTTGAAGAAAGTAAATGGCAAAATTCCAAACTGACTCGCTGCAGAAAAGAATTGCTTTAATTACATAAATACATTAGGGAGGTATGAACAGCCCCCGGGCATCCCACTATATGGTGTCTTATTTCACACTTTTTAAGGTTTGCACAACAGTTAGGCAGTACCTGAATCACTTCCCATGGTGCCTGAATCACTGCCCATGTTGCTGTTATGTCCAAGACTTTCATCTAAGCAGCTGACACTTCCTTCTGCCAAACTTGTGTCTGATTCTGCAAAGGAAAACATTTTAAAATATTTTTAAAATATTTCTGAGAATAAACGTATTTTAACTGCACACCTCTACAGTACACAGTACATACAGTTCAATGCAAGTGGGGAAGGCACACCCAGACAACGATGAATAAAAGGTAAGAGTTTCTGGCAGGCTACACTAAAAACACCCCACTGTGGATGAGCAGCTGCCGGGAGTGACTCAAATACATATTACCACCTACCTACACCCAGCACGAGAGCTCCTGAGCCTTTGTGATTTTGTAGTATGTGTCATCCTTCTACATGGAGAACCTGCCCCCTAAAACAGGACTTAAGGTTTATTTATTATATATATATAAAATTCCAGGCTGACCTGGAATTCACTATTTAGTCTCAGGGTGGTCTAGAACTCAGGGTGATCCTCCTACCTCTGTCTACCAAGCACTTGGATTAAAGGTGTGTGCTATTATGCCTGGCTGCTAGTGGTTTTTTTTTTTTAAATTATATACATACATACATACATGCATACATACATACATATGTACATACATGCATACAAACATACATATGGAGAAAACTAAATAAACTAAAAACTAATAAAATATATAGATCTATGGATCAATTATAAAACATTTCAGGGGTAAATATAAATTCAAAATCTCAAAAAGAATCTTTTCTAAAATAATATCACTAAAGCTAGACATCACAAGTTCTTAGAAGCATATGTGAAAGCTGGAAGTGTTTTCCTTTCCTGAATAAACTAAACCTCCATTAACTGGTACTATGGTAAAGTGGATACCCATCCCTGAACCCCTGCTTTTTGTCACTGGCATAAATTCTAATTGAAAACCTTTGTTTCGTCTGAGAAGAACTTTCTCTTATCCAATATATTTTTATTGATGTTCACAACCTCATGTTCAAGGGTCAGAACCACCATTAAACTGGAGAAATTTGTGGCACAGGAGTTTCTGATATTGGCTTAGAATCAGAGGAGCTTGAGAAGTTTTCTGTACATACTGCTCTGATTCCAGGTTTCTCTCACATAAGATGCACACTATACCATTTACCTCATAGCACTGAGTAAGATTATTTAACACTAGACACCATTAGCTCTTGACATACTAGCTTAATTACTAATGATTAGAAAATAAAGTGAAAATGAAGTGGTTGGTGAATGACTATAACAGGCATTCCATGAGTGATGTTCTTATAATAAATAATAATTCATAATATTTATACTTGTTAAGTCATTATCATTTCATCCTATAGTGCTCCAAAACACTAATCAACTACATTAAAGTAGTTTTTATCTACTTAAAGGTCCCATTGAGAGTCAATTTTTAGATCTGGAACAAGAAATGGTTGAAAAACAAACACAGAATGCTATCAGGAAAACTACAGAAAGAGATGACAGGTAGGGTTAGGTGTATGTTCTTCATTAGGTTAATGTTTTTGAGTCAGATGAGATATAACTTCACTGTGAAAATCACACATTTTGTGGATGGTTGATGAGTCTGACCAATGGGCACAGTTCTGTAGCTGTTATCACAGTTAAACTATTTCCCTCACCCCATAAGTCTCTACAAGTGCCTTAGTCGTCAATACCATCCTGCTATCCCCTGACAACCAGTGATCTAGTTTTTGTTGCTACAGAATTTCCCTGTCCACAATGTTATATAAGTAGACTTAAGCAATATATAACCCTTCTTTAACCTAGCATAAATACTTTTGAGACCATTGACATTCACATATATCAGTAATTTCTTTTTCTTTCTTTTCATTTCTTTTTTTTTTATACTCCTATTTCATGAAGCACCTGTTTGTGATATCTCAAGCATCTATCTCCCTTTGATTTGGTTCAGTCCATTTCAGTTGGGAGAAAGAATGAAATTACAGGTAAAGGTAATGAAATATGTAAGGCATATTTTTTTTTTTTTTTTTTTTTTTTTTTTTGGTTTTTCAAGGTAGGGTCTCACTCTGGCCCAGGCTGACCTGGAATTAACTATGTAGTCTCAGGGTGGCCTTGAACTCAAGGCGATCCTCCTACCTCTGCCTCCCAAGTGCTGGGATTAAAGGCGTGCGCCACCACACCCGGCTGTAAGGCATATTTCTTAAAAGTAGAAGTTGATAAAAAATTTGTTGAAAATTCTCAATGGATATACATACTGTTTAAGTATATTAGCACAACATAAATATACTAATGTGAAATACTGTGCTTATCAGTTGTCATAGATTAGCTCTAAAACTCAGATTTGAGGAATCCCTCATGATCACATGGGAAAACCTGCATATTTCGCAGAGAGATTCTAAATATGGCACTTTGCAATTCCCTGAGGTACATCTTGTTAGGAGCTCAGAGGCGAGTGTGGGATAGAACTGTCAAGTCGGAGAGTGTTTAGGGCAGATGTACTGATGAAAAGAGAATATGATTTGTAAGGAAAAGGCAAGGTGTAAAATGAGATGGGAAAATGTCATTGCAAGGATAATTCTAGATCTTAGACATATAGGCCAGGACTTTTCAGGGAAGATGTAAATGTTGATATGCTTTCCTTGTGATAATATCAAAATGGCTGGAAAATGTTATCAAAGACCACCTAAAAGCTAACATTGTTGCTTTTGTGTTTTCCAGTAAGCATAATAGAAATGGAAGTAATTTTGATTTTCATTTCATTTTCTAATCACCAACAACTAAGCCATGATTTTAAACCCATTATTTGCATATGTAAATTCTAGACTGTTAAAGTTTTGTTCTAAGCATGTATATTTTTTGGGGGGGGGTAGACTTACACAGTAAGTACAAATAATATATTGATAATAAAATTGTTATCAAAATAGGATATTATGAATACGATGTCATGAATTAAGTTCCTTATGAAATCTGCAATGTTTCAGGAAGAGCTTTCCCAGATGTAATCTAAATTACGGTTTAAGTTCTCAACATCCTCAGGGGTAGGTACCCATTATCAGTTCAACTTTATAGGTGAGAAACCAAGACTCAGAGAGCTTAAATGCTTTAGTCACGTCACACAGCTCTGGGGCAGCGTCCCCATTTTCTGAAACCAAGTCCAGCGTTCAGTGCTTTTTAACCAACATGTAGCTTTGCTCATAATTGTGAAGCTGTGCAAACATGCAAACAGTCCTGCAACTACAGAGAGAAGTGAAATGAAACTTGTTTCAAAAAATAGCAACAGACATTTTCATTGTGATGCCTTTGTCCATAAAAATTATAACAGGCCTTATCTTTTGAAGAAAAAAGTTAGAGATGCCTGGCGTGGTGGCGCACACCTTTAATCTCAGCACGCCTCCGAGGGCAGAGGTAGGAGGACCAATATGAGTTAGAGGCCACCCTGAGATTCCATAGTGAATTCTAGGTTAGCCTGGGCTAGAGTGAGACCCTGCCTTGAAAACCAAAAAATAAAATAAAATAAAATAAAAGTTAGAGATAACCGTATTTCCCTAACATTTCTGAGTCCCTGATAGACACTCATTTTCATACTCATTTTTCGCACAATTAAAAGAGGAGCACTTCTGTCTTCATTGCACAAAAGTCATTGCACGAATCCTGTTAGAGACCATTGTCAAGGGGAAAATGAATACAAATAGCTCCATTTCTTTGTCATTTAAAGGGTATATAAATCTCCAGCTACTCTTCACAAAAATAATTTAGTTTCCTAGGCAGCAAATTCTTATGCATTTTGATTGTTTTCTTTCTCAGAAATGGAAGTACTAAGGGAAGTAAGTTTAATAAGAGAAAAATGTATTGTATCTCCCAGAACACTGATACTACCTCCTCCACCAGGTTTCTTCCTGCATTCAATTAAAAAATTCTTATCACACACACATTCATGTACCCCCCCACACACAAGCAAGCAAGTAATATCAAAGCACTTACATGCTAAAAACAAACAAAAATAACTATTGAGTTAATGTACCAAAAATTGCTACAACTGCTTTAGTTTTGGTTGTCTTTTTTCTCTGTACTTTTCAAGATCTGTCACTGTGGATTAAGGTCTTAATAACCAAAATTATGTGTGTATTATTGTGAAGATGATCATATAAAATAAAACCAACAGGAGGCAGGGTGCTGATATGGAGAGAACACGGGCTTCGGAGTCTACTGCTGATCTCCAGACCGGAACTCAGACACCAATCACAGGTGTTTTAAAACACAATACTTTCTACAAATTTTTGCCTATTATAAGAATGATCATGTTAAATAAGAAAAAAGGAATCTTGAAAGAAAGTAAATCTAATTTCTTGTGAAGTTTCTGCTTAAAGATATATTGAATATTGGTGATATGATGTATAATGGGTTTAATTAACTTTCACGTAAGTCATTTCCTCTAGGGGAGTTATAATTCAATGCTAGCAATAAAATAGATTTGAAATTTCTATTTAAATAGTTGTCCATACCAAAATACTGGAACCAAATAAAAGTATTTGTTTAGCTAAGAGATAGTATTTTAAAAGAAAACAAAATTAATAATTTCATAAACAAGATAAAAGCAACAGCTTTGCTTACAACAATAGTAAGTGTCCAAAGCAGGCCATAAGCCATAGGGAAAATTGCCTCATTTTGGAAACACATCTTGAATATTTTGCTAATAGAGCAGATATATTAACTGGAACCTAAGGAATTTCACCTTTAATTTACTCTTGTTTCAAGTAATTGAAAATACGTTAAAATCAGTTAGAAACCAAAAATAAAATAAAATAAAATCGACAATTAAAAATGCAAGGAGGGGGAAGAAAAGAAAAGAAAGAAAGGGAAAAAAAAAAAAAACTTGAAGGTCTTTTAGTTATTTTAATGTAACGTCTGCCCTCTGCTGGCAAGTCCTGTTATAACAAGTACTGGACAAACGGTTTTCAAGAGGGGCATTTCAGTAGTAAAAAACCATCTTGCAGGACTGGAGAAATGGCTTAGTGGTTAAGGCATTTGTGCCTGTATCTGGATATACCTACTGAAGACCCTGGAGTGCTCATTTTCTCTCCTTCTCTCTCTCAAATAAATCAAATAAGAAGGTATTTTAAAATTTTTTTTTAATTTTTTTTAATTTATTTTTTGGAGAGAGACACAGAGAGATAGAGAGGGAGAGGGAGACAGAGATGGGCGTACCAGCAGTCTCTCAGCTGCTATGAACGAAATCCATATGTGTGCGCCCCCTTGTGGTCAAGTGCAGCATTGCGCCCTTGCGTCACTTTGCATCTGGCTAAACGTGGGACCTGGAGATTGAAACCGGGTTCTTACGCTTAGCAGGCAGGCACCTTAACCGCTAAGCCATCTCTCCAGCCCAAGAAAGTATTTTTTTAAAAAGGAAGAAAGCAACCACTTGTATCTTGCTTCTTTCCTTCCAGGTCTCTCTGGCTTTCAGTTTGCATATTCATTCACTCTTCAGAGTTTTATCTTCTCACCCCTTGCCTCACTCTGTCACAGGTTCTCTTTCTCAAATATTGTTTTGGCATTCCTGTAAGAAACAGTGCAAGGGAAAAGGCCTTCTATATGACTCTTTTCTCCTGGGAACCCATGCTTCCATGGTCTTTTAGTTCACTAATTTCAATTTCTATGTTAGTTTTAGTTTATTCTACCTCTGACATCATATCCACCTACCCTCCAGTTTCATAACACACACACATACACACACACGGGTTTCTTAAATGTGCTTACTTTCATCCTACTAATAATACATATTTCCTTTTCTTTGGAAGTACCAATCTTTCCCGAGAGGAAATAGATTACTTTTATTTTCAGCTCTATGTATATGGATCTACACACGCGCGCGCGCTCACATTTTGGTCTGTCATATTTTGCTCTCTGTGCCAGGGAACATGTGTTCCCACAGAATGGAGAGAAGCCACCTCCACCCACCTTGCATATTCTCTCCTGAATCCAAGCTTCTAGGAAATGAGTTCCCCAAAGATAAAAATCTCTCTTAGAGCCACAGGCCCACATGGCTATCCGTGGAGCTCCTCTGGTCCTGTTTATAGAAATTTTTAGTGCTGAAACAATTCAGCCAGAATTATATTTGAATTGTGTGTAAAGATTTTGTCTTGAAGTGTATGAGTGATGCCTGTTATCCTTTGCTCTGGGGTCTGAGTACAGAAGGGCAGTTAGTAATATACAGAGCCATGAGTATCACTGTACCCACCAGGAGAGTGCATTCATCAACTGCCAGTAAGTGATGGAGGTAGAATATCATAGAGGGGAACCAGCTACCCCTATTGGCCAGGTGACCACACTGGTGTGGAATGTGTGGAAAACTGCAAGATTTAGGGACATCAAGATAGAAGTGAATGAATCTGAAACTTTTTAAACTTCTGAGCACTCATCGGGAAGCAGAGGTCAGAAAATAAGAGGAGATAGGTGTAATGGTGTTCACATAATGGTCACTAACAGACTCTTTACAGGGATAAAAGCCATGACTGAAAAGTGCTTTCCAACTTCTGTGGTGTAAATATTCTAATTGTTAGCAATTTCAAGCTATCAGTGTAATGTCCTTGAATGGGATTTCCCACAATGATCATCTGATAAGGTCACACATGCATTGTGCTGCTTCTATCTGAATTATGCAAACTATAATTTTTTTTTTTTTTTGCTTTAGGATAAGCAATTGTGTATATATGTGTATATATAGCTATAGCTTAAAGGTGATAATTCTTGCCACTGTCTTCTACAAACATTCCCTTTTCATCAGTCAGGTCTGAACACATTTTGAGCTGTTTTGCTGCTGCACTTTTGCTCACAATGTTCATGCAGGCTGAAATGTGGCCTGTCACCTCTGCTCACAAATTCAACTCAAGCCCTTTGGGACTCCAGAGCCTGTCTAAGCTTCATCCTCAGGTGAGCTTCCTCCAATGGACTTCTTTCACAAGTCTTCTCTCCCTGCTCTTTAATGCATTGTTCTTAGCTCCGTGAAATCACTGGTGTTTCTTTTTGAGTGCATGTGACTTATTTCTTCCTTACCTAGATTATAGTCTTTACAAATGAATACAGTGGCTCAGTATTTGACTCCCTTTATAATATGACCTGACCAGTACCTTCTTTCTTCTCAGCACTCTAGTTTAAAGCCCTCATTTATATACCAAAATAGAGAACGTAAGTTCTGTAAACCAAATTAGGACTTAAAATCATTGCTTGTTAAAACTCTGCTAAAATGTTAAAGTTTTCATCTTAAGTAGACATCATAACCCATATATTAGGAAGCTTTTTAAAAAATAAATTTGGTATGTCCTTGTCTCTGAGATATGAGTGATAACCTTTTAGGACTATACAATCGTGAGTCACACAACTGAATGAAGTATTTTATAGAAAGTTTGTAATAAAATACAAACTTTTAAAAATCCTTTAACCTGCACCAGTACCATCCTAATCATCAGTCCCACCCCACCCCAAGCTCAAATTCTAAGCTGTCCTTGAATTCCCTCTGTAGTACTGCTAGTCCTCAGTAATCAGTGATAACTAAATTTAGAAGATATGAAAGTAGAAAAAAGAACTAACTTACTTCAAGCCAATTCTGAAACACTGGGGTGAGACAATGTGATTTTGCACTACGCTAGCAATGATCTTCACTTAGTCTCAAATGCTGTGGTATTTATTTCTCGAGCTCCTACACATTGCTAGATTTCTACAGGTTAGTGATACAGAACAGTATTCTGGTCCTGGAGTGCAAGGATAAATGCTGTGGCACTTTCACAAAAATTATTATAGACCAAATCTAAGATTGGACTTTGGTCTATAAAAAGGCAAAAACAAACCAACAACAACAAAAAGTGCTGCAACAGATTGGACCAGGGAGAAGGAGGCTGTTTTATAAAGGTCAATTTTTAAACCCCTCCTACAGAACATGATCTATGCAAAATATATCCACAATATATTCCAAAGCATAATGTCACCGGATAAACGTAAGGAGTTGAACATATGGGGGAATATGAAAAAGAAGGTATTAAAGTCTGAAAACAAGCAGGTTGGTGAGCTCATTAGCTGGGGTGGAATTTTAAAATCTTCACGTGAACGAATATATAAATCAAAATATACACACGCATTCTTAGTCATGCGCACTGTGTGTTCACACATGGCCCGCTACAGTTACATTGTAATCTTCCACACTGGAACAGAGATATTCTCTTTATTATAAATGTAAAAGCGCCCTCTGCTGTTCAACTCGATGCATTTGTATTTCTACAGTCCCAACAGGGAGATCTTAACAGAATGATCAAAGAAATTTCACTGTCATTTATGTTCAGCTGCAAAAAGTGTTTATTTCTAATTCACGAATTTGTGTTTGAAATCGAATTTACTTTTATTGCTTTTCTTTTAATATAGTGTATTATTCCTAAAATAGTACAATTAAAAGATCCATGAAAAAGCAACAATAGCAGATAATTAAATATCACCACACATTATTTTTCTGTAAATTTACAAAATTAAAGATATACCGTATATTTAATGCTATATTTTAAAATATCTAATAGAGAAAAAAGTAGGCTTTGTTTCTCTTTGTTGTTTTTCAGGTAAGTAAGGTCTAAATAGACACAAAACTTTTGTGATATCTTCATATAAAATGACTGGAGACAAAATTAATCTAGCAGTAAAATATCATTAATAGCTGTAAAATTTTCAAATGTTATTTAAAAATTATTGTTTTAATTTTAAAAAGAGCCAACATAGGAATTTATAATTAGTAATAAGTAATTACTGTTTTAATAGGAAATAATTGAATATGTATAGTGAACAAATAGGAAAAAGAAATGCACCCCAAAGTGTGGGTGGAAGGAAAAGCTGCTCTCTCAAATCTTCCACTGGAGGACTCTGACATTTACTCTTATGATGAAGAAGAGATTCCATTCCAGTGGGTCCCAGAGTACTCCACTGTAACTAACGACAGGGTTTAGGTGTGTAAAGGAGTAAAAGGTGATTAAAAAAAAAAAAAAAAACAAGCAACATTCAACATTGAATTCCATTAAAGCCTAAATAGTTAACAATCTTAGGCCTTTACATTGAGGAGTCTTTACATTAAAGCATAAATACTTAACAATAGTTGAAAACAGCAATAATACTCTGTTGTGAAAAATATACAAATTGGTTTAGTAATAATAATTAGAACGTTCTAAAATTACAAATGAATTTTTTCTTCCTACACATAAAAATTCATATTTACAGAGCATGTGATGCTTAAGTAACAGGTTACCTTCACTGCTACTTTTACAACTATTCAAAATACTGGACCCCAAAATAAACAGACAATATCTTTATCAGTAAGATGCACATTATATATATAATGATATAAATTATTATTATATTATATAAATTATTATATATAATTATGTAAATGCCTATTAGAAACTATAGGACAATTTCACACTTATTTTTATAGGAATGACTTTGTAGGCTAAATTTATCTGTATTTTACAACGCAGATGTAATCAGAGAATTGCATGACTATGGTATACAACTAGAGATAGAGCACTGGCCCAACATACATAAGACCATGAATTCAAACCCCAGCACTGAGAAAAGATAAACAACAACAAAAAGTATGTGCTTTACATGTTTTTCCTATCAGTAATACTCAGTTCTTAAGATCACGAAAACGAGATTCTTGGAGCTGTTTTTATCAGCAGAGCCCTGGAGCAAAGACTACAGCACCATCAAGTTTCCTTGTTGCTGCCTTGGAAAGGGTCAGCATGGGCTGTTCTGTCCTGCTCACAGGAGCACAAGGCATCATAGCAAGGACGTTTCAGACTAGAAAACCCCTGTGAGCTGCATGGGTCCTCACAGTCCTGGAAATTATTTCCTGACTACATGCTTTCAGACTATTACGTCTTAGTACTTGGCGTCTTTCTTTCACTGCACTTCGGGTGAATGTAGCTCTAAGGTGAGTACTGTGTGGCCAGAACCCCACAGCCGAAGGCTCCTCAGGGGTGTAGGCTTGCTGGGTGTACTCAATGGTGTATACATGACAGAAGGTTAATAAATGTTTACGTAAAAGAAGTGAAAAGAGTGGAAGCAGTGAGGTCAGAAAAAAAGAGGGGGGGAGGGAGGGAGGGATATCAAGAGGAAAAAAAAAGGCCCAAACAAACCAACACAGAGAACACACCCCT
Source organism: Orientallactaga sibirica (assembly GCA_036365145.1). NCBI lineage: Eukaryota > Metazoa > Chordata > Mammalia > Rodentia > Dipodidae > Orientallactaga > Orientallactaga sibirica. The sequence continues at coordinate 54,810,821 of JAEOAD010000004.1, read as the reverse complement.
CAGTCATATTTTAGATGAGGAAGAGATCTCTCCAGGGAAGCGGGATACTGAAGGAGCTGGAATGCATGTTATTAGAAAGCAGAAGGGAGACAGACAGGGAGGGGGACCGGGAAAGGGGGAAGGGGGGGGGAGGCAGGAAGGAGCCAGCCAGAGGAGGCAGGAACACTGAGGAGGGCAGAGTTGGAGGGAAAGGAAGGAGAGCAAAATACAATACATGAACAATACAAAATACAATGACATAAAGAGGCCATTATGAAACTCATTACTATGTACACAAACCTAAAAATAACAACAAAAAAAACCAATGATTTAAAAATTCTAGATTTTCTTTCTCAGTCTAGATAAATGCATGCCCTCCCACTAAGTGGTTCATTCACACACTAAAACCTCAGAGAAGCATTGCATTTAAAACAAACCTAAACTAAACTAAAATACTGAAAAGACAAAGAGAAATATCACATGTTCTCTATCATATGTGAAAAGGAACCAAAAAGGAGGACCTAAAATTAGATACTGGATTTTGGGGACTAGGTAGACAAATGCGCAATGTCCACATGCAGAGGAGTTCACAGTGAATTCAACTGTACAAATAATATATGCTGGTAATTCCAATAAAAACCTAAAATGCAATGAACAGAGCCAAAGTCAAGGAAACCATAAAGATTTTGATATTATTTCTGGCAAAGGTTCATACCTTACATATTTCAATAGAATATAAATGTTCTAATATAACGACATAGACAACCAAAAACAATGCAAAGATAATGAATTTGCAAAACACTTTTAGTAGAAATTAGAAATTTCAGGCTGGGGCGATGGTTCAGTGCTTAATAAAGGCCCTTGCTTGCAAAACCTGCTGGCCCAGGTTCAGTTTCCCAGTACCCACATAAATCCAGATGTACAAAGCAGAAAATGTGTTGAGTCCATTTGCAACAATAAGAGGCCCTGGTGTACCCATTCCTTCTCTCTCTCTCTCTCTCTCTCTCTCTCTCTTTCCTCCAAATAAAAAATATTATAAAAAGAAATGAGAAAATTCAAATAACAAAATATCAATTTACTTCCATCAAATTGACAAAGATTGAAAACAATGCTATTATCCACTTCTCCATAGGACTGTTAGGGAGGAAATAGACCCTCTTATACTGTGAGAGAGCATTCAAATTGCTTTAAATTCCTGCAGTGAAATTTGGCATTAAGTATCAAATGTGCTAAAATTGTATAAAACATTTGACCCAGAAATTCCAATTATATATGTTTTTAATAGTAAACTATGACACGAGAACAGAGTGTTATCAAAGCATTATTCACAACATAGCAGTTTGGAAACATACTAAGTGCTCAATGCTTGGATAATTAATTATATTGCATCCAAATGATGGTACTATTATTCAGACAATAAAAATCATTATGTGTAATATCTAAAATGAACACAGGAGAAATGTTGTTACACACACACACACACACACACACACACACATGCACACATATGTAAAAAGGTGGGAATGAAAAAAGTGCGAATTAAACTGTTCTGTTTAATTGCCAAACAGGGAGGATACAGTATCTTTATTGTATGTTCCTGCAATGCAGCTGTATTGCTTTCTTAAGTAGAATTAATGCACTCTGCAGTAGTTAGTTTATGCTAGGGCACAGGGGCCCACTATTAATGCACTCTGCAGAAGTTACTTTATGCTAGTGTACAGGAGTCAACTATTAAATTTTTAGAAATTTTGTGACCCAGTTGTTAAAATAGCTATTTTGGGGCTGGAGAGATGGCTTTAATGGTTAAGGTGCTTGCCTGTAAAGCCAAAGGACCCAGGTTTAATTCCCCAGTACCCATGTAAGCCAGATGCACAAGGGGGCGCACCCATCTGGAGTTTGTTTGCAGTGGCTAGAGGCCCTGGCACCCCCTCTCTCCTTCTTTCTCTCTCAGATAAATAAATAAATGAATATTTAAAAAGTTTTCATAATAACTATTTTTTAAAGTTACATTGTGTGATTTTACAATTCAGCAAATTTCTAAAAGTAGTAAATACTTAAAACCTATCACTTATCAACCATCTGACTAGATTCGACTGTACCTTTCTTTGATGCTGGTTAAGCCCAGTTCATCTGGATGGGAAATGGTGAGCTATTACATATCTCTTCCCAACTTTGTGTCTGGTGACTTCTTAGTGGAGTCCTGAAGAAGCCTTAAGATAAATATGTACACTGGGAAGATAGGCAATATGAATTACGGCTTTCCTCTTTGCCCAGAGATCTTCTAGTGGTCTTACCAGCATACTACACACTTTAAGCAACACTTTCTTGTGAAAATAGAATATATGTGATCCTTTGGTAGAGGAGGAAAGAGGTGGCTTCACTTATCATGAGCATGTTGAAAAGAGAAGGGATAATTAAATTGGTTTGCTTCTTCCAGGGCTGTTCTCATATCACAGGGTACATGGTTGTATCTAGCATTCACCTCCTTTTGTTACTGTTCACCTTTCTTTTGAAAATAGCCTCGGTTTTAGCCACTGAAACACACACACACTCACTCTCTCTCATAAGACATGCCTGTCTATAAAATAGGAGAAAGGATAATGGCAATTTTGATGAATTAATGTATTCAAAGATAATTTGAAAACCATGAAAATAAGTACACAAATATGTTACTTATCACATTAAATTACCATAAAACTTTCTGGAAAGTACAATTAAACAGAAGTATGTTCAAAGTCATATTAGTAATATTTCATTCACCTAAAAAACTAAGCCTTAAAGAGGAATCATTTTAATCTCCTCTAAACCTATTATTTTAATTAAGTGCTCACATATTCAAGTTTCCAAATCCTCCTGCTGAATAGATCCTGATGCCATACATGTACCAATCAGTGTTACACAGCATCTGCATATGTCAAGTACCTGTAACTATAGAAGAATCCATGAAAGATGACTCTGGTGAATTGTCCTCTGAGTCTTCATCCTCTTTGTCTGTGACTGAAGAAAGTGGCTTGTTAACTTCAGAACAGTCTTTGTGCAATAAATTCTCAAACTCTGTGAATACAAAGATATTAGAGCATAAGTGATAGTGCAAGTTTTTATACAGTGTGTACAGCTGTTACTGTCATTTTGAAAATGAAACGGGGTTTCCAAATGCAATTGTATCTGAATATATTTAAATACTTTGGAATTCTTAACAGAATGTAAACTGAACTGCAATGAAAATTTCATATAATATCAATAGTTATTCCTGTCATTTTGAAACAGGGATCCCTTACTTTTGAATTACTATAATATTCTTTAAGACTTTGACATCTTGAAAGACTTAAAACATACTTTTTGTCATGACAAAATGCACACTATTTTTACTTCTTAAAATTTTATTTGTTTATTTATTTATTAGAGAAAGAGAGAGTGTGAGAATGGGCACCACTGCAAATGAACTCCAGATGCATGCGCCACCATGAGCATCTGGCTTATATGGGACCTGGAAAATTGAACTGGGATCCTTAGGCTTCGCAGTCATGCACCTTAACTGCTAAGCCATCACTCCAGCCTATTTTTACTTTTAATATGACCACAATTGAATATTTTTCATAACAAACAAGTTTGTCTACAAAGACAATGGACTAAATACTATGCTAATCCCAAGAAGGTAGGGTGATTTTCCTGCCTGACCATTGTCTTTAGGGAGTCAGCCACTGACTAGATGATGCAAAGCTCTATTTAAGGCTGAATTAATGAAAATGCAAATTTGGTAGTTTTCTTTAGCTTGTTCTCTTGCCATTTTGTTCCCTGACTGCATGTTCTCCATGAGATGTACATCTGCTTTAATGTCAGACTAAATGCAAGTGCTCTGAATTCCTGGAGAATTTTTTTAAATTCAATGATATATTCCCACTTTCTACATTATCCCACTCTGCCCATTCTGCTCTTGAGCCTTCAGGTCATAAGTGCAAAGTGTTTTATTAAGGGTCTAAAGGCTTGCCAGAATCTCTGTTCATTCTGTAACTGCAGTCTGAAGTCTGCCAGCCATAAAGAAAATTCCTTAAAGAATCATTTCCAGTTATCCTTCATTAAAGACCAGGGGGAAATATATTCAGTATTGATTGCATGGAGAATTTCCTGAAGAAAACAGTTGTGGCTTCAGGCAGGAAGCTAATTGTCAATGCCTATAGGTAGCTATTATCTACATGCTGGGGATTCATAATTAAAATGGTTAACTTACTATGTGTTTACCCTGAAGACTTTACATATATCAATTAATTTGTCCCTCATAATAAAACTAAGAGACAAGTGATGTTATTATCCCATTTCACAGACAAGTAAGGTAATAACCTGGGAGGTCTAGTACCTGGCCGAAGTTCATACTTCTAAGGAAAAAGCCAGAAGTAGACACATGGTTCAGAGCCTAGGTTACTATATCATAGCAATATACCATATAGTGGTGGTTTACATAATCGAAGTTTCTTTCTCAGATATCTGGACATGAGAAGACCACTCTCATGGTTCCAGGAGGGCTGATGGCCATTTAGGCTCTCATTAGATTGCATTAGTGACCTTCTCACTATGTATTCACATCATGAAGATATAGAGGTGTTCTTTCTTCCTTCTCTGAAAAGGCCATAATCTTCTCATGTTAGGGCCTTATCTTTCTGATGCCATTTAATCTTAGTTACTTCCTGAAGAGAAAATTTCCAGATATAATAAATGGAGTTAGAGCTTCAATTTATGAATTTATGGGGGAAGGTGGGACACAGAATTTCTTCCACAGTATTTTACCATACCAAATATATCCATTCCATCCCTACAACCCCTAATACCTTAACTCATCTAGAGTTACTAACGAATATCTATCTAAATAATACATTGTCTAAATCAGTTTTGGCTAAGAGTTTTGTTGTCATTTAACCTAAGACAAATTGCCCTTCAGCTGTGAGCTGTGAAATCAGACAAGCCTTGTGATTCCAAAATATATTGTTGGGACAGGCAAGATATGTAGAAAAGCCCTTCCTTTCAAAGAAGGAGATTTAGTAAAGAAGGAAGACGTGACTTATCCTAAACAAGCTTAAAACCTAGCAAGAGAAGTCCTGGGCTATGAAGACAGCCTCACCTCACCCCCTCTCGGCCCCGGCCCTGAACCAAAGGCATTGTCCTTCCAGATGTCTGTGATGATGTCCCACCTCTTGAGGCACCAGATAGCCATCTCTATCAACTCTGACAAACCGGAGGAACCAGCCTTGCTGACTGGCCCTGTGCGCATTCCTGGGGTCATTTCTTCTTTCCCTAGAAAACACATTTATGTTCACAGCCACAGAGCTTTATGGTCTGGTTCTGTAGAATTCAGGAAGTCTGGCAGCCATCCCTCATTCTATCCTGCTTTGCCTGTCCCTTTAGTTCAAACTGACACTGTCTTTGCTGTTGTAATCCAATCTCGAGCTGGTTCAGTCCAGTGACTCACATCTGTATTCTCCTTCTGAGGTATTCATTCAGGTATTTCATGTTCTCCAATATAGACAAGCTAAGAATTCTCCAGATCTCTAAATTTTGCGTTTTGGCCCCTTTTTGTATAGTGATTATTTCTTTACTTTCATTTACACTTTACCATAATCAGGACAGAGAAACAAAACCACTTTTTAACCATTTTCTGGTAGAAATATCCTCACCTAAATATCCAATTTCATCACACATAGAGTTTACCTTCACAAAATTATAGAAAATTATCCAAGCAAGCTCTATGCTTTTTTATGAGGGTTACTCACCTTCCAGTTTTCAACAGCACATTCCTTATTTCCTCCTAAGTCCTCACCAGAATCACAGTGAACATCTTTACATCTAACTTTCACCTCAAAACTCTCATTTTCCTCCCACCACCAAAGTTCAAAGGCATTTCCCTCTTGTCATGATCCTGTAACAGCTTGCTTTTGGCACCAATACTTGTACTGGTTTTCAATAATCACTCGAACAAAACATCATAGACTAGGTTGCTTAAACAGCAATAATGTTCCCAACATTTTGGAGACCTGAAGTCCAAGATCAAGGAGTCAGCAAAGTCAATGTCTAGAGATCTCTTTCCTTGAGTTGCAGGTGGCTGACTTTTGGTGCATGATAGAGAATGACCTCTCTTTGTTTCCCTCTTCTTACAAGACTGCAGTCCTATTGGATTCTGGCATTACCCTAATAATCTCACTTATCCTCATACTTTATGATATAGTCACACTTTTAGCAGGCACCATTAAATTCGCAATAGCTCTTAACCCCAAGAGTAATCATAGCTACCTTTATTCTCATCATTAGCCCTGCAAGGAAACTGCTCAGTTATATGGCTCAGCAAACAATACCACAAAATATTACTCTGTCTCTCCTCATTAAGTTTACTGAGATGACAGAAATTAAGCCCTACTTAAGAGTGAGTAGGTCGGAAGTAAGGGGAATGTGTAAGAACACAGCTCTAGATGGGGGCTGGCATTTTCTACCAAGTCATTACGTAAAACGTAGGTACCCATTTCTACCCTTTTTTCTTCATAACTGGACTCATCACTGAGTCCACAACCATCATCACCTATTTTGACTGAAAGGAAGAAAAGTGCCATCTATGAGGGTTCAACATAAGGGGGAGAGGAAATGATAAAAGACTGGTAAATAATTGTTACCCAGAGTATTCGTTACTTTTCTCATTGCTACACCAAATGCCTCACAAAAGCAATTTAAAGAAGGAGGGGTGGGCTTATTTTGGCTCACAGTATGAGGTACAGTCCATTATGGATGGGAACTCATGGCAACAGAATCTTGAGGTAGCTGGTCATGCGGTGTTCACAATCAGTAAGGAGATAGAGATGAGTGCTGGTACTCAGCTAGCTTTCTTCTTTTTATTCAGTCAAGGATCCCACCCCACCTCAATTAAACTAATCTAGAAACTCCCTCACAACAAGGGCCAGAGGTATGTCTTCTAGGTGATTCTACATCCAATCATTAACAACAGAGGTTAGCCATTACACTCCATTAGTCTTTCATGGGCTTTCCTCAATTGTGTGTGTGTGTGTGTGTGTGTGTGTGTGTGTGTGTGTGTGTGTGTGTGTATGCCACATTGCACATGTGGAGATCAGAGGACAACCTCATGGTATCAGCCCTTGCCTTCCACCTCCCTTTTTTTTAAATTTTAGAAAAAGAGAGGGAGGGAGGGAGACAGAGAGAATTGGCATGCCAGGGCCTCAGCCACTGAAATCAAATGCCAGATGATTGCACCACCTAGTGGTCATGTGTGACCTTGCACTTGCTTCACCTTTATACATCTGGCTTACATGGAATCTGGAGAGTCCAACATGGGTCCTTACACTATGTATACAAGTGTCTTAACTACTAAGCCATCTTTCCAGCCCTTCTATCTTTTTTGAAATGGGGTCTCCTCTCCTGTGGTTTTGTTGCTGTGATGGCCAGGCTACTTGGCTCATGAGCTTTGAGATTCTCCTGACTCTACTTCCATTGCCTTAGGCACACTGGGATAACAGATACATGTACTACTTGTGATGCTCACGTAAGGTTTTGCATGGGTTCTGAGGAAATGAACCACAGTTGTCAAGCCTGCATAGCTATCACTTTTAACCACTGAGTCATCTACCCAGCCCTAGATTTCCCCAATTTTATAGTGATTGACCCTGGTCAAACAGCATATATACTCTGTCTTGGAGACACTGGATAAGCTGGTCCTAAAGCCATTCTTTTCAATATTTATTTATTTATTTATTTATTTATTTATTTATTTATTTATTTCACACACACACACACACAAACACACACACACACACACACACACACAGAGAGAGAGAGAGAGAGAGAGAGAGAGAGAGAGACGGAGAGAGAGAGACAGAGAGAGAGAGAGAGAGGAAAGACAGAATGGGCATGTCAGGGTCTCCAGCCACTGCAAACGAACTCCAGACGCATGCATACCCTTGTGCATTTGGCTAATGTGAGTCCTGGGGAATTAAACCCGGGGCCTTTGGCTTTGCAGGCAAATGCCTTAACTGCTAAGCCATCCCACCAGCCCACTGAAACCATTCTTAAATGGGCTCATAGAGAAATAGAGTTGAAGTTTCTATAATAAGGAAAATTTAAATGAAAGTTTGTGGATATTATACATATGTAATAAGATAAGATAGTACTGACATTATATAAGATCCACTAAATATATTCTACTTACATTGCTATTGTCCAAAAATTATAATTTGAAAATTGCACTGAAGTTTTAATGAGACATCCAGTAAAAGTAGAACTTAAAAATATCCATGTGGAAATACATCATCCAAATTGAAACATTCCCTCCTGAAGGGAGGAGGGAGGCTCATAAGACAAGGGAGATAAGGAAACTGCCAAGGCTCAAGAAGCTGAGAATGTTACAAGATTCCCAAGACTCTCCACAAGATTATATAAGTAGAAACAATTGTTGTAGGAGGGGAGATTCTGAGTTTAAGCTGCCTTGAAATTTGTCAGAGAGCTCCAGAGGTATAACTTTCTTGAGTGGGCTTCTTGGTGATGCATCTGCCTGTAAGTAAACTATAGTTGCCAACAAACTCCTTGTTTCACCAACAAGATTTGGGTGGTATTGTTTCTATGATGTGTACTGGTATTCTTTCTTGGGTAAATAGTTTCTTCACCTCTCCACAGCAACAATGTTGTAGCAAGAAATTTTCTAGGTCAAAAGGCCATGGGAGACACTTTGGGGAATATATGATAGACTGTACTGAACAATCTCACCACTGGATGCAAACATGAACAGGTGGTGCCCTCAAACATAGATGGCCACAAGGTGTTTGCCATCTGAAAAGCTGTCTTCTATAACACTCTTGTTACACTGCAGTCACAATTTCCTGGGAAACAAATAAAATGTAGACTGAAGTCTCTTCCTTTTGAAATTTATATCCTAGATGATTCTCCTCCTAGATAATTCTTACAGATGGTCATGGTCTTGTAAGTTCCTGAATGGGAACATATCATGAGTGGAAACACATATGGTCTGTACTAGACCCAGGCTCATCTTTGAGGTCTATAGGAGAAATTTGTCCCTATCATGGTATGTGGCTTTGACTGTGACCCTGGCCAGCCATCTTGATTACACCACACTTTTCATGACTTATTTGCATATAAAATGACATTAATGCCATTTTATAATTCTTTATTTTTTAATACCTCATAATAAAAACAAATTATACTGTCTCTGTTTCCATTTTTTCACTGTTTCTGTCTCTCTCTCTCTCATATAGTTAGATATAAATATAGATTAGATATAGATACACATTCATCCACCAACACTGGAACACTGGGATTTGTTGGTGGAAAGACTATGGAATTACTATCTGAATTTTGAAAGTTGTATAAACCACTTTTACATAAATAATAAAAATACTTTTATTTCTATACTTTATTCTAGTGGGAAAAATAAGTTTTTCATGAAATAATACAAAACATAGCAAGTCTTTCTTTTATAATTTACTGATAATAGTTTATTACTAACCATTTATTTTCATACCACATATAATCCTTTTTATTTTGCATAGGTAATTCAGAAAATTGTTTATTGCATATCTTCATTTTACTAGAAAGTATGGGGAAAAGGGACTTTGTATATCTTATTTAACTCTACATCCTCATCACCTAGAAAATATTGGCTCATGCTCATTGAATGACCAAATGACTGAGTGAAAAGAAGTAACATAAGGAATGATTATATTAGTTATAATTAATTTGTTAACAACTTTTGAGTTTTATACATACAATATTTTTGAAAATAGGACACATACTATGAAGAGTAAAAGTAAGGTGACAGTTTAAACTAGATTTATAAATATATGTGTATATATATGTATATATACACATATATATGTCAAATGATTGAAAGGTTATTATTAATTTAAAAAATCTTATATAATGAGGTTTAGCCTTGCTGGCAATTATATGCCTTTTATCAAATTCTTAGACCACTGTATCAGTTAACTTTTGGTTGCTTGGACCAAATTCCTGCCAACTTGACACCCAAACATATCACATTTAAGTCATAACCTTCTACTCCTTGTCTCCATAGGTTCATAGCCATCTCAAAAGTCCTTTAACAGTTCTAACACTATTCAAAAGTCTAAAATCTCATCAGAGACTCAAGGTCGTCTCTTAAACCTTGGCTCTGGGATCCGCTCTTTAAATCTCCAAAGCAATGGACTCTTCCCTTTGTTTAAAAGGCTGCTGTCTTCTTCCTGTCACTAGCTCTGCCCTGCTCCACTCTGCTCAGCTCCACTCTACTTTTCTGGCCTGCTTGCTTCTCAATTCAGCTTGGATACACGTGAGTCTAGCTTCCCTCACCCAGGGTGAGGGAGGAAAACACCACCATTTCTTGGTCTGGGGAACTTTTCTGCTTCCCTCTGCTTTATAGTGTGAGGTAACTTTTCACTTTGTTTGCTTATTTCATTTTCTTCTGGTCTCTGAATCCGCCCCATGGGTAATTTCCTTATACTCTAGATCTACCACGTGGATGCTGTCACCAACCCTCGGCTTACTGCCTGTGTAATTTCTTTAAACTCAAGGTAACCACTGAGTGTAACCCTCTTCATTACTCATTTCTCCTCTGAATCTCCTGGTCTCTGTTTTGATATCTGCCCTCTCATTTTTCCTTAAGCCTCACCATTTACCCTGTTAACTCCCCTACGTGGAAAAGCACATGGCAGATGCCATTTGGGCTCCTCCCAAGTCCTCATGTACAAGCTCCTAGATTCTACTTTCCATGCATTTTCAGCTTTACTCTAATCTCTCTTTAAAAGCCTCAGTTACTCTTAAATGAGCTTTATAGTCCCCTCCTTGTGCTTGTGGCTTTACTCTAGTCTTTCTCTAACAAATTCAATTTCACTTAAATGAATCTCACAGACTATGCTGTGTTTTCCATGAGTGCATGTTTCCCACCTTATACGTGCTTATGACTCTGCTCTAGCCTTCTCCTAGATCCCAGTTTCCCTTAAGTAAATCCCACAAATTGTGACTTCTCCCTAAATAAATTTAATAATTCATAATTTATCCTTCCTGAGTCTTTCTTTATCAATTCTCTTTTAATAATATTTTTAAAATTTTTATTTATTTATTTGAGAGAGAGAAAGAGAGAGAGAGAGAGAGAGAGAAAAAAGGCAGATAGAGACTAGGTGCACCAGGGCCTCCATCCACTACAAATGAACTCGGGAATGCATGTATCACTTTGTGCATCTGGCTTCCATGGATACTAGGGAATTGAACCTGGGTTCATAAGCTTCAAAGGCAAGTGCCTTAACAGTTCAGCCATCTCTCCAGCCCCTACCAATTCTTTTTAAAGGTAGTATATAACCCAAACTTGGGGTTCATAAATTTTGGGGACCCCTCTTGAACCCCCAAATCCTGCATCAATACCACCTGGGTAATGCTGCCAAGTTCTCTGTCAGACCAGGATGAAGCCTGATGTCCATGGGACACAGCTGTAGCAGCGTCTCTATGCTGACCTTGGGGAGCAGAGGGCACCTTCAGTATTCTTCCTTCAGGCCTTTTCTTCTGAAAAGAATGTACATTCTTTCTATTTTGAGCCTCCAGTGGGTTGAATCTTGCCTTCGGGGATTCTTTCATTTTATCCCAAAGCACAGCAGTAGATTTCCCTTTAATGGTGGCAATTTGTTTAACAATTGCTGGCCAACTGACTGGACTTTTCTTTCCATGTCTTTTCATATCTTTCTCCTTTGTATTTTCCTCTCTTGCATTGTAGATCTAAATCAGTACAACAAAGACCAACTGTGCCACACACTCAATGATTTTCTATAATGAAATTTTCTCAACCAAATACATTAGTCCATTTAAATTAAATTTCATTCAAGTTCTCAGGATAGGAGCAAGATATAGCCAGTTTCTTTGCCAGACTATCAATGCCTTTAGCCCAGTTTCCAATAAAGTATATTTTCCCCTCTTGAACTTTATAGTCTACATTTCTCTTAGTCTTCTGGTCTTTCCCAACAAAATGGTCCATTAAGCTCTGCTTACAGCCTCATAAGGCTAGTCTAGCCCAAAGTTCAAAATTCCTCCTACAAACCAATTCCAAAGACTAAAAAACACATGTTCAGGTTTTTCAAGTAATAGCCCCCTTCTTGGGGCCATTTTATTTATCTTTTTATCGACAACTTCTATACTTACAGAAAATAAATCATGCTATTCTCCCCGCCCTTTCTTTAAGTCAACTCTTTCTGGGGCAAAATAGTAAACGAAAAATTGATTTAAGGGAGAAGGGTTTATTTCAACTTTCACTTTCAAGTTCTGTTTCATCATGGCAGAGAAATCACTGAAGAATGGGAAGCCAGTTGCATATTATCACATTTTGGGGGAGGCGGATAAAGAAAAGGAGAACAGTAAGCCGGGCTGGGTTATAATACCTCAAGTCCCACCCGCAGTGACACAGTTTCTCCAGCAAGGAAAGGTTACAACCTTCCCAAATAGTGCCACCTTGCTGAGGACCAAGTACTAAGTTCTCAATCACACTATGTCCAAAATATTCATCAATAAAATTAGAAGTACCTGCATTGTTTTTTGAGTAATCACCACCTGTTAAATCTAGCACAAGTTCATTGTACCCAGCTTGCTGAAGAATATTCAGAAATGTAGAAAACCAATTTCCTTTTTGCACAATCCTTCTTAGCAGCTCTCTTACACCTGATTCATTTCCATTGATTTCTGCAGCAGCAATCTGGAATAAGAGAAAAAGAAAATAAAAGAAGATGGAATATCTAGGGATATATCAAAGCTGGAACTACTCCTTAGGAAAATTAGATACTTAAGCATGCATACAAACAAGGCTTATATTCAGACACTAAGGAAAACAGTAATGTTCCTTGTAGCAGGAAGAAACATCACCAAGCCAAGCCCCCTTCTAAACATGTATCATTTTTAAGCCAAAGAAATATTTAGAATTGGCAGGAAATGAATGCTTAACCTGAACTGCTCTGAATAAGGAGAGCACGAGAAAGCATCTTCAATCTGAAGCCATGTTGTTTCCTTTTGCCAGTTTCCTTCAGTGTATCCAATGCTATTGCCTTTCAACCCAGGAGATTTGCAAATGGAAAATGAAACTTTTTATATCCTACTCCTTTGTCTTTACTTTAGTAGGAAGTAAGTAATTACTATCAACAATTTACATTTTTGTTTATTTACTATTTGCATTATTTATTGCAGCTTTAATTAAATTGTCTTAAATTTTTACTTAATGCTATGAGAAATTTATTCCTCTATTTTTATATACATATGAGTAAGAATTACTACATTAGTCACCACTGACAATCTGTAGTTGTCACTTTTTTTTGGAGAGAGTCACAGAAAGAGAGAGAGAGAGAGAGAAACAGCCGTGAATGAACTCCAGATGCGCACGCCCCCTTGTGGGAAAGTGCAGCATTGCGCCCTTGTGTCACTTTGAATTTTAGGCTTAGCAGGCAGGCTCCTTAACCTCGAAGCTATCTCTCCAGCCTAGTTATCACTTTTTAAGTGTGGACCATATCTGTAATCAATGTCACAGGGCATCTTCTCAGGCCCTAGCTGAGTGATAAACATGTGAAGAAAAGATTAACACAGGTGATGCTGGGAAGAACTGAGGGCTTCTTTCCTTCTCTGTGGCATCAGACAAGCCAACTGTTCTCTCTAGGCTCCTGTTTATACACCTGGAGGATGGAGGGGGGAGCAAAGGAAAGTAAACTTCGAGGTTTCTCAGGGCTTCCTTCCATCTCTGTGGCATCAGACAAGACTATTCTCTTTGGGCTCTACACCTGGGAAACAAAGCAAATGAAAAGAAACTTCCAGGTTTCTCCATGCCAGCTACACATTAAAATCACTTGTGTTTAAAACACTATGAATGTCCCATGCTACTCAAAGAGATCATGACTTATTTTGTCCATGTTGGGTACTCTATTTTTTTAAAAACATTTTTCAGCATCTCATGCAATTGTATTAACATGCTAGATGAGAGATACTGGCTAAAATGTTTCTACAGCTTCTACCAGTCATCTACATCATTCAGATTGCTTGAATTAATTCTTTCCTACAAAACTCACACATTTTCTAGTCTTAAAATTGTATTTCAAAATATTACTATATTAGGGATTTGCTAATATTTTTGCAAAAATGTCTGACACAAGTTTAATACTAGATATTGTTATGGAAGACTAAAAAAAGAAGAAGAGCAAAAAAGGACACCAGGCTTCTGCTCTGTCCTCCCTGTGTATTAGCATGAATTGCACATGTTTGCACACACACATGCATTCACCATACACACACACACAACCAAAACAATTTTTTTTTAGAGAGCGACAGAGAGAGAGAGGCAGAGAGAAAGGGAGAGGAAGACAGATAGAGATGGGCGCACCAGCAGCCTCTCAGCTGCTGCGAACAAAATCCAGATGTGTGTGCCCCCTTGTGGTCAAGTGCGGCATTGTGCCCTTGCGTCACTTTGCATCTGGCTAACGTGGGACCTGGAGATTGGAACTGCTGGAGATTGGAAACAGCATTCTTAGACTTAGGAGGCAGGTGCCTTAACCGCTAAGCCATCTCTCCAGCCACCCAAAAAATTTTTTAAAGTGTTTGTTAATGTTTTAAACAAATGACTATTGTCAAAGTCATAGCTAATTTCTAATTCATACCCTTTTTCTTTCATGTTTGCTATGAAGACACCTATTCTTCCTAATTTGCCTCACAAAACATTCAGGTAAGGGAAACTCACTTGGACATTCAACTTCCTGATGGAAGAAGTAGACTTATTATCTCTCTGGGCTAGCATGGTATCTCAGTTCTGTGTCAATGACAGGCTAGTTCATTAACAAGATGGACTGAAACATGTACCTCTCCCCAGCTGTTCAGACAGATAATAGGATAATGCTGACATGTATCAATTCTGTTTCTGAGTCCATTGATATCTATGTGAATAGATGTACCAAGTTGTCATTAAGTACCCTGAGAAAGGAGGTCAGCACAGGAAGGAGCCTGTGAGGGATTATTCTATTGTGATAAGCTATAAAATTACTTGTATTGTTGAGTCTCTCACAGTTAGATTAGCTCCTCACATAAAGTAGAAATTCTTAAACTGTGGGTGGAGAGACTGAACCTTGATTAACACTACATCATAAGCTCCAGGAAAGCAGACAATGTCTATGTTTTCCTCTTGTCTTCTCACACTAGCATGGTGTCTGGCACAAAGATGCCACTCAAAAATGTCAAGAAAATGAATACATCAATAAATTAAATATGTTATTGGAACTCATTGGACACAAAGCCAAGGCTCAGATCATTTTCAAAAGACCCACTAGATGGCGGCTGGATGGATGGTTTAGTGGTTAAGGCACATTCCTGCAAAGCCTAAGGACCCGGTTCGATTCTCCAGGTCCCACATAAGCCAGATGCACAAGGAGGTGCACGTGTCTGGAGTTCGTTTGCAGTGGCTAGAGGCCCTGGCATGCCCATTCTCACTCTCCCTCTCTCTCTTTCCCTCTCTCTGTCTCAAATAAATAAATAAATAATAAAATCTTTTAAAAATGTATTTTTTTTTAAAAAAAGGACCTACTAGAATTGGGGAGAAGGTACTGGGAGATGTGGATGGGAACCCAAACCTACAATAACTAATCAAGTAGAAAATGTCTGCAAGATCACTCAGCTTTTCTCTCCTTTCTTTCTTTCTTTCTTTCTTTCTTTCTTTCTTTCTTTCTTTCTTTCTTTCTGGCTAAGATGAAGGGAACATTGTCTATAAGAAAAGAATAAAAATAAAATATCATTTTTATAATTCTTAGTTACTTTGCTAAGCTTAACTTTTGAATTTTTTGTAAGCTGCCAAAATTCCAATCTAATGTCCATCATCCATTCCTGCCTCAGTGTCTGGCATTCAATGTCTCATGTGTTCTCCAGTCTTAAGGTAGGCAACACTTTTAGATGAATTCAAACACCATGTTAGTGATGAGCAAAGACAAATCTTGGCTATTTCTGCAAGTTTAAAAGCTCAGAGCCAAGTTTCTCCTTCAAATCAATTTAACCCAGAGACTTTAAGATGCAAATATTTTTATGAGAGGTTTACCTAAATCTCTGAAACTTTATCTTTTAAAAGAAAATGTAACCAATATGTGATAGTGAAAGTCAGTATCATCTTCATATCAAAATGGTTTTTGTTATATACAAAGCATTTTATAAACACTTTTTTATTTGATATTGAAATTCAGAAAGAAATCATGATATTTATTTTTTTAGGTAAAGTTAAGGTCAGGGAACTAAATTTAACACATAGTGAAACTCAAACATAGACCTCCAACCTGCACTTTGCCAGACAGAAATTATTGCTAGTCCCCTTATCAATAGATTCTCCCAAATACATCACCCTCTGCTCATTGTTCATGACGCTTATTTTTAGAACTGATATTATGAAGTGATGTATGCCAAAATATTTATAGACACTCACAGACATACCACTGCTCCTTAGAGAGCCTCAAAACAACAGCTCTTCAGTCCTTCAGAGCTTCCTTTGAAATGTGAAACTGCAGAAACTTTGGGTTGTTTTAGACTTAACTGCTGCCAGTGCACAAAAGTCCCTTTACTCTCCATTTTCTTTGTGTCAAATTTCTTGCATTAGTGCTAGCTGCTTCCAAGCATGCCAGAATCAAGAACTTGGATAAAATGTAGCTGGCAGAAATTCAACACAGGCAAGACAAAAAGTGAGGCTGATAGGCAGACGTATTTAGAGTAAATAAGAGAAGTGCTGTTGCGCTGGCAATCGGGACATCATACCACCAAACATAAACAGCTTTGTGGTGTGACTGGACTCTGTTGCTTCTGGACTTCGTAACAGCTACTGTGGCTGGAAATGCCATCTTCCATCTCCAGCTGGCTTGGAGGCTGCATAGTTTCTTCCAAATTAAGATTCTGCCACAGTGATGTACACATTTGTCATATCCAGCTGGACCACTATAATGCGTTCTAGTCAGTTCTCAATACAAGATGACATAAATGCTACTGACAACAGTGTAAAGTAATTTACTCGTTAGGGAAACTGGCCATCAAAGTTCGATGCATATTTGGCTCTTTGAATAGGTCCAGGTGCTATTGCATGTACAAAGTTCCATTAACTTTAGTCACCAAGTCAATCACATAATCAATCTAGTGTCTAGAGTTTATAATGAAGACAATGATGAATCAAAATGAAAGGAAGAGCCAGGCATGGTGGCGCACACCTTTAATCCCAGCATTTAGGAGGTAGAGATAGGAGGATCACCCTGAGACTACATAGTGAATTCCAGGTCAGCGCCTGGGCTAGAGTGAGACCCTAACTTGAAAAACCAAAAATAAAAATAAAGGAAAAAATGTCAAAAACATATAGACAAATAAGTATAGACAAAACTCATGACTTAAGGTTTTATTTGTCTACATGTCTCAAAGGAAGACTTTTGACCTACAATGTTGAATAGGTCAGATTCAAATAGGTCAATATGTATATACTTCCTGGTACATTATCACTTAATGAAAATACAACTGCATTAAGCCATCTGTAAATTTTATCCAAATGCTAACTTAAAAATTCCCTGTTTGTTTACTAATGTGAAAAACTACAATTGGGCTGGCTTAGCAGTTAAGGCACTTCCCTATGACGCCTAAGGACCCAGGTTTGATTCCCCAGTACCTACATAAACCAGATGCCCAAGGTGGTGCATATATGTGGAGTTTGTCTGCAGTGCCTAGAGGCTCTGGCATGCCCATTCTCTCTCCCTCTCTCTCCCTCTCTCTCTCTGTCTCTCTCAAATAAATAAATAAATACTACATTTTAAAAATAAACTACAATAAGTAATATATATCTATTTCAATGGATAATTGCTAAACTTTACTTCAAGAAAATGTGGAAACTCTGAATTAAAAGTGTGTGTGTGTGAGAGAGGGAGAGAAAGAGAGCAAGCGAGAGAGAGAGAGAGAGAGAGAGAAGAGAGAGAGATAAACACACAGAGAGGCTGGGGGATAATTTCCTCACTGGGACCAAGACTGAATGAAATGATATATAATATAGAGAACATTTTCTCTAAAAGGGGCCGATAATAAAACTTTTTGGTTTTATGGGCCATTATCACCTCTGCAAACCTCTAAATAAGCAGCTATAAGAAGTATGTAAACAAAGCCGGGCGTAGTGGCACACACCTTTAATCCCAGCTCTCGGGAGACAGAAGTAGGAGGATCGCCACGAGTTCGAGGCCACCCGAGACTACATAATGAATTCCAGGTCAGCCTGGGCTAGAGTGAGACCCTACCTTGGAAAACCACCAAAAAAAAAAAAAAAAAAAAAAAGCACCTTTGTATTTCAATAAAAATTTTGGATTAAAGAGACTACTCCGTGGCACTTGCCTGCAAAGCCTAGTGACCCAGGTTCTGGGTTCTGTTCCCCATTACCCATGTTAAGCCAGGTGTACTAAATGATACATTTATCTGATGCTTGTCTGCATTGGCTAGAGGCTCTGGTGTGCCTATTTGCTCTCTCTCATCTCTCTGCTTGAAAAATAAATAAATAAAATATCTTTTTGAAATAAAAGGGGGCTGGAGAGATGGCTCAGCAGTTAAGGCACTTGCCTGTAAAACCAAACAACCCAAGTTCAATTCCCCAGTCAGATGCAAAGAGTGGTGCATGTATTTGGAGTTTATTTGCAGTGGCTAGAGAAGGGCTCATTCTCTCTCTCTCTCTCTCTCTCTCTCTCTCTCTCTCTCCTTTTTATTTTTCTCTCTCTCCCTCTTTCTGTCTTACCTTGCAAATAAGTATATCTAAAGGCCACCATGTCTTGTGGTCCTTCAAAAATGGGTACCAGTGGGCTGGGGAGATGGCTGAACAATTGAAGGTGTTTGATTGCAAAGCCTGTCTACTGGAGTGCAATTCCGCAGCACACACACAAAACCATGAAGCCAGATGCAAAGTGATGCATGCACCTGTGATCCTAATGCACCTACAATGAGTGGAGCCAGAAGAATATGAAGTGCTTTCCAGAGCAGGTGATCTCACCATCAAGAAGTTCATTTGCACTGCAAAAGAATTTGTCTCAAAGGTGAGGCATAGCCACCCCAAAATTGTCCTCTGACCTCTGCACATCCATAATCAATAAGTAAATAAATAAACCACTAGCAGTCTGGATTCAGCCCTGTGGACCATAGTTTGCTGAGCCCCCGTTCTATGGAAGCATGTAAAAAAAAAAAAAAAATTCAGCGCCATCAGGACTTTGATCTTTTTTTTTTTTTTTTTGGTTTTTTCAGGTAGGGTCTCACTCTGGTCCAGACTGACCTGGAATTCACTATGTAGTCTCAGGGTGGCCTCGAACTCTCGGCGATCCTCCTACCTCTGCCTCCCGAGTGCTAGGATTAAAGGCGTGCACCACCACGCCCGGCTTAGGACTTTGATCTTAATGACAGTTGCAGTTCTGCTCTGTTGTTCCTGGAAACAATGTGTGTACTATTTAGCTTACCTTAGTTTTTATTTTTTTATCTGTAAAATTGAGTTAGTATTATCAGGGCCCTCTGTGGGGTCCGAAATTAGAACATAAACTGTGATAACACATTTAAAAAGTTACAGTCGTTGTACATAGTCTTCATGAGACTGACCACAGTCTACTGCACTAAGCTCCACAGGTTGTTAGTGTTCAACATTATTAGAGTACATTCCTATTCCAACGTTGACTAATTGTAAAAGGATTAGAAATTTGGTTCTTTTCTGTTTACATTTTTACAATTCTCTTTTAAAGTGCCTAGATAGTACTATTTTTAAAGCAGGAGGGGACCAGGTTTGGTCACAGAAGTGAGAGGACATTCCATTTGGGGGTAAATGTCCCATGTAACCCAGCTTGATAAAAACCCAGCCCCAGCGGCAGTGACACCTACCCGACTTCTGTCTTCCATTGTCAACAGCTCCGCGCCCACACAAGCATCCAAGACGTCTCTGACCAAGAGCTTGTCCACCAAGGTGGGCTGCAGGAGGGTGAGCAGCTGCAGGCACTCGTCGTGGGCAGCCTCAAAGGACGGGGAGGGCAGGTCGGCTAGCGCAGGGTCCACGTAGCGCGCGGCCAGGCCGCTGCCGCCTCTCCTGAGCGCCTCCACGAACTCCTGGGTCCAGCCGGGCTGCCATTCACTCTTCTCCACGGTGCTCAGAAGCAGTTCCACGGCGGCCAGGTTCCCCGAGGTGGCGGCCCTGAGGAGAATCAGCTCTTTGGTCTCGGCAGGCAGGAAGGTGAGGTGGTCCAGCACCGGCTCCACCTGGATGGACATCTTCACCCTGGTCCTGAAGCACGAGAGGAGGTAGCGGAAGCTCTTGGTGGAGTGGTCATTGGACATCTTTGGTTCTTAGGGACTGGGAGAGAGGGTTCTCCAGGCCGGCCGCAGCGTCCACAGGTGGGATGAGCCTGGGATGCGCAGCGCCGCCGCGGCGGGGACGCGGAGGCAGGGGGATGGACCTCAGCAGCCCCTCGCCCGCCCCGGGCTGCTGCACCACCAAACCTGGCTGGCGGCTGAGTCAGGCGCTCCGCCTCCACTTCTTAAAATTTGCAGGTTTCTGTTTCTGTTTCGATTCTCTTCTGGGAACTTCCGGGCAGGGAGGGAGTTTCGTCCCCGAGGAAGCAAGTCGTTAGTCATCACGGGTCAGGAGAAGACTTTGCTCAAAGGCACCGCGGGAACCAGGAAAGGAAAGTGATTCTCTTCTGGCCCTGGGGAATATAGCATGGTTTTACAAAGTTTTCTTTGCTGGCATTTTTGTTGTCCCAGAGAGGTGTTGCCTTTGACAGACACACTTGTCAACTAAAATGCCAAATGCAGAGGACGGGAAAATTGGTGACCTTGGACTTCCTCTGGAAAAACGAAGAGAAATTGTCCCGGACTCCAACAGAAAGGAATTACTCTTACCGGGGAACCAGGCAGGCCGGCCAGAGAAAGGTCTGAGATAGAATGTTGGAGTCCTTTCTGCACCTTTCCTGAGATAGACCCTACCTACTGAGCGTTTCCAAGACCGAATTAATAATAGCTGTATTGCCTCCTGCTTTGCTGGTATATTTACACAGCCTTGACTTGAGTCTCCCATGACACACTGGGGGGAGGGTAGGCAGGGCGGGGGAAGGGGGAGGGTACTTTAGTCACCAGTTTAGGAGGAAGCCAAGATTGAAAGCTTTCTGTCTCACAGCGTATAAGTTCCCTGTATTCTTCCTGTATTCTTTAACAGACAACTTTATTTTAATAAAACAACAACAACAAAAAATCCCCAGCAACTTATTTTTGATAGGGCTGCCACTCTTTTCTTGGATTCAATACAGCAAGTTTTGGCTGAAGCAGCCAGGAACTTAATTAGCAACTAATGTACCAACTTGTAGTAAACATCAACATTTGTCTATGTCATGAGAGGGGGAAAGAGGAATTCACACTGAAAAATGGCAGCTCCATTTCAGCACAGAAACGCTCACATAAACGTGAGCGGTCCACAAGGCTGCTGTACACCTAGGAGGCCACAAAGTGACTGTACTTGATAGTAGCACATAGACATTATAATTAGAACTTCTTGGCCCAGAATTATATGAAGGATGGAAGGGCTGTCAAGGGTATCAAAAAGACATATTTAGATAAAGTAATCTGTTAGTTAAGCATATTCAGTGAAATCTGGTAATTTCAGGAAATCCTGGTAGCTCTTTGGACAAGAGAGAGAATTGCACAATTTTTATGAGCATCACAACAGCATTCAAAATATCCCAAGAAATGCTTTTAACATGCTCTTCTTTTATTCTCTAATCAATATCACAGAGCTGAGACAAGCCCCGACCCCATCCCCTGCTCAAAAGATTGTAAGCTGCCACCAGTAAAGTCTGAATACTAAGGTCTTGACTTCTCCCCCAAGTGGAAGCTTAGAGTTGACTGTGGCAGCAGGCCTATGGTCAAACACCCAAAAGTTCTTGACATAAATGAAACTGTAGCCTCACAGGTTCATATTCCTTCATTTCTTCTGCTAGTGCTTTATATAATTTTTGTTTCTATACAAGTATTCAGGTTATTAATTTTACTTATTGAATCTACAAGGAATATGACTTTTCAAACTATTACAAAACTGGACCCACAGAGTCCCCCAGCTCCTGTGTGTTGTATTCAGTATGTTAAAGCATACACTAACTGACTGAACTGAAAATCATTCCATTCCCTGGCACTTATCCTTCTGAGTTTTAGTTTAAACCATTACAGAATGAGAAGGGATTGCTGAATGGATATAGGAAACAATTTCATTATCATAATACCATAGTCCTTGGTGGAGAAAGGGCCAAAGCAGATGTTTAAATGTTTGGTATTCAAATTATATCATTCATTTATTCAGTTACTTAAAGATATTTACCAAGTACTCAGTATATAAGCAGCCTTGTCTGGGTGTACTTCCTAAGATAAATACAAGTCCTAATTTTGTTGCACAAACATACATATTGAGGAATGAGAAGACAGGTAAGTGACAATGAAAATTTTTCCAATGTGCCAGATCAGAATAACTGCTGTAAAGACTATGCTAGAGCTAAAATGCTCAGGTATTTCATTTCTTGGATTCCCGTGGAGGTTTCTCACTGAACCCCCTCAAATGGCCTTCTGTGATAGTCATAGGAGTAATTCATATTTATTTTCAAGTGAGAGTCACTGTACTGGATGAGGACAGTTTGGTGGGAGGCCTTCTAGAAACAAGATGGCAAGGTCATGAAAGCCACGCTATAATTTCTCAAAAGTTATCATTCACCTATATTTCTTACATGAAGATTTAATTTATTTTCCCCTGTTTGTTTTCAAAAACTATTTTCTAAGGGGATGGTTTAGTGAATAAAGTGCTTGCCATGCAAGCTTAAGCGTCTGAGTTTGGATACCCAAACACCAGCCAGAAGCTATGATGGATTTCTGTTATTACAGCACCTCTATGAGATGAGAGGGAGAAAGACTGGATCATTTTGCAGAAGCTCATGAACCAGATAACCTGGCTAACTGAGTGGTGAATCATGACAGATCCTGCCTCCTTGGAGGAGAAGGCAAAGTCCTCCACACATACTCCCACAGTGCAGGCACAGCTGCACTCATACCCATGAACACACATGCACGCATGCATGCACGCGCGCGCGCACACACACACACACACACACACACACACACGAAAGAAAAAAAAGCTATTTTCCTTTCTCAAGTTTCCTCTTGTTAGTTTATTTTTCATTGATTTTCATCCTTTTACCATTTTTCTAAATTTGTAAGTTTCTCTAGTTTCTGTTTCTTTTCTCCCCTGAGAAGGAAGACTGGCCTGTTTTTTGTTTTTTGTTTTTTGTTTTTTTCCTTTTCCTAGATTATTTTTTAAATCACCAAGGAAACACTTCAGACACTGTTGGTTTCTGAGTCACCCTTTAGTAGTCTGTTCTCTTAACTGATAACCTGAGAAGATCCTAAATTACAGATTCCCATATTGTCCAAGCGGACAGTCAAAGTTTTAAGAGAAAGGATGGTCATAATTGCCATGAGCAACAATAATGCCTTTTTACAAAGAAAATGACAATAAGTCCAGTTTAATGAGATAATATTTATAAAATTATTAGTCCATCTTTTCATTGCTTAACACATTATATCAATAAAGAGCCCAACTACATGTAACTTGGAGTGTTAGATGCTCGTAATCAAGCAACATGAAGTTGTTATGTGAGAATACACTGAGTTCACAGTGTCTGGGTGCATATCTTAGCACTATTTTTTAATTGCTGTGTGATTAGAAAAATCACCTCAAACACATCTTTAAAGTAAAATTAACAAGAGTATAATGTCCTAAGGATGGACTATGAAGCACTTACCACAAGGCCTAGAATGTTTACATGATGGTAAGTGACTAAAGCTCAGTGTGCTTTATAAGGAGTGAGTAATAGCTAGTGCCAGCTCTCAAACAACACACAGTGTATAAGGGAACCAATTATGGACATAAACACTGTACAATAACTAGCCATTTAATTGAGCTTTCAGACAGGATCTCTTTTGTAAGAATCTGATAGGATGACTTAGCAGGAATGTTTATTAAAAGGATACTGTTGGGCTGGAGAGATGGCTTAGGGGTTAAGGCGCCTGCCTCCTAAACCTAAGAACGCTGGTTCCAATCTCCAGCGGTTCAAATCTCCAGGTCCCACGTTTAGCCAGATGCAAAGAGACACAAGGGTGCAATGTCACACTTGACCACAAGGGGGCACACGTGTCTGGATTTCGTTCTCATCAGCTGAGACACTGCTGGCACACCCATCTCTGTCTGCCTCTCTCTCTCTCTCTCTCTCTCTCTTTCTCTTTCTCTGTCTCTCTCTCTGTCTCTCTCCAAAAAAACAAAAATAAAAATAAAAATAAACATTGTTTGAAAAGCCCCTAAATATAAAATCAAATCATGGCTATGTTTATTAGATCTTGATACTCACTTCCTAATTATTTCCACCAATTAAATTAAACATCCAGTCATAAGTGAGTGTACACATATAAAATGTTTTCTAGAGAACAGACATTTTTGACAAGCAAACCACATGTCAATGGGTAATATTCTTAGATTCACTCTTTAAAAGCTGCCATCAGAGCTTGAAATTAGTTCTTCAGAAAATCATCCTATTAGAGGTTTGTCATAGTCAGCTTCACATTGCTGAGATGAACCTCTAGACCAGACAAATTTATGTGAGGAAGGGAATTTATTTGAAGCTTAAAGATCCAGGGGAAGTTCCGTAATGGTGGAAGAAGCTGAACCCTTTCACATGTCCACTTAGAGAAAATACCACAACCAGCACCATGAGCAAGCTCACTCCAGGAATCCCTGGCAGAGCTTAATCACTCTGCATATCAGAGGCTGGAATTGGATATCCACCCTTACACTTTAGGGCTGGCTCCTAGGATCTCCTCACAGTGACACCTCTTCCAGCCAGGCAGCTGGAAATCCAAGAAAGTTTAATAAACTCCTGAATCTACTAGGGATATCCATTCATGCTACCATGAGGGTTTTTTAAATAAATAAATAAATAAATAAATAAATAAATAAATAAATAAATAAATAAAACGTATGCTTTTTACTTTCTTTTGAAGCATAATCAAGTCAAATGCAGTTATATTGCCATTGTATGTACCCTGCCATCATGGTCGACATCTATCTAGGGATAAATGGAGGGTAGATGGTCCACCTGTGTCCATTCTGACTGAAAAGTGGCTTTTCTCATTATTTCATGCCTACTTTACGCAAATTGTTGAATACTTTTATTTTGCTCTTGCTCATATTACAACTGGCAAAGTCTTGATTTAGAAGAGCTGTGTAATGGGTTAGTAAAATCCAATATTTAGGTACATTAAACCAAACTTCTGAATTCCTAATTCACAGAGTGTTAAGCTAATACCTAAACATATAAAGCATTGGTGTGAAAGTTAAAGGAGGAATAGTGAGGGGAAGTTTAAACAGGGATGGAGGATTAAAAGGAGAGTTTGTAGGGAGATTACTAAATTTAAGAATGAATGAAAAAAGTCATATGGAAAACCTACTGCTTAATTAGCTAATGAAAATATAATGAAAAAATAAAGAGCTCGATGGTTAGATAAAGCAATCCCAGAAATCATAGGTTATTAATTGCTTTTAGTGACATAGTCATTTTCATAATAATATTGGGGTTCCTTGCCATTACACCAACATACCAATAAATTTAGGTTACCCTGGATTCTACTCTTATGAATTAAAAAAAATTAAAAACCATAGAGCAGAGGGTAAGATTTAGAGAGACTTTATTAGATTAAGAGAAGGAAAGACGAGAAAGTACAGAGAGCTCCTGCCATGTGGGAGTATAGGGTCTCCCCTCATCCCAGTCAGGCTTACCAGGAGACTTACTAGGGCTTGAAAGATCAGGAGAGATGCACAGACAGCAAGGAGAGACCTGCCCACCTGGTAAATGGTACTAATAACCTTATTGTGCTGGGCCTTACCTTCAGGTGCAGGGGAGCCAGAGAGAAGGCTAATTGGTCCCTGCTAGGGGCTGGCTCAAGAAGAGGTCAGCATGAACTCTACTTTTAGGGCTAAGTTTAAGCAACCACAAAGCCAGGATCAGATATAAATTCGAGGAAGGGGGAACTCCCTCCCAGGAGGAGTTCGGGTTGTTTATGGAAAAACAGATCTAAGAAACTACTTTAGTCAAGAGATAAGGATAGCAGTGATCCTTCCCTGATCTCTAATGAAATGGGGATTGCAGGGGCTGACTTAAGGACATTTCTTCTCATTTTTGTGGCCCAGTCACCCTAAACTACCTAAAAAAGGTACCTGATTCCTGCTCAGTCACACTAAATGACAGAATTGAAGGTAGTTTCGTGGATACTTCAGGATTCTATGCCAAGGAAAAGAACTAGAAGAGAGCTTGGGGCTCATAAAGGACATGTCTATACTGTGACAGATTATTCTCTTCAATTACATAAATTCCAAATTATTTTATGGTTCCAAATGAGCTACTGCAAAATACTTCAAGATGAAACATTTATAATTTTGATAGAAAAAGTAAGGTTGCAGGCATGGACTGAGTGATATCTAATACAGTTATCAGAAATGCTTAGCACATTCTATAAACAGACTGCTTATTACCTATAAATGTGCTGAATATTGTTTATGTTTATTAGAAATTAAGAATGATATTAGCATTTAGTATTGTGGAGTGTCCATAATAAACTTTAGAGGAAAAAAAGTACCTAAAACATTTCACAAAAGGAATTTGAAAGCTGACTGGAATTTGCAGAAGTGGCAAAGAACCACCTAAACTCCTGAAGGTATTCCTAGCAAGATGCCTTCTCTGAAGAGCTGAAAGACATAAAGCTGTCCATGTCAAGACCTGGACATTGTCCCATTTAGGCTCATCTGGAAAGGGAGTTAAGGCAGAAAAAACCTTTCCTAGTTTTCTCAGGTTTTTCTTACAGCTTCCCATACAGGATGTTCCCTCTGCTGCCACCTTGTGGTATTTAAAGTATCAAATCTTAGAGGTTTGAAGCAATATTGTAATTATGCGCAGTCAGAGATTTTGTTTTTTTGAGGCAGATAATAGAAACAACAGACAACTCTATATTTCCCAATGGGAAGATAAAAACAGCAGCTATAATTTAAATATTAAAATGTTATGTTTTATAAAAGCATTGTGTAACCTTCTCACTGCTTATACTACTAATGCCCAGTTTTGGAAAGAAAGTCATTTCAAAGGAAACTGCTCAGGGTTCAAAGTCCTTCTGGTCAAGAGACATAAGATAAGAGGGAAAACATCTATGTTTAAGGGAAAGGATGGCAAGCACAGATTCTGTGCTTAAGGTTAGTTCTCATGACTATGCACACCTACCTTACGCCCCCTTGCTTGTTTCTCTGATAGCATAGCATTCTGGGCTTTCCTCCAGACATCCAGACAGATCATAAGCCAAGCCTCGAAGTTCAATACTGTCTGCACTTAGCATTCTCAAACTCTCATCAGAATAGTCTCATAATACTTGGCTTACCACTCCAGAAGGCATCTTCAGTTGCAAGGACCAAGTCCATGCCCATTCCTCCAAAACAAAGGTCCCAAAAGACAAAAATCCATATGGATAGGTTCATCATAGCCCACTCCTGTTACCAACTGCCTGTAGCAGACAGCTTCAGGTTTGCTGAGATGAACTTCCAGACCAGGCACAGTTATGGAGGAAGAGATTTATTGAAGCTTATAGATCCAGGGGAAGTTCCATAGTGGCAGAAGAAGCTGGACTGCCTTCACAGGACCAAACACAGAGAACAAAGCCAAAAGCCAAAAGCCACACAGCACAGCACACATCAGGAACTCCAGCTAGGAACACTTTGCATATCTTTAGATTGAAATCCTAAACCCACCACCACACCTTAAGATCCACCCAGAGACACTGCCTCCAGCAAGGTGGCTGCAGATGCAAACTACAACGTAATAAAACACTGAATATATTGGGGGCCATCTATTCAAACTCCCACATCCCTGTACATGTCTTCTTCATCCTTGTGAGTCCTCTTACATCACCTACTAAGGAGATCCTGAAACACGGGAGACATCCAGTGAATACTTACTGAATGAGTGAATATCTAGTGTCTTCCATATGTTGGGTGTTGAAGAAAAGAATGAGTCTTTTCCACAACTTCCTACATGTTACCACTTGCTTTTCACAATTCTGTAAGCCTGTGAATGAGTATGGCACCTTTTCCTGCACAGTGCTCATTATTCTGGTATTGGTAAAATTGTTCCAAGCATTTCTTTGGAAGGTAATCACCTCTTTTCCCATCATGATATCTTGTTTTGAGTGATGAATCTTTTTCTCACAGTAAAGACATCTCTAGGGTCAGGGTTTTGTTGCAGTTATGTTTTCACTGTTGGACAAATACCTGACCAGAAGCAGCTTATGGGAAGAAACGTTTTTTCAGGCTTACAGAATCCAAGGGAAGTTCCACCATGGCATAAGAAGCTGGCTCACTTCCACATATATACAGCAGAGAGACCCCACCAACCAGCCAACAAACACATACAGCCAGGGCTCAAAATGGCTCTGAACACACTTTAGGGCTAGATTACTAGATCCATCCCATAGTGACACCACCTCCCGCAGTGCAAAGTCACACATGCACACAAGGTGGTGTGTGCACCTGGAGTTTGATTACAGTGACTGGAGGCCCTAGTGTGCCAATTCTCTCTCTCTCTTTCTCTTTATCTTTCTCTCTCTCTCTCTCTCTCACACACACATTAAAAAAAAAGGCCAGTCTCTTGGGCTTACCTCAAAAATAAAATAAAGTAAAAATAAATACAAGACTAAATGGAGGGAGGAGAGGATTCAATAGAAGGTGGATTTGAGAGGCATGGAATGGGAGTGGAGAGAAGGAATTATTATGATTTTATTTTTTATATGTATGGAAACTGTCAATAAAAACTTTAAAAAATGCCTCATTCCAGGGTTGTTGGCACATGCCTTTAATCCCAGCACAGGGGAGGCAGAGATAGGAGGATCACTGTGAGTTCAAGGTTAGCCTGAGACTACAGAGTATTAGATCAGCTGGGGTAGAGTGAGATCCTACCTTGGTTTGGGGGTACCTCAGGCTACTGGGGACATACATTCACATTCAAACCACCACAGGCTTGATTAGTTCAAGCTACTTGACATGCCTCACCTTCTAGGTACACTATCAGGTAAGTGTTAGGTCAGACATGTCCCAAAATGGAGTCACCAAGGACAGCAGGATGTCTGCAAAGACATAAGGAAGTGGATTACCCACATTCCTCATGAAACTGCCCAGCTATTATCCCTTCCTTGCCTAA
Source organism: Orientallactaga sibirica (assembly GCA_036365145.1). Taxonomy (NCBI): domain Eukaryota; kingdom Metazoa; phylum Chordata; class Mammalia; order Rodentia; family Dipodidae; genus Orientallactaga; species Orientallactaga sibirica. The sequence continues at coordinate 54,781,500 of JAEOAD010000004.1, read as the reverse complement.
TAATGCCCACAGGTCATGGTTTCCTGTCTCCTTATTTCGTAAGTCACCTGACCACTGTTCTGGTGTCACACCCTGGATATCCTAGATCTCCCCTAAAGGAAGCTTTCTTATTCAATTTTTTCCCTTCCTTACCTTCCCCCAACTGAAAAGCCCTATAAAGCCCACTATCTGCAAACTCAGGTTGGCTGAGCTCCTCTCTGGAGAGTCAGCCCTGGCAGCTAGTGCTTTTCCTGAATAAAAGCTTTCATCTTTGCCTCAGAGTGGTTTGCATGGTCGTGGTCACTCCTAAACCTTACATCTGGTGCCCTGACTTGGATAGGAGGCTTCCCGATGCCCTCCTGGGTGGCCAGACGTCCTTTCCCCTGACCAGACATCCAAGCTGCCATTTACCCTCTGATGGCTTCAGACCATCCCAGACTGATACCTGCTTTCACATCAACCACAATTGTCTCCTCCCTCCTTCTCAGTAAATGTCCCTCTTGAGTTGGCCTATTCTTGGGGTTAATCCCTCCTTGTGGAAGCCATGCCAGCATGCCAGGCTACACCTCTCACCTGTTTCTGGGCCCCATTCCCAGGTCTCAAGAAAGGCATGCTCTCAAAACATCAGGTCTCTCACTCTCTGGTCTATCATACTCTAAGGGGTGCCTTTTGGTTCAATTGCACCATTTCTGGACACTCTCCCTCTTTCTCCTCTCCCGCCTGAGGTCTCATCTTTCACTGCCAGCTGCTTTCACCATTGGCAGCCTTGCCCACTAACAGGCTAAAAAGCAGACAGTTGCAACCTGTATAGTCTCTGCCCATGTGGGAGGTGCATGCCCTGTTCACCTTAATGGGACAGGGGGTCATATTGATATTCTGTGTAAACCCAGCTTAAGCCCTGTTTCCTTTTTCTCACTCTTGTTTTGCTCTTTCCCTGTCTCCTTAAGAACTTAAAGCCTTTATGACTCTTGAACTCTTGGATGACATCAAACCTCATCATCTCATCTTTCTTTGCAACTCTGTCTGGCCCCAGTATAAGCTAGATAATGGGTCCAACTGGCCTAAACATGGTACTTTTGATTTCCCAATTCTCACTAATTTAGAGAACTTCTTCCAACATACAGGCAAATGTCTGAAATTTTTCACCCTGCATGCACAGCTTTTTCTATGTTCTATCATGCTTCACTAACAAAATTTGTTTTTTGTCTCTGGAGTTGTAAATAGAATAGAAATTTAAAATGAAAATGCATAGCTTCTGAATGAATGAATGAATGAATGGGAAATGGTTGTCTGGAATCTATCTGAAAAGTACAGTTGAAATGAATGTGTGTATGTGAGCATATATGTGGCTCACAGCCCTAAAGCTGAAGAATGATTTCTGTTCTGAACAGGGCAATTTCATTGTGGAGTATGTTCTCCACCAAACCCACTGTACTAGATAGCATGGCCAACTTTTACTGTTGAGCATCCCCCAGAAGAAACACTGAAAATAATTGGGAAGTTATGCTACACCACTGTGTTCTCCAGGGACAAAAAGTAGATCAAAAATAATTTAAGGTCTGGAGAGATGGCTTAGCAGTTCAGGTGCCTGCCTGTGAAGCCAAAGAACACCCATTTCATTCTTTAGGTCCCACATTTAGCCAGACACAAAAGTGACGCAAGCTCACCATATCGCACATGCACACAAGGGGGTGCAAACATCTAGAGTTCATTCACAGCAGCTGAGAGGCTGCTGGCATGCCCATTCTCTCTCTGCCCGTTTCTCTGTTTCTCTCAAATTAAAATAATAATAATAATTTAAGTTCTGGGCTAGTCCAGGCAGATGCACCTGTAATGTGTTACTTAATGCTTTCCCTTGAAGGGCTTGATCTTTAGGTGGCCAGGTGGCCCTGGGAGTAAGAGAGAAGCCTAACATGCAAATCTCATTGTTGGACAGAGAGACAAGATAAAGATCTCTCTGGTGTTTATGTTGACCCACGAAAATCCCTAATGGCTCTTTCTTAGCTTCCCTGCCTTGCAAAGCCAGGGGGCTGCAGGCACAGGGAATCTCAGGATTCTGGCCCCAGCATGAAAATGAGTGGATACCAAGTTGCTGCCAACAGATTGGGACTTTTTATAAGAATTTGCAACTGTTTAAAGCTTACTTTATCTCTCTATGCTTCTGTAGGACTACTAACAGAAAACATTCTAAAGATTTATGTTTAAATTTAGCTGTGCTCAATACTGAATTTCTAAGAAAATTTCTAATAATGTCGAATCTGCTTTAATATTTTTTTAAAAAATATGGGGACTACTGGTTAAGATGGCAGTGTAGGAACCATGCCAAAGTAGCCTAGGGTAGAAAAAGAAAAAAACAAACAAACAACAAAATAACCCAGCAAAATACATTCTTATACTAACAAGTGAGGTGTATAATAAATTAGCAACTGCAGCAGAGAAGTAGGAGAGTTCCAGAGCATCTAGAGCCCACAGAAGCAGGCAGAAACGGCACCATCAGCAGCGGCACCAATTCCACATGGCTGCAGCCTCCAGGATCAGAATGAGCCACAGAAAAAGCCAGGTGAGGGGATTTTCCACTCACACTGGCCTCCTTGCAAAGTCAAGAAATGTGAAGGGAGGGTGGCAGAGATTGGTGGAGTGGCTTTTAAGGAAAAGGATTGCAAGGACCAGCAGGAGAACTTCAGCCACCATCCACAGCCTCCCTCTCCCTACTGCCAGCACAAACACCAGCAAGAACCAGAGACCTGGGGAAGAGAACTCACCTACACAGCACTCAGCACCCAGGTGATCAAAGAAGAGAAATTGCAGAAGACACTAGGAAATGGAAAGACATCCCTTGTTCTTGGATTGTAAGAAGCAATATTGTGAAAATGAAAATCCTACCAGAAATAATCTATGCATTTAATGCAATCCCCATCAAAATTCGAATGACATTCTTCATGGAAACAGAAACAACAATCCAAAAATTTTTGGAAGCACAAAAACCTTGAATATGTAAAAATAATTTGAGCAACAAAAATAAGACTGTTGATATCACCATACCTGATTTTAACCTATAGTACAAAGCCATAGTAACAAAAACAGCATGGTACTGGCACAAAAACAGACATGTAGATCAATGGAACAGAATAGAGGACCCAGATGTAAGGCTGGGTAGATATAACCACCTGATCTTCGATAAAAGTGCCAAAAATACTCATTGGAGAAAAGACAGTCACTTCAGTAAATGGTGCTGGGAAAACTAGATATGTATCCACAGAAAGATGAAAATAGATCCTTGTCTCTCTCCATGCACAAGAGTCAAGTCCAAGTGGGTCAGGGACCTTAATATCTGTAGCAGACAGCTTCAGGTTCGCTGAGATGAACTTCCAGACCAGGCACAGTTATGGAGGAAGGGATATTATTTATTGAAACTTACAGATCCAGGGGAAGTTCCATAAAGGTAGGAAAAGCAGCCTGCTTTCTTAGGGCCAAGCAGAGAGAGAGAAAGCCAACCAGCTACCACAGCACACAGAGCAAAACTACTGCCCAAAGGTCACACAGCACACTTCAGGAACTCCTGCTAGGCACATTTGCATATCTTTACAATGGAATCTCAAACCCACCATTAACACCTTAAGACCGGCCCCCAGTGACATTGCCTCTAGCAAGGTGATTGCAGATGCAAACTATACCTAGTAAAACACTGAATATATTGGGGGACATATATTCAAACTACCACATTCCACCCCTGGCCCCCAATATATTTAGCTCCTGGCCCCCAATAGATTTATAACTATCACACATTGTAAATTGTACTCAGTCCAATTTCAAAGGTTCTCACAGTCTTGATCAACTTAAGATAGTGAGTCCTGTAAAATCAAACAAGTTAAATACTTTCAACATGTAAAGGCACAGAGTAAAACATTTTTTAACTGGTAAAAGGCATAGCAAGGAGAAACTAAAACAATGCAAATTCAACCACCATCAACAGTCATCAAACTTCTGCAGTTCAAGTTCAATATAACCAGAGACTAACAGTCTCCAGGTTTTCCAATTCCTTCCCTCCAGCTGGGCAGAGTCGCCAGGTAAAACTTTCATCCTATGCCAACACTGCACTCCATGGTAGCCCTTTTGCACAGTCCTGGTATATCCAAAACATCTTCAGGTCTCCATGCAAACCATGGTCCATCTTCCAAAAGGTTCTTCCAGCCTATTCCTGAGGGTCTTCATGCCCTGCCTCATGCCACATCTCAGCAGCGGCTCCTGGAACCATGTGCAACTCATGACCACTCTATGCATTTTTCATATTTCCAAAACTAATACCAGGTGTGCAGGACACAGCCATATTCTTAATCGAGGGACAAAATAAACCATAGCCTTGAAAAGCAGGTTCCTTCTCCAGTCAACTCTTTCCAAGAGTTTGCATTTTTAACAGTCTTTCCTCAGGCATCCTCTCCACTGTTTTAATGTAAATCAAGTCAGGCCACCTTCCTTCCACCTTCCTTAAGATTGCTAATGTGTCAACAATAGCAGCTTAACCAGTCTCAGTGCCTCTACTTTTAGCTTGCTTCAGGTTTTCCAACTCAAAATCTTAAAATCTCAGTCCAATATCTTTAGCCAAGCACATCAGTCCATTACAAATTTAACCTTGATCAAACTTTCTGGGCCTGGACAGCAGAACGTAGCCATCCCTTATGCCAGTAGCCCAGTTCCAACAAAGTCCTCTGCCGTCTTTCCTTCCCCTTAGAAAACTCATAAACCAAGCCTCGAAGTTCAATACAGTCTGCACTTAACATTCTCAAACTCTCATCAGAATAGTCTATAAAACTTGGCTTACCACTCCAGAAGGCATCTTCAGTTGCAAGCACCAAGTCCATGCCCATTCCTCCAAAACAAAGGTTCCAAAAGACGAACATCCATGTGGTAAGGTTCATCTCACCCCACTCCTGGTACCACTTTACTGTAGCAGACAGCTTCAGGTTCGCTGAGATGAACTTCCAGACCAGGCACAGTTATGGAGGAAGGGATATTATTTATTGAAACTTACAGATCCAGGGGAAGTTCCATAAAGGGGAAAAGCCCTGCTCTCTAGCCAGAGAGAGAGAAAGCCAACCAGCCACCACAGCACACAGAGCAAAACTACTGCCCAAAGGTCACACAGCACACTTCAGGAACTCCTGCTAGGCACATTTGCATATCTTTACAATGGAATCTCAAACCCACCATTAACACCTTAAGACCGCAGATGCAAACTATACCTAGTAAAACACTGAATATATTGGGGACATATATTCAAACTACCACATTCCACCCTGGCCCCCAATATATTTAGCTCCTGGCCCCCAATAGATTTATAACTATCACACATTGTAAATTGTACTCAGTCCAATTTCAAAGGTTCTCACAGTCTTGATCAACTTAAGATAGTGAGTCCTGTAAAATCAAACAAGTTAAATACTTTCAACATGTAAAGGCACAGAGTAAAACATTTTTTAACTGGTAAAAGGCATAGCAAGGAGAAACTAAAACAATGCAAATTCAACCACCATCAACAGTCATCAAACTTCTGCAGTTCAAGTTCAATATAACCAGAGACTAACAGTCTCCAAGTTTTCCAATTCCTTCCCTCCAGCTGGGCAGAGTCGCCAGGTAAAACTTTCATCCTATGCCAACACTGCACTCCATGGTAGCCCTTTTGCACAGTCCTGGTATATCCAAAACATCTTCAGGTCTCCATGCAAACCATGGTCCATCTTCCAAAAGGTTCTTCCAGCCTATTCCTGAGGGTCTTCATGCCCTGCCTCATGCCACATCTCAGCAGCGGCTCCTGGAACCATGTGCAACTCATGACCACTCTATGCATTTTTCATATTTCCAAAACTAATACCAGGTGTGCAGGACACAGCCATATTCTTAATCCAGGGACAAAATAAACCATAGCCTTGAAAAGCAGGTTCCTTCTCCAGTCAACTCTTTCCAAGAGTTTGCATTTTTAACAGTCTTTCCTCAGGCATCCTCTCCATTGTTTTAATGTAAATCAAGTCAGGCCACCTTCCTTCCACCTTCCTTAAGATTGCTAATGTGTCAACAATAGCAGCTTAACCAGTCTCAGTGCCTCTACTTTTAGCTTGCTTCAGGTTTTCCAACTCAAAATCTTAAAATCTCAGTCCAATATCTTTAGCCAAGCACATCAGTCCATTACAAATTTAACCTTGATCAAACTTTCTGGGCCTGGACAGCAGAACGTAGCCATCCCTTATGCCAGTAGCCCAGTTCCAACAAAGTCCTCTGCCGTCTTTCCTTCCCCTTAGAAAACTCATAAACCAAGCCTCGAAGTTCAATACAGTCTGCACTTAACATTCTCAAACTCTCATCAGAATAGTCTATAAAACTTGGCTTACCACTCCAGAAGGCATCTTCAGTTGCAAGCACCAAGTCCATGCCCATTCCTCCAAAACAAAGGTTCCAAAAGACAAACATCCATGTGGTAAGGTTCATCTCACCCCACACTCCTCGGTACCACTTTACTGTAGCAGACAGCTTCAGGTTCGCTGAGATGAACTTCCAGACCAGGCACAGTTATGGAGGAAGGGATATTATTTATTGAAACTTACAGATCCAGGGGAAGTTCCATAAAGGTAGGAAAAGCAGCCTGCTCTCTAGGGCCAAGCAGAGAGAGAGAAAGCCAACCAGCCACCACAGCACACAGAGCAAAACTACTGCCCAAAGGTCACACAGCACACTTCAGGAACTCCTGCTAGGCACATTTGCATATCTTTACAATGGAATCTCAAACCCACCATTAACACCTTAAGACCGGCCCCCAGTGACATTGCCTCTAGCAAGGTGATTGCAGATGCACACTATACCTAGTAAAACACTGAATATATTGGGGGACATATATTCAAACTACCACAATATCAGACCTGAAACTCTGAAACTGCTAGAGGAAAAGGTAAGGGAAACTCTTTAACATATTGGCATAGGCAATGACTTTCTGAATATAACCCAAAGTGCTCAGGGAATAAAACCACTAATCAACCACTGGGACCTCATGAAATCACAAAGCTTTTGTACAGCAAAGGACACTGTGAATAGAGAAAATAGGCAACCTACAGAATGGAAGAAAATCTTTGCCAGCTATACATCTGACAAAGGATTAATATCTAGGCTATACAAAGAACTCAAAAAATTAAATAACAAGAAATCAAACAACCCAATTTAAAAGTGGGCCATGGAACTAAATAGAGAGTTCTCAAAAGAAGAAGTACAAATGGCATATAAACATCTAAAAAATGTTCTATATCCCTAGTCATCAGGGAAATGCAGATTAAAACTATGTTAAGATTCCATCTCACTCCTGTTGGATTGGCTACCATCATAAAAACAAATGACCATAAATGCTGGTGAAGATGTGGAAAAAGAGGAACCCTTCTACACTGTTAGTGGGAATGCAATCTGGTCCAGCCATTGGTAAAATCAGTGTGGAGGTTTCTGAGACAACTAAAAATGGATCTACTATATGACCCAGCTATACCACTCCTAGATATATATCCTAAGGACTCGTCTTCCTACCTTAGAGATACTTACTTAACCATGTTTAATGCCACTCTATTCACAACAGCTAGAAAATGGAACCAGCTTAGATGTCCCTCAACTGATGAATGGATATTAAATATATGACACATTTACACAATGGAGTTCTACTCAGCAGTAAAGAAAAATGAAGTTATGAAATTTGCAGGAAAATGGATGGATCTGGAAAGGACTATATTTAGTGAGGTAACCCAGGCCCAGAAAGCCAAGCATTACATGTTGTCTCTCATATGTGGATCCTAGCTACTTCTATGTCAGTAGGAATAAAACTCAGTAGCAGAATCCAGTAAGCTAGAAAGGGGATATAAAGGGGATTGAAAGGAAAGGAGGACTTAATAGGTCATGTTTATGCTTATGAAAGATTGAATGTAGAGTACCCAACCAAGTTAGCTAAGTTCCTCTATTTGTCAATGTTCTAAGTACAGCTTAAGGTTAAAATTGATTCACTAATATTTAACTCTTTCATGGTTATTATATCTAAAACCTTGCCTCAAAAAAGTCTCAGAGGAATTACCTACTCTCTTTTCTCATATATATAAATATATATTTTATATATTTATCTGCTATATACTTGGAAACTATTACTTCATGGTGAGCAGTAAAAGAAAATTCTAAACAAAGTTATATTGTGATTTAAGATGTAATTCCTCTAACAATCAGTCTTAATTCTTTAGATTTAACTTACATCATTACTGAGCAAGTTTACCAAAGTGCCACAGACTAAATTATAGAGTTGGTTAAGGTTTGAGTATTTATAGATTGTGTCATGAAATTTTGTGTGTGTTTGAAATTCACTATAGTTCTATAAAATTGATTTGGAGTAGATTGAAAATATTTCTTTTGGCTCAGCAATTAAAGGTACATGTCTGCAAAGCCAGATGCACATAGTGGAGCATGCATTTGGAGATTGCAGTGACAAATGTCCCTGGTATGTCCATTCCCTCTCTTTTCATGAGACTTGTCTCCTTTTTTTAAAAAGATTTTATTTTTATTTATTTATTTATTTATTTATTTATTAGAGACAGAGAGAGGGAGAAAGAGAGAGACAGGGCCTCTAGCCACTGCAAATGAACTCCAGGTGCATATGCCACCTTGTGCATCTGGCTAACATGGGACTTGGAGAATTGAACTGGGGTCCTTAGGCTTCACAGGCATGTGCCTTAACCACTAAGCCATATCTCCGGCCCTTGTCTCCTTTTTCATTAGCTCATGGCAGTTTAGTCCAGTTCCTCTATTCTTTGGGTATATTAGATATGGATGAATTAATTTCAGAAGCTAACTTATAGATTGGATAGACATCTAATTTAGCTTTTAAAAGTGCTAAATCTCCTCATTAAAAGTATATAAAATATTATATAAAGGTATCCGGCTTCTGATTAATTTAAAAAATTGTAAACTTTTTCATGTCATTAAGCAAATATGTACTATATAATATAGATTTATTGTTTAAGTTCTGTTAGCAGATCTTTTGTTCGTAGTTTACTCTCTGTAGCCTCATGTGCCTTAAATATGTGAACTCTACTTTTTGTTAATATCAGACGTTTCCAGACACCAAAATACTGTAATTTGTTTTATACAAAGTACATGATGTTTTGGCTATCAATAAGCATACATCACCATGCCTGGCTAAACCTCTGTAATTTTAAGATGGTTCCTATCCTGTTCATACTAGTCTTGCTGGGAGATTATCACTAAGGTTATAATCCAAGTCTTATAAAAAATGACTTATTGGGCTGGAGAGATGGCTTAGCGGTTAAGGTGCCTGCCTCCTAAGCCTAAGAATGCCAGTTCCAATCTCCAGCAGTTCCAATCTCCAGGTCCCACTTTTAGCCAGATGCAAAGTGACGCAAGGGGGCAATGCCACACTTGACCTCAAGGGGGTACACACAACTGGATTTCATTCACAGCAGGTGAGAGGCTGCTGGCGTGCCCATCTCTATCTGTCTTCCTCTCCCTCTCTCTCTCTGTCTCTCTCTTTAAAAAAAGGTGTGTGCCACCACGTTGTTTTTTTTTTTTTTTTTTTTTTTTTTTTTTTTTTTTTTTTTTTTTTTTAAAGATACTGATATTTACGACATGTTTCTGGTCCTAGAAAAAAACCCTTAAATTTCTGTTCTGCTTCCAGTTTGGGGGGTAATTGGTACTTAAGTTGGTATAAAGACTAGCCAAAGTTGATTTCAAACACAGATGCCAAGTTTTTATACTGTCTTGTCTTTTTCCTGGCATATAATTTCTAGATTAAATCAATTGCCTTAAAGTTACTGATAAAATAATGGATAAAATGTTTTCAGGACTACTAAAATGTTCTGCTTATACTTATAACTGACAGATACTTAAAAGATAGAATGTGTATGCTTTCCAGTCCCAGATATAGCTTACACTGTCACCTGACAACTAAACTTAAATATTAATCAGAATGATTTTAAACTATTGTGTCATTCTCTAACCAATCTGCTTTGTTAACCACATATGTTCTATGCATTTTTAACTAATCTGTTTTGCTAATCAGGTATGTACAGTCTCTCTGAGTGCCTGATAACCATATGTAGAAGCCAAAATCAATTAAAAACTTTGGAGTTAAAAGCATAGTGATATTTTGGTTCCTGCTCCCAGGTCTGAAGGCCACAGGAGATGATGGGACACTGCTAACTTCTAGCTTCTGATAAGTTACCTGTCTTCTTGATCAGAGAGGATATGGAGACCCAGAGATAAATTCTAAGTCAGTGTATTGGAAACAGGAGAGTCACTTCAGAGGAAATTAAGTCCTCCAGGCTTCCCAAAAGAGGGAGGGCCACTTGGTTACCATGACCTTGACTTATCCTACCAGATGACAATGCTGAGAGTCATAGAACTCCTCACATACCCCTAAAAGTCTCTCCTACAGTTACATTATTGACCTCCAAAATATACACTTAATTCTGGCAGCCTACATGGTCTTAATCACCCAATAAGAAAAATATAACTACAAAATATAGCTGCAATATAAACCAAGATTCAGACTAATAGATTCCCCTGTCTGATGCTGACCTACAATACTAAACTCTAACATTATTTCATGCCTTCTGCCTCTGCCTGTCCCTGATTAACTTCACCAACCCCGACTCCAACTCCTCCCCCTTGCCTTAGCCAGAATCAGAGCTATTCCTTGGCTCCCTCCTTCCTTAGTCCTTACCCTTCCTCATCCTGGGATAGGCACACTGCCACCCCAATGGGAACACTCAAACTTTAACTCTCTCATGTTCCTACTCTTCCCCTGATTGCCCTCTGCCTCCTCCTTCTTGCCCCAAGCCCTCTATCTCTTGCCTCTGAGTGTTCATCCTCCCCTTGTGCCTGGCATCATAACAAGCTCCTTAATTCTTCCTTCTGTCCTTTTACGGGGTGCACAGAGCCCATCTCCCTCACCTTCTCCATAACAGATGCTGCTAGCCACTTCCCCAAAGCCAGCTCAATACAGGGATGGTACGAGAGAAGTCTCTGTTTCATTCAGGACCAAGTTGTAACAGCATGCTACACTGGCACTGACGGAGGGTGCTCACTATTGATCTTACCACTCTGCCACCTCTCGCCACCATGGAACTGCCTTCTCAACACTGCCCTGAAGGGAGATGCATCAACTGCATTATGCAGCCTCTCCCATAAGAACTCATCACCCCTATGGTCAGCATAAGTAAATTAACCTTTGTCTCTTATCATTAACAAAAGGCTAGAAAGTTAGGTGAGACAGGTCCCAAAATGGAGTCACCAAGGAAGCAAGATGTCAACAGAGACATAAGGAAGTAGATTATCCACATCCCTTGCCTAATAATGTCTCTAGGCCATGGTTTCCTGTCCCCGTATTTCATAAGTCACTTGGTCACTGTTCAGGTGTCACACCCTGGCTATCCTAAATCTCCCTTAAAGGAACCTTTCTTATTCAGCTTTTACCCATCCTCACCTTTCCCCAGCTAAAAGCCCTATAAAGCCCAATATCTGCAAACTCAGGCTGGCTGTGCTCCTCTCTTGAGAGTCAGTCCTGGCAACTCATGCTTTTCCTGAATAAAAGCTTGCATCTTTGCTTCAGAGTGGTTTGTATGGTCATGGTAACTCCCATACTTAATAGTAAGGCCAGGTAAGGGATGGGCATGAAGCCCAGAAAGAAATGGAGAGATGACATAGGGCAGTGAGTGGTCCTCATTCAAGGATTGAGAGGAGGCATCCCTCCCTGGTGTCTTAAGGGACAGCTGGAGAAACACTGTTCCTTGGAAAACTGATGGTATACCAGATGAAGCCTAATTTGATGCCAATCTTGGACTTTGGGTTATATGAACTAATAAATTCCCTTGTTTATACATATTGAGTTGAAAGTTCTGTCACAACATGAAAAGGATTAATTGATCTTCTAATAGTAAATATCTCCATTTTGGAAAGAAGATTAGATTTGAAGAAATTGCATGATGCTTGCCAAATGTTTTATATCCAACAGCTAAACTTGGAGTCAATTGTCATTTCAAGGATCCTTCAAGAGTTTGCATTAAAAACACTGAAGAAAACCAATTAATATATTCACAATATCTGAATGTGTGTGACTAATGAAATCAGTACTCTGAAAACCTAAAATAATCAGTAAAGAGGAATTGTCCCAACTGTAAGTATTGGTATTGATATTGATAGAATCTGCATTATATGGTTAACTGATATATTTCAAAAGCATGTTTTTATATGTCAGTCTTTATTCCTTCTAAATATGTCCTCACTTGGGTATGAATTCATCAGATGTTAAAACATATTTTATATAAGAAATTTAACACAGCTATTTGATCTTTCTTATCTTTACATCTTTTACTCTTATGTGAGCCTTTACAGCCCATTTTTATCTTCTTTTGTTCAATTATGTTTTCTGATATCACAGAAAATTATTTTATTAGACAATTTATGGGCAAAATGTTGCATAGAGATTCTGTTGCTAGGTAATATCCTCTTTTATCTTCCTTTCATTTTCCCCCTTTCTCCGGGACCTGTTATCATAGTTCTTCTTGCTAACATGTGGTCAAAGTCTTCCGTAAAATTTCTGTGGCTAAACAAAAGCTTCATGTCCTCCCTTCTGGTTCTCCCCTTCTTTCCTCTTTCCCTCTCTCTCCAACTTCCATATAGTCTACTTACTCAGTCATGAGTTTACATTTAATTATGAATAGATACATAAGAACCCTCCAATGGCAAAAACACAATTCAATATAATTATTCCATAAATATTTATTTTATATAACTTATTTGAATTTTCCCCTTTTCACGTACTTATAATAATTACACAGGTTAAAGCTCTTGTTGAGGAGCTCTTCAATTTGGGTAGCACTATGAGTTTTAGAACTTCCTTTTCTTTAATGTACTTGATATTTTCCAGCTGCCCCTGAACATCCACACTTCTCCACCATGCTCTATGTCCTGGGAGGGTGACCTTGCATGACTACCTCAATGGATTTTCTTTCCGTGTGATTTCTGAAGAGATGCAGCCAATGGAAGCACTGGCTGAAGAGCAGTGGCAGGAAGACAGCGAGGTTTTGGTATTCATTCTTTCATGTAACTTCACCTGCATCATCATGTATCTGGCCTTTAAAGGTCACTGCAGGATGACCTTTTCATAAAGAAATTGCCCCCAGGTTTCAATAACTACATCTTTGTCTGGCGTCTTTAGCCTAAAATTGGTGATGGAGCCTGAATTACATTTGCAGTGGGGTGCTATATTATCTGTTACTTGTGTCTCTTTATCTACTTGGATACTTTTGTAAATAATGACTTTACCACAATCCCCTAATTGGTGCAATTGAGTGTGTTATATGTTTGTTCTTGGGTAGCCTTATGCTAGAAAGAAAGGCAAGTGTCCAAAGTAAGCCAGGTTTGTTAGATGGTGCATCTTCTGGGTTACTGGCACCATCTCAGGTTCTATCACCGTCACTGCTCCTGGCTCCTCTTCTGTCTCAGTGTCTATCATGATATCTATCTTGAAGGACTTAACAAGGAAGACCACCTATTTTTTTCTTTTTATTTAATTTCAGTCGTTACTTTGGATAAGTTGATAAATTGGGTATCTGACACTTGATTCTCAGATGTTAAGTAACTTTAGAGCATGAAGAATGAGTTTTCACACATTCATTCAAAACTACACAAGCACTGTGAGTTAGCATTTTCTTCACACATTTCTTTTTAAAAATACTGTGCAACTATTTTGATCTCTGTTCTCCTTAGTAAAGCCAGTTCTCCTAGTTCTCCTTATAATATAACTGGGACTACCTATTCCATGAGATAGTTATAAACATCAAATACCACAAAGTACAAAAAGCTATAAATGTCATAATGTGCTACATTAATATACTATATTTTTATTTTGTTTATTTGAGAGAGGGAGAGAGAGAGAGAGCACAAGAGAAAATGAGCATGCCAGGGCCTTTAGCCACTGCAAATGAACTCCAGACACATGTTCCCCCTTGTGCATATGTAAGACATTGTACACTTTCATCACTGTGTGTCTGGCTTATGTGGGACCTGGACATTCAAACAGGAGTTTGTAGGCTTCACAGGCAAGCACCTTAACCACTAAGCAATCTCTCCAGCCCAAACAGATTATATTTTGTTCATTCTTTTTAAAATGTATTTGTTAGAGACGGAGGGAGGGAGAGAGAAAATGGGAATAACAGGGCCTCTAGCCACTGCAAATTAACTCCAGATGCATGCACCACCACGTACATCTGCATCTGGGTTACATAGGACCTGGAGAATCAAACCTGGGTCTTTAGTCTTTGCAGGCAAGTGCCTTAACTGCTAAGCCATCTCTCCAGCCCATATTTTGTTCATTCTAATTGCCTGGTCATTCACATTAATAGTTTTACAAAGTTGAATAGGTAGTTTTATTTTACACACCCTCATAAAAACACTGACACCAGCTTTTATCCAGTCCTTCATCAACTTAAGAATTTGGCAAGTTACTAACAAAAGTGGATAAGCAGGGCTGGATAGATGTTCATTAGTAAAAAATACTTGCCATGAAAGCATAAGGATCTGAATTTGAATCCCTGTGTGGTAGTTTGAATGTGATGGTTTAAATGGGAATTCATATTCCCTATAGGTAGAGGGATTTTTGATTAAGGTTAAGTTTCCTACTTGTCTCCCACAGCCTGCTGGTGGATGTGTCATTGGAGGCAGATATTGTAGTATAGCCCTAAGCAGTATACAGAGCTCATTGGATTTCTGGCTGTTCATGCTTTCGGGCTGTTTGGTGGTGTCTCTCTGCTCTGTATCTATGGAAGTAAGCCAGTGTCTTCTGCCATTTATTGTGTTTCCCCTAAAGTCTATAATCCTAAAATAAACACTTTCCTCATATAAGCTGCTTCTGGTCAGATGTTCATCCAGCAATGAAAACGCAACTGCTTCACACACCCAATATCCACAAAAAATGTTGGATGTGTTAGAGTGCCTGTGCTGGGGAGGTAGAAATAGGTATTCCTAGGACTTTCTGGCCTAGCTTGTCTAGCTGGATCAGTGAGGTTTAGGTATAGTGAGAAAACGTGTCTCAAAAAGTAAAGTGGAGAGCAATTGAGGAAGACATCTGATATCACCCTCCACATGCATGCACACACATGTGAATGCTCACCTGCACATACACATGCACATGCCCACACACACATGCACACACATACACATGTATATATACCACACATACACTAAAAATGAATAAGCACTTAGAAAAAAATGACATGTTTAATTTATGTTTCAGTGATGGTTTGAATCAAATGCCCACCCCCCATAAATTCATTTGTTTTGAATGCTTGGTTACCAGATGGTGGAAATTGTGGAGGTAGAGCTTGCTGGAGGAGGTGTGCTTCTGGGGCAAGCTTAGGGGTGTTATTGCCAACTCCACACCTTCAATGATTGGCTCACGTTTTTGCTATGATTTTCTGCTTGTTGTGGCAGAGGTGGTGTCCAGCCTCTGCTTATACCATGCATTCCCCTGCTGTGATAAAACCTTTCTACGCATCATCTGCTTATGTTCAGGTGTTTTGTCCCAGCAACAGGAAGGTAACTACAACAGTTTCTATGAAGTCCATTTTATAACTTTATACTACATTTTATGTTTATATAATCTATATTCACAAGCATGCAAGGTGGAGTAAAAATTCAAGATAAACATTTTTCTTTTTTTAATATTTTATTTATTTGGCAGAGAAAAAAGGCGGGAGAGAGAGAGAGGGAGGGAGGGAGAGAAATGGGTGCACCAGGGCCTCCAGCCACTGCAAACAAACTCCAGATGCAAGAGCCACCTTGTACATCTGGCTAATGTGGGGCCTGGGGAGTTGAACCTGGGTCCTTTGGCTTTGCAGGCAAATGCCTTAACTGCTAAGCTATCCCTACAGCCCCAAACAGACATTTTTCTAGTGATGCCTGAGTAACAGATTGCTTTCCTGAGGTTACCAATTATAGTGTTATAGCTCTTATTGAGCATTAGTTGTATACACATATTGTGATCAATAATTCTCAAGTTTGCAATGATTCAAACTGCTTAATAGGGCTAAATAATCAAAGCAGGATGTGCTCAGACTCTTACAAAGAGCCCCGTTGACACTTTTCATATGTGCACAATTTGCTAAATTGCTTCAAAGTTTTTGCTTCTGCCAGCAGAGTACTTGATATTACTAGAATTAGAAAACTGTTGTTGAAAGCTTAGCTGAAGAAAGGTCAGTTTGTCAAGTGCCTGGTTGGAATTATAAATGGCAAATAGTATTTATTTTTTGTTTTATTTGAGAAGCTTATTTTTTTCTCTCTGTCCTCACTTTCAGACAGTAACTTTACTGAAAGAAACCACTGTGGTTTTATAAAAATACTGTTACTTCATGGCTTTATTTTGTACTGTCACTTATATTATCAGATAGCACGTCTATAAACCTTCACTAATCTACATCAAAACCACAATCAGTGATCAATTTCTGGATATATATATTCTCGAAGTGTCTCTTCACCCTTAAGATTCTGTGTGATATAGACTGAATTGTATGCCCTCACAAATTCATATGCCTTTCCCTGACCCCTAATGTATTAATTGCAATAGGGTCTTTA
Source organism: Orientallactaga sibirica (assembly GCA_036365145.1). Classification (NCBI taxonomy): domain Eukaryota; kingdom Metazoa; phylum Chordata; class Mammalia; order Rodentia; family Dipodidae; genus Orientallactaga; species Orientallactaga sibirica. The sequence goes on along the minus strand of JAEOAD010000004.1, from coordinate 54,764,865 downwards.
GGAGATTATTATTATCATTATTATTATTATTTGTTTTTTTGGGGTTAGGGTCTCACTCTGGTCCATGCTGACCTAGAGTTAGCTATGTAGTCTCAGGGTGGCCTTGAACTCATGGCAATAATCCTACCTCTGCCACCCGAGTACTGGGATTAAAGGCATGCGCCACCACGCCCAGCAAAAGATAATTATTTTAAAAATATTTTATTTAATCATTTGAGACAGAGACAGAGGAGAGAGAGAGAGAGAGGGAAGGGGGATGGGTGTGCCAGGGCCTTTAGCCACTGCAAACAAACTTCAGAAACATGTGAAACTTTGTGCATCTGGCTTTATGTGGGAACTAGGGAATCTAATACCGGCCTTTAGGTTATACAGCCAAGAGCCTTAACTGCTAAGCCATCTCTCCAGCACATAGAAGATAATTATTTTTACACGAGGTTGGGGGTCTTCTGTTGGGTTAGTGTTAGGATGCATAAGAAGAGACTCAATAGCATTTGTCTTTCCTCTTTCTGTCCTCACCCAACAAACATGATGTTAGACAAAGGGAGAAAATAGCTGCTTGAAATCCAAGGCTGGCACATCACTAGCCAGTGACCCCATGGGTACCTTGATCTTAACCTTCCAGTTTCCAGAATTATGAGAAATAAATTCTTATTGCTTAAGCCATCCAGAATGCAGGTTTTTTTTTTTTTTCATGGAAACACGATCTGAATGAGACAGTGTGTGTAATCTCTCAAGAAATATATAGATTTAGAATTATTATGCCAGAATTATTTTGCACATGTAATAGGCTCTATATTTAATTCACTATGTCATAGAGCTATTCTTCTGAGTCAATTTCATTCTAGCATAGGCTGATCTCATTCTGTAGCCAAGGATGGCTTCTAACTCATGGCCATCCTCCTACCTCAGCCTCTCAAGTGCTGGGATTAAAGGGATAAGCCTCCACACCCAGTTCATAGTGACATTTTTATTTTATTTTATTTTTTTCTTTTGTTTGTGTTATACTTGTATGTGTATGCATGTTCGTATATGTGTAGGCCTGTGTGTGGGCATGTATGCACATGTTGGGGCCATTTTGGAGTAATCCTTTTCCTTCCCAAAATAAACTTCTTTGCCATGTCTCAACAGTTGTTGTATATGAAGTGCAGAATACCATAAGCTATTCTAAGGCAGATGCTCTGTGTTGATGCCCACACTCATCAGCCAAGCTGTGCACACCCAGCTGTCTTAAGTCAGTAATGGGGCTGGAGAGATGGCTTAGCAGTTAAGGCGCATGCCTGTGAAACCTAAGGACCCTGGTTCTATTCTCCAGAGTCTACATAAGCTAGATGCACATGGTGGCGCATGTGTCTGGAGTTCGTCTGCAGTGGCTAGAGGTCCTGGATCACCCATTCTCACTCTCTCTCTCTCTCTCAAATAAATAAATAAATAAACAAATAAATAAAATCTAAGTCAACAATGTACTTGCTCTAGCCAGTCAAGTCCAAACTTAATATGCTCAGTACTGACTCTTGATTTAGCCTCATCTCAGCTCCTTCTACAGGCTTTATCTTGTCCTTACAGGGAAAACCCAAACCACCAAAAATCCTGCTGCCTTTACCTTACAAATGAATCACTTCTCTCCATCTTAACAGAATAAAGAGAAGTCCAATGGTTGAGAAGCTGTCACAGGACTTGCTCCAATGTCTCTCTTTCATAACTAATCCGGCTACTCTCCCTCTGGCTCACTCTTCTCCAAGGCTCACTGGCTTCCTTGCTGTTCTTCAAACAGTTCATACAAGCTTCTACTTGAGAACTTGTGATGGAACTTAACTTGAGGATATTAACTTAATTAGTGATTTAATCCATTGGTTAATCCATTGATGAGTTCACAGATGAATGGACTATTAGAAAGTGGGTCCTGTCGGGCATTGTTAAACATGGGCTGGAACTGTGGGGAAGCTGGTCTGGGCTGTTGGACAAGGCTGGGGTCCTTGGTCTGTGGGGGTTGCAGCAGGCATTATCTTCAGGAACCCACTCTGGCACACAGGCTGACTGGCCCTCCCTTCTCCTGAGGCATCCCTGCTCAGAAGCTCCTATGGAAACAGGACCGGTGGGCCACTCCCCCTTCTCCCAGAATACCTGGACAGTCCATAACCTAAGGTTTTGTTTTCCCTACAGTCTCATGACCTTGTGGCCAGCTGCCCAAGAGACCTTTATATGGCAGTAAAACAGTCTTCCTGCAGCTGCATCCATCTGATTATGTGACTCAAGTAATGTAGCTTTTCCACAACTTCTCCTTTGTCACTTCTGCCTACCAACACCAGCCAATTAGATAGTGACCCATGAACCTATGTATCCAATCACCTTATGATCTGTGTGTGCCTTATCAACCTTTCTCAAGTGTTTATAAACCCACTCCCCTTTTGAATAAATGAGTGCTGTCCATCAGACGGTCTCCCAGGTGGTTCATTGGCCATCACACTCACCCACTCCAAGACCCTGCTCCCCCCAATCCCTCCTGTGCCTGGAACATCAGTTGTCAACGACCCCAGGAAATAGTGAGGACCCTCAAGGTCCTAGTTCAAGGAAGTAAGCCCCTGAGAGTTTTCCTTTGATGGGTTTTTCTTATTCTTGAAATCTCTCTCTTCCTCCTCCCCTTGTCCTTAAGCTCTTCCTTACTCTCCCTTCCTTTCTCCTTACCCCTCCATCTCTGCCTATCCTCTCTCTCCCCCTCCTTCCTTCCCACTCTTGATTCCTATTCCTTTTTCTCAGCTCTTCCTGGTAGTCATAAGCTGATCATCTTTCATATGACATGCCTTACTGCCATACTCCTGCACTTCCATAGGCCTAAAATCAAATGAGCCAGCTGACCTAAGCTGAAAACTCTTAAATTGTGAGTCAAAAATAAACCATCTTCCCATAAATTGTTTATTTTGGGGTATTCCACCACAAGGGTGTAGCACTGACTCTGAGAGGGGAAGGCTCCATCTCTGTACACTGAGGTTTGCTAAGGAACAGTAAGACAGATTCATAAGGCTCACATTGGTATAGTCCATTCATTCATAAAGAGGGAACAGCACAATGAGGTGACAGTAGATAGGAATGGAACCTAGAATTAATTTTGAGATCACAATATTATGGTAAATGTATTGGTTAAATGAATATCTAAACTTGCAATCAGAATACAAACAAAAAAATTATGGAAGAAATCTCACATATATACATAATTATGTAAGTTCATGATGGTCAGAGAGCAAGTACCCTGTGTTGAATAAGCTATTTGATCAATTAATATTGGTTACAACAATGCATTTTCTATTTCTTTTAAAAACATTATTTTTGTGGGTTTTTTTGAGGTAGGATCTTGCTATAGCTTAGAGCTGATCTGGAATTCACTCTGTAGGTTTCAGGGTGGCCTTGAACTCATAGTGGTCCTCCTACCTCTGCTTCCAGAATGCTGGAATTAAAGGCGTGCACCACCACATCCGGCTTGCATTTTCTATTTCTATAATTATTTTTCCTACTGCCATTTTACTGTCCTCTGGACCTTTTTGTTTTGTTTTGTTTTGTTTTGTTTTGTTTTGTTTTTAAAGGCAGGGGACTTCTCTAGCCCAGGCTGGCCTGGAATTCCTGAGTGCTGGGATTAAAGGTGTGTGCCACCACACTTGGCTGGACCATTTATTTTTATAACATAAACATTTTTATTATTTTGAAATGTTATAGTTGGAAGTGGGGAGGGAAGAGAAAATACTTTAAAAAGAGACCACATCACATACTGTAGCCAAATAGCATAATTCTAATCTCAGCTTTTCTACTAACTATGTGTTGCAGTAACCTTCTCATTGCAGGGGCAACACACCCATCCAAAAGCAGATTATTGGAGGAAAGGATGTATTTCAGTTTGTAGTCTCAAGGGAAAGTTTCATGGTGGACAGAGCATGCCAAAGCAGACAACTGAGCATCACACCTTGTCACCTAGAAAGTGAAGGAAGAAGTCTGAGTGAATTATCTCTGAACACCTACTTGGCCAGACAAATAAACCTCAAGGCCCCCCACCCAGTGACACACCTCCTCTGGCAAGGCTTTCCCCTCTGAAAGGCAGCACCAGCTGGAGATCAAGTAGGAGGCTTAATCATTAACACATATGGTTCTGCGGGACACTTCACACTTAATCCATCACGCTGTGCAACTGCGAGTAAGTGAAATATAATTCAACACCTGATTAGTAAAATGGGAATAATAATAGTATATGCCTGATATAGCTCTGCACTGAGAAATAGAACCTTGCAACTCACAGCACCTGTTACTTAGTACTCATTCTTCAAATAGCCATGTTACAATGAAGCACTTGCTGGAAAGACAAGCATATGATTTAAAATTGTTTTCATACATTACATTTTCATTAAATGCTATTACCGATAGAATGCTAACTGAATCAAGGAGACAGATTATCACCATTATTAAATCTCTTTATGGCCCTCATGGGAAATTTTTACTTGAATTTTATAATACTAGAAAATCTGCATTTAAATCCTAAGTTTAGGTAGCATCTAAAGATTGCGGTAGACTGATTTTGAAAACCCTTTTTGGGGCTGGAGAGATGGCCCAGTGATTAAGGTGCTTGCCTGCAAAATCTAATGATCTGAGTTCAATTCCCCAGTACCCATTTAAGTCACATGCACAAAAGGGGCACCATACATCTGGAGTTCATCTGCAGCAGTTTGAGGTCCTGCCATACCCATTCACTCTCTGTCTCTCTATCTCCCTCTCACTCTGTCTGTCATGTTTCTCTCTCTCTCTCTGCTTGCAAATGAAAAAATAAATAAATAATATTTTAAAAAATAAAAAAAAGAAAATGTAGCCATTTTCATGGCAGGAGTCTCCCAGGCAGCCTTTTCTCTAAGGAAGGGATACATTGTCAGGATTTTGTATTTTGTCCAACTTACAAGATAAAAAGCAGCTTCCCAGTTTTTATACAAGTTGGCAGAAGGCATTGGATTCCTAAGTCTGAGACAAAGGGCTTTATTACTCGAAGCACAAAGGTGGCCCCAAGCAAAGTCTCACAGGAACACCAGTGCCCTTCATAAGCAGTGGGCTTGTTATTAGACTGGAGGAAGTCTGTGCTCAGGAAAATTATCTTAAATGGATTGTCAGAAAGTATGTCCAAACTTTGCCCCTGAAATAAGACATTTACAAATGCTAAAGAACCATGATGATCTGATTCTCAACCTACAGAAATACTAAGGCTATTTGATGCAAAGGAGATACATGGAAATTCTGACCTTACGTTTGGAATAACATTATAAACACAAACACTCAATCCTTCCTAAGCATTTCTTGGAGAATGTAGTTCATCAGCTGGAAAAAGAAAACCACCTTGGCAACAATTTGTTCTGCTTTCTAACACTTATTTCTTGATGCTCTAATGCAACCGACACCCTTTCCTTTTGTCAAGTAGGCTTTACTCCTCTCTCTGAATTTACCCATGTTCTCACCATGTTAGCTAATGCATTTTTTTAACTGCTAGAGGAACTGACAAGTTTCTCAACAGTAGCTTGTACTTAGCAATCTTGTTTCTGTCTCTTCTGATGAAATGGTTTCACAAGGTTCAGAGTGTTCTTCCTCTAGCAAAACCCAGAGACTGCTGAGTTACTCCTTTCCACCAGGCCCCTTCCTTCCATGCACCCTTCCCTCAGCTTTGGACACACTCATTTTCTTTAAAAGAAACTTCATTTTAATAGACAAAAACTGAAAACAACACAAATTTAAGTAAACTGGTGAATGGATAAGCACACTATTCAAACCCTTACAATGGAGCTCCACTCCACAATTTAAAAAGAATCGAATTGGAGCTGGAAAGATTCCTCAGTGGTTCAAGGCCCTTAATTGCAAATCCTGCTGGATTTCAATTCCTAAACTCCCATGTAAATACGATGTAAAAACTGGCACATGTGTTTGGTGAACCTTAGCAGAGACAAGAGGCCCTTGTATAGTATGTATACATACCACACACACGCACACATACACACAAATATTTATTTTGTTTTGCTTCTTCCCAGTGTTTATTAGCCATTAGATTTGGGGTACTGCTCTAGCCATGGAGAACTCAAATAGGACATAGTCTTAGCCTTCAAGAAAGTTTGTCACTCTACTCATGGATTTGTGGAGACTCTCCTCAGTTCTATAGTGGTAGAATCTTTGGTCTTTTTTTAAAAAAAAGTATTAATTATGAACTTTTCTATATAAAAATTTCATGTTGGTCATATTACCCTTGGGTTATCCTTTTATAACCCCACACCCTCACTACTATTCCACTGAGGGCCTTCCTCAGTGGGGTTATTGGTATTCACCGTGGGGTAATGAATTCATCAGTCAGTGTCTCTGGGGGAGGGCAATTCCTCAGGATACACCTTCCCACCTTGTGACTCCTACAATCTTTTAGAACCCTCTTTTGCAATGTTCCCTGAACCTTGGCAGGTTATAAGTCTACTTTAGTGTTGAGCTTTCTGCAACCTCTGGATTTCGGCTTTGATGAGTTTTGATTGTGTTCAGTGGACAGCCTCACTTTCCAAAACATATTAGTTCCTTTCTTAGTCTTCAGAAGAAAATCAGAATATCTTTTCATTTGTTTGTAAGGTAATTCTATAGTTGCCTGTAGTAAACTATTTAGACTTGGCGATACAAAATTAATGTGAATTACACATAAAATAAAACTCATGAATTGCCTTTTTACCAAGTGATAAGAACTGAGATTTTTTCCATATATATATAACTTTTTTCAGATGTGTGTGTGTGTGTGTGTGTGTGTGTGTAAAATCAGGAGGCACATCTCAAGAATTTACTTAAAGGTTCAAAGGTTGAGTCACTAGTAAAGTTTCCATATGATATACTTGGTTCCTTCCATTATAATCATATAAACAGCATTCTCCCTTTCACACACACATATGCATATATATCTGTGCATGTATGTCCTGTACAATATTTGGGACATCCAAAATTTTAAATACTTATAATCAATTTTAACTAGATAGCTTGTATTTTTATTTGCTACACCTGATAACTGTGGCCAGCATTTATTTACTAAACTACACATAACCTTTCCTTCATTAGGTGGCAAGTAGGTTTTAGTGCAGAATTAGTCACTTTGGGACATACCTGCAGTCATGACTTCAAAGTTCTGATGTGGCTTCCTCACTGTAAATGTAACTGAAATGCTGAAATCCAAGTTTAGAAGTCCAGTTCCAAAAAGTGTAGGGATAGATTGGTTAAAGAAGTCACCCACAGGCCAGGCCGATTTGAGGTTTCTATAGAGCAAACAAACTGCAGGAGTTGATAGCTTAGAGAACCTTTCCAGGGAGTGTGGGTGCTGACAGCGGAAAAGCTTTCTAGGGTAAAAGTTGAGAGAGCCAATCAGATGGCAGCAGAGAGGCGCTGGGCGCTGAACAGAGAGGCGGGGGGCGCTGAGTTCCGGCTCCAGCCAATCATCTCGGAGGAGGGCGGGGCTGGGCTCAGGGAAGGGGCGGACTAGAGTCTGGGGTCTGATAGCGCCCGGCTGCTCAGCCTCCGCGCCACCTCACCTGCTGAACACCTGCTCTCGTCTCCGGGCCTGCCGGACGTTGCCTTGCGGGGGGTAAGGGTGACGCTGGTCGTCTGGACATGGCCTACCCGGGCTACGGAGGAGGGGTGAGTCTTCCTGGGATGCGGTGCCCTGCGGGTCGGCCTGGGCCCGGGCCATCCTTCCCCGGCTGGTTCCTGGACTGTGCTGGGTGCTGGGCGGGGCCGACCTCCTGAACCTGGAGCCCCAGGTCGAGTTGCTGGTCCCAGAGCACCACGGAGAGTCTGAATGGAAACAGGGGTGTGAAGATCTGGTTTCTTACTCTTTTATTGGTAGAATTTTTTGTTTCTAGATGGATGAACAAAATACCCTCTTCTTGCTCCAGTATTCTTTTAAAATTTATTTACTCTCATCCAAACAGTTTTGTCAGCGATTCTTGTTCTAGATTATTTTGACCGGTTCTTGTTTTTAAAGCTAGTCATGAATAAATTAAGCTGTACTTTTGCTGTTTACTAAACTTTTCTGTAATACAAAAGGCGATCTGATGATATTCTAGACTTGTGGAGCAAGAGAGAATTATACTTTCTTATGGAAGCGTATAACCTGCATCATTTCTGAGAGTTACAAGTTGTGATTGTGGCCTCTGGCTTGTCCCTTTTTGTGAAGGAAGCCAAAGCCTTTATTTAGTATACTTATCAGTGCTCCTGGAAGGGCAGTGAGAACTCCCTGTTACCATGTGGGAAGGCTCGATGACCATTGCAATGAGGGCAGAAGATAATCTATTTGCTATGCATATGGCTCTTGATTTTACCAAAAATGCAAACTGTGCTTTGCTGAATTGAATTTAGGAGTTGGCACTGACATATAAAGTCTGCAATCAAATTACTCCTCCCCTGTGAGTTTTAAGTACTATTTTCTTTTCTTTTTTCTTTTCTTTTTCTTTTTTTGGAGAGAGACAGAGAGAGAGGGAGAGGGAGGCAGAGAATGGGCACCCCAGCAGCCTCTCAGCTGCTGTGAACGAACTCCAGATGTGTGCACCCCCTTGTGGGCAAGTGCAGCATTGCACCCTTGCATCACTGCATCTGGCTAAACGTGGGACCTGGAAATTGGAACTGGCATTCTTAGGTTTAGCAGGCAGGCACCTAAACTGCTAAGCCATCTCTCCAGCCCAGTATTTTCTTTTAAAGGTAATGCATTTCCAGGCCCTTGACTTGGACATAGATGCCTTACTATCATTAATTCTCTTAAAAACCTCTCCTGAATTCTGTTTGGTGTCTTGTCCAGTATAGGTGCCATCCTAGCCCTTCACATTTACTAAGAAAGTTTCAGATGCACGAAGAAAGTAATAGCTTAAAAGATTAGCTGCCATCACAAGTCCATGGCACATCTATCTGCATTTCTGCCACCTTCTACATCATTTCATTTGATTGAAACTTCTTGTTAGAAATGTGGTAGGCTGGGCTGGTGAGATGGCTTAGCAGTTAAGGCTTGGGAAGCCTAAGGATCCATATTCCACTCTCCGGATCCCAGGTAAACTACATGCACAAGGTGGTGCATGTGTCTGGAATTTGATTGCAGTGGTTGGAGACCCTGGCATGCCAGTTCTTTCTCTTATTAAAAAAATAATAATAATAAAGAATGCCAGGTGTGGTGATGCACGCCTTTAATCCCAGGCAGAGGTAGGAGGATCACCATGAGTTCAAGGCCACCCTGAGACTACATAGTTAATTCTAGGTCAGCCTAGGCTAGCGTGAGACCCTACCTCGAAAAACCAAAAAAACAAAACAAACAAAAAAAAATAGATAAAGAAGTATGGTAGTCTTACTACTGTTTGTGTGGTCTGTGTTGTTCACGAACATGGCAGAGTGGGGTGGGGAGAGTTATGTCTTCCATGTAATCATTTTCCCTAATGGTTGTCAAAGGATTCTTATTTGACGAAAGAAAGCATATAAATGTACTTTCAGCATTTAAGTGCTTTTTATCATTTGATTAAACATGCATAGATTGCTTTGGCTAGTCTGGTGCTATTAGCAACTGGAAAGAAAAGTTAGCCTTAAACTGCTCAAGTAATGTTGGGCGGGGGGGGGGGCACTGATTCCTTTCTGGAAGCTTTCTTTAAGTTTTTTTTTTTAATATAATTTATTTATTTGAGAGACAGAGGGAAAGAAGCAGATATAGAGAAAGAAGGAATGTGCCAGGGCCTCCTGCCACTGCAAACGCCAGATGCATGCACCATTGTGTGCATCTGGCTTTACTTGGATACTGGGGAATCAAACCCAGGCCTTAGGCTTTGTAGCTAAGGACCTTAACTACTGAGCCATCTCTCCAGCCTTTTTCTAAGTTTTCTAAAAAGTTTTTGTCTTATAACATATACGCTTACCTTAAACAGCTGAAGTAGTACAACTCAGTGACAATGAGTCTTTTCTTTTAAGTTTTCTGTAAGTTTCTAAAACTTGATGTATCAACATAAAATATATGCTTTCCTTTAGGGGCAAGGAAGCAAAACCTTTAAAGAACATCACCTGATGGTACTAGAAATGTGCTGAGGAATGAGGTGTGATTCTGTACATTGTCCTTGAACCCATTTTGTGTTTGTCTGTTGTGACTTAAGACAATTGCTATAGGCTGGATTCGCTGAGGTCGCAGATTTTATGAACCAGTTTTAATCAATGTAACCATACACAAGGAGACAGATAGCTTGAAAATTTCTTGGAAGAAAACTGAGGACTGAAGTTAATGCAAAAGATTCAGAAAAATACAAGTGGCATCAAAGGGTATCTGAGGTTTCTTAGTGCATTCCCAGATGGTTGCTGGTGATCAGGAGTTTTGATCACTTCAGGAAGACAGGTAAGAGGTAAATTTTTAGAAACTGTTTCTAGGGATTAGCCTCACTGTCCAGGGCCCTGGTTTTCCCTTCAGTTGGCTCCTTTCCATGGTTCTTCAGCCTTCTCAGAACATGATGGCCACATTCTTCCTAAGAACAGCCCGCTACCATCCTCCTGAAATCTTTAGGGCTGTTGCAAGTGCATACCCCAGATGTGGTGAAGCACACCTAGTACAAATTCAAGGGAGATTTCTGCCTTAGATGGATCAAAGGGCACCCAGTGCTGTATCCATCTCTAATCTGATCAAAAAGGCTCTCAGGGTATTAGATTTGGAAAAGCTAGTGGGGCAAAGCTAGAGAGGGGGTTCTTTGTAAGGACAGATCTTCATAGAATTGTTCTTCCTGACTTTGGCTTGAAACCCAAGGCATGTGTGTCTGTTCTTTGGGGAGGCGGGATGTCACAGCAGAGGGTACAGAGTTTATCTTCTGGCACTATTCTCCATTTGCTTGCCAGTAATATCTTTACTTTTAGGTTGACTTTTTTTTTTTTTCCCTCTTCATCAAAATTTTGTTTTTTTTAGTTTTCTTGTTTGTGTGAAGCTGAGGGTAAGAAGGGTCTCCACTGAGCCTTTGGTATGTTATTTTTTTTAATATAATTTATTGAATGTGCCCTCTCCCTTGTCATCCATGTCCATGCAGTGTTAACGACTGCCACATGTTCTGAGAGCAAAAGGTGATTAGAGGGTTTTCCTAATTCTTTTTAAAAAATGTTTTGTCTTTATTTATTTATTTGAGAGGGAGAAAGAGGCGGAAAGAGGGAGAGAGAGAGAGAATGAATGAATGAATGGGTGTACCAGGGCATCCAGCCACTACAGACAAACTTCAGATGCATGTGCCACCTTGTTTGTCCGGCTTATGTGGGTTCTGGGAAATTGAACCTGGTCCTTTGGCTTTGCAGGCAAGCGCCTTAACTGCTAAGCCATCTCTCCAGGCCTCAGTTTTCATAATTCATACACCTCTTCAGCCTTAGGCCCATTACTGAAGTTTAAGGTGATTTAAATATATTTTGTGAAACTTAAATTTCAGTGTTAAGGTACATCAAATTATCCTCTTGCAGTTATTAGAAAGGATTTAATTTTATCTAAAATTTAAAATCTATTAACAACGTGCTCATATTATGTATGTATGTATGTATATATATATATATATATATATATATATATATATATATACATATTTCAAAAACTATTTGTGATTATATATCTCTCCTTAATTATACTTCTGTAATTCATCTGCCCTATGCTCTTTTGAGAAAGTTATTTTGAGGTTTTAATGGCCTTCTGGAATGCACTTGCTGGTGCTGCAACCCCTCCCCCAGGCCTTTCCCCTTACCAATGCCCCTACCCCCAGGGCAGCTGTTCCACTGCTTGTAGGTCCCTGTGTTACATCCTGAATCTGTGTTTCTCCTTCATTCTTGTGATTCTCTTCTTTTGCCCCCTGGCTGTCACTGTCTCCCTTCCAGGCTGCAGGTCAAGATGATTTTTGTTGAGAATTGAATAACAAACAGCTTTAAAGCCTCTTCTGCTTCTGGACTTATAAAATGTAAAGGGCTTTTCTAAAGTATTAAATATATATACCAAGGCCCAGGGCAACAGGTAGTCACTATAGTCATAGAAAGAAATTAATGAGTATACAGCCTCCGAGGTCAGTCTGTGTCTGAAGACATGGACTCCTCACTCACTGTTGGGCCTTGATCAGTTCAAGATACCATGGTGTATCAGATCCTCAAATGCAGGAAGGTCATAATACTCTCACAACTCATAGAACTGTGAAACTCAACAAAAAGATGGAAAGTAATTACAATAGTATTTGGAATAGAAAAAGGTCCCAAATACATATCAGCTGCTCATTATAACTGCCATCAGTGCTATTGTTATTTTTCCCGTTAGCTTTTAAGAGGACTGTTATCAGAATTACCACTTTATAGAATTTATTCTTGTCATCTTGCTGTTCTTTAAAAATAAATAAATCTGATGTGGAGAGCACCCTTCATCTCTGTAATTTCCCACTATTAGAGCACAGTTTCATTGCATTAACCATCTTGAAAATAGTGTCTTGTAGTATCCTTATGTCATTGCATTTGCAATTCTCTGTTTTTGTTTATGCTAGTGATGATGGTAAACACTTTTTAGAGATGCATTCATATACTTCAGTTAAGAATACTTAGAAGTCAGAAACTTTTGTCATTTACACATCTGTTAATGTAGATAATATGTTGATGAACTATATTTTAATGTAGGGCATCTGACAATGGATAGTTAAAGCTCTGGCTATAAGTTGTTATGCTTAGATTTTTAAAAAATATTTCCTTTTAAAACAAGTTTACTGAAACCAGGTGTTAGGGGTTCAACAATGGAGTCCTTGAATCCCAAACCCTAGAATCGTGTTTACTTTTAACCAAAGAATTGAGCAAACAAAACTGAGAAAGATAATTATTAAATTATTACAGGGAAGTATAAAACCAAGGGAAGGAATATGAATATACCCACATGGTATGAGAGTCCATATGTGCCTAAAAGAAATTTGAAAAGAGAATTAGAGGGAAATAAAGAGAAAGTACAGAGGGCTCTTTCATATGGAGGGCAAGAGGGGATAGAGATGTGGGAGTCAGGGGGGTGGTTTCCCCTTGTCTTGGCCCAGCCAGGCCAAGATGAGGGAAGCTTACCAGAACCTCAAAGTTCAGGATCTGGCCAAGAGATCTTGCCCTCCCCTGATAAATGTATTTACAACCTCATGGTGATGGGCCCTACCTTCCAGCTCAGGTAAGCAGAGAGGGACTTGATTGGTCTGGGCTAGAGACTGGCTCTGAAGAGGCTAGCCATGATGCCAAGATCTGGGGACTGTACTTGACCAACCACAATGTCAGGATTAGATATAAGTTCTAGGAAAGGGGACCTCCCACTCAGGAGGGGCTCAGGTTGTTTGTGGAAAAACAGATCTAGGGAAAAGATAAGAAGGCAGATCATACTTTAATCTCTGGCAAAGTGGAGACTGCAAGGACTGGTCCAAAGACATTCCTGCTTCATACTTTCAGGGGTCCAGTCGCACGAAACTACCTAACAAAGCTGCTTCACTCCCTCTCATTACTAGACAGATGTTTCCTCACTAACATTTTTCTCTTACTCTGACAGTTTGGAAGTTTTGGTGCTCAGATACCAGGAATGCAGATGGGACAGCCTGTGCCAGGTGTGGGTCCAAATGTGTGTCCCGGAGGCTATCCTGTGTACCCGGTACACTCAGACACCTACTCCTCAGCTGATGCATCCATGTGGACATACTTCACAGCTGTTGCTGGCCAGGTGAGGGGCTCAAACTGTTGCCCAATATGAGTTTAAGAAACTTTTCTTTTTAATTTATGAGAAACGCCAAACCATTTTACTTAGTGCATTGTTTTAAATATTTAGGAAATGCATGTTTAAATCTGTTCTTGAGTGCAAAGATGAGAGTAAGTATAATCATTTCATTGTGTTATATTGTTCATCTGGCTGAAAGGGAAACCACGTTCAAAGGGGAATTCTGGTGGTTCCTTACATGGCATGTTTCCTACAGTGGCTTTATGTGGATTTTCTCCACCAAAACTCATGTGGAAATTTTAATTACCAATGTCACTGAGAGATAGTGAGGCTATTAAGAGCTAATTTGGTTACAGGGGGTTCCATCCTCATGAAAATCAATGTGATTCCAGTAGGTGGTTTGAAAGCAAGTCAGGTCTTTCCCCTCTTTCTGACTTGGTCATGTGTCTCTCGTCCTCACATGTAACTTGCCTTTTCTGGTTTTCTGTAATGCACAGAGCAGCATGAACCCTCACCAGAGGCTGATCCAATGCCTTTCTATGTTCCAAAACCGTGAGCCAAAATGTACTTTTTTTCCTTTATAAAATTTCCAGCTTTGGCTGTTTTGTTGCACCAAAATACAATGGAATATATGACACAACTCTAGCTGAAATTATTCAAAAAAGGGTCTCTTATTAGTGCTTAAATATTGCATGAAAGCTTAAGTACTACAATATGTATGTCTTCTTTCTTTTGTGATTTTTTTTTTTTTTTGAGGTAGGGTCTCACTCTAGTCCAGGCTGACCTGGAATTCACTATGTAGCCTCAGGGTGACCTTGAACTCACTGTTATCCTCCTACCTCTGACTCCCGAGTGCTGGGATTAAAGGTGTGCACCATCACACCCAGCTGTAAAATATTTTTTATTTGTTTGCAAGGAGGGAGGGAGGGAGGGGGGAAGAGAGAGAGAGAGAGAGAGAGAGAGAAGAATGGAGAATGGGCACACCAGGGCCTCTAGCTGCCGCAAAAAAAACTCCAGTTGCATGTTCCACTTGGTGCATCTGGCTTAACTTGGGTACTGGGGAATTGAACCTGGATTGTTAGGCTTTGCAGGCACGCACCTTAACCACTGAGCCATTGCTCCAGCCACTTACTTCTTTTGAATTACAGTTTTATCTTCATCTAATTCCTTCATTACATTTCACATTGGAAGGCATCCCACTCTCCTTGAGTGACTGAAAATATGAAGCTAACTGCATGTATGACAGGCATGGACAAATATTCAAAATTTGATGGAACATGCGAGATTTTTAGAAGTATTAATAGATAGTCAGTAAACAGTATTTTTAACCAGGGTATCAATCCCATTACAAAATATACCTTTATTTCAGATAAACCCCACCTATGGCAAATGTTTTGTTAGCAAATAACTTCAAAACATCATGACTTTATTCAAGTTGAGAAATTACACATTTTTTTCCCAATAAGATTATATGATTTTTAGTAATGCTGATTTAGATTACTGGCATGTTTTGTGAAAAGATCAAAATAATTATATTGTGACTTTTCTATTTATAATGAAAAACTAAAGCAAATGGTATGGTGTGGTACTAACATGTTATTAATATGTAATAAATTTGAATAACTATTTAAAAGGCTGGCTTTATTTTGACTAATGGAGAACTGTGAGCCTGTCATTTTAGGGATATGAGCTCTTTATGAATTATTGACAGTGGTGCTCACTGTGGTCAAGTGAAGCCTTTGTTTGATTCTTATTTTACCTGATATTTATTATAGCGCAATTTATTATTTAAATTAATTTTATAGGTATTATCTTATACAATTTCAAGTGAAAGTAATTAAGTTTTGTGTGTGTTATGGTACGAATATGGACCATTTACCACAGGGTCATATACTGACACATTGGTCCCTAGCTGGTAGAACTCTTTTGAAAGCTATTTAACTTTTTGACCATGTGGCCTAGCCATAGGGCCACAGTGGTGATATCTAAAAGTTACAGCCCAGCACTATGCCTGCTAGGAATTCTTTGCTTCGTGATCCAGTGAGATGCGACAAGTCATACTGCAACTTTCTGTCACCAGAAATACAGCCTAGGTTGCCTTGTTTTCCCCACTATACCTTCCCCTCATGATCAAATGGACTGTGTCCATTTAAACCATGAACCAAAATAAACATGTCCTCTGTCATGATATTCCTCTCAAGCATTCTGTCATAGCGATGCAGTAACCAGTTCAACATATCCATTTTTTGTATCCATTTATGCCAGGTATCACTTATATTTGGCATAAAGGAAGTGTTGAGGAAATATTTACAATTAGAATACAATTTTGACTTCTACACATATGAACATATGAACGTATGTATGTATATATAATCACAGTTATATTATGTAAATATGTGTACATGTTTTCATCCGTGGTTCTTGTAGGTAGGGTACAGAAATTCCTATCACCCCTGCCTTTAGATAGCCATAAAGAAAACCTTTTCCTTATTTTATCTGGTAGTATTTCACAAGACCCTTATCCAGAGGAATCCTGGCCCATGCCCTGGAGGAAGGGAAGCTGCCTGTTTTCAGAGGAAAAAGAGGATACTTTTGGTCCTGAGATAAAAATTATTGAAAGATGGGCTGGAGAGATGACTTGGTGGTTAAGGTGCTTGCCTGCAAAGGTAGAGGACCCAGGTTTGACTCCCCAGGACCCACATTAGCCAAATGCACAAGGTGGCACATGTATCTGGAGTTCGTTTGCAGTGGTTGGAAGCCCTGGCACATCCATTTAATAAAAGGAAAAAAAAAGAAAAAAAATTGAAAGATGATAGTCTTTTCCAAATAGTACTTAAATCAAATTCCTGTTTTTTTATGATACTTGCCAAAATTCTCAAGTTTTCAGACTGCACAATTGAGAATAAATATTAAATTATAATATGAGCCAGCCATCATATATATATTTGCTTCAGTGAGTGTTAAGAATTGCACACTTGGAGTTATATCTTGTTTCATGATAGGAACATCTTCTGAAGCATGAAACAATTGAAGCAGAGAGATGAGGCCAGATTCACATAATCACTTTTGAGTGTTTGCACCCCATCACCAAGGACTTTGCAATGGGCCTGGCTCCCCAAAGGTCCCAACTCCTTCCAGTTGCACCAGCCTGTGCAACAAACATTAACCACTGGGCTTTTACGAAGCGATGGGACGTTTTCAGCTCCAGTATAATCTTGGGGGATGACTTTTCCGCATGACAGCCTTGACTTTTTCATTCGTCCCTGTGGAAAGAGGACACAGGGTACAGGTATAACAGCCACCTGTAGTGTTGAAGCAAGATAAAAAGCCTGTGAATGGGGAATGGAAAAAATGTACAGATTGGTGGTGTATTAGTCAGGGTTCTCTAGAGGAACAGAATGGAGAGAATGAATCGTATTAAAAGGGGATTTATTGGATTAGCTTACACAGTCCAGCAATAGCAGGTTGCAGGTCCGAGAGTCAAGAAACCTGGTAGCTGCTCAGTGCACGAGGCTGGAGGCCTCAGCAGTCCCAATCCGGCACTGAAGGCCTGGAGGCTTCCTGGAGAGACGCTGCTCTTCAGTCCACCCTGGTCTTCAGTCCACACTGGAGAGCAGCAACACCAAGCAGCAGGTACCAAGCAGAAAACACCAAGCAGCTAGTAGCACCGGCAGCCAGGTGGGAGAGAGAGAGCCTTTTTTTCCAGAGTTCCTTTTTATCAACCAGCCCCCTCCTCCAAGAGGGGCCGCCCACTCTGGGGGAAGGCTTACCCCTGGGGGAAGGATTCTTCCTTTAGTTAATCCTTCCTAGAGGCAGCCTCAGAAACACACTTATGAGGAATGTTTGTGGATTCCTAAACAAATCAAGTTGACACAAACTTAACCATCACAAGTGGCTTCATTAAGGTACTTTGCATCCCTGTTCATCCCTTTCCCAGATTTCCTTTATGAAACCAGGAGTCCTGATTGGCTTCAGTCACTTTAAGAATATTTTCTATTGTTCGCTAATACTTTTCTGAGGCAAAACCAACAGACTGTTCTTTTGTATTTTAAATGGGAGAGTAAGAGAGAGAGGGAGAGAGAGAGAGAAAGAGAGAGAAAGAATGAGAGATAGAGAGGGAGGGAGAGAGTGAGAATCGGTGCACCAGGGCCGCCAGACACTGCAGCCAACTCCAGACATGTGTGCTACCTTGGCCACATGTGAAATTTTGTATGCTTGTGTCATCTGTTTGTCTGGCTTACATGGGATCTGGAGAGTAGAACATGGGTCCTTAGGCTTCATAGGCAAGTGCCTTAACTACTAAGCCATCTCTCCAGCCCTGTTTGTGAATACTTTTTACATAGCACCTGGGTGAAATAGGAATGGTAGATAAATGTGTAGAATCAGGTTAATTTAACAAATAGGACTTGGATTTGGGTATCATGTAAAAAAAATCTCAATATGCATCAGATGAACCAATGTTACTTCTTGAATTAATTACCTAAAGCTCTTGTTTCATTAGCAAATGCAGTCCTCCATCACTGAAACTGCTACTATTTGGGGGAGGGCAGTTATGGTTCTTCATGAGCATCAGCTCTAACTATAAGTGTTATAGTTAACTTGTCCTTGCTGGACAAAGCACCCAACCAAAAACTCCTGATAGGAGGAAAAAAAAATATTTTTTTTTGGAGAGAGACAGAGAGAGAGAGGGAGAGAGAGAGAGAGAATGGCCACACCAGCAGCCTCTCAGCTGCTGTGAACAAACTCCAGATGTGTGCGCCCCCTTGTGAGCATGTGCAGCATTGCGCCCTTGCATCACTTTGCATCTCTTTGCATCTGGCTAAATGTGGGACCTAGAGATTAGAACTGGCTTTCTTAGGCTTATTGGGCAGGCGACTTAACTGCTAAGCCACCTCTGCAGCCCAGGAAGAAAATTTTCATTTTGCCTTAAAGTCTCCAGAAAAAGTTTCATGATGGCAGAGGGAAGTGTGACACAAGCAGAGGCTGGGCATCACCTCTGCCACAGCAGGTGGAAAACAGCAGCAGGAGAGTGAACCAAAATTTGGCAGGGGGAGATACTGTAACAGCCCTAAGCCTGTCCCCAACAAAACATCTCTTCCAGCAAGGCACCACCTCCCAAACTGCTATCATATGGGAACCAGGCATTTATGAGTGTATGGAGGACATGTGATTCAAACCACCACAGTAGATTTATATATATGAAATTATTGCTTAGGTTTTATTCATATAGTTCAGGAAAATGTTGCACTGATTTTTTCAGTCACTTAAGATAACTGTTGCCATAAAATGTATAGTCATGTAATAGGAGGATGAGTGCTGACAGTGATAAGTAATGCTTAGTAAAATTTAGGTGGTCTTTCCATCTCCAAAAACGTTGAGAACAAAACTCCGTGTGAATAAGTTTTCTTGTGTCAGACTCATTTTTAGGCTTAAAGTGTAGTCCACCCTTGAGTGAAAAGTTAAAATCTTTTCAACCTTCTAAAGTAGTAAACATGCCTACTGTGAGAAATGACAGTTTACCCCAGAGCCAGCTGTCATTGCCATCATTCTATGACAGAAGCACAAGTCTTTGTACTGGATACTGTACAGGTCTTGGGAATGTGAAGGTTCTCACGATATCTCTGTGTAGTGAGGGAGGCAGACAAGTAGGAAATGCTGAGAGTGTGAGAAGGAAGTGTGATGACATAAATGGATTTGTAAATTTATTTCCAGTGAAGTTTGTGTTTCCCTTTTCCTTTCTCTTTCCTTTCTCTCCTGTGTTGTTTTCCCCTCTCCCTGTAATGCTCTTCTCTATCTGTTTTATGATGTCTTCACCTGGCTTGTGTCCAGAATCAGCAGGTTTTAGAAAGTCCAGGTTTTCTGCCCAGTGGTGCTATTATGCAAGGAGCGCTTATATCAGCCCTTCTTTGCCAGCCTTCAGGCTGTTGGCACAGGATGGGGGTATCCTTAGGCATTAGTCTACAGTACATTTTGGTTTGGTTTGATTTAGTTCTTTTCAGGAGCCTGGTGCCCCATTCCACTTCTTGGATTTAAAAAGTAAAATACTCATATTTCAACAACATGGGCAATGATCAGAGGCAAATTTTTGACTCCTTTGCAGATCTACTCTCCCTGTACTTCATAGTTTTTGCTTTTACATAATATACAGAAACCCAGTTTAGAGTTACAGTTAGAGAGAGAGAGAGAATGTGTGTAATTTAGCTTCCTATAACTTTAAAAATAGAGAGTAATATAGTAAAGCACTATGGATCTCAAATACATTTAGGGAAATAAATATTCTTCTTACTCGTAATTATTCTCCTTAGTTGCCATAGAAGGTTCCCTAATGTGAACTCTTGATGTAACCTTTGAGTGCTGCTGTATTGTTAAAGGCACAAGAGATTTTGTCTTGGGCACAAAATGTAGGAGGCTTAAAAAATAAGTAACGGTAAAATAAAGCCTTAATGTGGTATGAAAAGCATAGCATGTATAATATAGCCAATTTTTCTCAAATTTTAAGTAAAAAGAGGATCTGACCTGTGCTTTCAACTATATCTCATTCATGTCACTTCTTAAAAAAAAATCACCTTAGGCTGGAGAGATGGCTTAGTGGTTAAGATGCTTGCCTGTGAAGCCTAAGAACTCATGTTCAAATCTCCAAGTCCCACGTAGGCAGATGCACAGTGGCACAAGCATGCAATGTCCACATATGCCACAAGGGGGCAAACGTGTCTGAGTTCATTCACAGCAGGCTGAAGATCCTGGCATGCCCATTCTCTCTAAATCTCTTTCTCTCTAAAAATTAAAAATAATAATATTTTAGGGCTGGAGCTATGGCTTAGCAGTTAAGGCACGTGTCTGCGAAGCCTAAGGACCCTGGTTTGATTCTCCAGATCCCAAGTAAGCCAGATGCACATGGTAGTGCATGCATCTGGAGTTCGTTTGCAGTGGCTGGAGGCCCTGGCGTACCCATTCTCTCTCTTTCTTTCTCTCTGTCCCTCTCTCTGTCTCTAATAAATAAATAAATAAATTTAAAAAAACAATAATTTTTTTTAAATCACTGCTATGTAAGTATACAAAACCTATTCAAACTGTGTGATTTCACATTGTAAGACATTAAAATATGAACCAGTTTATCTGTCATATTTAAGTGTGTATTTTTAAGGACTTAATTAGGTAAGATAATGTTCTACTTTACTTATAAATATCAAAAAGTTCCATAAGGTGTAGAGCTTGTAAAAGATAAGCTGGGCAGGGCTGGAGAAGATGGCTTAGTGGTTAAGGTGCTTGCCTGTAAAGCCAAAGGACCCTGGTTTGACTCCCCAGGATCCACATAAGCCAGATGCACAAGGGGGCAAATGTATCTGGATTTCATTTGCCATGGCTGGAGGCCCTGGTGGGCCTATTCTTTCTGTCACTCTATCTCTACCTCTTTCTCTCTCTCTCTCAAATAAATAAGTAAATAAAATATATTTTTTTAAAAAAAGATAAGCTGGACAGAGTGGTACCTGCTGTGGTCCAGCTGCCCAGGAGTGTGAGGAAGAAACATCACTTGTTCCTAGGAGCTTGAAACCAGCTTGGGAAACATATTAAGATGCCATCCTCATCTCACTAAATGAAACAATAAAACAAGTAAATAAAATGTTAGGGATTTCAAGGATTTTTTTTTTTTTTTTTTTTTTTTTTTGAGGTAGGGTCTCGCTGTAGCCCAGCCTGACCAGGAATTCACTATGTAGTCTCAGGGTGGCCTGGAACTCACGGTGATCCTATTTGCTTCCCAAGTGATGGGATTAAAGGTGTGCACCACAATTTCAAGGAATTTAATGAACAAGTTCTTGTTTTATAGCATTTGTTTTTCAACTCTGACAAAGCAGTGAGCAACTTTCTGTAGCAGAATACACACTCACTTCTATGCAGAGTGGGAAAGTGTAGGTCACTCCATATAAACAGAAAGTGGAAGTATCACTGGCAGAGAAAGCTCTCATTTATTTTGTGAGACATGCTTCTTAATTTTTATTTTGTTCAGAAAGAAGCTACTAATTTTTTTAAATGTTCTTCAACTTAAATTTGCATTTTTTTTTTTTTTTTGGCTTCCTTTTCAACCAGTTTTTTTTTTTTTCAAATTCACTTTCTCTAAACTTTTTGTTGTTGTTGTTGAAAAGGTAATTCCACATCCTTCAAGGTTTTTCTTGTATGTCTGGAACTCTACAATGTAAAAAACCTGACCTATGGGGGCTGTGTGAAATGTCACTTAAGAGGCTGATGCTTGAACAGAAAACTTCAGACAACACAGAATTTATTTTGCTTCATTTAATGGGATTGGTGAAGATTTTTGAAGATACTCAAAATGTTCTTGAGTTTTAACATTATATTGTCTGCTCACTGAATTATTTGCAGCATTGTGTTTTCAGTACATTGCATTATTTTTATAAGTGGCCAAAAACCTGATGAGGCTCAGTGATTCTAATTAATTTTACTCATAAGTAGAACACCATTGTCCTACTTAAACACTGGAGAGAAAAATAATTTATACCTATGTTACCTCCAGCGTACAACATGGCATTAAAATATGAATTATAGGTGGGGCTCAGGGCCTCCATGGCGGAGGTGCAGCAGTTCCGCGTGCAGGAGGCTGTGGATGCCATGGTGAAGAACATGGAGCGAGAGAACATCCAGAAGATGCAGGGCCTCATGTTCCAGTGCAGCGCTGGCTGCTGTGAGGACAACCAGGCATTTATGCAGCAGGCGCACCAGTGCATCAAGCGCTGCCATGTGCCTCTGGCTCAGGCCCAGGCCTTGGTGACTAGTGAGCTGGAAAAGTTCCAGGACCGCCTGGCCCAGTGCACCATGCACTGCAATGACAAGGCTAGAGATGCCATGGATGCAGGGAACAAGGAGCTGCAGGTAAAACGGCAGCTGGACAGCTGTGTGGCAAAGTGTGTGGATGACCACATGCACCTCATCCCAACAATGACCACTGGAAAATAAACAGCTTTGCCAATGACCATTGGGACCAAGGCCAGAAATCTGTATAAGAAGAATGGAAATGTTGTCTTTTAAGCCAAGATTATGAGTAGGGAAACCCAGGATGGCAACAAATTGAAGCAGCTCATTGGTCTTTGAACACTGTTTTCTTTATGTTTTGATCCTAGGAAGTGAAATGGGAAAAACTGGTGCTAAATGTTGGGTCAGAGATTGCACACAGGCATGTTTAGACCCTAAATTTCATAGGGCAAGTGCTGCTCCTGACAGTAGAAATTGCCCTCATACCAGCCCAGAGACCACAATCTGGGATTCTCTGACTGCACAGACACCCACAGGCTGGCAATTTCCTCCAACTGGCCTATGATCTGGAGAAACTGGAGGAGAGGTGTGTCTGTTGCCAACCTGTTTTCCAAAAGTATCACCACACCATTTTGTATAAGCTATAAAACAAAACTTAGAAAGGGAAAAGAAGGGCTTATCAGTTAAGGCGTTTGCCTGCAAAGCCAAAGGACCCTGGCTCAATTCCCCAGGACCCACATAAGCCAGGTGCACAAAGTGGAGTATGCGTCTGGAGTTTGCAGTGGCTGGAGGCCCTGGTGCACCCATTCTGTGTGTGTGTCTCAAATAAATAAAACTTAAACTTGAAAGAAAGGAAAGGAGGAAGGGAAAAGGAGCCAGACATGTTGGCACACACCTTTAATCTCAGCACTCGGGAGGCAGAGGTAGGAGGATCACCATAAGTTCAAGGCCACCCTGATACTACTACATAGTGAATTCCAGGTCAGTCTGAGCTAGAATGAAACCCTACCTCTAAAAAAAGGGGGGAGGGGTGGAGCTCCTAGATCTTAATTTTGTTGTTGTTGCTTTGTTTTATATATAAGGACATGGTGTGGAGTTGAGATGGAGGACAATTTGAGTAAGAATAATGAAAGGTTCCTTGTGTTTATCTTTTTCTGGTCAGTTCTTCCATGGCATCTTTCAATCTGGAGACCCCTGAAAAAGCATGGTAATGTCACACTGAAGGTGGAAAACAGCTTTCTTTATTAGCTTATAGGGCCTGGAGACTTTCTACAATAGAGTAACAGAATAATCTTGCAGTGACATTTTCCCCTTGAAGAGAAAAAGGGTTTGGTTGTGAAATATACACATCAGAGACACCAGATTCCAGGAATAAACAGTAAAATAAGAACTGTTGGCAAATTGGGAAGTCTGGACTTGGGGGAAAAAAAACCTGTATTTTGCTTGGTGTGGTGGCACACGCCTTTAATCCCAGCACTCAGGAGACAGAGGTCGGAGGATCACTGTGAGTTTGAGGCCACCCTGAAACTACATAGTGAATTCCAGGTCAGCTTGGACTAGAGTAAAACCCTACCTTAACCTCCCCCCCAAAAAAAAAAATTCTGTATTTCATAGAATAAAGGCCTGAACACCCAGCATTTACTCAGCCCCCTGAATTAACAGAGCTTCATGGAGGTAATCCTCTGACAACCAGAAGGCCAAAACAGTAAGCATCTTAGGCTAAGAAAAGCTGGGACTGCTATAGAGCCAAAGGGGGCACACAAGTCCCTCTACCAAATGACATTTTTGCCTGGGGTCTTTGCACCATGCAGTGTTCCTGCCCCCAGCATGGCACCTTATCTTTTGAGTGAGTACCATGTTGTCTTTTTTTTTTTAAACCAACTTCTTACTTGAAATGGAGATACAGCAAGTGTATTTGCTGTGTCAAAGCTGTGGTATATTTTCCTAGTGGTTTGGTTTTTAAATAAAGTTTCATTATCTCCAAAAAAAAAAAAAAGAAAATATGAATTATATCAAAAACTCATTTCCTGGGGTAGAGAGATGGCTCAATGGTTAAGAAAATAGCTTGCAAAGCCTGATGGCCTGGGTTTGATTCCTCAGTACCCATGTAAAGTCAGATGCACAAAGTGGCACATGCATCTGGAGTTCATTTTCAGTAGTAGGAGATCCTGGCACACCCACATTCTCATTCTTTCTCTCTACTTACAAATAAACAAGTATTAAAAATATAAAAAATAAGTCATTTCCAGGCTGGAGAGATGGCTTAGTGGTTAAGGCATTTGCCTGCAAAAGACAAAGACCCGGGTTCGATTCCCCAGGACCCACGTTAGCAAGATGCACAAAGTGGCACATGCATCTGGCGTTCATTAACAGTGGCTGGAGGCCCTGGCACGCCCATTCTCTCTCTCTCTCTCTCTCTCTCTTTCTCCCCCTCTTTCTCTCTGTCAAATAAATAAATAAAAATTAAAAAGTTAAAAAAATAAGTCATTTCCCATAGTTTATTTTTAAAAAGTCATTTACCATTTGCTGTGTAGTAATTGGCAACACCATGCTGGGTTTGTTTTTCTCTTCAGTGGTATTGATGTTGGTGGCTGTCAAACTTCAGAGTGTTTCACTGTTCATTTCTGCTCATAACATATTAGGCATGCGTACATAATTTTTGGAAGTCTTAAAATATAGTAATTGTTGCAGTCAGGCTCACATTGCTGGCAGAAATCACCTGATCAAGAGCAGCTTGGGGGAAAAAAGGGTTTATTTTGGCTTACAGACTTGAGAGGAACTCCATGATGGCAAGGGAAAACGATGGCATGAGCAGAAGGTAAACATAACCTTCTCGCCAACATCAGATGGACAATAGCAGCAGGAGAGTGTGCCCACTGGCAAGGGGAAACTGGCTAAAATACCCATAAACCTGCCCCCAGCAGTACACTGCCTCCAGGAGGCCATAATTCCCAACTCTATCAGCTTGAAACCTAGTATTCAGAATACCTAAGTTTATGGGAGACACCTGAATCAAACCACCACATTCCACTCCTGGCCCCTGTAAACTGACAAACACCCATGATGTAAAATTCAATGCATTCAGTCCAACTTTAAAAGTTAAAAGTTCCATAGTTGTTTTTTTGTTTTGTTTTGTTTTGTTTTGTTTTGTTTTGGTTTGTTTTGGTTTGGTTTGGTTTTTTTTCAAGGTAGGGTTTCACTCTAGCCAAGGCTGACCTGAAATTCACTATGCAATCTCAGGGTGGCTTGAACTCATGGTGATACTCCTACCTCTGCCTCCTAAGTGCTGGGATTAAATAAAGGCATGCGCCACCACACCCGGCCCCATAGTTTTTATCAATACTAATGATGTTCAAACATTCCAATGGTCTGAGATCTTTTAACTGAGCCATAATACCAAAAAAATCCCCCAAATACCCATAATGGTAAAGAACAAACATTCACACTGCAAAAGATGGTATTGGGCATAGCAAAGAGATATTCAACCAATACAAGATTTAAACAGGGCAAACATCAAACTCTGTAGCTCCAAGTCCAGTCAGTGACAAATTTCCAAGTCTGATAATTCTAACTGGCAAGAACTCTCTGGAATTCCAATTCTGCCCCTCCTGCTAGGCTACTCCCAGTCCTGGAAAACTATCTGGGGCCAACAGTTCTCCTTAGCAGCCATTTCATGGTCCCTCGGTCTCCACTGCAATCCATGGTCCTTCCTCACAGCTTCATTGGGGCTCCATGCAGGCAATCCAGCAAACATGCTTTGCACTGTCCATGGTTGTTTCCAAAACACAAGACTGCTCCAAATACAATGACCTTCTCTTTTTCTTGCATTTCTTATACTCCACAATACCAGGTGGGGTGCCAATTTGTTAATCCATGGGGTTAAAAGACTTTAGACTTTAAAGAATAGAACACTCCTTCAGCATCCAGCCCCTTTCAAGAGTCTACATTCTTCCTGGTGCCTCAATCTCAAAGGTTGTACTCTCTCATAAAATTGCAGCTAAATGGGCAGAAATTTCAGCCCAAAGATTTCATTTTTTTCTGTACCATATCCCTCTGCTCATACCAGTCTATTTCTAATCAGTTCAACCCTCCACAAATTCTCAGGACATAGACATAACAGCAAGCCTTTCACACAAACTGCTTCTAGTCCAGTCCAAGCAAAGCTCTTTCTCACGCTCACAAGCCAAACCTCACAGTCCATAGTTCTCACTGAATTCAGGTCTTTCAACTCTGACCAGAATAGTCCATCAAACTGTACTTACAGCACTGCAAGGCATCTCTTAGGCCAAGATTTTAAATTCTTCCACATTCCTCTTGAAAATAAGCTTCAAAAAGCCAAAGCCACACAATCAGGTATCTAGCAGAAATCCCACTCCTCTGATACCAACTTTATTGTTGCAGTCAGGTTTTAAGCAGCAGTGACATTACTCTAGGTACTGACTCAAGGTGAAGCTCCAGGATGGCAGGGGAAAACGATGGCATGAGCAGGGGGTGGACATCACCTCCTCACCAACATCAGGTGGACAACAGCAACAGGAGAGTGTGCCAAACACTGGCAAGAGGAAGCTGGCTATAATACCCATAAACCTGCCCCCAACAATAAACTTCCTCCAGGAGGCATTAATTCCTGAATCTCCAACAACTGAGAGCCTAGCATTCAGAATACCTAGGTTTATGGGGGACCCCTGAATCAAACCACCACAAAAGTCCTTGGAGGTCATTGCTCCAGACCTCATAATAGGCTGGTAGGTAGTTGTAGGTTGAATGAAATGGATAAGTCCCCGGAAGTCCATGTAATTGGAGAAAACATTTCCTAACTGGGTCTCTGCTTTAAAAACGTGGCTGATTTTTTTTTAAAAATTATTTACTTATTTGCAAATAGAGAGAGATTGAAGAGAGACAGACAGAATGGGCACCCCAGGGCTTCCAGCCACTGCCAATAGACTCCAGACGCATGTGCCACTTTGTGTATCTGGCTCCATATGGGTACTGGGGAATCATACTAGGTTATTCTCTGCAGGCAAGTGTCTTAATTACTAAACCATCTCTCCAGCCCTGTGGCTGATTTTTCTTAAAGCATTTTTTTCTAATTATTTAATTTAAAATTTAGTAAAGGTTTTCAAAGAATGTATGACTGTAAAAGGAGAATGTAGATGGTTCAATGAGAAGATAGTAGCTTGGTATTTTCTAGATCAAGTTATAGACACTGGAATTGTTCTCAGGGAGTCAGAGACCTTGGAATGCTTCTTAGAAGTAGTTAGATAAAAGACTTTTGTTTGCTTTCTTTTTGTTTCTTATGAAGCACATGTTCTTAATCTGCCTCCGTGTTTCACCTTGCTTCATGGTTGTATGCTAGTGTTTATGATGATTCTCAGTGAATTATTTGGCTGTTTCATTAGTACTTTTCACTCTGCTGTGACTGAATACCTGGCAGAATTGGTGTAAGGAAGGGAAGGGTTATTTTGGCTTAGGGTTTCAGACAGGGTTAAGTCCATCATGGTTGGGAAGACAATGGTGGCGGTACCATGTCCATTTGTTGTC
This sequence comes from Orientallactaga sibirica, assembly GCA_036365145.1. Lineage (NCBI taxonomy): Eukaryota > Metazoa > Chordata > Mammalia > Rodentia > Dipodidae > Orientallactaga > Orientallactaga sibirica. The sequence goes on along the minus strand of JAEOAD010000004.1, from coordinate 54,736,847 downwards.
TACATGGCATAGAACAGTAGCGGAGAGACTGACAGGAAGGAGAAGTGAGCCAAACCTTTGAATATCCATTCACAGTGACCTACTCATGCCAACCAAGAGCTCCACAGTCTTCAAAACAGAGCCACCATCTGGGAACTCAGCCTTTAAAACATGGGCTGATTCCAATGTCAAACCATACTATCTAAGTATTTATGTAGACAGTAAGAGTAGATACAGAATATAATGAGAATGTAACCTAATTAATATCCACTGTGTTTAAATCTTGTGTTTAAAAATCCTTATTTCCTGAAAGTCACAAGAAGGTTTAGACAAATTAGAAGAGTAACAATAAAATCTAAGTGGACTCTGAAATTTTGCTAGAGGAGATGATATGGAAGGGAGAGATATTTTCTTTCCCGGTTAACGCTTTTTATATACAGTTTTCCTTTAGAAAGAATCTGACCTCCCCCCCTCCATAACCATAAATAGGAAACTTTTTGATACTCTTCAGAAAACATTTGGGGTATTTGTAAGTATTTAAAATACACAAGGACATTATCTTAAACCATGATAGATAAGGTGATTGTACTGTTTTATGGAAGCAAGGAAAACGATTCAATACATGAGTTGAGATGTGTAGAATGCCTTTGCTGTGAATAATTATCTCTGACATTTTGTGGTTGATAGTAATATTCTGCAAAATGACTATGTCTTGACAGCCTTAGGACAGTCAGTTAATACTGTAATTTGTTTTTATTTTGCATCACATTAATTCTGCTTACTGCTTTTTGTTAACAGGATGGTGAGGTGGATGCTGAGGAGCTTCAGAGGTGTTTGACACAGTCTGGAATTAGTGGAACTTACACTCGTGAGATCTTGTTTGTTTTCATTTTGCCTTCTTGTTAAAATTGGAATAGGAAATACATTTCTAACCTTTTTAGCGCCATACTTAAAATATTTTAAAAAGTCTTAAGTTCTATGTGCACAATATAATGAGTCAAAAAGTTCTACAAAACTGGTATTATGAAAATAGCTTATTGTACACACACATTGTTTTAACAGTGATCACTTACAGAAGAGTAATTCAAATTGTTTTTAGCTGATGTTTATAGCATTGTATGTTCATAGTTTAATGATTGATTTCCTGCTATGAAAGATGTGAATTTAATTCTCTTTCCACCTTAAAAATCACCCACCCTTCCACAGGAGAACCTCCCACCCTCCAATAATAGTTTATGTGAAGTCAGTAATCGGCACTTATCTTATTTTTAGTATTTGTACACTGCTTATGGTTGTGTCCTGTCACAATGGATGCTTGCTTTTTCCTGTTCCCCCCCTCCCCCACAGCTTTGTCTGAAATTAATGGTTAGCATTCTTTCTTCCTTACCATCCTGGCCCTTTCTGGGGGCTCTGTTCCATGCAGCTGTCTTTCCAAGTTTCTTGAATTGCCTTTCCCTTACTCCATCTCTTGTTGTGTATTCTTTTTAAAATTCAATTTATCATTTCCGTGAATAATAGCATTAGGTAGCTACATCATAACCGAATGCATGGGTGGTAACTTTTTGAGGTCGTATGTGTCTTAAAATGCTTTTATTTTGCCATGAACCTTGGGAGTTGTTTGTTTGGGTGTCAAGTTCTAGGTTGCAAATCATTTTCACATAGAATTTTAAAGAATTTCTTGCAGAGGGGAATCGTCCAGCTAAACAGAGACAAGAAGGGAACTAGAGGCTTTAAATTCTGTCTTAGACTCTGAGTTGTGCCTAGTATCCTGCCATCTTGATACATCTCCAGAGAATAAAACTCCAGATTCTACTAGGGTGAGAGTAAGTTTGGCCACTGTCTAACTAATAGAGTCATGGAGAATATCGGGTCTTTAAGTGCTACTAAGATATTCACACAGTTCTTTTTTTTTTTTTTTAACCCCACCTTCAGGCACATGTTCAGAGATAACTGCCTGTTCTCAGACATATGGAGTCTTCTCCAAGCTAACTAGGTTGTGTCTCAGCTTTTCTCTTTATGAGCAAGCATTAAGTAATTCACATTTTTTGTTTTTCTTACTTGCAGAATCTTTTTCTTTCTGTTGTTTCCTCTCCCATTCTCCTTTTCTTTAAGAATTTATGACTTTGAAAAATCAGTTTATCCCCCTTTCTAATAAGTTACATTGGAGGAAGTGGAGATATCAACTTTGAAAAATCTTTCTCTCCACTCTGTCAGACATATTACATCTGTTTATACCTGATCCTATTGTGAAATTTAAGATGTGATTTTCATTTGTTAATCTAGTTGTTGATATTTCTTCCATTTAAATTCTCCTACTTCATGAATATGTGCCAAGCTAAGTTGGCAGAAAGATAGACTGCCACTTCAAAAACTTCTCATGCAACTTTCCCCAATCCTCAATAGTTTGTGTATGCAGGAATGTCAGATGCCAGTCTATTATTTTTATGAATTTGAAAAACTATCTTTCTCTGAGTTTTTTTATTTGGAAAATTGGGGCTATTATATGTTTGGCACGTTTGTGTGATATCATGCAAACCAGGTGAAGGTTCATCTTCATTGTCAACTTGACTGGATTCATGATCACCTAAGAGACACATCTCTGGGTGTGTCTGTGAGGACACACCAAAGAGGATTAACTGAGGCAGGAAGACCTACTCTGAATGTGAGGGACACCACCTATGGGCTAGGGTCTGAGACTGAATAAAAGGGAAAAGGGAGACACAGGAGTACTGGTGGCATTCCTCTCCTGCTTCCTGATTGCAGACCCAGTTTGACTAGCTGCCTCATGGTCTGGGCTTTCCCTGCCATGAGAGACGTGATTCCTCAAGCCATGAATCAAGATCTCCCCTTTCTTAACTTGCTTTGATCTGGTATTATATCACAACAATGCTAAAAGTAACTAATAATTTGCCCATACTGTATGGCTCATAATTACTCATTGAGTTATCAGTCTGAAAATACTATAACCAACACCCCTTGCATTGACTTCATATGAAACATTTAAAGAAAAGCAGCTATTTTAATTGGCAATGTGTTCTATAACTTAAAAAATATTCTTATTGGTTTATTTGTGTGTGAGAGAGAAAAGATAAAAGGGAGAGAGAGTATGGGCATGCCATGGCCTCTTGCCACTACAAATAAACTCCACATGCATGTGCCACTTTGTGCATCATGCTTTATGTGAGTAATGGGGAACTGAACTTGTGCTGGCAGTCATTGTATGCAAGTGCCATTAACCACTGAACAATCCCCCCAGCCCCTGTTTTATAACTTTTTTACAGTGACTTTGGAATTTAGCTCATATAATTTTATTTTTAAATATTTCAAAATGGGGCTGAGACAGTGCTCAGTGGGTAAAGTGCTTGCCACACAAGCAGGGAAACTTGAGTTCAGATCCCCAGAGAATTCTCAGGACTTGCAGTTAGTATGGCTGAATCCTGAATAGGTGACTTTTAGGTCCAGTAAGGGACCCTTTCTTGAAAACAATTAAGGTGAAAACCAATTGAAGAAGACACCAGTTTACACACATGCTGTCCCACATATTACACGCACACACATGTTCACACACAAACAAAATTTAAAAATATCAACAAGCCGGGCGTGGTGGCACACACCTTTAATCCCAGCACTCGGGAGGCAGAGGTAGGAGGATTGCCGAGAGTTCGAGGCTACCCTGAGACTACATAGTTAATTCCAGATCAGCCTGGACCAGAGTGAGACCCTACCTCAAAAACCAAAAACAAAACAACAACAACAACAAAAAAAAAAAATCAAGAACTCAAAATAAAATAAATCTAATAATTGTTAATTCTCTCATTCATATCAGGCTGAACATAAGACCTTTGAAGGTTGACTGAACTGTGGTAATATATCCTCTTGTTGAGATAAACCAGTCTACTAACTGAATATATTTATGATAAAATTTAAAAACATTGAAGTGGCCGGGCGTGGTGGCGCACGCCTTTAATTCCAGCACTCGGGAGGGAGAGGTAGGAGGATCGCCGTGAGTTTGAGGCCACCCTGAGACTACGTAGTGAATTTCAGGTCAGCCTGAGCTAGAGTGAGACCCTACCTCGAAAAAAAAAAAAAAAAAAAAAAAAAAAATTGAAGTGTTAGTGGCCTCAGTGGAGTATTATAACTATGAAAATAGTGTTTCTAATAGCCCATTACTTTAAGAAAGTGTGTGTTGAGTTTTTTCTTCCTTCTTTTGTACAAGAAAAATGTTGCTGAAGTTTAGAGGCTCATATTTTTCTTTTTCTTTCTTGCTCTATTGCATTAAGCCACCATATGATTTAACTTCTTCCAGTATGATCTCACTTGTAAGTCTATTCTTTGTAAACTAAATTTCACAAAATTTCTTTTTTGCTTCTTAAAGTATCTTAGTGACAGTCATTGGTCTGAATTCTAGGGTACTATTGGAGAATCCTCTGAATTTCATTATCCCTATGGGTCATTCCCTCACAATCTTACCTTCTTGACGTTTTATGATTTCTAACTACATGTCAAACTTCCACTTAAACCAATCCTTTGTTAGGAGTGATATGAAATCTGAAACCCTCTATCTCTACAGGCCCCAAGCAAAGCCAACGCCTCTAACAACACATTTGCTACAGTAATTTTCAGTTTTTTAAATTGTGATTGCTATTTAATAACTTTACTGCCCTCAGTAAGTATGAGTAGTTTGAAGACAGTGATATTTTTGTCTTTTTTTTAACCATGAATGTTTAATAAATTAATAAATTCAATAACAATTTGTTGCTTATGATGAATTTGTATTGTTGGAAATTTTTAATTGTTACACAAATGATGATTATCTTAAGTTTACATGGACAAACTTGAGAAGAGTCTGACACTGAAATATCAAATGCATTTTACAGCCTTCAGTTTGGAAACCTGTAGAATTATGATTGCCATGTTGGATGTATCCTTGAGTAAATATAGAAAATAATAGTTATTGCTTTCTGAATACTAAATCAATCATTAATTATAAATGCCCATGAACTAGTAATAGTACTTTTATAAGATCCTGTTTGAAACTTGAACAAAAATATATTCGTATGCTAAGCTAGGATAACTCTTCTTTTGTTAATATTTTATTTATTTATTTATTTATTTGAGAGAGAGAGAAGAGGCAGATAGAACGAGAGAGAGAGGATGGCCATGCCAGGGCCTATAGCCACTGCAAACGAACTCCAGATTCAGGTGCTCCTTTGTGCATCTGGCTTATGTGGGTCCTGGGGAATCGAACCAAGGCCCTTAGACTTTGCAGACAAATGCCTTCACCAGTAAGCCATTTCCCCAGCCCTAGGATAACTCTTAAGACACATACTTAAGTTCAGTTTAGTGATAATGAGGTTCTTAGTCAGATGAATTCTCCCTGCTACCAAAACTTGTTTTTGTTAATGAACCTATTAGCGAGATTTCACAGGAAAAATGGGATTCAATGAATTCAGGGAGCTGTGGGCAGCTCTGAATGCCTGGAAGCAGAACTTCGTGGCTATTGATCAAGACTGCAGTGGCACAGTGGAGCATCATGAGCTGAGTCAAGCCATTGCTGAGATGGGTAAGAATGTTAGGCTTCTTGAAATCTAGACACGTCATCTTTGCATTTTCATCTAGCAAATCTTAATTTGTTCACTTTGCTGTAATAAAGGGATATAGTTTTCCATTAGCATTTCCACTAGCTTAGTTTGAAGATTTTAATCGCATATTGGCCAAAGACTTTATAACAATAATTGTTGTTACTATTATTTATTTTTTCGTGTTTATTTAGGTGTTAAGGATTGAATTCTTGGCTTTCAATATATACTTTGTCACTGGCCAAATACTCAGTTCAATTATTTTAACTAAAGGTTTTCCAAAGGCAGTCTTTTATGCATGTATTCATCCTAAATTTCCTGACTATCTTTAAACTATATTTTTAGCTGTTAGTGTTTACAATTCTTCTGTAAGTTGGTGAAATGTTTACCCATTAAAGGTCTATCTCGGTCAAACAGAAGTCTCTGTATCACAGTCTAGTTTTTCAACAGTAAAAGTCATTTGTTTTGCTTTTCTATATATATATAAATGAAAGACACCAAAATACTTCCAAATGGGAAGATTGTATTTTAGAAAACTTTAAAAGAATGCAGCTTTATTTTCATTGCACAGGCGATGGTTGTTGGTTCACTTTCAAAAGTGGCAATATGGGGCTGGAGAGATGGTTTAGCGGTGAAGGCACCTGCCTGAGAAGCCTAAGAATGCCCGTTCGAAATTCCAGGTCCCATGTTTAGCCAGACGCAAAAGTGATGCAAGTACACAATGTTGCACATGTACACAAGGGAGTGCATGCGTCTGGAGTTTGTTCACAGCGGCTGAGAGGCTGCATTCTCTCTTTCTCTTTCTGTCTCTTTCTCTCTCTCAAAATAAAAATAAAAGTGGCAATATGCAATCATGGTTAACTTGCTTACAGATAACGCAGATTTAATTACTTTTCTTAATTATTTTACCCGTGTAGGTTTACTTATGCTTATGTATGAACAAAATGTATTTTGTGTAAATTAAATTTTTTAATGTTAAAATTGGCGGTTAATGTACATGGACTAATCTCAGATTACTAATGTCAAAAGATCAAAATACTGGGCTACAGAGATGGCTCAGCAGTTAAGTTTAGGCTTGCCTGAAAAGCCTAACGACTTGGTTTCCATTGTCCAGTACCTATGGAAAGCCAGATGCACTGAATGGCACATGCATCTGGCATTTCTTTTCAGAGGCTGTAGGCCCTGGAATGCCTATTCTGTCTGTCTCTCTCTTCTCTCTGTTTAAAATAATTAAATAAATATTAAAAAGTATTTTTAAACAGATGGGAATATTGGTATTTTTCTTCTGTTGTATAAATAGACATTTTATTTTATTAGAAATGTCTTGCTCATATAAACCTATACAAGTGAATTATTGAGCTTAATTATTGAGCTTTTAATTTAATGGGTGGATTAAAATTCATCTTTAATTCAGCATAATGTTGAAAAATATATATTTTTATAAAAAGAGAGAAAAGATAAAATTTCCAAAGAAAAAAATTAAAACAACTAGAGAGTTCAAATAGGCATCTGAGGGTAAGATGGGAGTTATTCTGGATCATTCAAAATTTAATATCTTCAAAAGATTTAAAAAGTCATTAAAGTTATTTTGCAAGAAATATTTTGGGAAAGTTTTAGGAAAGTTAACCACATACAGATGATAACTAACAATGGGAAATGTAAAATGCATTTTCATATAACTATGTTACTTGGTGTGTTTTGTTACTTGTGTCAATCAATTAGATATACATGAAGCAAGTTTCCTGGGAGGAAGATTATATATTTAATTCTGCATATATATGTATATACACACAACATATGTGTGCATATGTATTTATACATGTATATTTGTTTTTGTAATGTTGGGTATTGAACCTAGAGGCTCACACATAGTAGGCAAGTGTTCTGTCCTCAGCTCTCTGGGTTATATTTTATTATATCTGCAGGTAGATTTTTTTCCTCTGCCATTGATTTTGCCTTTAACTAGATAATTGTCAATTTTATAAGTTTACTAATAAACTACATGTAGACCTTAATATGCCATTGTCCCTAGTAAAGTGTACACATGACATTGAATTTATGGGACCATACTGGGACATAGCAAATACAATATATTGATTTATATTTCCATTTTTTTCTATTTTTTTTTAATTTTAGAGGGGGGGAGAGAGACAGACAGAGAGAATTGGCACTCCAGGGCCTCAGCCTCTGCACTGCTTGTGCCACCTGGTGGGCATATGCGACTTTGTACTTGCCTCACCTCACCTTTGTGTGTCTGCTTAATGTGGGATCTGGAGAGTAGAACATGGGTCCTTAGGCTTCACAGGCAAGCGCCTTAAATGCTGAGCCATCTCTCTAGCCCTATTTTCATTTTTTAAATTTAATTCTTTTAAAGTTTTAATTATTATGGATATATTCAGATGTAATAAAAGAGGAATATATGTGTAGAATTTGAAACTCTCTTAAAGTACAACACTGAATTGATTGAAGAGACACATTCAAAATGTTGGTGGCAATGAAAATTGAAGAAGGAATCAATGAATTAATAAATATGTGTGAGAGACAAAAATTAAAAAACAATAAATGGCATTTCCCCGTTTGTTTCACTTTAGGTACCATATTGATTTTCAGATTTTATTTAGCTATAAAAAAACACACTTTCAATTGGAAATACAGGATTGAATGATAGCAAAGTTCAGCAATAATTTTTGCTCTGGTGTTTAAGAACTTCCTAATTCCGTAGTTGAAGTATTGATGTGTTAGAAAGTTACCAAATACCTGAGATTTTTTTAGAAGTAGCATATATGTTGAATGCACAAGAAGATAATTGTTTTCTTTTATTAGGTTTGGCTTTGTTGCAAAGTAGAATTGTGTCTTTTATGTACCATTCACCAGTGTTAATAGCAAAGCTTTTATATAAATTTTAACATTAATTTCATTTCTAGTATATGTTGTATTGGAATTTTGAAAGTTAATCTATTTCATGACTTAAATACTAAAGTAATGTTGCAGTATTTTTATAGCACTTACTTTTAGAAGTTTAATTTCCATTCTTCTTTTTAGGTTATAGGCTGAGTCCTCAAACATTAGCTGCTATTGTGAATCGTTATAGCAAGAATGGCAGAATTTTCTTTGATGACTATGTTGCTTGTTGTGTGAAGCTTCGGGCACTGACAGGTAGTTGGTTCAATGTTATGTGGTTATTTTTTCTTGAATAGTGTTTGTGTTTGTTTTGGTAAATCTATACTGTTTTTTCTCTTTATCCACTATGAACTCTAATGAGTCTTAAGGCTATAAAATATGAATAAATATAAATACAGAAATATTGCGATAGTTAAATTTTAGAACATTTTCTTAAATGTTTCCTAGAATATCAAAATATGTATGACTTAATTGAATAATACATTATTAATCTTTCTTCATGAAAACATTAGCTGTTGGAAATTATGGATTTTTCTAGTACAATTCTAAAATATGGTTTCTTTCTTTAAAGATTTCTTTAGGAGGAGAGACCACTTGCAACAGGGATTTGTGAATTTCATATATGAAGATGTGAGTAATTGTACATAAAACAATGATATGTGTATTGGCTTCTTGTTTATCATAAATTTCAATGAACCATGGTGCAAATACTGGAAAAAAACCATTTTTATAGGTCACATTATTTTCTATGCTTTTACTAATATAAATGTGCTTCAGTGTTGGTAGAATACCAGTTTTTCTTTATAAAATATGCCATAAATTTTATTTTAATCTTTTTATTATTTTTTTAAGAGAGAGAGAGAGAAGTAGCATGCCAGGGCCTCCAGCTACTGAAATAAAACTCCAGACATGTGAACCATCTTGTGCACATGTGCAACCTTGTCAACCTTGTGCATCTGGCTTACATAGGACCTAGAGAGTTGAACATAAGCCCTTAGGCTTCATAGGCAAATGCCTTAACCACTAAGCCATCTCTCCAGCCCTCTATACCATAAAATTTTATGACAGGTTTTAGAAATTCACTTTTCAAATCATTTTAATGGTTTAAACTACTTTTATTTTCATAAAGGATTGTTTACTTATGACTACCTTTTTTTCTAAAAGAGATAAGATATTTTAATCATGACACATTGTGAAGCCATTTATTTTTCATCATTTGGTTATGTGATCCCAATTCCAGGTGTTTTTTTTTTTTTTTTGGAGAGAGACACAGAGAGAGACAGAGAGAGATGGAGAGGAAGACAGATAGAGATGGGCATGCCAGCAGCCTCTCAGCTGCTACGAATGAAATCCAGATGTGTGCGCCCCCTTGTGGTCAAGTGTGGCATTGTGCCCTTGCGTCACTTTGCATCTGGCTAAACGTGGGACTTGGAGATTGGAACCAGCATTCTTAGGCTTAAGAGTCAGGTGCCTTAACTGCTAAGCCATCTCTCCAGCCCCCAATTCCAGGTTTTTTGTTTGTTTGTTTGTTTTTAACTGAAGCTACAGGAAGTGGTATTTTATAGAAAGTGATGTTTTAGACATTTTACTTTGGTTTTATTATATTTATTAGCGGAAGTTATGGGATTAACAATAAATAGTTTACTAGTATACATTGGCTTGAATTGTAAACCTTAAAAACAAAGCTTTATTTTTGACAAAATAGTTTTGTGGAATGTAGTTAATTAATAATGAGTGGAAAACATTTTGTTGCAGCTGGGTAGTAATTTTGTTTATTGTTAGTTTTTGCAGGGCACTATGACAATTTGAATCCCGAGAATTTGAAAGCTGGAGAAAAACTGTGAATCCTTTTTGTTGATTAAAAAAAAAAAAACTAGACTACTGAAAATTAAAAATCTCGGATCTTTTTCATATTCATACCTGTCATAGCTTTTTCTTTTCTGTGTTCTTCACTTTAAAGCATACTTCAGAGCCATACACGTAATGTGTTTTTACTTGGGATATACTCCTGTCTTGGGGAACATTTATCACTTTGTAGATATGTGCTTGGTGCCATGCAATATGCTTATGGAACTAATGTCAATACTTCTTATCTTTAATTTTTTTATGTTTTACTTTATATATAATATAACAGAGTCTATTCGCTCATCCCCTTGCCCTGGCCCCCACCACCTTTGGGGCCTTCTCCATTGGTGTCATGGTATCCATTGTAGGGCATGATGCCCTCAGTCAATCCCTGTATGGGAGCAGAGGGACCGTGTCTCAGGGCATTCCTACCCACTCTGTGGCTCTTACAATCTTTCCACCCCCTCTTCCACAACATCCCCTGAGCCATGGCTGGCATGTTGGCAGTCTGATTTAGTGTTGATTCCTCTGTAGCCTCTGGATTTCAGCTTTAATAAAATTATAGAGAAATGTATTTACATGATAGACTTATGAGAAGCCAAATGACAAAGTTCTAGGTAAAGTATTTATACTTATCTAAAAGTTACAAGTTATATTCTTACTCTTCATAATTGTTGGTGTTTGAGAACCAGATAGAAGGAGAAGTTGGGATTGCTTGACATCTCTGTAAAAAGTTCCTCTCCATTCACATTATCTGAGAACCTTGTGGGCTTTGCCTGTGAACAAGAACTTTGTGGTTCCTAGAAATCTGTCTTAATTTGAGTCTAGTGAAATTATATAAATTTAATTTAAATATATATGTATTTAATATATTTTACCGTCTTCTGAGTATAAATTTTATATATAAAGTTTAGCCTAGTTTTGTGAGACAGGATCTTACTTTATAGCTCAGGCTGGCCCCAAAGTTGTGAACTTCCTGCCTCAGCCGCCTAAGCACTGAGATTCCAGGCGTGCATCCCTGTGCCCAATCTAAAAATTTCAAAATAAAGATAGCTTTTGTGTCTGCATTCTGTTTCATTAGTGAAGACATATTTAAGCCAAGGTGACGCAGCAGATTATGAAGTTAGAAACATCAATTGGGGTGCTGGAGAGATGGCTGAGTGGTTTAGATGCTTGCCTGTGAAGCCTAAGGACCTAGGTTCGATTCTCCAGGTCCCTCGTAAGCCAGATGCATAAAGTGGAGTGTCTGGAGTTTGTTTGCAGTGGTCAGAGACCCTGTTGCACTCATTCTCTGTCTCAAATAAATAAATAAATAAAATTTAAAAAAAAAAAAAAAAACACATCATTTGGTCTGCCAGTGTGCTTGACTGCTTGGAAATTCTACATGTGGCCTATTGGGCAGCATTGGCTAGTGGCTTGGATTTTCTAGAGCCAGCTTGCATTTTGCTTTGTTTGTAAAGCACAGAAGCCTTCACAACTGTGTGGCTGGGCAGTTTCTGTAGAGATGGCCAAGCAGTCCACAGGTTCTTCCATGTAAGCCCCTCTCTAGAAGATGCCACAGTTAATTTATTTCCTAACTTAGCAAGCACCCAAAGTCTTTTCTTATTGAATATGAAATAAGTCACCTATTTTCTTATACTTTAACTGAGTATCTTCCAGCTGAAAATAAATACAGAGAATTGTGGTATAGCTGATGACAAAAATTAATATATAGTTTTAAAAATTAAAACCATGTTTCATAGGGCAGAATATATAATGCTATATTTTGACAGAAGAAATCTTTTATAAATATGTAGAATTATAATCAGCTTTGAAAAATCCCAGATAGGAGGTAATGTGTAATTATTTTGACATAGATAACTCTGGATAACTTGATGGTAAATTTACTTGGTCAGTTTTATAACATTGCCCTCTATTATTTTTATGGGGATATATTTCATAATGTGAGAAAATATTAACTGAACCATAAAATGTACAGAATCTAACTAAAAGTGTTGTAGGAAAAGCCAACCACATAGTGTGAAGATGCCACATTGAATAAAGGTGGTATTATGATGCAGCAATTGGTAATCTTACTGGGTAATAGATTGTCAATAATACAATATTACAAATATAATGAATACAATATTAGTTCCCTAATTATTGATTTAAAAAAGATGTTCCTGAGAACATTTGTGGTAGATCCCTAAAGAGGTTTCCATGTCCAAACACACTTACAAATTTTCACCTTCACCAGGGCGTTTAAAAACATACACTTGCCTATCAAAACTACTGCTTGTATAAAATGTATCATTTGACCAAAACTTTGACAATATATCCCACTTTTCTAGTGATGGTTAAGTTCCACCCTGACCTAACTTCATTGTGAGTTAATTATTTGACACTTCTGTTAAATGCACACTTAAAAATATATTAGGTGTGGAAAATATTTTATTGGAATTTTCATTGAAAATTCATTGAAGACCAATTCAGTTTTTTGATGTTTTTAGAATAATTATTGTGAATGAGAATCATTTGTTATGGCAAGGAGTAAATAATTTTTGATAAACATAATTGCAATATGGAAATTGATAGTTGTACTGGCTAACTCCCACTTTTCTTAGGATGATAAGTTATTGAATAATGTACACTTTTAATGTATAAGTGCTTTTATTTATACAGTAAACATGTTTCCATGTCATTTTGAGAATTTTTTAATAAACATTCAAATAACTTGCTGTAAAGATGTGTATCATACAAAATTTGTTACATATATACTATTATGAGATGCTTCAGTTCAAACAACAGTGCATTGCTTCTGCTATAATCTAAAAGATTGCCAAATGATTAAATGTCAGATATTGCACTTCTATTCTGAGTGGCAGTTTACACATTTTAAATTACATCAAGGGGAAATAAATACCATGGGAAACTTAATTTGGTCCACTTTAAATATAATTTTAAGGACTGTGCTCATTAACTTATTTTAAGCATGCATCCAGAAAAAAGTAACAAATATGTCTTCAAGTTATAGATTTATTTCAAGAAAAGACATCTACCTTGGAAGAAAGTAGAATTTATTATGGTAGTTTAAACTCTGTGCAATTAAAAAAATAACAAAAATCAATATGTGATATTTCTTTAATTAAAATATACAAATCAAGTTCATTTGTAACTTTATGACATTACTCATTGGACAAACAAAATAAATAGTATTTGTGTGAAATGTACTTTTCTATGTCTTTTGTATTTAACAAACTCAAGTGATATGGTTTCTGTTTTAACTGTTTTCTGTGAAATTGGTGGAAATGTATTTGTTAATTCTGAAAATCAAATTTGATCAGAATCTGAGATTTCTTTCAGGTGAGCAAATTCTTTCCCTTAAGCTTTACTTTGGAACTTTTAATAATTGGTTCCATTTGTTTGTTTTGATGTAGTGATTTCCTTAGTGAATTAATCTCTCTCAAACAAATGCACAATGCTAAGGTATCATCTAAAATATGTTGGGTGTATACATAATATTAGATGATACACATAAAATGGTTAGAACTACTATAATGATGATTGCTGACAACATTTTAATGGGTACTGTTCAGATAATCTGTGGTCTAGAACAATATGAAAACATCATATATGTCCAAATATTTTATTAAAAATTTTCTGCTATTGAGACTACTGAGAATAAAACTACTTCCCAGAAAACCTTGGGTAACCTTAGGAAATACTTCTGACCCACTACCTGGCCCATCATTTGAATGCTGGGAAATCTGTGCTTTTAAACCCTTTGTGCCATGTTTCTTTCTACCTATTTTTAGACATGTTTTTAATAGCATACTAAAAGAGTCATGAATTTAATCTTTCCTTATCCAAGTAGTCTGGTAATAGGCAGTACAAGGTGTTCTAATGAGACTGTTCAAAACTCAAGCTTGCATCTTTCCATCTAGTATACAGTAAGTAGGTAGACATAGCAGTTCTTCAGTACCACTTAAGTGTGACACATAGTTGAGGATGTACAGAGTCCTTACCTATGTGTGAGTTATGTTTTCAGGTGTGTCCTTTCAGTAACACCAGGAGATGGTGGCTATTTGAAAATCTTACCACAACTAAGAGGAACAGGCTTAGGTCATCATTTAATAGGTATATTCAGAGACATGTAGATCAGGAATAAGTTCCTATTCTGATACATTGTGGAGAGATTAGAACCTTTTCTCTTAAGCATAAAACATAAATAGGTACAGATGCATGCATATAATTATTTGCATTTTTATCAACTGCATTATTGATTTAGTGCTTTATTTTTCTATGATTCATGAAATTCCAAAGGATAACCCAAACTGTGCTAGTGTGACTGTTCTAGAAATATAGTAAAGATTCATGTTCTTTTGAAAATTATAGGCCATTTAAAAATGACCTTCGGATTTTAAGAACTTTTAGTTCATATTTAATTTCTCACAGCTATATAAATTCAAGACTCAAATGTATCTTTAGGGCAAGAGATGTTATGGAATTTCTGTTTTGTTTTGTTTTGTTTTTGAGGTAGGGTCTCACTAGCCCAGGCTGACCTAGAATGCACTCTGTAGTCTCAGCTGGCCTCAAACTCACTGCTAACCTCCTACCTCTGCTTCCTGAGTGCTGGGATGACAGATGTGTGCCACCACACCTGGCTCATGATGGAAAGTTTTAAGGTATTTTTCCTTCTATCCTTAGATTCTTAGATTATATGATCAGCTTCACTTATAGTAGATATAATATTTTCTGCTATCTGTATTTGCTTTGGTTTTACATTTATGACAGGGGAATGGTCTCATAGTTTCTTAAAGATTAAACATGAAGGGTGGCTAATCTTAGTACTAAATAGACTGTACTGCCCTTAGCGTAGTACATGCCATGTAACCAACAAATTTTGTTGAAAAGTTTCTTTGAAGATACTTTGATAATTTCCTTAAACAATAGAAAAGCAACTAGTGGAGAATAAAGAAATGAAACTTAACAGAAAAGCAAATAATATCTAGAAATTTTTCATTCTTAAGAAATGAATCAAGTTTTCATTATAAAATAAGTTATTTTTCATATAAGTTAAAACCTGTTTACCCAATGGAAATTTTAAGTAAACAATAAATGTTTTAGTCAAGTACTACTGATTTGAGGGACAGTAAGTAAAATGTTTTAAGTTTCTTTGAGTTCAGACTTTAATGCTTTTGACCCCTCAGCTCAGCTCAACTTAGTGGTGGCCTAATGGATCTAAGTAAAATGCAGCTCTGTTGTGGTTAGGCGATGTAATGAGGTACGTCAGCACCACCATCCCTATATTTAGTACTGTCTCTAGTAAAATGTTGGAAAGAGTTGGCTTCTCAAATAGAAGTGTCCTAGCTAGCTTATGAGATTTACTTTCTTTTTCCCCAAAATAATTTCTTTTACAAATTATTGAATTTTTCATGTATAAATAGATCAGAAATTATATGTTTCATTCTTAGATTGTGTATATATATATACATATACTATATTTTCAATACAACTTGTATACTTCTTTCAGCTACCAAAAATTTGCAACCATTTTACATGAAATTTACATTTTTTCATATATACAGTTATTTGCAGGTTATTGCAAAACTAGTTGTGCAAGTAGATTACACTGTCAATACTACATACCAATCTTTGAAGAAAATACTTGCTAAAAAATAAATATTTCTGCACAGAATATTTCCAAAGCATCATGAATCCATGCTACATTATGTCCATAAAGACTATAAAGTAGTGTGCAGTTTTGATAGGTTGTTTCATTTCCTTTTAAGCATTCCACAACTAATCAGGATGCTAGTGCATTTCTTTATATTAGATGACTGACATTTTCAAGTGATCACACACATTCTTTGTCAAAATACGTTACTGATTTGCTGGCAAACCTTCTGATGTATAACATTTTCTTTTCAAAATTATTAAATGAAAATTCCAGTTATCAAGAAGCAACGCACTTTTTGTCAAAATTGCAGGATCCTAGCAGTTATTAGGTATTCCTCAGTATTTTCATTGTATTTCTTTAACATTTGGAAGAAAGGTGTCATGCCATTTTGAGGTGATTCTAAAGCAATGGGAATTTGAAGACCCTGCATGGAGGAGCTAATAACATTACTGATCCTTTAATTTTACTCCAAAATAAGGATTTTGAAAGTGGGTAGAATATTTTTTATGGATTTAAACACTTAATATATATACACAAATGAAAACAGGGGCAGTAAAAATGATACAGTTCTGAGCATTCATGTGTGAGAATGTTAAAATACACTTAGAGAGGATACAAAGAATATTGGTCGAAATATGCTACTTTAAAACCACAGGTGTAACAAATTATTTAACATTGTTTAGAATGTAAGTTAACTAATGGAAGTGCATGATGTGAGTACAGTTTAGGAATTCATCTAAGTTTTGATTTGTTTTAAAGAATAACCATGTTGATGTGGCCACTTCTTATAATTAAACTATTTTATTGGGAGAATTTCTGTAATAATTTTTGCCATTTTTATTGAACTTTTTATTATGACCATCAAAATAATGGCATTGGTCAATTGCATATATGGTTTGTATACATTGCATTTCTATAACTTCTCTTCTAATATTTACAGGGACAATATGGTAGGTTTAAATCTAATTAGTCATCCGCTTAAGCCTTATAGTTATTTCTTTTCATGCTCTCGGTTGCTAATAATTCATATTTTCTATGATTTTTTTCTGTATTGGACATTAAAATAAAGTATATTTTACCACAAGAGACTGTAAGTGTGGGCCTTGAAAAGTTCCACTGCCCAATACTTTATAGAGCATGTAAAATGTACCTACTTAGTTATTTATAAGTTACCACCACAAGATAATAGCTGTGAATGAAAACATGTGGGACACAACGGAGAGAAGGGTAGAAATTGCATGTCTACAAAGCAGCTACAATGTGAATGTGTAATTTTATGGATGTTGGTCATAGGCAATATTCGACAAGTACTGGGTTGCAAATGCAGAGGAGGCAGCCTCAGTGTGTTAGATCTTTGGGAAGTATGTGAAAATTATGCCCTGAATTTCTGTTACTGGGGTGAGTATTCAATGGAGGAAAGAGCAGCACAAATTTTCCAATGGTGCTACTGCACTGCCACTATAATGTCACATTCTGTTATGATGTGGGATTATTCTGGTACTGTGATCCCAGGTTACATACCACTTCCACATGGACATTTCCAAGGAGCCTCAACACAGTCTTTCAGATATTTCAGAAATTACCCCCATTTTTATAGTTTGGACACTAAGGCTCCCTGAGGGCTTCTTTTAAAAGCAAAATGGAGAAGGTAGGATTGCATTCAGTTTTATCACATTGAGTCTCTTGCCATTTCCACCTTCCTGCATGAGAATTTAAGTGGTCTAAGGTCTATATATTTGTGCAGTGAGGGAGTGGGTCTAGGTTTCCGCAAAGAGCCCTCACAACTGTAAAATTATTTTATGCAAAACTAGAAATGGTATTTCCTTTCCAAATTATATTGTATAAATATATTTTCAAATATCCATCTGGGCATCTTTTCATATCCAAGGAGGCATCTCTAGTGCACCACCCTTTGTAGAATACAGTCCAATAGTTCTGAATTTGACAGGCCACTTTTACATTACTGATGTTTGACCTCAATTCAGATATATTTTAACAATAAAATTTATAATCTCACCATAATTATTATAAGTACTACTACTACTACTATCAAGCTATAAACTTATAGGTGCAAAATACAATTAAAGAGATAATAATAGCTACACTGGAGATTTTTCTGAATGGAAAAATTGTTAGTCTTGGAAACAGTACTGAGTTGGTGACGTAGCTTTTGTGCACAGCAGAGTTGTAGAAAATTATTTGTCTGGTTGTTTTTAATGCCATGCCCCTGGGCAAGAAACAGAGATTCTAATATTTCTTAAGCACTTACTTTGTGCCTGGCACTTTTAAAACATTTTTTCCCCATTTTCTTCTCAAAATTTAGTGAGGCACATACCTCATGGTTTTTCTTTTTCTTTTGGTTTTTCCATATTCAGAAAAGATTCAGGGATGCTAATTTAATTTCCTCAGGATCATATAACCTATTAATGAAAGAACTATAGTTCAGATCGAGTTGGGATGGATGTGGAGCTTCTGCTTGATTTTAGCATTGATAAAACCAAGCATTTAGTGTGTATAAAGATCATGTCAAGGAGTGCTTATTCAAAGATACTGCTGGGCAACCTTACAGTGCCTGTTGCAGATTTGGACAATTGCATTTCTATGCCTCATGTGATGCTAGTCCTTAAGGACCACACCTTTCTGACTCCTATCCACATCCTCCAATCTCCCAACTGCCTCTTTGAACTCACAATAATAAACACATTTGTGTTACTGCAAAAAAAATGTGATTAGAAATTTAGTAACCTTTTTAATTATTGATCTATAAAATTTTTCACTTGTATATATTGATTTGGCTTTTATAAACCCTTGAGAAAACAATATAAAGCCTTTCCTACATTAAATTATAAAGCAGTTAAAGTTACTATTTATTTCCAATGACTGATTGACTGAACTGCTTTTTTTTTTTTTCCTACCAAGAAAAACATTCTATGAAAGCGGATTGGTGTTATTAGTAATTACTCTTTTAATTATACTGATGAGCTAATAAAATTTATCCTTGGCTACCACTGTATATCATAGAATTTTGAAAATAGTATTTGGATAAGAACATTTTCTGTGTAGGCATTTTGGAACCATTATAAAACTGGAACTCTAAGAGGGCTTTGTAAGCCATTGTGATATAAACACATTAACCCTGATTCCCAGTGTCACTGTTCTGACTTAACTTTACAGATCTCTAACTAGAAGGTTAAAAAAGCTTAATTTAGATGGCCATCTTATGAAAAAATACTCACATGTTTTCTTCTTTTAATCTGGGTTTCTCATCAGCTAATTAAAGTGTAGGACTCCTCTCTGGATTCTAGTGAGAGGTGTTAGCTCTCTGTCCAGCAATTAATAGCAGTAGGAAAACATCTAATTCAAATTTATTTCAGATGAAATATCACATAGGATTTAGGCCATAAGACTCTAGGTAACTTTATATTTAGGTGCAAAGCCAAAGGTATTAATTATATCAGTGATTTTAGTTACTATGAAGGAAGGCAGATGTTGCACTGCTCCTCTGATGGGCTACTGTAGTTAGACCTGGCCTTGAACAGGATCCCAAGATGGAAGTATTAGATTGCATTTGCTGCAGTTGATGGAAGGAGTGATGGGCTTTTAAAGCAGCTCTTTGGCTGGTGCCAGGGGTTGTATTTTGCATCAAGATATCAAGATAATTGCTTTGATTAAGTCATCAGACATTTCTGCCTAATTTTTTCTTTAAATTATTTAGGCTGTGTTAAAACTACTGTGTTGTAGAAAATAAAAGATCTCTTATAGTCTTACCCAGCGTTCTGAGACTTAAGACTTTAATAGCAAGCAACTATTTTATGTCGAAGAATTTAAGAAGTAAAAGGGTTGATGTTCTGCTAGAATTTCTGCCCAGGTTTTATAGAGAAGTCTAAATGGAGGCTTTAGAAGGAAGGATGAATTTTATGCACATCATAAAAATGTTGCAGCTGAAGCATTCACTAATCAGACAATCAGATCTCAATGCCTCACCTGCCAAATCCTTTCTCCCTACAAATGAGCAATCTCGACTGAATTTATTCCAAATGTTCCTGGAGCTTAGGCAGACAGTCCTCAGGAAATTTGTTACAGCTGCAAAAATGTGCCCCAATATGGAAATAACATCCCTAAATATACCTCCAAATCAAAGTTCACCACTTCATCATTTTCCCCTGCCACACACGCATCAAATGTTTGTGGAATGATGGATTGATGGGTACATTTGATCTCTAAGTTTGTATCCGCACACCATCAGTTTGGAAAGCTCAGTTTAATTATACTTGTGTTGAGATGACTGTACTCCATCTCATTATTTCCCTTAAATTAAGTAGGCATTTAAATGTTCTCACGTTTACAGACTTCCTCCCATACAAATTAGTAAATTCTGTGACGGCTTGAAAATATACAGGGAAAAATTTAAAGTCATGCTAATCACATTTTAAATACTAAAATAGTTTTATGCAAACTTGATGTTAAATTGTGGATTAGTGTCTATTGTGAAGGAAAATCAATAGATTATATTTTATCTGGAAGGGATAGATATTAAAAAAATGTTAATACAGGTGTGATATTTCTCTAGCACTACATGAAATCATAAGAATTAGTCAAGAACTAAGAAGGCAACAAGCTTTATAAAGTTTTTGTTCAGAAGAAAACAATAAAGTTTTTTGTGTTAAATATTTTATAACTTGACAAATCGTAAGTGTAAATAAACTGGTATGCTTTGCTGTATGGATTATATAGAACTCTTTTCCATCTTTCTGGTCCCCAAACAATATCTGTTAATTAAAGATAATAGAATGTACTCTTTTACTGTATGTCTACTATTTGAGGTCAGTGTATATAATCAGTTCATTTTATCCACAAAAGACTGTCAAGCTTCAAGTAGCTTAAGTGATTGAATAACCAAACAGAAATGAAATTTTATTACTGGTGTGTGCATTCCCTTTCTAGGTGTGTAAATGCACACTACTTTATTTACAGCTGGGAATAGAGAGCAGAGAACATCCTCTACTTGATAGAAGATAGTTTAGTCAAGGCAAATCCCCAGAAATTGAACATTTTTTAAACTGTATGTCAACTATTTTGGTCAAACTGGGTTAGGGTCATATATGAATCCAATGAATGTTGTGGATAGCCATATGTGTTGGTCACATGTTAGCAGTTCTGAAGGAACTCCCCCCCCCCCACACACACACAAAGACTTTAAGGAAAAGTACCAGTTTAAGATATTGTAGATGGCTTGTGAATGCAGCTACTATGGAGTTTTAATAGAAACACCTTTTCAGTATCATGATTGTTTTCTCATGTAATGATTGTTTAGCTGAAGACAAAAAGCTCAGGGGGAGCTTTCTGCCTTCTCAATCTGTCCAAAGCAGGGCAGAAATTCACAAGGATAGAAGGTCTTTTCTCTTCCCACTTTCCTGCCTAAAAGCTGGATATACACCCTTCTTCGCAACAGACAGATTGCTTATCAGCTCAGAAACTGCAGCTCAGAGAATCTGGGAACAGACTTCACTCCTTCCCACAGTTTTCTCACCTTTGGAAGCTGGGGCCTATTTCCTCTTTGTCCTATCACTTCTCTAAAATGTGTTGTTCTTGCTGAAGATCTTATATAAGCTGGGACACCAAGCCTTGAGTTACTCTGGAAACCTTACATGGGGTTCCTCCCTTCTGATCTGCAGCACACCCATTAATAAACTTGCTTCCTTTTTCTCCTTTGATCTGCCTTTTCTAGGTAAAATTCTGTCCCACTACAGATTTATGTTGGAGGAAAAACTTAATTTTATCTCTTTCATCTTTTCAGAGTTAACTCCCTTTGCTGTCTGAGATTTAAAACTCAAAACTTTTCATCTTTTTTCTCAATAATAATAATTAATAATGAGCTATCTATATCTGCTCACAAAAGTAACTATCTCCCCTTTGTCCCCCTTGAATTCTCAAAAGTCAAGGATCATCCAAGTTGCGTCCATGAACACTTTTATCCCTTGGTTTCTAATTTGCTTGGAAGGCATTTTCATAATGAAGTACTGGTTCAGTAAAGCAGTGAACAGGGAGTCTCCATGCAAGAGAAACTAGAGTTTCTTAACATGCACATGATTTAAAAAATAAAAATGGAAAATAACGTGCCATGAGATGCTGGCAGTTTTAACATTTGGAACCAAAAGCTTATTGGTATTTACATCCTAGCTGCACAACTTTACCTTACAAGCTTCAATTTAGGAAAATATACAGTACTTTTGCATATAATGGTACCTTGTGAGCCCCTGAGTCAAGTAAAGAGGATTTAAATACAAAAAGGAAAACAGCCATTAAAAGCACTTACGTCGCATGTGGAATAAATAGTACAAAATGATCATTTCCCTGGAAGACCAGGGTCAGAAACATGCCTGTGAAGACCCAACATTCCTACAGTGCTTAGGGAAGAGTCTGGCAAAGATGGGTGCCTGATGGGATGCAGGTATGTTTTCCTTTGCCGCAGGTGGAGCTCTAAGGAGACGTCCCTGTCTTGTTTTAGAAGTGAAGTCAAGTTGTCTTCTGAAGCCGTGTTCAGATGCATTCCACTTGAGAGGGATTCTTTGGATTTAAGTTTAGATTTTTCAAGGTCTAGGAATTCTGGACACTGTTAGAAAAAGAAAGAAGCCATACTTTTATAATATACCCTAATGGACAACTAAAATCGCACTCATGCCACCTAAAATGTGTTTTCTCTCCCCATTCACATAAATTTGATTTGAAATTAACCAACATTTTCCTCCTAAGATGATCAAGACATGGTGATTCTCGTTTTCAGTTTACATAACAGTGTTAGACAATTTCTAAAACATTAATTTCACTTTGAAGCCAGATTAAAAAGATCAGTTTTTTTAAAAAATATTAATTTACTTTTAGTTAAGATTTTAAGATGGCTGGTATAGCAAATGTGTTCACTTGGTGACTAGTTGCACCCAAGAAGAAAAGAGATGAAGTGAAAACACCGTTCCTGTCAGATGTTTCTAAGTCAACTGAAAAGAAAGAATGGACTATCGTTTTACTTGTTTCCCGCCATTAAGCACTAGTTAAAGATAACTTACTTTCATAGTTTGGAAAGATTGTAATTACTTTCTTACTGGTACATCACCTTCTGGTACAACACTGTTTCACTTCCTAGAATTCCACATTAAACACCCACAAGTAAAAATCTTCTACAAGATTGTTCTGTAAGTCGTTATTGAAGTAATCTTTCTTGGGTCAATTCCACATGATGTTTAAGTAACTAAATTTAGTTCCTCAAATGGAAATCCAAGGAAGTTAGATATACTAATGGAATTCAAAAGGCCTACTGAGAGAGCTTCAGAGGTCTTTTCACATGCCTTGCTTATCATTCAAGTGAAAGAAACTTAGAGCTTTCTGGTGTCCAGTGGGACCCAGAAGACCACCCTTCTGACTGCATTTGAACCTCAAGTCTAGTATTGTCAACTACTATTGTCCTTACAAAGAACCCACCCTGTTTATTGGCACTATAGCTATTTGTAGCTATTTCCCAGATGCATCTGTTTTTGGATCGAGAGGTATTTCAAATCTCTATAGCCATATAAATTTCCACTGGTTGATTCTTGAATAAAACATTTTTTTTCTTTTTTAACTTTGAAAGGAATAAAATGCAAAACACAGGGCCAATTAACATAAATTCTAATTGAGCAGAAGCAGGAATAAAATGTATTCGTTTCCATAGCACCTTGAATGGGCCTTATTTAGGTGGTCCCTAGAATCATACTTAAAGAGACACTTTTGGATGTACAGTGTCTACACTCACTTGTGAAGAGGGGCTGAAACTGCGGTCAGTCTTAATGGATGCTCTGGGGTGACTGGTTCTCAGCAAACGGAGTATGGGCTTCTGATACTCTGCTCCTGCAGTCACCATGCTGTAGGCTGGGGGGACCACAGTGGTTTGTTTCTGCAGCAGCTGTAAGATGGTTTGGATATCTGTTGTCATTTGGGATTCAAGCCTGCAAAACAGACAGAAGAGGGGAAGACAGTCTTAAAGCTTGCAACAGCATCTGAGAAAATGTCAGCTCTACCCACAGAATTAATGCAGCACTGCTTTAAACAGAAAGGACAGAAGAGGGAGCACAGAGATTTTCTCCTGGCTGACGCTTTCTATTTATCCCTAATCATTCCAATGAAAACTGCTTTCCGTGCACTTATTAATGGAAAACCAGAGGAACTGAGACTACATTTTTACTAACTTGTATTGATTTTAAAATGTAAGACACACACAGAATTTAATTTTAATCAGTATTTACCTTTTTTTTTTAAAATAGGCTTTTACTTAATTTATTGGGAATATGTTTGTTTTACTCTGTAAAGAGATTGTGAACACCTGTCTTTTAAAAGCACATCTCAGGCTGGGCGTGGTGGCGCACACCTTTAATCCCAGCACTTGGGAGGCAGAGGTAGGAGGATCGCCATGAGTTCAAGGCCACCCCGAGACTACATAGTTAATTCCAGGTCAGCCTAGACCAGAGTGAAACCCTACCTCGAAAAACCAAAAAATAAAAATAAAATAAAATAAACAAAAAACCCACATCTCAGAAAAAATTCTTATGTGTTTCAACGGTGTATCTCCATTACTTTATCTTTTATCTTGCTTCTCTTTTACTCAGCAAATTCTCTATATTATTCTTCATATTCTTTCCTTAATGTTCACTGCTATTGTGTTAAATTCCTTGCCTACCGGTAGTCCAAAGTTTTAGTATTTAAGAAATAACTGAATTTAAGCCGGGCGTGGTGGCGCACACCTTTAATCCCAGCACTTGGGAGGCAGAGGTAGGAGGATCACCGTGAGTTCAAGGCCACCCTGAGACTACATAGTTAATTCCAGGTCAGCCTGGACCAGAGTGAGACCCTACCTTGAAAAACCAAAAAAAAAAAAAAAGAAATAACTGAATTTAAAGTTCACTTACTTCTGTGACCCACCTGGCTTATGCAATATCAGTATAATCTTGCTTTCTCCAAAATTCACAAGTAAATATGTGCCTTGTTAATGCCATTCTCATTTCAAGTTAAAATTCAAGAGAAAGTGGCAAAATGCAATAGGCCCAATTCCCCTTTGCTGCATGTCTTAATGGCATTAACATAAGGGATTTCAAGAAGATGGTCTGGACCATATGACTCTAGAAAATTGTCACTCATCTTATTTGTAATTACCATTTATCTCTGAATGAAAAAAACTGTAAAGAATGGTAAATCTCAGACCTAATTTTGCCCATTAAAATATATAAGGTATTTGTGTAATTTAAAGTGATTTAAAAACAAAGACCTAGACAATACAAAAACAGAGTTTTTTTTATTATTCTAATTTTTGTAATGCTAGAGTGTCTTTATATATGGAGGCTAGACTGGCACAGAAATTACTCCTCAATCTCTGGAGTTGCTGGGATTATAAGTATGAGTAGCCATACAAGGTTTTTTTTTTTTAAACTTTTTTATTGACAATTACCATAATTATATACAATAAACCATGATAATTCCCTCCTTCTCCTCTTCCCCCTTCACAAATCCACTCTCCAACATATCCACTCCCTCTCTCAATTAGTCTCTCTTTTATTTTGACGTCATCATCTTTTCCTCCTATTATGACGGTCTTATGAAGGTAGTGCTAGGCACTGTGTGGTCATGGATATCCAGGCTAACTTCTGTCTGACCAGTTGTATTATAAGCAGTTCTACACTTCTATTGGTTCTTACATTCTTCTGCCACCTCTTCGGCAATGGACCCTGAGCACAAGCTTCTTTTTATTTTTATTTTTATTTTTTTGAGGTATGGTCTCACTCTAGCCTAGGCTGACCTAGAATTCACTATGTAGTCTTAGGGTGGCCTTGAACTCACAGTGATCCTCCTACCTCTGCCTCCTGAGGGATTAAAGGTGTGCGCCACCACGCCTGGCTTTTATTTATTTATTTATTTATTTATTTATTTATTTATTTATTTATTTATTTTTGTTTAAGGCTCTTTTTTTAATGTTAGCTAACACTCCATATCTTCTTTCTTTTACTTGTATGTCTTTGAGTTATTAGATGATGAAAATGTTCAGAGGCAGGACTAAGTTGGAGTACATGTGTTACTGGGGTGTGTCCTCTGGGATTATATTTGATCCCAGTACCTCGCTGTCAGTCTCTCTGCTTCTGGCTGTCATGAAGTGAGAGCTATTCTCCTCTGTGTCCTTCCTTCATGATGCTCTGCCACCCCACCAGTCCAGTAGACCATGGAATGTAAGTTCTGAAACCAGAAACCAAAGAAAGCCTTTCCTCCTTTTAAATGGCTCCTCATAAATATTTATCACAGCAAGGAAAAACTCACTAAAATAGCTCCTACTTACTTTGAAAGCCACAATTCCTTTAAAACTTATACTTCTTTTTAAAAAATGATTTTATTTTTATTTATTAGACAGAGAGAGAGTGACAATAGGCATGCCAGGACCTCTAACCACTGCAAACAAACTCCAGATGCATGTGCCACCATATGCATCTGGCTTACGGGAGAACTGGAGAATCGAACCTGGGTCCTTAGGCTTCATAGGCATGTGCCTTAAACACTAAGCCATCTCTCCAGCCCCTAAACCTTATACTTCTTACTGCTCTTTCTGAGACTCATGGAAGTTGACAATCTCCTTTCCTCATGCTATTTTTTGAAAATTTAGGTGTTTTTTTTTTTTTTTTTTTTTTTTTTTAAAGAGCTGATGGATATTTGGGTAAGTAGTTAAAAAAATGGACCTCCATAATAAGAAGTTTTCTCACTACGCAAAAGATTGTATTTTCATGTTTTATTAGCAGGATCTATTAGTAATATAAATGGATTCAATATAGAAATTGTGAGACTAAATAATCTGATTTACTTAGGAAGAATTAAAAAAAGGACAAACAGGTTTTATCTCTGTTTTTAAGATACATAATTGCCCAGTTTTAGAATTTTTTGTTCGCATAACTATAAAGTTGTGGAAAATGACTAATTTCATTCACTTAGAGACCCATTATGTATCACACATGATACTGTGTAGGAAGGTGAGATGAAAACATGATGGTAAATGAATATGGTATCTGATCTCTCAGTGCTGTCAGGAGCTGACCAGTTCAGATGGAAAATGAAGGCTATGTATAAACATTAGATGAAACAGGTTCTCAATATAGGACTAGAAGCAGACAGAAAAGTTCTCTGGGTGTTCTGTAAAGCAAGAAGCCATTATAAAAGGGTTTTGCTCCAAACGTGGCGGCACACACCTATAATCCCAGCATTTGGGAAGCAGAGGTAGAGGATCACCAAGAGTTCGAGGCCACCCTGAGACTACATAGTGAATTCCAGGTCAGCCAGCCTGAGCTAGAGGGAGACCCTACCCAAAAAAAAAAAAAAAAAAAAAAAAAAAAAAAAAGAAAGAAAATAAAAGAAAACAACAACAAAAAAAACTAGGGTTTTGCATTTTCTAAGACCTCTTTTCTTGAAGTATGCTCTTTTGACAAGAAGTATTAGGCATTCCTGGGACCCTATTAAATTGTGCTAATTCCTGACCTATTAACTTTGGTTGTGTATTTTAACAAAACTTCTAGGTATCTGAATTCACAATAAAGTATGAGAAGCTCTTTTGTAGAATTAAATATCAAAAATTTCACTATGTGTGTATCTAGGTAAAATATAAAAATATATTAGAACTTGTCTTATGTAAACTTTTAATCATACATATCACTCAATTGTCCATTCATAGAGAAAAGAAGAAATAGCAGGGGTCATCCTAGGTATGTTGTTTATATTTGCTTTAATTATATTGTGGATTTATGAGTATTTGTATTTATACTTTGAGTATGAGTCTTAGGATTAGACAAAAACATACAAATTCACAATTCCATATTTGAAGAAATGCCAAACATGTAGAAAATATGCCAGGAATCACCCTGAAGATAGAGTCTGAGTTAGGCTAACCTCCTCAAACTTGTTTTCCATATATTGTGCATTGTAAAGCAAAATGGTGATGTTGGAAATGCCAGTAAAGCAAAAATATAAGTTTTTGAATTCTAAGCTGATTTAGGCCCTAAAATATTTATGAAAATACCAATTATAATTTTAAAAAAAGTCAAAATGTAATAATCATGGTACAATTCAAAACATATTCAGAAAGCAAACACATGCTGAGGTTATGTCAAAATAGATTTAATTACATTTTTATTTGTAGAAAAATGTCATATAAAATATCCTAATATAGGGCTGGAGAGATGTCTTAGTGGTTAAGCGCTTGCCTATGAAGCCTAAGGATCCCGGTTCAAGGCTCTATTCCCCAGTACCCACGTAAACCAGATGCATAAGGTGGCGCATGCATCTGGAGTTCATTTGCAGTGGCTGGAGGTTCTGGTGCCCCCATTCTCTCTCTCTCTCTCTGTCTGTCTGTCCTCTCAAATAAATAAATTAAAAATAAACAAATGCTAATATAAGGAAATAATTACTATTATTAATGGCTGGTTAAAAACCAAATAGGTCCTAAATGTATATTGCTTAAAAGTTTACACTTTACTGTCTAGAACCTATTGAAAGCATGTGTTTTACTAATCTGTAACATATCTTAGTAGAAGTGATTGTATCCTATGACAGGAAAATAAAACAACACTCTAACCCTAATTTAATCTTGAAGAAAGGTGAAAGCCTTAGAATATTTGTCAAGTAAGAATATTCTCAAATGAACAGTGGTAATAGAGGTTAGGTACTTTGCTGATCAAGTGTTACCCAGCTAGCTGCAGACATATCTTCCATTGTGCACAGTATTTGGAGAGCCTCTAGACTGAAATTCTATACCTACTTGCAAGTTCAATCAATGACAGATTACTGGTAAAGAATAATGAAGAGAATTACATCTTTCGTGGATTTATAGAGAACCATTTGTTATGATTCATGAAAGAGTTCAGTACAAATATCTATATAACATTCATGTTGTATTAGGTATTATAAGTAATCCAGGGATGATTCCATCCAACCAGGGACTTTCAGCTTTGGTCAGAGAAGCCAACTTCAAAACAACCCCCACCCATGCTCATGCAAGTAACCATAGTTAAACTCAGTGGGACACATATGATGAACATACACAAAAGAAAAAAAAGAAGACATGAAAGTACACAAGGGACTAATTGGATCCAAAACAAGTTTCCATAGAAGGGAAATGGGGGAGGGGGTTGAGAGAAGGTAATGAGGGTGGATTATGACCCTAATTCATTAAAAATGACTTAAAAGTTCAGAAGGTGGTGGCAAATGTCTTTAATTACAACACCCATGCTAAGGTAGGGGGATCATTATGAGTTCTAAGGCAGGCTGGGGTTTACAGAGTGAGTTCTAGGTCAGCCTGGGCTAGATTGAGATCCTTTCTTGAAAAAACAAAAATATAATAACAATTTAAAAAGCAAAGTATTCAGGAAGATATGTGTAAGTTAGATTTCATTTTATATAAGGGATTTGAGCAACAGAGGATTTTGTTACTTAGGGCACATCCTCAAATGAATTACTTGCAGAAACCAAGAGATGACTGTATATTATTTCTGTTCCTACAATAGTGGCATTGTAGGTGGTATGAGGAGGAGGGAAGGAGGAAGAAAAAGAAGAGAGAGAGAGAGAGAGAGAGAGAGAGAGAGACTAGGAAAGTTTAAATGATTTCATCCAGTAACAGACAATTTAGAAACATAGTTATCACTTACCTAGACTAGCTGATTTCAATTACTGTGTTAGTGTAGTGCTAAAGAAATCACTGTTGTCTCTGTCATTACTTACAACTACTACATCATGAACATGGACAAAATGGGCAAAATGAAGCACAGATGAGAAGTAAACTGTATTTAGTTTCTTTTGTGACACTACAGTCCAATACCTGATAAGAAGAAACTTAAACATCTACTTTGACTCACACATAGAAGGTACAGTCCATCATGGCATGAAATTGCCTCTCCACTATGACATAAGCAGCAGTTTGCTCTCATCTGGGTAGACCAGCAAGCAGAGGCACATGGAATAGGAAGTGGGTAGGTCTATAAAGCTAAGAACCTGACCCAGTGACTCACTTTCTCTAGTGTGGTTCCATGCTGTAGAAGTTTTACAACCTCTTAAAATAATACCACTAGCCAGGGACCAAATGTTCAAACACATAAGCCTGTGGGGGGCGTTTCACATTCAAACTATTTCATAAGTGGAAGTTTATATCATATGAGTAAAACTCTGATAAATTAAGAGATAAGTAAATAAGTAACTTGTTAGATATGGGCAGAATTTTTGTTTGTTTGTTTTTTTCGAGGTAGAGAGTTTCACTCTGGTCCAGGCTGACCTGGAATTAACTATGTAGTCTCAGGGTGGCCTCGAACTCACGGCAATTCTCCTACCTCTGCCTCCTAAGTGCTGGGATTAAAGGTGTGCGCCACCACACCCAGCTAAGAATTTTAAGCTATGTTAAAAACAGACACATGCACTCACCAGGTAATAAACAGAAAGGTATACCAAAGATAGAATAGAAATATAATGTAACAGACATGCATAGAAATAGATGAAAAAGTCAAATTATTCTCATGTCACCTCTGGGGCAATAAATGCAATCCCCGACATTGGTCACTAATTGATTTCATTGTGCTGATTAATCTCATCTACTTGATGGGATTTAGAATCATAATGTAAACAAACTTCTGGGATTTGTCTGTGAGGGAGTTTCTAGATCAAGTGAAATGAGAAGAACCTTCATAACTGTAGTTGGTACTGTTCCATGGTCTAAAGGTTCTAGACTATATAAAAAGGAGAAAGAGATCTGAGCACCAGCATTCACCTCTCTCTGCTTCCTGACTGCTGGTTGAATGTGACAAGCTGCTTCATGCTCTTATTTCTATGTGTTTTCCTTCAGGATGGATTGTATCTCCTTGAGGTGTAAGTTGAAAAAAATTCTCCCTTACTTACAATGCTTCTTGATAGGAATTTTATGTCAGTAATAAGAAAAGTGATTAATACACATACCTGGTATATAATCTTATTATGGCTTCCCATGGGGTCTGTGTATAAAAGGCAAATAAATCCCATGAAGGTTTAAGAGGCTAACTGGAGAGTAACAACTGTGACCCACTGTTCCAAGCCTTACATCTATGTGATATAGCCAGTAGATGCCATAGGAGTTTAGTTTTGATCTGTGAACCCCTCCAGGGAAACTTCAGCTCTGGTCTTATAACTCCACTACAATAAAGGAAAGCTGATGTGGATAGGTGAACTTTGTCTACATTAGGATTGAAGTATTGTGTTCCTTTCACCATGCTTGGTGCATATTTGAGATATATCAATAACCTTTTTTGTTAGTTATGGACATACTCAGCATGAAAACACCACTTGTTGGTACCATTCTTACCCTCATCCCTGCCCCCTATCCAAAAGGACCCTCTTCTCTTGGGGATGCAGGTTATCCTCATAGAGATGAGGGTCATGCATTGTGGGGATAACCATCAGTTATGGGGAAGAGTCAATGTCTCTGTGCGTAATGTCCCAACCTGTGGCTCTAACAATCTTTCTGCCCCCTCTTATGTGATTTTCCCTGAACCATGTTGGGGTTCATTTTAGGTCTACTACAGTGATGGGCTCTTAGGAGCCTCTGGATCTCTGGTTTGGTAGGAATTGAGTGTCTTCAGTGTCTATCTCCTTCACCCTTTTTAAGTAGATTTAGTAAATCCTTGATGTGAGTGGGATGTGCCTCCTGGGACATTGGGTCTAGTGGGACACTTGCATTCCACCATGAATGAAAGCAAATTCCCAAACTCACTATTAAACAAACAAGTATCATAGTCATATTTTTCTGACGTTTCTGACAAATTTAACTTTACAGGACCAACACAGATTAAAAGGGGTTATTTCCTCCATAAAACCAAAATTATTTCTCATGTTGTATCATCTAGATCAAAGGAAAAGGGGGAATGGAGAGGCCATACTCTTAATTTATGAGGTCCATTCGTATTTTTGAGAAATTCCTAAGTAACTATTTAAATACCTTTTTGAGTATCTTTAAGTATCATAAAACATGACTAGTTTATCAGCAACAACTAAGTATAAGAAGAGAATTAGTAGGAGAGTTTCCATTAAATTAAACAAATTATTTTGAAGAGGCACAAAGGTGATTTTAAGGTAGTCAGTTCAGATGATATATTAATTGTATGATAAAGAAAAAATGGAATTCATTCTGGTGAAAGTATGAAGTGTGCGAAATAATCCTTGTATCAGATTATTCCGTCAACTTCTAGCCTTATTTAAATATGGTATCTGGGAAACTTGGGATTACAGTAAGTGGAATTTGCTGTGTATCTCAAGGACTGGGTTTGTTCTCCTTTTGCCCCACCACTACTTGTACCTGTTAAGTTGTTCTTGAAGCAAATCTAATCTTTGCTCCACTTCCCCATAGGTGAGGTCACTTTCTGTTTCAGAGACACCCCAGGCAGCTCTCTGAAGGACGGAAGGACTGGACTCTTCAGGCTGAGCCCCTGCACGCTCTCCTTCCCAGCTCTGCATGTCAGTGATATCTGTGGGAGAGAACAAATAGACTTCAACGTCCGTGGATACTCATTTGCCCTAGTGATACACAGACATCCATGAAAGGATCTTCAAGAATACGAAACTCAGGAGACAAGAAAACCAAAGCTGTCAGGCATCTGGCCAGGCACCACCACCAATTGGTCCAGAATCACATCTTAACCTGTCTGTGTAATCTACAACATCCATTTTCATAGAATTTCAAATCTACATCAGGTCCTGAGACTTGGTTAAGATTTTCTGTTCTCTGTGAATGCTGAGAAGACAAACCAAAAGTGCTAGAACTAGAAAGCTTTGATTTTTATGTTAGTGAGTTTGGGGAGGAAATAGCACATTTTGTTTGAATTGCTTTACCTACCATCTAGATTTTTAGGACTCTTTCCCATGGAATAATTTGCATGCATTAGGACTCAATGTGGGCTCAAGGGGAAAGCCAAGAGGAAAGGAAATGTAGATATTGTGTGGGTTGAGGGGGGTGCTCTTCTCTTACTTCTCTTATACCAACATCACTGTAGAGCCAAGAAGTCACAGCCCCTGAGGAAGAGAAGAACATTCAAAGTTCTCTGGTCTCAAGCTACTAGTTCATGTTTTAAATGCTTCCTTACAACTCTTTCTGTACTTTCTTTCAATATAATCTCATTGCTTTCTTGAGTTTTTTGCTTAGGGGTCTTTTATTATGAGGAATATTTTTAGTGTGAGTATGCTCTAAAGGAAATTGCTTATCCATTCAAATCTACTTTTCCAGTGTTCTAAGTATCTGTTATGTGCCAGACACAGCTAACTATGGAGAAAATAAAAGACCAAGGCTGTGAACTTGAATTCAGTATAGTAAGGTTGTGACCATTTTCATACAGATTAATGTTCTGAATGTTTTCCAGTTCACCATTTCTCTGAAAATCTGTATCTTCAAGCTATCAATATCTTGGGGCAAACTTTCTCCTCAATTTTATTATAGAGTTTGGTTGCTTAGGCAATTATGTCTTAACCTTTACAAAATGATTAAAGGGTTGGAAAATAAAGCCAATTAAAAATTTAACTGGAGGGCTGGAGAGATGGCTTAGTGATTAAGGCATTTGCCCTCAAAGACAAAGGACCCCCGTTCTATTCTCCAGGACCCACTTAAGCCAGATGCACAAGGGGGCGCATGCATCTGGAGTTTGTTTGCAGTGGCTGGATGCCTTGACATGCCCATTCTCTCTCTCGCTCTCTGCCTCTTTCTCTCTCTCAAATAAATAAATAAGTAAAATATATTTTAAATTTAACTGGAGTTGAGACTATATCAGAGATAAAGAATGAAAACTTCTTCCCAGGACAGCTTGTAGAAAGGAAGGATGGCCTCAAGCTGATCTTTCCTTCTACAAGGAAACAGATTTGAATTAGACAATCTGAGTTTGGTTTGATAATCTTAAAAAAAGTTTGACATACATAGCTATGATTAAACACTGAGGAAAGTTATTACATAAAGTCATGGAATTTATATCCTCAGCTATTTAAAAACTTGGATATAAAGCAATTGAATTGGGTAGGATTAACTATGATAACAGAAATAGGGAATAGAACTGTTGGATTTTCTTTGCTACAGTTTGTCTAAATGTACAGTCAGGGAACAAATATGAACTCTGTTTCTCCATGTAGAAGATAGAAAATCGTCTCTATTATTCCTTCATAGATTTCCCCTCACTAACTTTTACTATCAAATCCAAAAAAATTCTGCAATGAGGTGGTTATAATTTCTACCTCAGTAGGGGATGCTGCAACAAAGAAATGAGTGTAACTAAGGACAGCCTGAAAGAAACATCAAGCCGGTGTTCATTGTTCTGTGGGAAGGGATTAACAGACTTCAGAGACCTTACTATGATGTCCAAAACGGCTCTTGCTTATGGCATCTTTGCTCTGTAACATCCTGGCATTTAGTGTTGTTTTCATTTACCATTTACTTTTTTTATTTTACTAGGCATGTGTGGTAGTTTGAATATATGTCCCCCAATATATTCAATGTTTTATTACTTTATAGTTTGCATCTGCAATCACCTTGCTAGAGGCAAGGTCACTGGGGGCTGGTCTTAAGGTGTGGTGATGGTTTGAGATTCCATTGTAAAGATATGCAAATGTGCCTAGCAGGAGTTCCTGAAGTGTGCTGTGTGACCTTTTGGCTGTAGTTTTGCTCTGTGTCCTGTGGTGGCTGGTTGGCTTTTGCTCTCTCTGCTTGGCCCTGTGAAGAGCAGGTTGCTTCTCCTGCCTTTATGGAACTTCCCCTGGATCTGTAAGCTTCAATAAATAATATCCCTTCCTCCATAACTGTGCCTGGTCTGGAAGTTCATCTCAGCGAACCTGAAGCTGTCTGCTACAGCATGCAAAATGTAAGTTGAACATACAAAAGTAATGTATGATTTGTTGCACAAAGGCATTTGAACCAATTTTAAATGCAAACAATAGCATGGGATCTTAAAAAATTGATTTTCAGCTTTGGGCCAACAATGCTAAATCAGCATTCAAAGCATGAACAAATGGCTTGGTAATGCCAGTGCTGAACCCCAGCAGGTCCCCCCCCACTATCCCCTGCCAATTCATGTGCAGACATTTCTTTAGGATAAAAGCTACATAATGTCCTTATGAATTTTGTGACAAGAGGCCTCATCAAATTTCCACTTCTATTTAACAGACCCCTCATTTTAAAAATCACATGTACTAGACTGATTTTTAAATGACACTGTGAATCCAATATAAAATTTGGAGGATACTACTTTTTCTTCAGTGCTTGGGTGAAAAAGATTATGTTAGAAGAAATGAATAAAATGTATACTTCTTTGATCATAATTTAAATTTAAATTTAAACTAGAGATATATGATTAGCTTATTTTAAGGGCAGTATAAAAAAGTAGAATTGAAAAGGGGGAAATCCTGGTTAGTTGTCTTAATCAAATGAGCATCTTTGTAGACACTTCTAAATATAGCTCAGATGAAATCTGTACTTGGTTGCCTTGGAAAATGTTGCTATAGTTGCAAGATACATTTCTGCAAATGGATGAGCAGAGGCTAAACTTTCAATTTGCACTGGGTTCACAGTTTCCTTCCAGTCAACTTTTGACCTCAGGATCCAGATCAATTCAATGTTTATTTTTTTTCCTTTTTAGTTTTAAATGAGCTTTTCTTTTGCCTAAAGGAGTATGACAAATCCCAGGAATATGAGGGAGTGAAATTTCCTGTGGAGATTTAGTAGGTCAAACTGCAGTAGTTATAGTTTCACTTAAGTTATTAGACACAGTATTTCACTTTGAAAATCACTAGAGCATCAACTCTGCAGTGAATCACACTTTTTCCAATTTTCCCTTGCTAAATTATATTAATTAGTAATGTTAAGCGTAAGTCACCTTGAATGAAGCTAAATGTTATCATTCATATCAGTGACATGAATATTTAGGTATGTATTATCAAGATGATTATGCATGACCTGATGTGGTTTACATTATAAATTTTTGAAAAAAAATTGTAGCTAATAAATCATTTAAAATAATTTTTATTGGGCACATAGAAGAGATAATTAAAATTTTGAAATTAGAAAAGGAAAATATAAAGGGCATTAGAATTTATATCAGGGAAAATTATTATGTCAAATAAAATATGAAATATAACAGTGACATGTCACCCAGAAGTATAAAGTTCAAGAAGAAAATATCGTTTAGTAGCAAGCAATATTTTTTAGAAGGTTCATATTTTGATAAACTTTATATATAGTAGAGATTGTTTAACAAGCTCTTCAGAGCTTCTGACTTCTATGATGCAACCTGTTCCTATTTTTAGTATTTCCCAAAATCCGGTTTCATAAATAACTAAAATGGGATGTTTAATAATCACATTTAATATTCCATTCTTTCTTTGTGATAAATGAGGGACTATTTTCATGCATTTCATCAAGACTTTAGATCCTCTAAGGAACATTTGTATGTATTCTTAGCTTTCGTCCATGTGAGGTCATTGCAAAAGCTGATGTGACAGGAAGGGGAAAGGAACTCTTGACAAATATGAAGCTTATACGTTGTCGACTCCACAAACCTTTGTTAGAGGTGAGTCCGTGGAAAAAATGGTCATGGTGATATGTAATATTTACATACGAAAGAATGAATGAATCATGTCAGATAAATCCAGACACATGCCCCACTTTATATAATTGTCCTTATGTGGGTACTTTGGAATTGAACCTAGGCTTGTGTTTGTAAGCAAGTGCCTTTAATTTCTGAGACATCTCATGAGCCTATTTCATTCACTTTTGTTATATTCTTTTTATGTTTTGTGATGCCTTCTTAATCACACACATATATATTTATAATGTCTCTGGAGATATAGTAAATAATTTAAAAATGAAAATTAAACCTAGGAGAAAATGCTAAATAAAGTTCAGGATTTTAATCTTAGAGAATTTCATTTACATATTACCTTGTTTAATACTTGTAACCAGTGAGTTAGTTAGATAATATTAATTCTATCTTTTAAAATGCATTAATTGGGGCAGAGAGATGGCCCATCAGTTAAAGAAATCTGCTTGAAAAGCTTGATGGCCTAAGATTAGTTACTCACTACCCCTATACAGCCAGACATACAAAGAGGCTTATGCATACCTGGGGTTCATTCACAGTGGCATGATACCCTGTCATGCCCACACTCTCATATTCTATCTGTCTGTCTATTATCATCTATCTATCTATCTATCTATCTATCTATCTATCTATCTATCTATCTATTTTCTATCTATCGTCTATCTAATCAGTCTCAGCTATCTCTTAATAAATAAATTTCAAATATTTATTATTTGGGTTCTGAGATAAGATGAAGTCATATACCTAGACTCATAAAGGAGGTCAGGGGCAGAGTTGTTCTTAGAACCCAAGCAGTTAGACCCACATCTACAGGTACATTTAGTAGCTAATGTAGCTGGGTATATAGGTCTAATATAAATCAATTCTTCTTCTTTGTAGTCATTTTTCAGTTTTCCCATTTCTCATCCTTCATAGAATCTGCATATATGAATCAAGAATTATTGGTCAATACTTGTGTGTTTTCTACAACAAAACCTCTTCATTTCGGTGGTCCTTGTCTAGATATGTTAAATAAGAGTGATCTTAAAAATATGCTGTATTTCAGGAAATTAATCCTTTTTCACCATTCATAGTAAAATGCCTTCTGCTTGGCATATTATGCAGTGTAATGTAATGGAATTTTCATAGTTTAACTTTATAAGATTGGGGTTTTAAGTGTGTTTAAACGACCAATTTACTGGTTGATTCTCTTAAAATAGGCACCAAGACTCTTTTTCCATTGGAATCCATAGGATTCCATGGAATCGAATAGGTTTTTCACTTGGCACTACTCTAAGTCTGGTTGGCCACAAAACCTCTCATGCTAAAATTGTTTGCAAATAATTACCACTTATTATAAAATTATGCACACACTGTGTACATAACCTAAAATATAAACATTTTGCTAGCATTTCACAAATTGAAACAGTTTTGATTAACATACGGCATGTGTAGTTCTTATGTGAAGAGTTACCATCCCATGTTTAGCAATGGAGAGTTAACCTGAATCTGGATTCTTTATTACCTTTGCAAGACTGACTTTTCTTATCTATGCGAATTCTTCCTGAGGTGGGGATGGTTTCTTCAAAATGTAGCCCAGAAGCTTTTCCTATTCTGGGAGTAGAATCAACTATCCCTGAGAAGAGCGGCTTCTGTTCGTCATCAATGGAGGAGACAAATGATGATGATCTACTTTTTTTCTCTTCAAAGTGTTTCTTGGAACTCTGATAATGTCTTATGGTATCTGTAGAGTCTTCAGGATCATTTGTGCTATTTTCTTTGCCAAAATCTATCAAAGAAAAATATTTTTATTGTAAATAACCAAGTGTGAGAATTTATGCATGTTACACTACCTGTTTGTAAGTAATCTACTTAAATATGTAGTTGCTTAGAAACATTTTAAATTCAAGAATTATGTGACTGCCTTAATGAAATAAATTATTCATTTAAAATCCAGAAGGGAGTATACAGTAGGACTTTAATTTGAGAGAAACTGTCCAATAATTTATAGACTCAGTTATGCACCATCAACTCGTATTTGTAGTCTTAGAACCAGGTACGCTATCTCTTTAGGGAAATGAAGAGTCAAAGGAAATGTATCCTAATTCTAAAATATCACCACTAAGCAGTTTGTGATTAGTTTCTACTCACCGGGTCTTATCATAAATGACAGTAATTCGCAAAATGCAAAGGTTACTTTGCAAACCTCTTTCTAGTAAAGGCTGGCAGGCTGTGTCAACCTTAGTTGAATGTGTGAATGGCTCTGACCCTCTAGACAGTTTGGTTGGGTAGCATATTGTGAAGCATATAAAACTTAAATACAGTAATTGATGTAGGTTTTTACCTAATTACAATAAAGCCACTGGTTTTGGCTGCTTCACCTAATTTCAGCAAGAACATATTTTAAAGTAACTCACAAATCTCAGAGCTTGTTTCTATTAGTGTCCTGGGGAGACAGTATAATTCTCCATCTGGTTCCTGCTAATAACTAGCCAACAAAACTCCAAGAGGTATGTCATTTTCTAGAAAATGTTAAAGATAGCATTCTAATCTACTATATGCTTGGGTGTGCTCACTGTGTCTTTTACAGAAGGTCAAATGAACTGATTTAAGGCCAGTCTTGAGAAACTTTCAACTACTTCTCAAACTTTCTGTACTGGTCTGAAATTAAACATTTTTTCCCTTTTCTTAAAACATGACAATTTAAAATATGAAAAACCAGAATGTAAGCCAAACTATATAAATGGATGATATTTAAGAATAAGCTTCCTCTTGAATTGCTATTAAGGAGTTTATGGCCTGTCTGTTAAAATCTAGCAAATTGTTACCCAATTTATGTTTCAGAAGCTTCCACACTTGTTCAGTGATTTCTCCCAAAGTCCATGGTTTCCTGCTTGTAATACTGATGCTCTAACTTACATTTTGTCCCTCAACCACTAATATAATTGCTTGTGTGTATCAGATCAACTCCTATAAAGTACTTTTCCACAATGTCATTGATCTGCCAGACTTTCTTCATTTCCTGTCTTACTCATCTCCTCCAAAACCATCAAAAAATCTCATCAACAGTCTTCGCATTTTAAACATATTTTCATTCCTCCACAAAAACAAACAAAAAAAAAACAAAAAAAAAAAAAAAACCAGTTACAAATGTTAGTATAAAGAAATGGTTTAAAGCTTCACTTGCCTAAATTATCCTTATGTCTTTGAATGGCATAGAACTAAATCTATTTCTATGACTTGACTGATCTTACTGAAAATGCAATTCTTGGCAATATTTTCATGGAATCATTCTAAGAAAAACTGAGTAAAAATTAACCATTATTGCACATGCCACCAATCTAATATGCATAATTGTGTTACAAACCTATCACAGACTGATAAGCCATATTTTTTGGTCTGTCTTGACTGGTCTTCTTACTTTCTACAAGAACCTCCGAGTTAATTTATTAACATGTACTCCGCATTTAGATATTTAGAGATGCAATTCATTGGTTAATATATATACATTGTTAGGCTTATTGAGACATGCTTATTTCAATTCATAATAGCTATTCACAAAATGCAGCAGCAATTACTAATATTCCTAATACTAAAACACATACATAGGGCCTGGATCCCTTCACAAAAATTCCTGGTAAAAAATGGAACAATTTAAAACTTTCCCAATGTATATAGAAAATACACTAGAATTTCTGTACTGGAATATCACACAGGCACTATGAGCAGTTACTTGATGCAGCATTGTTGAAGCATGGTTTTCTGTTTCATTCTAGGTACACTTTCTATTATGTAAAAGGAAATTTGAAATAACGATATAAATGTGATTTAAAAATAGAAATTTCTTGGGCTTGGTTTGGATGTTGGCAGTTATAGTACACGGAATTGGAAAGCCAAAATACAATATTAGTTTCCAGGTACTTCTAGATTTTGATGGACTGTCATGTTTATGCCTTTATTGTAGTTTCACTGAATTATCTTATAGCCATTAAATTATATTATTATATTGATGTTTATCATAGTCTATGCATCCTATGTAGACACTGTAGATATATAGATAGTATTCTTAAAACAGAAATTTAAATTTTTCATTTTTTTGTTGTACCATCACTAACAAAGAATAATTTTACCTGTTTGTTTAAGCATCAAATTTACTACTTAGATGATGTTAAAATCTTATTTTTATCACCTATTTCTATAGGCTTACAATATATCTCCTTTCTCACAGGACATAATTTGAAGGCATTGTCTTGTGGGAATATGTCTAGCTTCAAAATGAATTCCAGTTCATAGACTAAAAGTATCCTGAGGGAATAACTGACTTACATTTCTTACAAATGATAATAGAAAAAAAATTTCCATATCAACAAATCTGGCAATAAGTACTTGTGATCATTCTATCTTTCATAGAGTCTTCATCTCAGGTTAAATTTCCATTTTGATTGAAAGAGGACCATGTAATTATTTTTCTCCATAAACACAAAAATGAATACCCCTAAAACTAAAAGAAATGATGCATTGGAAGATGTCAAAGGTTACAAAGTCTTTCAAATGAACAAGAGACTTGTGAGGCCATGTTAGAGCAATAACCTCCACTTCTGAAAAGAGAAGTGAGGAATGACTATGAGCCTATAGTATGAGAATCTAGGTCATTATATTTTGATAGAGGTCAGAACTTTCACAAGGGTCTGGCTTTTTCTTATCTCTTCTCCTCTAGAGGAGTTCCCCTTTTGCCCTCCCAAGAAAGCCCTACCTGGAAGATTAAGATTCCTGGAAAGATTACTCTTTCCCAGAAAACCTGACCCTAGACACCTGATATCAGCACTGAATGAACCAGTTCCGTCTCTCTATTCAAGGATCTCCCATAAAAGACCCCAAAGTGCATCCCTGAGAGGGATTTCCATTTTCTGGGAATCCTGCTCCTACCCAATGCATTTCTTCCCCCCCCTTTTTTTTTAGCTCTATTCTCTTCCTCTCCTAATCTATAATAAACCTCTCTAAACTTTACCTTCTGGTCTGTGCTTGTCATTAGTCAAAATTCATAGAGAAAGATCCAGGAGGCCACTTATCTCTGATTAGTGAATGGCATGGATCCCTAACTAAATCTATTTGTAGGTCACGACTTGAGTGTAAATGTTGTGTGACCTTGAACCTTAGTTATTGCCTATAGCAGAGCTGAGAAAGCTCCTTTGCTCTCAAATTCCCTGTATCAACTGGACAGCATGATAGCTATAATTAATGTATGGCATGCTTAAAAATGGTGAGAGAAGATGTTAAATGCTCATTGCACACATAGAAAAAAGGGGTAGGTATTTTAACAGGATAGACTATGCTAATCACTTCAAAATATATTCCTATATCAGAATAAAACATTATACACTACAGTTTATATATATATTGATTTTTAACCATGCCTCAAATAAAGCCTGAAAAAGAAAGAAAATATGGATTTATAAATTACTAAAATGGGTAAGAAAAAGGAGCATAATTATTTGGTATTGAGTTTGTTGTTTATTTTTTAGTTTAGACAATGTTGCATGTAGCCTAGGCTGGCCTCAAACAAACGATATAGCTGAAGATGACTTTGAACTCCTGGTTCCCCTGCTTCTATTTCCCAAGTGTTGGGATTATAGGCCTGCTCTGCTCTTGGATATCATTTGTATTAACCAAAGGTAATCCAGAGATGCCAAACTATTTTACAAATTTGATTGGTGGCACAGGCTTTTAATCCCAGCCCTCAGGAGGCAGTTAGGAGGATTGCCATGAGTTCGAGGCCACTCTGAGAATACAGAGTGAATTCCAGGTCAGCCTGGGCTAGAGTGAGACCCTACCTCAAAAACAAAACAAAACAAAGCAAAACAAAACAAACAAAGAAACAAACAAAAATTAGCAGTAAGCCTTTTCTAGTCCATAAAAAACATGTATATGCTTACCCCACTTTTAATTTACTTTCATGGGAATTGTTTTATTTTGGAAACACAGCTTCAAAATGCACTAGCTTGTTTATAGTGAGATCACTAAACATATGTTGCCAAGTGATAATATTTATTGATATCAATACAAGTGTGTGTTGTAACTATTTCTAGGCATTTCCACTGTATTTTTCTGAAACATTAAATTTTTAAAAAAGTGTTTAATTTTTTAAATTTATATATTAATTTATTTTTTATTTATTTTTATTTTTTAATTTTTTATGGTTTTCCAAGGTAAAGTCTTACTCTAACCCAGGCTGACCTTCACTCTGTATTCTCAGGATGGCCTCGAACTCTCTGCAATCCTCCTACCTCTGCCTCCCGAGTGCTGGGATTAAAGGCATGCGCCACCATGGCTGGCTTTATATATTAATTTGAGAAAGAGAGCCAGAAATAGATAATGGGCATGTCAGGACCTCTAGCCATTGCAAATGAACTGCAGATGCATGTGCCATCTTGTGCATCTGGCTTATGTTGGGTACTGGGGAATTGAACTGGGTCCTTAGGCTTCACAGGCAAGCACATTAACTACTAAACCATCTCTCTAGCCCAACATTGAATTTTTAATGAAAATATTTACCAAATCGTTACTCTTAGGATGTATCTGGGATGTAAATGCAGTGGAGGGGAAAGCTAAGAATGTTTTCATCTTGATTTCCATCCATTTGTTCGTCATAGGCACATCCTTTTATTTTATTTCTTGTGTTTTTTATCTATACAATTTTGTTTCATTTTTAGTAGAGTTTTATTTTTAACTATAAGATTTTCTGTGTTTATTACCTGGAGCAGTGGGTATTCTTAGGGTGGAAAACTGTTTTCTAGATTTTAAAAATTAACAAAGCAATATATTTCTATATTATTACTGTAGTTTTGAATTTTATGTCTTTAGAAATGATGATGAGGCAAGATGGTTGGAAGAGGAAGTTAGACAATTCTTCTGGGGTCTGATTGGAACCTGAGCAAAGGTATCAATGGTGGACCTGTTTCTTGGGAGATTTTTATGTTTTTGTCCCTTGAATCCCCCTTTATAATGATTCATCATGACCTCCATACTTTAGGTGAAAAAATGCACCAGTAGTGCATTTCTCTTGAAACTTAAAGCATCAGCAGGTATTGTATGTCACATTTTTTTCCCCACAATGTCAGTAATTTGCAAAGTAAGATCAATTTAAAAATTCCTTTTTCTAGTTTAATCTTCTTTCCTGCTCACTACTTGGTACAAAAATATATGGCTAAATTTTGCAGAATATTATAGTGATTTTGATTTTTACTACTAGTTTATGAAAATCATGTAAAAGGAGTCTGGAATGTTGCTCAGCTGATAAAGTTCTTGCTATGCAAGCATGAAGAACTGAGTTTGGCTATTCAACACTGGCATGTAAGTACTAGTGGGTGGGTGGTTAGCAGAAATAGGAGGATACCCTGGGCTTGCTTGCTTGTTACCTAATCTAGCCAAAGTGGTGAACTCCAGTCTAGATTTAGAGAGACATCCTGCCACCACCCCCATACACAATTTCTCTCAAATTTGTAGTGACAACTCTTTCCTGTGAGGAAGTGGATATATTTCCTCAGAAGAAATCTGAAGTTTATGAGGAAATTCACCTTCAACAAATTCATTATGTTTAAACCAAATTGCCAGTGATTCTACATACCACTTCTTTTTAAATATACATTGTTGAAAGGGAGCTTCTTAGTCCTCAGCACTAAGCATATTTGGGTTGAAGGTCCAAGAGTTCTTGGGTCCTGCAGAATAGGCCTTAAGATGCAACGCAGGACTCAAACTCTCTCTGCCTTTACTACCTGACCATATGCTCTTTCCTCTCTTCCCTGATGCTTCTGCTTCTTGATTTCATAAGCATCAGTGCTCAAACTTAAAGTTATCAGTGTACCTCTGAGGCATTTTTAGTTTATATAGCCCTAGGCCACTTAGAATCAGAGTATCTCTGTTCTATGAATGTATGTGTTGTTCTGCTACATGTTGATTCTATGTCCAAACATATGACATGCATGGCCAGTAAAATTCATTAAATTAGACTTCTTTCAGCAAATGTTGCACTTGTCTGAAGAATTCTGGAGTCCTTTGAAATAGGCTCT
The DNA here is from genome assembly GCA_036365145.1 of Orientallactaga sibirica. Classification (NCBI taxonomy): domain Eukaryota; kingdom Metazoa; phylum Chordata; class Mammalia; order Rodentia; family Dipodidae; genus Orientallactaga; species Orientallactaga sibirica. Next base: position 54,692,203 of record JAEOAD010000004.1, on the reverse strand, counting down.
GAAACTCTGGATTAATGGTTTTAATTGGTTTTCACATTTGATCCAACTCATAGTAACATGCTGACATGCCTGGAAACGCTTGAACACTACAGGCAGACAAATCTCTTGCTATCAACACTTTATATAAAATGGATCTCATAGACTAAGCCTATGATTAAAAGAAAAAAATTCAAAATAAATAAAAATGTCTGGCTGCATGAACTCCTTATCAATTGTGACATGACATTAGGGACTTATCAGTAGACAAAAATGCAAGATTATTTACCTTGAGAATGAGGAAACTGAATGAGATTGAAAGAGGATTTAATAAAGCTTCAATTACATGGGGAATATTACTATATAGACCACATTGTCAAGCTATTCTTCATTTCTGGTCAAATAAAACCAAGAGATTAACTTCACTATAAGGGATTTAGATTAACTCTATGGAAAATAGCTTGACAGTAGTAATGCTGACTTTAGAAAAAGAATCACTGAAAGAATAAAGAAAATCATTGCAGAAAAAAATACTGGCTATCTATGAGTGATTTATTACTATGCAATTGACATAAAACATTGAACAATTGATTCAATTCAACAAATATTTATAAAGTATATTTTGCTGAAGGAATCTAGAGTTTGGTACAGATATGAGACAGATTTACTAATGACCAAAACACAGGGAAATTACAAGAGGAAAGTTCCTGGGACATTCATGAGAGAAACCGTGTATGCATCTAAAGTGATAAACAAAAATACCACTGAACAAGAAGGAAACCAAAATCTTAATGAGTTTAAAAGTAGTGTATCACACACACATGTGTGTGTGCATGTATGTGGGTGTTTGTGTATTTAAAGACAGGTTGGTAAATTATGTTTCAGAGAACAATATAAAATAAGAACACAAAAGCAATGCACATGGAAGAGAGAGGAAGTAAGCTAGAAGATGATCTTCCCTAGGAAAAATAGTGAGGAGAGAAAGCAAACAAACAAACAAACAAACAAACAACCCTTGAATTAAGAAGACAAAAAGGAAGAAGAGAATAAGAAAAATCATGCTCAGATGTTATTTTATTTATTAGTCTTAAAATATTTATCAGGGTGGCCTTGAACTCATGGTGACCCTCCTACCTCTGGCTTCTGGGTGCTAGGATTAAAGGTGTGTGCCACCATACCTGGCTTAAAATAATATATAGTCTCACTATGTTGCTCAATTTGACCTCAATCTTACAATCCTCTTACCTCAAATTCCTGAGTGCTGTTATTTTAAACATGCTTGCTATGCCTTGCTCATTTGTAATTTCAACAGGTAGTACCATACATCTGTCATGCAGCAAATACTGAACTTAATGGAAATCAAATATTCCCCACCTCTTAGAGTTTGCCTCCTAGAGTCAGAAAACATTGAGAGGCTGTATTGTGAATAACTACAACTGGAATAAAAGCTTTAGAGGAGATTAACAGATGGGGGAAGGAGAGGAAATGATGGGGGTAGTGAAGGGTTGGGTAGTATGTGATAAGACTAAATAAGTAAGAGACCAACTATAGTTAAGGTTACACAAAATGAGAAGTTGTTACAAGAGTTTGAGAATGTGAGAGATGAACATAATTACATTTAGAAAAAAAAAAAAAAAAAAAAAAAGTCATCAGTAGCCCGAAGTGCAGAATAGATGAAAAAGGGGTAAGTTGTACATGGGATGGTGAGGTGAAAGCCCATGTTTTTATTTCATAGGGGCAGATCATGGAAATTTGTTTCAAGTTTATTACTGTGGAAATGGGGAGAATTGAACCAAAAGGAGATCTAGCTTGAAGACTAGAAATCTATGGGAAAGAGCAATGCCAAGACATGCCTTACTTTAGTAAAAGTTGCAATAGAATTTGAAGAAGGGGCCTGGAGAGATGGCTTAGTGTTAAGCACTTGCCTGCGAATCCTAAGGACCTCAGTTCAAGGCTTGATTCCCCAGGACTCACGTAGGCCAAATGCACAAGGTGGCATCTGGAGTTGGTTTCCAGTGGCTGGAAGCCCTGGCGCACCCATTCTCCATCTATCTGCCTCTTTCTCTGTCTGTCTGTCAATCTCAAATAAATAAATAAATAAATAAATAAATAAATAAATAAATAAATAAATAAAAATTACAAAAGGAATTTGAAGAAGGTTGGCTTCTATATATCACATTTGGTGAACTGATTTGGATGCTGTCATCGTGTGTAGAGACATAGATATTGAAAGGGAGCTGTTTCCAAGAAAAACACTGAGTTAACTTTGAAGTTATGAGGAGATAGTTTAATAGAACCTTGGATGCATAAAATTAATACTCAAGAGGGTCTGTAGTTACATGTAAATATGTACACTTGTCATGTGAGGATAAAATGAAATGTTATGTATAAAAGAAAATATCCAGAAAAAGAGCATGATATCAATTTTCAAGGAAGGAGCACCTAAGGTAATGTTTTAAGAAACTCTAGCAATTAATGAACCAGATTAGAAGATGATCTTGAAATTATTTTCAGGAAATAGTGAGGTTAGGTGGAAAACAGGGAAAATGAGATGTCACAGAGGCTAAGAAAAGAGCATTCAAGACAAAGAAAAATTGATTCCGTATCAGATGCTGTTCTCAGATCAAATAAGATAAGACTAGAATTTCTCCTAGAGCATCATGATGCAAAAGTGTAAGTTTCTTTATCAGATCCTCTCTCACCTGTCAGGTACTTAAGAGTTTCCGTATCTTGGCTCCCACAGAGGTGTACTTATTCCTGACACAATTTGAAGGTGAATCCATTTCATTTCCTGGGACCATAAGGGCTATTTTGACCCTTCATCCCAACTCTTGTAGTTACCTTGCAATTGCCAGGACAAAGCACCCAACCAAAAGCAGCTGATGGGAGGAATGCTTGTTTTAGATTAAAGTCTTAGAGGGGAACTCGATTATGGCAGGGAAAAAAAATGACATGAGCAGGGAATGGACATCACTTCTGACAAAGCAGGTGGAGCACTGCAGCAAGAAAGTGAGCTGAGCTCTGTCAAGGTGGAGCTGGCTATAATATCCATAACCTAGACCCCCAAACACCCCTCCAGCAAGGCTTCACCTCCTAATTTACCATCAGTTGGAACAAAGCATTCAAAATACAACTTTATGGGGGACACATATTTCTACCACCACATTTTACCCCTTCCCCCTATAAACTGATGACCAACCATCAGCTGTAAAATTTAAAATGCATTCCATTCATTCAGTCCAACTTTAAAGTCCCCATAGAACAGCCCAATGCTGTTCAAAGATCCCTATACTTCGAGGTCTCTTAACTGTGAACTATAAACTAAAAAGACAACAGTACAGAATAAACATTCACAGTGCAAAAGATGGCACTGGGCATAACAAGAAAAGATTGAACCAATACAAGACCTAAAACAAACATGGCAAATCTCAAATCCTGTAGCTACAAATCTGACATCTCTAACCAGTGACAAACATCTCTGGAGTTCCAATTATGCCCCTCCAACTGGGCTGCTGACAGCCCATAAAACAATGCATGTCTCCTTAACAGCCATCCCATAGTTCTGGAATCTCCTTGGGTCTCCACATTAAGGCTCCATAGGGTCTCCACACAGGGACTCCAACAACCTTGCCCCACACCATCCAGTGGACATTTCCAATTAAAAAAAACTGTGATGCAGAACCAAAACCCCTTTCTTTCCTGCATTTGTCATAATACCACAGTATCAGGTGGACTACTAAATTTCTTAATCTTGTGGTGGTATAAAACTGATTTTAAATAGTCGGATATTATATTATGGGAAGAAAGTTCTTTACTCTGGCATACAGACTTGAGGGAAAGCTTCATGATGATAAGCAAAAGTATTGTATGAAAAGAGTCTGGACATCACCTCTTTGCCAGCAGCATGTAGAGAACAGCAGCAGGAGAACTAGCTGACTAATATTGGTAAGCTAGGGGCTGATAAACCTCAAAGTCCACATCCAACAACACACTTCCTTCAGCAAGACCCCACCATCCAAATTGCTATGAGCTGGGGGGGCAAGCATTCTGAACATATAAGTTTATGGGGGACACTTGATTCAAACTATCACACTACTCAATTTATTTATAAGTGATGTCCTTGTAGATATCAAATGGTTTTGTTGAATGACACAGTTGAAAAATATCAATTAAAAAAAGAAAACTAGAAACTATGCCACTAGTTATTGAAAGAAAAACTGAAAGGATTTGACCTTCCAAATCATGAGTGCAATATTCTCTTAAAATATGAACTAGATGATTTTATGAGAAAAGTCAATAGTCACATGCTCTAGATTTAAGCTTTGAAAATAAAATGAATTACCTTTCTCTCTGTCACTTTCAAAAGACAGTCTCCTCCTTCGCAGTTTAAAGTTGACTCCTTCAGAATCATTCATGGATTGGGATCGTAGTAAAAGGTCAGCCTTTGTTAAATGGAATCCAAAGATGAAATGGAAGGTTACTCAACTGTAACATGATAAATTGTTAACTCTTTACTAGGTCAAATCACTTCTACTACTTTGTGTTTTGTTATACTTCAAGCAAAAAAATCAATATTTTGCATAAGGGCTGTTTCTAAGTTATAAAGTATACCAATTGAATAATTCTACTAGTTTCATATTCTTACTAGGTAAATTGTTGTTTGTAACATTTATTTGTTAGACATTGGGGGATGGGTGGCTCTCCTGTCTTATGAGTTTGGTTGCCACTTTGGATGTGTGGGAAATGTTGGGGGTTGGTACCTACATTGAAAAACACAATATCCCTTTATGGTGGAATGTTTTATATCATTTGGTAGAGTTAAAAATAATTTACAAAGCTTTGCAGAATATATATTAGTGCAGATATGTATAGACATATTACATGTATATGTATATAATATGTATAGACAAATTGCAATTAGCTATGCTGTTTAAATTATAGAGTAATTATGACAAAGTTAAATTATATAAAAAATAAAGTCTAAATTAGTAAATATTATTTTGAGATCCCATTATTATGCTTGTTCCAGATCCTCCTACTTATCTCATTCTCTCTGAACTATATTAATCTTGTAAATAAAAATTGAAATTACTGAATTCATTATTTGGTTGCCACCTGAACATAAAGGAGCTACCTAAGATGTTGGCTTTGAAGACAACACCAGAATGAGGACATTTGATTGAGGTCATAAAAATCAATTAAACTATTATAAAAATATGTTCTTAGTAACTTCAGTCTTTTAATCACCCAAATACTTTAATATGTCAGTGATTTAAAAAGATAGATTTTTCTGAGCTGGTGTATTATGACTTTGAATGGCATCCTACTTACCTTCAGTTCTTCAAAGTACCTGAGACCACAATTTCATGGCAAATTAAATCTCACAACTTTTACCTACATATTGACTTAAGAATCTTCACTCCTCAGAGAATACATTAGCCAGCAGCTAAATATACTGACAAGTATAAAACTGTCAATATTTTATTTATAAGGACTTGAATAAGGTTGATCTTTACACAGTCATTGAGAAGTTAGTCATAATCATTTATGGCATACTTAATAGCTGAGAGAATACTTTGTCCATGAAGTAAGATAAGTTCTTTTAAAGGATTTTCAATGGCATAAATCATCAGTTCACCTACAAATAATCAGAACCTATGTAAACCAAATAATTTTGAATATGGAAGATCAAGTTTAAATGATCTGCTTAAGGTTAGTCACCATGTTTGATAGTAATTATACTGAATTCATTTTCTGTAATGAGCATTCTTTAAATACTTGGAAATGATAAATGTCATTGTAATATTTTGCTTGATTTTTCAGAAGAATGTGTGCAATATACAAATTAAATGAAATGTTAGAAATAGAAAACTAAGCAAACAGTACATACCTTTGCACCCTCATGCCGTAGGTTGAAAGTCAGCTCTAGATTTGTTAGAAAGTTGTCAGAAAATTCTGGATACATATCTAAAACTTCCAACAAGTCTTCTCGTTGAATCTTATGCAAGTCACAGTATGTAAGTGCTCTTACATCTGCATTAGACTTGCCAGGTTTGGCATAAAGGTGAACCATTTCTCCAAAGATATCATTTTTTCCTTAAAAAAAGAGAAACGAAGGAAGAAAAAATTAATTTTTCTGTACAAAAGGAGATGAGAACCGCTGATTAAATCATAAGCCCTTGCAGCAAAGTTTTCAAAAGCGAGTTCCCATAGCCTGCACACACTTGTGCAGCTCAAGTTAAGTGTCTGGATTGACTGTCTCTTGTTTGCTGAGTGGAATTTGGCTTCTAAAAGTCACTCATCCTGGAGTGATCTATTTTATCTTTTTATTTTGGTTCTGTGGCTAAGCATCTAGAAGGTAACAAATGTCTTCACTTTGGTATGTCCTTGTTACCTAGAAAAAATATGGTATTTAAATATACTTCCAAGTAGACATACTCTGATCTTTTCAATCCAGAAATAAGAAAGTCTATCAGAAAAACCAGAACCATGGCCATTCTGACTCAGCAGGATCATTTCTGCCAGTGGTTCTAAGAGGTCCCTAAGCTTCAGAACCCAGAAATGCTGGAGAACATTTTGTATATGTTTTGTATCCTTGAATAACCATTTTTGGATTTGCCTTTGTGAATCTTTCCATTTGATAAAAAATATTTACTTTATGTCCTCCACATTTGTAGTTAGTCATTCTTTTCTTCTTAGCCCTTTTATTTATTTTATTTTTTTATTCTCCTTGCTTTCCCACAAAAACTGGAAGCCAGTATCTGGCTTCTAATGGGTCCTCCCTAACACCTTTGTCTGACCACATGCTACTTGTCTTTAAGTCTTATTCCATGAGAATGACATTAAATAAGAATGAGGATTAAGTATGTGCCAAGCACTATGATAAATAAATATATATGTGCATTACCTCATTTTATCCCCAAAATAACTTTGTGAAGAAATGACTAGTTAGTATACACTTTTATGAACACTGAAAGAGAATTTAAGAGGCAAACTTATTAGTGCAAGGTCTTTAGTTGGATAATGTGGATGGTGAGAAAGTGTACCCAGGATTAAACTCCATGCATTTTGAATTTGGAATCAATGCCTTTACCTACTTGATTATATCAAATTTCCCAAATAATTCTCCAAATGTCATGGCCATTTTTCTGTTTCTGAATATATGACCTATGTACTTAATTAATATTTATAGTTTATCAAGTTACTTTTAAAATACCATTAATACACTATAAAATGATACTTTTTATATGTATCTTAATGCTTTTTTTCAGATTTAAGAAATTTTTCCTCTTTATGTTACTTTAATAATTGGTAGATAACCACATATACACCTTTACTTTGAGAACCATCAAAGCTCTTAAAGAATAAGATTCTAATGAGTCAAAATGTTATAATGTCTTTATTAAGTGAGAAGTTAATTGAGAGAAATCTCAAATGTCCAAATATCTAACTATATACAAAAACTAACAGTAGTGTAAAATCATGAACCATAGTTTAGGCAAATGCTTCTCAGCCTTTAAAAACCAGTGTGGATAATCAAGATTTGTAAGGGTGTTATGAGCTGACTTAAATGAAACTAAAAAGAGAAAATGCCATTATCTGAGAGTTCTTGCTTTGGTAACTCAGTAAAGATATTGTATTTTAAAGCTATGAATTAAATTAGCATAGGATTTATATTTTAATTATCTTCTGTGTCTCTAAATGGCAAGGAACAGACCATTTATATAGCATAGTGGCACTCCACAGTAACTATTTCTTAATACATGGAAGCTTGTTGTTAGTTTTCTGTAGAAGCCAGGACAGGTAGATTTGAAGTTCAGCATACTCTATCCTTGGTAGCATATCACAGCAAGATGTCAAGGTCAAATATAGTGAAAATCCAACTTTGTTATGTGGTCTTGAGTGGATTTAGGTGTTTTTACTTTCTTAACTACCTATTTGTTTAGAAACCAAATTTCATACATTGTCAGGTTTTAGAAAATATTTTAAAATTGTAATAATAAAATTATAAAAATACCAAAGAAACTATGCTAACATATTCCTTTATATACTTAGATCTTCTATCCTGTCATATTCTGGTTCCATACAACATCAGACATACAATATCCCTGTCTTTTTGGAGCTTATATCCATACATGAGCATTAATCATTGAATTGTGTTTATTTATTTACTTATTGGTATTGGGCATTAAATTTAGGACTTTATACATGTGAGGTAAGGACTCTGTTTCTCAATTACATCTACAGACCTGCATGCCCATTGTTTAAATTAAGCTTAAGGAAAAAAATCATACAAATCTTCACAGGCACTGAGGGTAATATCACCTTGGCACACATGGGTGAGGTGGCCAGAGTGGATAATGGACCTGGGGTTTATTTGCTCTCTACTCTTCTCCACTGTACTAATAGTAAAAAATGTACTAGTTCACACACATTAAATTTATTTATGTAGAGACAGAATAAGTTTTCTTTTGCATTCTTTACAGTTTCTTACTCATTTTAATCTCATCACCTTTAGTTCTAGGTTATAATCATAGCTTTATTCTAAGTAAGTAAGGACTCATATAATTATTTCCTTTGTAAAAGTAGAAAATAAATACACAAAATTTAACTATAACCATTAGCATATGTTATCAAGTATGTCTATAATATCATATATTTCACTTGTAATATTATGGGATAAATTCTGAAGCCTAGATCTTAACAGGAAAGGAAAATTCTGGATATTTTCATATATTTAGGTTCAAATGTCTAAGAAGCTGTCAATAGCTAAAGAGAATCATGGAAGCATTTACATCCACATATCAGAGAAAAACTTAAACATCAAAGAACATGTATTCTCTGCAAGGTTAATTTGCTCTGAATTGAATTGAAACAAAGACAAAATTACTCACCAATATTAAAGTCCTTGTTTATAAACAGATTAGTCATTTTATCTGTTATTGAAACTATATCGCAATCACTAAGTTCATTCTAAAACACTCACCAAGAATAGCTACCACAATGTCATCTTTGAGGATTTCAATGGAGCCTCTGGATAGGAAGTACAGTGCAGTAAGGACATCTCCACAGTGAACAAGGGTATCTCCTGGAGGTGCATGTGTGGTCTTGAACTTCATTGCCAAAGCTCTAAGGCAACCTTTACTTGCGCCTCGAAAGGCTTTGCAGTTTTGCAGCAAAGTCTGGTTTAGATGTAGACAGATGTCAGCTTGCAAGCATTCTGGAAATCCCTTTAGGACCTGCAATGAAAAATTAAAGAGTTTCATACTACCAGGACATTGGGCATTTCAACCTGAAATCAAGTGTATTTCTTGCCTACAGAACTGCAGGTATAGTAATGGTCACAAAGGAGGAGTATTTCACAACATATCTACCTTGCCTACTTTAATGAATATTTGGTTTGCTAAATGTCAGATTTTCTTTGAATTAATTTTAGGCATTCAGACTTAACACAAATACTATCTCATTAAAATGTTATGCCTACAAATCTCACATTACTTTTCTTTCTCTGAATTATGTTATGCTGCATCCTATTGTGCACAGATACAATGTAACGTGACAATTAATAAGTTATAGCTAATGAAAGGCACTACAACTAGAATAATAAGCAATCTTGTGAAGCAATTTCAATTCAATTTTGATTGCCATCACTGCTATATATCTTACTTATAATTACTAGATATGCTGGTTCTCAAATAGCCATGGCACTAGAAAATGTCATGTATAAGGGAGTACTCTTTTTTAACAGTAGTTGGGGTATTTATGTGTTATATATTCATTACTAATACTAATACTTTGTTCAGCACTGAAAATAGAGAAAAGAAAGGGGAACTGTAAACATACTTTAAAAGTAGAGTTAAATTTTCATAAATGGAAATTGTGCCAGAATCTACAGTGCATATATAAGCTTCTAAAGTGCTACTCTTTTGACAACTTATTCAGGGGACAATTTAAGATTTGAGGGACTGATTGGATAATAGTACATGACAAGTTCTCCTTAGTGGAATAATTTTTTTTTTGTTATTTCTATAAAAGTTTCAAACCATGGGTCAGAAACACTTGCACATTTCCCACTTTTTCTGGTGCCAAGTGCAAAGTTTAATTTCCATCCTTATTTTTTCCTGCCAGTGTGAATAGTATGCTGTGAGATGGATGGAGGGTGACTTTATAGTACAATTTATAGTACAATAATACACTTTGGGGATTTTCTTCTTTTTTCCCCTCAACCTTCCTATGCCATTCAATAAATTGAAAAATGGTAATGAATTACTTTTATAAAGGAATTCAAATTTATTTGGTTCTTAAAGAAATCAGATTAAATTGTATTTGAGTAAAATAGCAATTATTTCATCAAAATAACAGAGTATCTTGCTTCCATGAAGCCTCTGTCTGATATAATTGGTCAACTTAATTATAATATAATATGAAAGAATCAATAAGGGATGTGAAATCTGGAAGTCATATTTTTAAAACTTGTTTTATTCATTGTGTATATTCACCTTCAATACACACAGTATATTCTAGGGGGAACAACAAACAAACATGGAATTGAATTCTGGTCATGAATTTGCCACAGTTTGACTCTTGTGCAAGTCACTTTACCCATCTGTATTTCTCTGTTAAAGAAACAGAGCCTTTACAGTATGGAAATTAGCCACAAGTTACCAATAAATGATATGCCAATCGTCAGACTCTTCTCACCCTGCTCCACAGTGCTCACCCTCATTCTGATGAGTCTCTATTCCCTGATTCAATTCCAATAGAAATAAGCTTTCCTCTGCTATATGCTTCTGGCCATGCACCTGGATGCTCTTACCTGTGAATTTTCTGTTGTCTATTTGAGCAGACTTCTGCCAGATTACCTGTCTAGACTGAAGACATCTCCAGTTTAACTTTATAATCTTTTCAAGTTCTGCTTCTGAAGCCTGAATTTTTTCTTTCATTACTCTTTGAGGGGTCCCTTTATCAAATTAGGTCCACTTATTGAACCCACCCTCAGGATCACTGATCCCTTCCTTCTTCTAAATCATCATACTAAAATATACGGCAAGTTGTGCCAGACTGGTCATGACCTTACTTTGAGCACTGTTGTTTGACTTGAGAGTCACTTTATTTTGGAATTGTATAAAAGAAAAATACCACAGTCTACCTGTCTCTGAATATGACTTATATCTCCTTGAATCTCATTTTTGTAAGCTCAGCTAAATTCTTCAATAATTCTATAGGAAGAAAGATGGATAGAGCATTATATCAAGTAATAAATTAGATATATCCATCTTTTCTTAAAATAAAACCGAGGAAACATCTTACACACTGCACAAATGGAAGAAGGGTACTAATACTGTATAGTTGAAATTGAAAATGTTGAGTATGGAGTTGCTACTTCTGGCAATTTTTCTGGAAATCTCCCTGAGTATAGCCAAACAACTTTGTGTGTGTGTGTGTGTGTGTGTGTGTGTGTGTGTGTGTGTGTGTGTGTGTTACAGATGCATTTGTTGACATACTTGGAGATAGAAAGCAGAGGCTAGAGAGGGGTGGCTTTCCGATTCTTCATGTTTTGTTTATATGAGCTGTGGCATTAGATGGGTGTTAGCTGAAGTCCTAGTTCCTTCATGTACTAGTTCTGATTTTGGTGGTTAGTTAATTTCTTTTTGTTCAAGATTAAATTAGTGATAGGTACTTTACAGAATTTTGTCCTCAATTAACATGATAATATACTCAATGCATAGTCAGTATTCAAATCACAATTTATTTCTTCCTTCATTTTTCAGGGAGCACTGGGGAAAGGCATATTTATTTTTGAAGAACTTTCTTCATCCAGTTTTATGTTTTATTGTCTGAGAATAGTTTAAATGTTTTGTTACAGGCATTATCTGTGTGTGAACTTTGTCCCTTGCATCTGTCTTTAATTCTTATTTCCTCTTTTTAACTTATTAAATGTTTTGCTGATGTGTTAGATTTTCACTGAAACTTGCCTGAACTTTAGTGTGAAAGTAGCAGCTAATAAAATGCATTTACTAATGGGCTTTTTAAAGCTAGTAGTATTGACAGCTGCCATTACCTCCACAAGTCCTGCCAAATATTGAGCCCATTCTCATTTTGACATAGATGATGAAGGATGGCAAAAAGAAAGAGATATCAAACTAGAAGGAGGATTATTTGAAAAGAGGCAGAGACTCAGTGGAATGGAGATGAGGAAGGTGAGCAAAAGAAGGTAATGGGAGGGGATTATGGTCAAATTACAGCATATATTAACATTTTTTTAAAGTGTTGGAGCTGGGGCTTAGACTCCAAAGTTTAGTTCTTGCTAACTACGCTGTATTGTTATAGCCTCTTTCACTATCTTAATTTATACCATATAACAGCTCCCACTATGTCATGGCATGAAATGTAGAAAGTAAATTGAAACACTTCTAAGTCATTGAAATTTAAAAAATCCTCAAGATTAAAAAAGGAAATTCTATAGTCCTATGATTGCCTATAAAAATTTAAAAGCACATGGGAAGGGGTTTCCTTGTGAAGTATTCTTAGCCCTCTTCCTTCATTCTAATAGAATGACACCCACTTAAAGGATTATTTCAAGTTGGAGGTACCACTAGACCTTTATTTTCATAGGAGGAAGTTATACAAACATTGGCATAAACTTGTCCAGATAAGGAATTCTTGGGTGATCTTAGCCCTTCACTGACTTTCTTAACTTCCTTAATTTAGTCATATCAATTGTGTGCATGGAAAATCAGTAAGAGCTGTAACTGAGTTGCTGGATGTTGTAGTAACACAATAGTTTGGATTTTTTAAACAAATTAAATCTGGGTTAAACTTTGAGAAAGGATTTATAACAGGGATAGTTAAAAAAGAGGGAGTTACAGTGGAATAGAACAAGAAGTACATTGAAAAAAGTGGAAAATAAGACATGGTTTTATTTGTTTACCTAAGGCATTCCTCTTCATGTTTCTATGAGTTGCCTTCTTTGCTTCCTACTTATTAGACTTTTTTTTTTTTCTATGTTCTTTTTCTCTGCTAAGTTCCTTGAATTAGAATCTCCTTTTTACTACCACAGTTTTGACATTTGTAACAGACCCAGAAAAAGGAGGACAGGGAGAAGGCTAACGATTGGTACCATCATGGCTGTATATATACTATATACATAACTAATAAAAAATATATTTAAAAAGTCACAGTGTTAAATAGCTAAGTTGTGACGGTTATATTCCTAACTACTGTACATTCTTGTCTGTCAAGTTGCAGTGCTGCAAAGGCACCCTATCATTGTCTGCCAGGCATTTGAAGCTATTGTTTTATAGAATGAAACTAATTTTAAAGACCAAAAAACATCATTCAGAATCAGTTTCATGGCATGCATCATATACTTTTAGCATATTTTAAGTATTTATTATGTGCTGGAATTAAGAACATCATAATAAATACATAAAATATGTGTTGAAAAGACACTTTGTTCTCAAGTCAGATTAAATTCATTTTCTTCAGGTATAATCAGAATTTTCTGCACTGTTCTTCATGCTAAACTTAGGTATTTGTAGTGTACACATATAGAATTGGCCATTCACATGAACCTTCAAGTAAAAGTTAATTAGAGATAAGTTAAATTCCTAATTTCAGTTTTCTAATACCACTAGTTGGGGACAAATTTGTAAAACTTTCCAAAATTATAGAAAACTGTTGAGAAGGATGCCAGAAATAACATATCTTTATTGTGGTATGTAGTTATTTAAAGTTTTATAAATATAAAGTTTTGAGCTCTTAAAATAATTTTATTGGGAACCTTAATATATGAACATAGTATGAATTGGTATATTTTGATTTTTTATGTTTACGAATATGAGAAGTTACTTTTGAGTTTATGTAAATAAAAGTTTAAGTACTCTCAAAATGAAACTTACTAATGAGAATTGGACCATTTAAGTATGAAATGATTTCTGTGATTTTTGTTACATCAGTTTCATAGTTCAGTACTATAGGACTTCAAATTCATGGACCTTTGAACATGAACAAGCCCAATAACAACAAGGTAGCATTAAACTCATTTAAAAGGTGACACAAAATAGAGAGTACAAAATTGTTATATAATAAACATCTGCCAAACATGATATTATAAATTCTGAAGTGTCTGACTTTATGCTAAACTTCCTTAAATGGTGCTGACATGTACTTAATCACAGAAAATTACAATACTGTTGACATTTATAATTATAGTACATGAATTTATATTTTCTTTATATTGAATAAGTAATATAGTATTCACAATTGAATGGATTTTGACACTTTTACTAACAAAATAACAAAAGGACAAAGATGTATTTATTTCCTTAACTAAATGTTACCTTGTTGTTGAAAAAAAGAATTTCTAAATAAAATTAAGTCATGTATTGTATAGTAATAGCAAACTATTATTCTTTTATTAAATTTAAGATGCAGGACCCACAATTTATTGTTTTTTATTTCTGTTTGTAAAACACTCTCATGGTCGGAAAACTTTCTAGATTCTGTTTGGAAAAATGTCAAAAATATGATGCTATTGTTTCTTTTTTTAACCAAATCACTTTCCAGGCTTCTTTCATAGCACTTTAAGTCACTATGCTGGCTTTTTGAAACCAATTAAAATGTATTTCAAAATGTATTTCTTACATCCTGAGGTTCATCTATTGTGTAACAAATGACTTCTTATTCATTTCATTTAGCATAGCTGCAGAAGGGAGCATTCCCAAAGGAAAGTTGAACAGAGCACATTTAAAAAAGGCAGCCCGAGTGTCAGTAAATGGTTTCCCTAAATAGGAGATTAATCATATGGACAACTTTGGTGGCTGTGCTGTCATTAGGCAATTTTCTAGGGAAATTCTCTGGATCATTAACTATACTTAAATCTTGACAAATTAGGATTAATCAAAACACAAATTAACACTCCCTATGAAGCACTAAAACTCCAGCATCATTATCAAATACATTATGCAAGTTAAATATTAAATTTTAAGTCTCTGTCCTAGAGTACAGCTTTAATATTTTATAGAATTTTCTGATTCTGGTAGAATCATTGCTTTTTTTTTTTTTTTTTTTTTTTGAGAGACACAGAGAGATGGAGAGGAAGACAGACAGAGATGGGCGCTCCAGCAGCCTCTCAGTTGCTGCTAACAAAATCCAGATGTGTGCGCCCCCTTGTGGTCAAGTGTGGCATTGCACCTTTTGCATCTGGCTAAACGTGGGACCTGGAGATTGGAACCGCTGGAGATTGGAACCAGCGTTCTTAGGCTTAAGAGGCAGGTGCCTTAACCACTAAGCCATCTCTCCAGCCTGAATCATTGCTTTTTTATGTAGACATTCATCTTTTGATAATTTTTAAAAAATTATTTTTATGTATTTATTTGAGAGAGAGGGAGACAGAGAGAGAGGAGAGAGAGAGAGAGAGAGAGAGAGAGAGAGAGGAGAGAGGGGGGGGCACTTTGGGCCTCCTGCTGCTGCAAACAAACTCCAGACACATGTGCCACCTTGTGCATATGACTTACATGGGTTCTGGGGAATCAAACCTGGGTCCTTTGGCTTTGCAGGCACGTGCATTAACCGCTAAGCCATCTCTCCAGCCGCCCCCCCCCTTTTTTTGAGGTAGAGTCTCACTCTAGCCCAGACTGACCTAGAATTCACTATGTAGTCTCAGGTTGGCCTCAAACTTAGGGTGATCCTCCTACCTCTGCCTCCCAAGTGCTGGGACTAAAGGCATGTACCACCATGCCTGACCTTGATAAATCTTTAGTACCTTTAAATTTGTGATCTTTACTTTTGCTGTTTCTAAAGGCTATAGCCCTAATATACTCACTACATCCTGCAAATTTTAGGTCATTCCATCTCATATTTTTTTCTCTGGTTTGGCACACATATGTTTTATAATCCATTGGTGAATACATGTTTATTATTATATCGCAATACTGATTGTGGTAAGTGCATTCTTCATAGGTAAGGCCTTTCACATACACATTACCCTTATCTGTAGCTCAGATTGCTTTGCCATCTACTTTATTTTACCTCATGTGGCTGATACACATAAGGAATTACTTAATGTTTAAGGCTTTCATTCTGTTCATATGCTTGGAAATTTACAGTATTATGGAATCCATGAATGTGGGAATATTTGCAAGTATTGGGAGAGTAAAAAAGATTAACTGCATGGAACTTATTAGCATTGAGCATATTTATATTTTTTAGGACACAATACATCAGCAGAACAAAACCTGCCATGCTTAGACATGGATAACAAAGGTAAAAAGTCATAAACAAGTTCTGGTATCTAAATTGCTTAAAGTGGCTGGATAGAAGAGTTTTATACATTCTTAAACACTTATAGATAAACATAGAAATATGTAATATACTCCATTTGGCCCACATAAACAATATTAAAATTAAAAGCAAATTGAATAGCAAAGGCAGGTATATTCCCGAGAAGACACCAATGAAGCTTATTGAAGGAGATTTTACACTTTTAGATATAAACAAATGGTTTCCTCCCTGGCTAGATATTAGTAAAGACTCATAAAAATTCTGTTACTCTGAGTTTGATTTTTTTATTTTTATTTTTTTGGCTTTTCGAGGTAGGGTCTCACTCTAGCTCAGGTGGACCTGGAATTCACTATGTAGTCTCAGGGTGTCCACGAACTCATGGTGATCTTTCTACCTCTGCCTCCTCACTATTGGGATTAAAAGCATGCACCACCAAGCCCAGCTGAATTTGATATATTAAACTACTGTAAAATGGGTTTGGAATACTGAAATTAATTAAATTAATTAATATAAAATACAAAGTATGAGGACTAAATATTAAAATAACCAAAATGTATAAATAAATCAGTGTAACATTTATCAAATAGAAAAGATAACAAAAGACCCATGGCCTATTTTTTCTGTTCTTTTTTTATTAGAGGAACAGCATGCAAGGAAAAGTAATAATTAATGTAAAACCTTAGTGACCCATTCTCAGCAAAAGCACTAAGGGCATTTGTAATGATATAGTGTCTATCTGTGCAGTGATTTCAATAGGGTAGATCTAGTCAAAATTGCTTATTCCAATAAAATCTTTCATCAATATATTTATAGGTTATGGTTATCTTAAAATGTTATGTATCCTATCTAATGCAACAATATAAAATATGTTTAATGACTAAAAAATTTTTTCTGATTATATGTGATATTATCAAATATATTGTCTACATCTTCACTTGCAACAATTTAACCTATTGTGTTAAATCTGAGCCCAAACTCATACTTTAGGGAAGTATGGAAGGATGTGTATGATGATGCTTCATGATTTCTTATGTAACTGTAAGTAAAGCTTAATACTGATAATAATTTCTAATTCTCAGCCAAATCTGACACCTCAATCTTTCATTTATTGCCAAAAGCCTAACATGGGATATCTTGCAATTGAATAAAATATTAATATACTTTACATGAAATAGTAATGCTATCAAGCAACAAAGGAAAAGTAAAACAAGATTAGTAAAGACTGACCTATATTATCAGATGTTGAAATGTAATACTGAGCCACCCAGGGAAAGCATTTTAGTATGATCAGAAAGGGCAAATGGAGCAGATGTCGGGCAGTCTAATCTGTATCTAAGGTAGTATATTAATTTAATGGAAAACAGATGAATTATTTAATAAGTTGTATCAGTGCTCTTATTACTCACATAGAGAAGATTATTTATAAAAATGGACTTCAAGCATCTATAATGTTTTCTTTCTAATAATACAAGAAACAAAAAAAAATCTATGAAGAAATACATACAATTCAAACATTTAATAGGATCTTTTAAAGTAAGAAATGATCCTGAACTATATAAACAACATTGGCTAATTAGAGCATATTTAAAATAACAGCAAAAATCTGTTTCCTAAAGACCTTTTAAACAAAATGAATGTATTGAAACTGTGTTAGGAACAACATATCATATAAATGACTGATAAGGTGCTAATATACCTATAATTTACAATGAGGTCTTATGCAATAAAAATAACCAAAATATGTAAAATACTATAAATGGGAAATTCATAAAAGAAAAATTACATGTAGAGTATATTTAGCCAAAGAAATGTCACTAAAGTAACCACAAATTCTCTCATATCCGTAAAACTGACAAAAATTCAAAGAAACCCAACACCCACTGCTAGACAAGGGAAGATGGATAAGTATTACCATTCTTATTAGAAATATAAATTGTCAGGCTTTTTGGAATCTAATTTTAAAGTAACAATTAAAATTAAGATAATCCTAATCTTTAACTCAGAAATTCCTTGTCTGGGAATCTATTCATATGTCTTAAAGCATCAGTAAAAGTATATGTAATAAGATCATTGCAGTATTATCTGAAGTGTCATGAATTTGGAATCAAAATTCAAATCTATTACTGACAGAATAGTTTAATATTATAATTATGGCATAAAATTATATAATCCGGTACTATATACCACATAATTATATATATATAGAATGAATTGCTATAGAAATTTATGTCAAGTGGTTTTGACTTAGATGATTTGGATCGATTTTCACAAGGCAAAACTCAAGAAAGATAACTGTAAATATAAGTTGAATTATGCATCTATCTATAGATAGGATTGTGCACACATATAATATGTATGAGAATGTGACCAAAGTTATATTAGAAGGAGGAAAATATGCTTATACATCATGGATAATGCATGAATAAATTCCTGATGTGGAGGGCAGGAATGGAAAAACATAAAAATCTTCAAAAATATTGCATTAAAACCACTTACATATAAAACACCTATTTCCTTTCTTTCTTTTTTAATTTAATTTTTATTTATTTATTTATTAGAGACAGAGAGAAAGCGAGAGAGAGAGAATGGGTGCACATCAGGGCCTCCAGCCACAGCAAACGAACTCCCGATCTGTGCACCCTTGTGCATCTGGCTAATGTGTTTCCTTTGGAATCAAATCTGGGTCCTTTGGCTTTGCAGGCAAACACCTTAACTGCTAAGCCATCCTTCCAGGCCTAAAATACCTATTTTCCTTTCTGTCATTGGAGCTGGGGTTCCTTGGCTGACTTTGTGCACAGCTGTCTTCTGATAGCACTCCTCCAGCTCCCACATTCACTCTCATTGTTGCCACCAGCTCTGAGTCCAGTGAGCATGAGCCCAGGAACAGTGGCCTGATCCTACTGACTCTTCCCTTATTCTCACCCTGCTTTTGTAAATACCACAGGTAACAGGGGCCTGTGCTCTTGAGTCTAGGTACTGCCATCAAATGTCAACACATCTTTCTCTCGCCCCTATCCTCTATCCACCACCCACAAGGTCTCACCCATGAAAATGAACATAGTGACTAGCTCCTCATATCACCCTCCTGCCCTTGACCCCAGAATAAGCCACCCTGAACCTCAAAGACCAAAAGTTGTGCATCCCCTCTTAGCAAAACTGAGATCACCTCACCAAGCCCATCTGCAAGTAACACCAGTATCTCCATGACAGAATTTTAAGCAGTATGGAGCATGGGAAGTAAAAGAACCCAGAGCTCGCATCCAAATACTCACATCACACATGTGTTCCATGAAGGCCTGACTGATGGCCTTGTACTTCCAGATGGACGAGTCTCAACACAACATGAAAATAAAGCAATATGTCTCCTTTAAAGATTACCAGTCCCTTGGGCTGGAGAAGATGGCTTAGGGGTTAAGGTGTTTGCCTGCAAAGCCAAAGGACCCTGGTTCGATTCCCCAGGACCCATGTAAGCCAGATGCACAAGGAGGCACAAGCATCTGGAGTTTGTTTGCAGTGGCTGGAGGCCCTGGCATGCCCATTCTCTCTCCCTCTCAAATAAATAAATTAAAATTAAAATTAAAAAAAAAAAAAAAGATTACAAGTCCCATATTAGAGGCCACCCCATGAGAACTACTTGAAGGAGGAACTCAAAAGAATGCTTATAAATGTGTACAAAGAGGACATGGATGATTGGCATGGCTTGAATGAAATCCAAGAAAACACATACAAACAGGTACATGAATGAGAAAATCAAGCCAGCATATGAAAATGGAATGCAATAAAGAGATCAATGATGAAGGGAAACCTAACTGAACTGATGCTGGAAATGTAAAATACAGTAAGTCAAATAAAAAGCTTCATGGGAAGTCTTACCAATAGCATGGATCAAGTGGAGGACAGACCATCAGGCCTTGAATGAGGAATTAGATCAGTTAAAAAGTTCAAAAGTTGTATGAACGGAACACAAGAAATATTTGGTAGAGCAAGAAAATAACAAATTTACAAATAATGGCCATGGAAGGAGAACTTTAGGCCAAAGGTATAAAAATACTATACACTTATAGAAGAAAAATTCACAACTTTAGGGAAATAAATCTTAATCAGGTATGAGTCATACAGAATGCCAAATACACAGGGCCAGAAAAGAAACTCCCCATGTCATTTGATTGTCAAAACACTACATCCTCATAATGAAGAAAGGATTCTGAAAGCCACAAAGACAGAGTAAGTGGCCAGAGAAGTCACTACACCTTAAAGAATGATAGTATATAGAACAGGAGAATGGCTCAATTATTAAAGGCTCTTGCTTGCAAAGCCTGCTGGTCAGGGTTCAATTCCCCAGTACCCATGTAGGGCTAGGTGGACAAAGTGGTACATGCATCTGGGGTTCATTTGCAGTGGCAAGAAACCCTGGCATACCTGTTCTTTCTCTCTTTCTCTCCCATTGGGAATAAATAAACAAAATATTTTTTTAAAGAATGCTGCTATAGAGCCAGGCATGGTAGCACACACCTTTAATCCCAGCACTAGGGAGGCAGAGGTAGGAGGACTGCTGTGAGTCTGAGGCCACCCTGAGATTATATAGTGGATTCCAGGTCAGTCTGGGCCAGAGTAAGACCCTGCCTCGGGGAAAAAAAAAAAAAAAGAATGCTGCTATAAAAACCATATCTATGGGTGTTATTACTTTTAATATGAAATATTTCTAAATTTTTTATTATAAATTTTAATTTGTGGTGTAAAGATGGGTTGTCATGAAAGGACAGGGAACCAAGAAATATGTTGCTATTAATTCTACTTATTATGATTCTCGTGACTAAGTATGATGGAATAAAATCATGCATAGCCAGATTCCTTTCCTCACAGGCAATGCTGATCATCATTCTCATGCCTCATCCTCTAGATATTGCTCCAAGAATATTTCCATCTCTGCTTTAAAAAATTATTTATTTTCTTATTTGAGTGAAAGGGACAAAGAGAAAGAAAAGAGAGAGAGAATGGACATGCCAGGGCCTGTAGCCACTGCAAATGAACTCCAGACTCTAGGCCACCTATGCATCAAGCTTTACATGAGTACTGGGGAATCAAACCTGAGTTCTTTGGTTTTTGCAGGGAAGTGCCTTAACCATTAAGTCTTCTCTCCAGCCCCATCTCTGATTATTTTAACCAAAGCTAACCCATATGCTTTTGTTCCATTTTATCAATGTGGCATATTTCTCCCCTCAATTCTTTTTTGTTTATTTTTAATTGAAAATTTATAGTAATTTGATCATGGTCCCATCCCTTTATCCTTTTATTTTCTCTTCTTCTGCACCCCCCAGTTAAGAACCTTTCAGTCTAGGTGTTTTTCTCATCTCTTTCCTTCCTTTTGTCCTCTTTTGTCCCCCCATGTTACAAAGTTGATGGGTTCAGAAATGTGCAGTTGGGAGTGGGGGGGGGCGGCTATTGATAACCATTGTGAGTCTTCTCTCAATTCTTTAGATAGTCAAAAGGAATTGATTTGTTGTAAATCTGGCTTATCAGTGCTGGTTATTAACCATAGCTTATAGGGCTGAAGAGATGGCTTAGAAGTTAAGGCTCTTGCCTGCAAAGCCAAAGGCCCCAGGTTCAACTCCCTAGGACTTACATAAGCCAGATGCACAAGGTTCTTTTGCAGAGGCTAGAGGGCTTGGCAATCCCATTCTCTCTCTGTGTCCTTCAAATAAATAAATAAAATATAAAAATATTTTTTAAAAAAACATTAGCTTATAGACAAAGCATAAAATTAGAATATGGGTCAAAAGTTCTATCTTGGAAAAAGGATTTTATTTTTTGAGGGGTCATGCATTGTTATTCATAGCTTAGACCAGATAAAATATAGAGATAAATTTCTTTTGTTCAAATAAAATTATTACATTGACAAGGTGTCAATGACATTCCGATTTATAATAGTTACCAGTAGAAAGGGCAAAATGATCTTCAAAATAACTTATTTATTTATTTTTTTAAATGTTTATTTATTTATTAGGGACAAAGAAAGGGAAAGAGAGAGTGAGGGAGAGTGAGAATGGGTGCACCAGGGCCTCTAGCCACTGCAAACTCCAGATGTGTGCTCCCGCTTGTGCATCTGGCTTACATGGGATCTGGAGAATTGAACCAGGGCCTTCAGGCTTTGCAGGTATGTGCCTTAAATGCTAAGCCATCTCTCCAGCCCCAGATTAACTTTTAAAAAATATTCATTATGGCTCTGAAATGTTAGAAATCCACCAGCAGAGGTGATGGCTCCTCCATATCATTAGATATTCACTAAGTACGAACTTAACTAATAGTAGCCAAGAAAAACTAAAAAGGTTCTTTGGGTAACTCTAGCATAAAAAATGCAAAATTAAAATGTATTTTCCATCTACATACATGCACATGGATAACAATAATTCTGAATCTTGAATAGTTATTATAATATAACTGAAATACAGAGCATTTCCTTTTTACAGCTACATAATAATTTGGGTTGGTTGGACTATTTATGCTGATTTTCATCCTTAGGAATGATGAAGAAATTTAACACATTTGGTAGAACATGTACTGATCCTTTAATAAGATAAATGCCCACATCATTCAATAAGTTTTTCACTAAGGAAAATATAAAACTTTTATTATGTAGTACATTATGGATGGTCTGGTTTGATTAAACTCAGGAAATATTGAGGTTTTTTTTTTTATATGAGCTAAAGGAGGCTTAAAACAACATTTTCGAAGAATAACTTATCACTTAACTTGATGTGCTCTATATTTTAATTGTTGGCCTAACCTTTGCTCAAAACTAATATGAAGTTGAACTGAGTTTGAATACCTTCTTTGCTCCTTTCTGTATCTCCAAACAAAGCATTTTGAAACACATCATACCCTACTTTATGAGAAATTTACTCTAGTGACTGTTCAAACAGAACTATTATTTCAAGGAGTTTCCAACAAATGGAAACATCATTTCTACTTTTTTGCTCCTGAAAGAGAATATTAGTAATAAATGTAGAAACAAAAGCCCAGAGCATGTTCAGTGCCTTGTCACTCACTAATTGAACAGTGGCTGTTGCTCATATGCAGAGCCCAAGCCATGCTGTCAGCATTTTTCCTATCTCTGAACTGCCAAAGGTCAAATCCTGTCTGCAATAGCATGATGCTGGCTATAAATAAGCCATTCTTGATGACAGTAAGAGACCAGGATGCCTGACTATCATCACTTGTGATAGGTGACTGGAAATGTACTATTTATAACCAAGATAAAACCACCAGATATCTATCTTGTGCTTATTACTGATCATGCCATGGAACTTTGATGGTATTTATTGTTCAGTATTGTATTTTAAATGGGCATAGGACAGAGGTGTCAACCCTTTTGACATTACAACAAATGTGTTGGGCCCATAGCTATACTGACATACATGGATCTTTTGGGCTATCATAGAAGGAGTTTTCTCCTTTACCCCTGGAAGTGCTCACTGTAACTGTGTCTCTTTTCTTTTCTACCTGCCTTCAAGGAAAATTTATTTATTTACTTTCTGGAGGATTTTCCTGTTCTAGTTATAATTCTACTTACCTTCTAAATCCATCTTTCACATTTTCCTTCACTAATGAAGCTTTAAAATATTCAATTATCCATTTTCTTCCTACAATAAATTATGCAAAGTTATTTTAGTTTTTCCTATCTAATTCTCCCTTGTGTTCCTGAACGTGTATGTGTGCCTTGACTCTTGCCCTTATATTTCCTCAAAGTTTCCTTTGTCCTCTAAAATCAACCATTCTAATTCCACTTAGCCCACAGGTTTTGAGATGCACCCCATGCTAAGGCTGGTATTCCATGAGGAAGACACAGATACTCTGCAGAGGAAGTGGAGGCATGAGCAACCTGTAGCTTATGATATACACTGAGCATAGGCAATTACAAGTGTTTGCAAAATATTTGAAAGTGACAATTTTATTGGAATTGAAAAGGGATAAGTAACTTGTTCAAGAGTAGTGGCAGATTGAGAGTTAGTGTTGGGGGGCTTCTGAATCCATTCCTTATTTTTCTATCATTTTATTCTATTATTTAGGCATTAGTTGACTAATATGAAGGGGCGGGGTGTGTATTCATAGGGAGGGGATTCATTCTTCATTAAATATACATAAAAGATTTGGTTTCATGCAAATATTAAATTATTGGGTTTTGTCCTAAAAAATTCATTTATCTCTATTCAGAAATTTATTCTGACCTTATGGCTCTTCTTCCTTCTAGACAAATTTGAAATTTGATGTGAGGTCACTAGATACTACACTTACATGGAAAGTCATTTTCATTTTTTGGTAGTGTTTATTTTTTTGTTTGTTTGTTTTGGTTTTTTGAGGTAGGGTTTCACTCTAGCTGACCTGGAATTCACTATGTAGTCTCAGGGTGGTCTCAAACTCATGGAGATCCTCCTACCTCTGCCTCCCCAGTGCTAGGATTAAAGGCGTACGGCACAATACCTGGTTTTAGTTCTTTAATTAAAACAATATTGTTTAACCTAAGAAAGTTTAAGATCAGGTCAAAAGAAAAATAGCTTTGATTTTGGAAAATTCCTGGAGATATCATCAGCTGTATTTGAGAAAGTGTTCCTTCCTTCCTAATTATTCACATTTCTGCAGGAACAAAAAAAAGTTTTCAAGAATTTACTTGAGTGTATACTTGGGACAATTTTACAGCCATATGTCTGAAACTAAATACTAAGGAATGCATTCCTTATATTATCTTCATTATCCTACCCTTTCTTTTTTTATGTTGTGAACCATTTTGGTTCAACTGGAAGTCCATACTTGTTCCCAGGATCTGTTCTGGGCAATTCTGGCAATAGCTTTCACAAATGAAAAGATATGAGAAATAAAGAATAAGGCCCCACTTCTTAGGTTCCTTTGTTTCTAGTTATGAATAGTCTACCAAAACATTAATTTTTTTGTTCATTGAAAATATTTTATGTCAAATAATGTGCTGTGACTAGAAACCTTGTACCTCATTTGGACATGATTAAACAGTAAAAATGACCTGAAATGTTTCATGAGAAATTATACTCAACTTTATACTTAGATGAAATAACCTGGGATGTTGATGCAAAATATAACAACTTTTATGTATCACTATACATAAATCATTTCAATATAATTATTAAATTACAATTTTAGAAACAATAATTTGATAAGACCAAAGATTTTTAACAATGTTTTAGAGGTTTAAATAAGGTCCATTTTGTTTCTTTTAACCTTTCCATAGTCTAAGAGTATAGTTTTTTTTATCTACTCAGAGCTGTTTTACACAGGGTGCTTAATAAACAAGCATCATCCATTTACCAAGTGTCCAGAGCTATCTTACACTTTGATTTGTTTACTCACTTTGCAGTCACAAAATGAGAAATGTAGACATCGTGTACAAACAAGAAGTTCGTGCAAAGTCAAGTTCTCAAAACCACATGCAAGTCTCAGCGGCACATGGTTTAGAGCTCACACGCTCCAGGGTCATGTAATACTGGCATGCAGATGAGAGGAAAGAAAGGCACCTATGTCATGAAAATAGAGGATGATGAAGAAGAATGACATTTTCTTTATGACAGTTATCTAATGCAAACCGTATACCCATTCACTTTACCAGAGTGGGAATAAGGGCAGAGAAGTCAATTTTGTGAGGCATGGGAGACTGTACATAAATATTATGGGAGGTCAAGTGGTTATGAAGAATAAGCATTTCCATTGTTTACTTGGCCTCTTTCAGGTTACCTTCCCCAATTTCTTGCTTTGTATTTCTTTTGCTACATCATGCAAAAAGGATCAGAACTAACACTGGAAATCATTGAACAAGCTCTCAACCTGACAGATAACAAAGGTGTTCTCCACAATTTACACGAGAATTAAATTGGATATAAATACCTCCTGTTCTTACCGGTGCATGTTGTGATTCCATGTGTTAAGGTGTGAAGCAGACAGGAAAGAGATAAATCTTTCATAAGTACATTGTAAATAGGCAAGTGGTATATAAACCATATTCATAGGTAATAGAATCACACAATGAAAGGTAAATAGTTGTCACAAAATACTTTATCACAAAACTTGGTCATAAATCTAGATTTTATGGAGAAGGGAGGTAAAAATAAATGATATTTTACTAGTTATTGAAATAATCTGGCAGTATGGAACAATGAAACTGAGTGACATGTATTTTAATTAAAAATTCTTGACACTGCCTCAGCCAGCCCAGCAGTAGTGATTTCCCAATAGTTTTGAATGCTGGTATAATTGTAAAGAATCAAGATAGAAATTTAGAAAAGGGATTGTTATATAGGTGCTCTTTCTTGCAAGATTAAAGTGTTCTCATGGGGAAATCAAGTTTTTAAATGATATTTTCCACAACAAACTTGGGACATTTGGAAACAACTCATGGAATTCAGTTATAGTTTTGTTTGAAAATGTGTTCATCTGTTTTTTTTTTTCTTCAGATAATAAGTGTTATAATGGTATGTGCTTATTTCTCACTCAAATACATCTGAAGAAGTTATAAATTTATCTCTATATGAATGTGACTTTTGTGTTGGGCAGTTTTTGCAATGTATCTCACACCATTACTGCTAATTTTCCACCTTTGTATTTTTGTTAGAATATTTGTTGTCAAATAAAAAATACCAATATAAGTTGTACAAGTGTACTCACATTAAAAAATACATTATACAATTGATGTAATTAAATGTTAATTATGTTATTTTCAAATTAATTCTCAGAGAGGAGAAGTTGAATGGGAAGGTACCATTTTTTTTTTTTTTTTTTTTTTTTACTTATAGCTCTGTGATATGTTCTGGAATTTGGCTGTGTTATATAATTTATTGACACCAATCAGTCTCTAAAGAAAAAAATTTGAGGAGTTCTAATTTGGAATGGGTTCCCTTGAATCCTATTAATAATAATTGTGTTGACTTTTGAATAGGGATTCTGGTGGTAGTTATGATGTGATTTTTAATAGCAAATTTGCTTTAAGAGTATGAAGGAAACTATGTTTCCACCTTGAAAGGACATTTCCATCAAACATTGTAATATTAAATGGGAACATAGTTGTTTCAAATCTGAAAAATATTTTTTAAAGAAAGCATGAAGCTTCCTATCAGAAACTTCTCATGACATACTTAACCATTCTGATCTTGCCTACAAATTTTCAAAATGTCCTACTTGAAAAATTGTGTTAATATTGGATCTCTGTTTGAGAAACTGTAATTGTCACAGTTTATTTTCCACATCTTAATTACACGTGGGTTCAGCTAATTTTTTGGGCAGTTTGGCCATGTCATGAAAGCCCAAGTCCTAGCTAAGGCAATGTTTCTTTAGCTGGAAATGGGAACTCTACAACACAGAGACAGTTATATCAGTTTGCATCATGTTATAATGCCTTTGCCACACAGTATAACTAGGTATAGCACCATGCAATGCCATGAATTGAGAATGAGAAACTATCTTGAGGGAGAAAATAAACATCCAAGAGGAAAAACAAAAGCAAGGGGCTCAAAGCTGGTGAGACTGGCCTTTTCATTTTGGCTATAGCTAGAATGCCTGCAAAGTTTCCATTTTGGGAAACAGAAATACATACCATGTTCATGTCAATGCCATTGGTGTAAGTCCATGCATGCTGGAAGTATTCTTCGAGACGTTGCCTCAGAGGGTTGGGGATTTGGTGGAAGCGAATGAACTCTTTTACTCGCAGCATCTGCATGTGGTACCTGGCAGTTCCCGAGTACAGTCTTTGAATAATTGCAGAAACATTCCCAAAAATGCTTGCATACATTAGGGCTGGATTGGATAAAAAACAAAGTTATGGGGGAGCAGTTCACTGAGGCAGAGTGTATTTTCTCAGAATATCAAGCATGCTGAGTTTCATTATCTAGTCCAGTTATACCAACCTATCAATGACCCATGGGGAAAATGAAATTAAACTAATGCTACTATACATTTTATGTTTCTAACCATAAAGAGAGGAAAGTGTTCAGATTCATCATGGATTCTATGTAAAACTCGGGCTGGTTTATAATATCTGATTGTCGCCAGAAGTACTAAATAAGTATTGGATACATTTGGAATAAAACATCATATTTGCAACAAAATATATCATGAGTCATAAAAATCAGTTTCTTAAAAATTTATGAAACACACACATTTTTGAGGATTGTTTTATTACCTCTCTTCCCCCCCCTTTGTTTGTGTGTATGTGTTTGTGTGAAGGAGAGAGAGAGTCTGTGTGCATGCCTGTGTTTCCATAGCAAGTACTTTATCCACTGAGCTATCTCATCACCCCACTTTTAGAGATTTTAAAACCACTCTTATAATCAGATCTAAAATATTATTTTGAAAATTGTAACATATCTTAACCTTATCCTTTAGTCTAACATTGTGATAACAACATTTAAAATTTTTAAGCTTATTTTGATTAATTTGGATTTTCTAAGGGATGACCAATTGTGTTATAGAACATGTCATTTTTAAAGTGTTAATTTATATGCAATTTTAAATCTATTCCAATTCACTTTCACATATTCTTGCATAAATACATATCTCTGGCTTAGAATATGTATAAATTTATTTTGTAAGTAAAGTTATAATGCATTTTTTATTCATTTATGGGAAGAAACTTTTTGGCATATCTTGCTGTACACTCTTTACACAATCTTCATTAGTACTTCTTGGATTAAATCTTGAGAATTTAAAATAAGCTCTTCATTAGCTTTCTCTCTTTCTTTGTATATTTCTTTCTTTGTATATTTTTATTTAGGATAATTCTAACAAAGAAATATTATATACAGGAGATCACATGATATGTGTTTCTGAATATGAATCTTGGGTATCTTTCAGGAACTGAGAGATATACTGATGAATAAAGGTGCTGGAACTACAGCACTCCAAGAAGGTGGGGATGCAACAACATTTGCTATACAAGCTTGAAATAGGTGAGGAGGCCACAGCAAAGGCACACCTGAAACGTGTGATCTGACCAGGTCATTCATTTATTTCAATGAAATCAGCATTACAAACTTGAAGAAACTACTTGTTCATATGAAAAAATAAGTTTGGCAAGATTTAGGTTCTATTAAACTAACATGTTTTCGTGGCCATTTAGTTTCTTTTCCAGCTTATCTCCTTTGCACACCTTATCCTTCATTATCAAAGTCCTTATTGGCCATAGATGTCCTCAGGAAAAGAATGTCCTTGGGAAAAAGTAGCTCTTTGTCTTTATCTGTTTAAAGCGATGAAAACTGATAAGATGTGAGGGTGAATTGTGTGGCAACTTGACTGGGCCATAAGGTTGTGAGATAATTTGATTGGATATCACTCTGTGTGAGTCTGTGTGTTTGTGTTTGAAATTGATACTTGCATAGGAGATAAGTAAAGCAGATTGAACTCTCCACTGGGGGTGGCCCTCATCCAGTCTCTTTAAGGTTTGAATAGAAGAAAAACTAGAGCAAGGGAGAAATCACTCTGACTGACTGACAGCTGGGATTAGTGATCTGTTGCCCTTTGGACTTGGCTGTAATGCCATGAGTTTTCTGGCAATGCTGCATGGGCCAGATCTTTATACTAAATCTCCATATCTCTGTATTTACCTATCAATCCATTTCCTGCTTCCCTGGAAATATAAACTATTTAATAGAAGGGATCTCCAGTGTGGGTGAGTTGGTATGTGTGTGAAACATTAATTCTTAAATGTCGATCAGTTGTTTAGATTGTAGCTTCCAAAGGAAGAAGCATCAGACCTAAATTGATTCTATTTTGAGTAAATTAATACTTTATAAAAAGAGTTAGCAATATTCCCCTGAAACTGATTCCTATGTCTCAATGTGAGAAACATATTTACTAATTAGAATATTTTTTGTGCTGTTAAGTTTTCTAGGCATTTATATCTTCTCAAGAAACAAATTCTGAAAGTCCATGATCACATAATAACATGGAGAAAGGTCAAGATAAAAATTCTTACTTGGTTTTCAATAGATACTATGGTTTAATATCCATAGCCCCATCTAAATGAATCAATATATTAACATCATAACTAGATAACTTTCCACTCACTGGCAAGTTGGAAAATCACTGGCAAGTAAATAATTGGATATCACCATGAAAAAATAAAATACATGTCACAGGATATTCTATGCTGATATAACTTAGTTTTAATTTTATTTTTAAATTATTTTATTATTTTTATTGGCAAGCAGAGAGAGATAGAGAGAAGAGAAACAGACAGAGAGAATGGGGCATGCCAGGGCCTCTAGCTGCAGCAAACCAACTCCAGATGTACACCCCAGTTTGTGGGTCTGGTTTTACATGGGTACTGGGGAATTGAACCCAGGTTGCAGGTAAGCATCTTAACTGCTGAGTCATATCTCCAGCCATATTTTTATTTATTTTATTTTATTTTATTTTTATTTTATTTTGGTTTTTTGAGGTAGGGTCTCACCTTAGCCCAGGCTGACCTGGAATTCTCTACATAGCCCTAATGTGGCCTTGAACTCACGGCAATCTCCTACTTCTGCCTACTGAGTGCTGGGATTAAAGGCATGTGTCACCATGCCTGACTTCTTATTTATTTATTTATAAGAGACAGAAAAAGAGGCAGATAGAAAGAGAGAAAGAATGGGTGTGCCAGGGTCTTTAGGCACTGTCAATGAACTCCAGATGAATGCTACCCCTTGTGCATCTGGCTCACGTAGGTTCTGGGTAATCGAATTGACGTCCTTTTGTTACACAGGCAAACACTTTAACCACTGAGCCATCTCTCTAGCCCCAGTCCCCTAATTTTATTTTTAATATTTATTTATGTGAAGGATATGTGAGAGAGCATGTGTTTGTGTCTGTGTCTGTGTGTGTGTGTGAGAGAGAGAGAGAGAGAGAAAGAGAGAGAGAGAGAATTACTGAGTGGTATGGGATATTTAACTTTATATAAAACAAATAGTTTGCCAAAGTTATTTTATTTTACATTCTTACTGGCAGCATATAATGAAAATAAAATGTGCTCAAATTTGTAGAAAGAAGCTACATCAGTGTATAGAGAAAGATTTATAGCAACAATGGGATTCCTAAAACATACGATAGTTCTATTTTAATTTTTATACGGTTTTTGACAATAATTGTGTTATTTTATATTTCCATTAACAGTGTCCAAGATTTCCTTTCCCATACATTCTTTTTTTTTTTTTTTTTTTTTTTTTTTTTTTTTTTTTTCGAGGTAGGGTTTCACTCTAGTCCAGGCTGACCTGGAATTAACTATGTAGTCTCAGGGTGGTCTTGAACTCATGGCAATTCTCCTACCTCTGCCTCCCGTGTGCTGGGATTAAAGGCGTGCACCACCACACCCAGCTTCCCATACATTCTTAGCAGCATTTATTTTCAGGTTTTTTGACAATACAAACTTTTACTAGAATGGGGTGATACCTCACTGTAGTTTTAATTATGTCCCTATGTGAATTTCTGATGTTGGGTATTTTCATATACTTGGCCATTTTTATGTCTTCTTGTTTTTTTAAAATATATTTTATTTAGTTATTTATTTATTTGAGAGGGAGAGAGAGAGAGAATGGGGGCTCCAGGGCCTCCAGCTGCTGCAAATGAACTCCAGACACATGTGTCCCTTGTGCATCTGGCTTATGTGGGTCCTGGAGAATCGAACTAGGATCCTTTGACTTTGCAGGCAAATGCCTTAACTGCTAAGCCATCTCACCAGCCCTTTTTAAAAATATATTTTATTTATTTATTTATTTGAGAGAGACAGAATGGGCATTTTTTGTTTTCTTTTGTTAAATATCTTTTTATGTCTAGTACTCATTTTAACTGTTTCAGTTTTGCTTTATAGTTTTTAGATTTTGGATATCAATGTCTTATCAGTTGGATAGTTAGCTAATATTTTCTCCCATTCTATAGCCTTTCCCTGTTTTTTTTCTGTATGTATAGCTTTGTACTTCTTTGGAATCTAGATTGTCTGTTTTGCTTTTGTTTTCTGCACTTTTGGCGTATTGATCCCTTACCTCCCCAACCCCTTCCCCCCTCATCAAAAAATAATCTTCCTCACTGATACATTAGTTTTACAGATAGCTGTATCATTTGAAGAACAGGCTTTTTTCCCCCTCAGTTCTGGGGATTCAAACTTAGTCTTGCACATGCCAGACAAATGTTCCATTACTGAGCTATATCCCTAGCTCCAAGAATAAGTTTGAGGCTTCCTTTCAAAAAAAATTTAATTGCTAAATTAGTTCCGATATTATGGCTATAATTTTCTGAGAATTCTATCGGACACCCTAGGTGTTCAGTGAGGGCCTACTACTCTGCTGGTTTGAATTTTACTATCTTTCATATTTGTGTGACCTCTGACAGTAGTTCAGGTTAGGACATTTGGCAGGTTTGAGGTCTTTCACCCCATGTATTTGCACCTTAAAATTCTTCAGTAGACTGAAGTGAATACCAATGAATTTCTCTGGAGCCTTTCTCTGTCTGACTACCTTATCTGAGTTTTCTGAATTGCAAATTCCAACAACACCCTTCCCCCATGACCTCTGTTCTTATGTTCTCCTTAGTTCACTGAGGGAGCTGGAGCCTGCTTGGGACTTGTGCCCGGCACTGTCCTTTGCTGATCAGAATGTCACCAAGAAGGAATTTGGAGCTATCCTGTTTCTTTCTCTCTGGAATCAGGCTTCTCTGCTGTTTCTCCAATGATTGAAAACAATGATGTTGTAGTTACCTTATTGCTGGGACAAAACATCAAACCATAAGCAGCTGATGGCAGAAAAGGTTTTATTTCAGCTTAAAGTCTTGAGGGGAAGTTTCAGAATGGCAGGGAAAGGATGGTAAGTCAGAGGTTAGATATCACATCTTGTTATACCTGCTGGTGGGAAGCATCAAGAGGGTAAACTAGCTCAGGCAAGAAGGAAGTTGGGCTGTAATACGCCAAAGGCATCGTCCAGCAATACATCTCCTTCAGCAAAGGTCTACACCAAAATTGCCGCAAGCTGGGGACAAAGTATTCAAAACTCACGAGTATATGGGTGACATTTGATCCAAACCACTACAAATGACTTCATACATCTTGTTTAGTTTTCTTTTTTTTTAATAGAGGAAGGATAAAGTTATAATTACTTCATAATGGCTAGAAGACCTAGGGACTGATTTATATGTTCAATCAAACCAGGAAATTCTCCCAAGTTGTTTGTCAAGCAGGTTACAAATAGAAGACATTCACTTTTACTTACCAAGTTATATATTCTTAAAAATATACATTATATTTATGGTATTTGAATAATAACTTAAATCAGAAACATAAAGCAGGAAACATAACCATTACTATAGGAGGATGTCTTATGTTCATATTTAATTAATATTTACTTAACTTTCTGTCTATATTTCATTTTGAATTCTGTAACTTAAAAATGCATTATATGACCACTGGTCTTTGTATATACTCTGCAATGCAATTTTAATATCAGCTTTTAAAAAGTCTATAGATATTTGAATTTTTGTGCTTAGTGAGGTTTCTTTTTCTTGAAATAGTTTCTGTGTGGCCCAATATGGTGCCAGACTATTTGTCCCTATGCCTTCATCTCCTACAACAGGATTCTAGATGAGTGCTGACATGCTTCATTCTACATGATGATTCAAAACCTTTTATAATATACATAGGTCATTGCCCTTTTCCTATCACATAGCTTCCCTTTTCTTCTTTCAGAATAAAGATTAAACTTAGAGTACAAACTGATCATCTTTATAGTTATGATTAACACATAGGTAATAAGATACATTAAAATTTGGCTCTTGTATCTAAGTTTACTTTAAACTGAAGCCCCCTTTTAGGTTTGAGGAGTATGTGCTTAGTGTATAAATACAGCAAACAATGAAAACCAAATTGCTGTCTAATATTGTTAGATATAATTGGAAATATTAGGGGTAAATATGCCAACATGCTGAATGGTTAAGCAAATGTTGAGGATATTGTTTTTATTGCTGTGTTTTAAGTCTTAATTTTACCTTCACTTTTATTAGCAGCATAGCAGGCCATGATAGAATTCTCTATCAATGCTTATAAGCCTTTTCATATGTGACATTAACATTTACATAAAACCATTTGATTAAGGTTAATAAAACCAATCTTTTATTCACATAAAATATATATGTGGAATTTGAGTTTATTTTTGCTATACCTAATTTGGATAGAATTTTTTTTTGCTTAAAAGATGAAATATATCTGTATAAAGCATGGATTCTTATTAAAAAATAAAGAGAAATAATCTAGTATAATATTTATAAAAAGAATAAAAATGAGTGAACAAGGAAAGACTGAAGCAAGGAAGGAAGGAAAAAAAGAAAAGAAATAGGATGATAGGGAGAAAAAGAAAGTAAAGAAGAAAGAAAGAAAGGAAAGAAGACATGAAGGAAGGCCAAAAAAAAAAAAAACCTATCAATGTTTCTAAGATTTAAGACTTAGATATTAGGTGTAGATTAAATGTTGAAAGCACTTTTTTTTCCAGTAGGATAAGTATCACTATGTATTTTAGCTAATCCTCATTGCAATAAGGATTACTAAATTGTAAATTAGCTAATGATCAGGATATTTTTATAACTTGAAGTATTCTAAATTTTTAATTTTTATTCTATGAAATTTATTCTATTGGTGTTCTCAGAATCAAACTATCTGTAATGTATATATCAATTTTTAAGTGTGTTCAACTTCCATTTCCTTATGGATAGAATTCTGCTTCTATGATTATAGCCAAAGCTTGGACTGAAATGGTAGAATACAGCTTTAGGGTTTTTAAATTGATTTTTCATAGGGGACTGTTATTGAACTACAAACATTAAAATATATTAAAAGCCACATTTTATATAAATTAGACAATTTCTGGAAGAATTTATTTAATTATCATAAGGTACCTGAGCACATTTAATTATCAGTATGTTGATATTTAAAAATCAATTATCAAGAGCTGTTTTCAACTTTGTATTCAATCTAAAGGTGATGGTCATTCTGAAGTTGTAATAATCTATCATACTTTCACTATTTGATGCCTGATATCATCTGGGTTACTTATTTGCCTCCTTAGGACAGTTTAGAAAAATGTTCGACATCAAACCATCTTCATCTTAACATAAACTTTTTATTCCAGGATATAATGCTTCTCTCATAAACCCATTATAGGGTAAAGGATCATTTATGTTTCATAATCATGTCATAGAAAAATAATTTTAAATCCAAATACAAAAATATCTGTGCACATATACATACAGATATATTTCTGTAGTTATACATATGTATAAAGTAAATATATAAATATGTATGAAAGATTAAGATTAACTTACAATATAATTCTAGTGGTTATTCATATGTACATACACATATGAGGGAAATGTATGTTTCCACCTCTATCTATGTCTAAAAGTCTGTGGTTTCATTTCCCATTCTAACTTGACCTCTACTTGAAATAGAAAATAACTACTAGTAATAAATTTCCTGTATTTTTGTAACATTAAGTGTGCTGTAAGTTTCAGCTCATATCACTCTAAGGTCCCAAAATGCCTTTTTGTATATAAGGCATAATATCCTTTTAATCTGCATCTAAGGATTCAGCTAACCCATAGATGGAAACTAGTTTTCAATTATTCCTGTACTCTGCATAGAAAAACTGCCCCTTATTACTCCCTAGGTGATTTATGCAACATTTGTATTGCATCCTCACTTATAAATAACCCAGAGATTATTTAAAGTATACATAGATATGACGCCATTTTACTTAAGACTTGAGGGTCCTCAGATTTGGGTATCTGTGGGAGATATGGGAATCAATCTGCCAAAAGATGGCTTTTAGTTAATCACTGCTATTAAAGTGAGTTCTTATGAAAAAAGCCCAGTTTTGTGTCTTCACACAGATTAAACTCAGATTTAATAGAATACAGTACCCACATAAGTTGACCTATTATCTCCACAATTTTCTAGAACTTTGCTTTACTCTCAAAGTTCTAGAGATATCAGTTTTGCAGATATATTTTATCCTAACAGATAAGAAAAAGAAATCTACTTACAGCCAATCAACATGACACAAATTGAAAAGATTTTCTCCGAATTGGTGTTAGGAGACACATTTCCAAATCCTACACTGGTTAGACTGCTGAAGGTAAAATAGAGTGCTGTGACGTATTTGTCTTTAATAGATGGTCCAGAACTCGAGTCACTGTCATTGTAACGTTTCCCAATTTGTTGTCCTAAGGAATCCAACCATCCAATTTTGTCAGTCAGATATGGCCTTTCTACATTCCCAATTGCATACCAAATGCAAGCCAGCCAGTGAGCAATCAGGGCAAATATGCACATTAAGAGCATCAGAACTGCAGCGCCATATTCTGAGTATCGATCCAATTTCCTGGCCACCCGCACAAGACGTAGGAGTCGAGCAGTCTTCAAAAGACCAATTAAGGTTGTTGTCTGTGGAAGTAAATGTGTATGGTCAGAAACAGATGGTAAGGAAGACAAAATATGTTCGTGTGAGGCAGTGTAGATGAAAGAAAATGGAAGCTGAGAATTGGCTTCATGCTTCGATTCTTTTAGGATTAGTTTTTCTCAAAATGAAAAAAAAAGTTTTCAATCTATTTTGGAAAATACTTTTCAATGTGCAGGGCAGTACACATTAACCTAGTATCTTGGCATGTGAGACCCATGGAAATGGAAGTCTGTCTTGTTTAAGCTCTAGGCAAGTCCCTTGTTCATAATATGTACTCAGAAATACATTCATTCACCAAACAAAGAACTGTCTACCTGTCACGTGCCACACTCCAGGACAATAGGATTGAACAGAACTACTTTTATTTTTTTTAACTTTTTTATTTATTTATTTTATGTATGAGAGAAAGAGAAAGACACAGATAGAGAAAGAGAGAGGGAGAGAGAGAGAGAGAGAGAATGGGGTGCCAAGGGTAGCCACTGCAAACCCAACTCCAGAAGGATGAGCCACCATGTGCATCTGGCTTATGTGGATCCTAGAGAATAGAACCCAGGTCCTTTGACTTTGTAGACAATTGCCTTAACCACTAAGCCATCCCCCTAGCCCCAGAAATACTTTTAATGAAATGGAATATTAGTTGACATGCAAGGTGTCTTTTCTAATGAAAAGAACAAGGTCTGCAATCTCCTCAGAGTGACTGAGAAATGTGATGATGACTGTTGACAGTGCGATGGAGTATATTTGGGACTGTGACTTATGGTAAACACTACAGGAAAGGAAGATCAAGAGTTTGTTGAGCATACATTAAGTTATTAAAAAAATACCTGAATAATGAGAAGGGGTCAGTCAAACTCCTTCTTGTAACTATGGGAACACTTATCAGTTAATTGCATGTGTGAATTACAATCTATATTTAAATGCATTTTCCTTTTTCTTTTTTTATAATTTTTTAAAATTTATATTATTCTAATTTTACACTCATATTGGTGACTCCATTATCCTCTTCCCTGTCCTCCCCCTTCCAAAGGGACCCTCATCAATGGGGAATGTGGGTCATGCATTGTGGAGGTAGTCAAGAGTTATGGGGGATAGGCCAAGTCTCTGTGCATAATGCCCCAACTTGTGGCTCTAACACTCTTTCCACCCCCTCTTCCACAAATTTCCCTGAGCCACGTTGGGATCATTTTAGTTCTACTTCAGTGATGAGGTTTTTGGAGCCTCTGTGTCTCTGGATATCTGGTTTAGTAGGAGTTGGATTTTCTCTGTATTTATCTCCTTCAGCCTTTTCCTGGTGTTGTGATCACCCAGAAAGCTGTACTCTTGCCCTTTCTCCGCATTACTCTATGGTTTCAGCTGGGTAAATGCATTTTTCTTGTTAAATGTGTTAAATACATAAATTGTTTCTTGAGAGCCTATTGTTATTATAATTGTCTTTGGTTTTGGAGTATGATGTGTGTAACTAATTACATGATTATTACTGACCAGGTAGCTAATGATAGGATACTTTTATCTAATAATAGGATACTTTAGTGTGGTTTGGACTTGAAATCTGATAAGCACAAATTACAAGTTCATGTCTTAGATTTCCTAAATAATGTCAACTATAAGTACTATATAATTCACAGGGCATATAATTATTCCATAGTTACATGGTATTTACCAATCAATTATCAAGTCATTTTATCTGTTTGTTGTGTTTATTTTGCAAAGTACATCCAACTGTGTTAAAAATACTTATATTTTAATTGAAGAAACAACACATGAAATAACTAACACCTCCCTATCAATTACTATTGACTCAGTGAAAAATGAACATTAAAAATACAGGAAAACTTTTTTCTAGAACATTATAGCAAATATTCTCTTTTTCTCTTATTGTTCCTTAGTTGTCACAAGTGAATGAGGACCCTCAGTCTCTTTTGAATTCTGTAATAATAAAATCTTCCAAATGCAGGAAGACTGTATGGCAGGATTGGGCTTATTATAACTAAATTGTGGTTTTGTTGATCATGAGTAATGTAGAGAGGTGAGGTTCTTTCCATTTATAATGCTTTTACTATTTCCTAGACTGTAATAATAAGTAAAGAGTTTTCTCTCAGATGCTTTTTTCCTATTTTAAAAAAATGATAAAAATATTTGTACACTAGTTTCTTGGAAGATATTTTAAAATCATAAAAGCTCATTAGGTGCCAAACTGATTTTGTTGTTGTTGTTGGTTTTGTTTTTCGAGGTAGGGTCTTACTCTAGCCCAGGCTGACCTGGAATTCACTCTGTAGTCTCATAGTGGCCTCAAACTCCTACTTCTGCCTCCCGTGTGCTGGGATTAAAGGCATGCACCACCATGCCCAGCTCTAAACTGACTGTTTTCATACAATAGATGCCCACAATGAAAATAAATCAGATAAAAACAGAGTGATCCATTTTATAGGAGGTTGAATCAAGGTACTTTGCTCATGAATTGTAGGAAGAGAGAAGTAAGGGATTTTAGTTTTCCATGGCTCTGTCTTATAGGAGCTACACAATATCAGAACTGAGTTCCTTCGTCTGATTGAAAAACATTTAGCTGTTTTTGTTTATCTGTCATGGTAAAGAGAAGTTACTTGTA
Organism: Orientallactaga sibirica; assembly: GCA_036365145.1. NCBI lineage: Eukaryota > Metazoa > Chordata > Mammalia > Rodentia > Dipodidae > Orientallactaga > Orientallactaga sibirica. The sequence goes on along the minus strand of JAEOAD010000004.1, from coordinate 54,652,858 downwards.
CAAGACTTTTTTTTTTTTTTTAATACATTGGTCAGTTTTTTTTTTTAAAGTTTAAAGGACTCTTTTACCATAAATGTATTTATTTATGTTTCATAGAGGGCAATGAATATCACCCAGCTTCAAATTTTATGGACACATATCCACACCCTTTATTAGTGACTTGAGATTTTGTCTTACATTGAGGTAGCAGTTGGTTTCCTTATCTTGATTGTATATGCAATTATAATTTTGGACATAGTTTATATAATAGATACAAGCTCAGAATGACAGACTATATCAAACTTTTCAATCGACATTCTTCAATAAATCAGGCAATATTCTCTCTTTATGTGAGTGGAATTATTTATGAATGACTGAAATTTAGTCCTTTATTAGTATTAAACTCTCTAACCAAGAATAAATTTGGCTATAGCTAAAATAAGAGTATTACCACTAACAGAAAATTCAAGAATTTAAAAATATATATATTTGTAAGCATTTTCAAGAATCTTAAACTAAAATAATTTGTCTCAGAGGCTTACAAATGTTTATCTATAGGTAAGTGATAACAATTGTTCTTTTGTAAATGATGAAATGTACACATGTGCTATGTTCCTTCATCTAAAGAACTTATAAAATCAATCATCCTTGAAACATTTAGCTTAATCTATCATATTTTCCTATTTTGTCAAGAAGTGGGTAGGTATAACTGGGACAACAGTAGCACCTCCTAAGTAATATATGTCATGACTCCAATTTCATCTTTGGTTTAAATTTCCTTGCAGCTATTTCATACATAGCTTTCTACTTATGTACATAGTTTAATGAATTGCTTACTAAATACAATTAAATAATACCAAAATTAATTCCTAGTGCTTCATTTAGCTATGCCAATATTTCCATGGAAATACTCAAACCATCAAAGACTATAGGTTGAATATGTTCAGAACCTTAGGGAAATATACAGTTTGCCATTTCTTTATTTATACCAAATTTTATGATTATTTACAACAACTATGGTTTTTCAAATTTTTTATTATTTATTTATTTGAGAAAGATGGAGACAAAGAGGAATAGAGAAAGAGAGAGAGAGGGAGAGGAGAGAGAATGGAGGTGCTAGGGCCTCTAGCCACTGCAAACAAAATCCAGATGCATGGGCCACTTTGTGCATCTGGCTTACGTGGATCCTGGGGAATCAAACCTGGGTCCTTTGGCTTCACAGGCTAGTGCTTTAACCACTAAATCATCTCTCCAGTCCTCAACTATCACTTTTTTGTGTGTGTGTGTGTGTGAGGTAGGGTCTCACTCTGGTGCAGGCTGACCTGGAATTCACTATGTAGTCTCAGGGTGGCCTTGAACTCTCGGCAATCCTCCTACCTCTGCCTCCCAAGTGCTGGGATTAAAGGCATGCGCCACCACACCCGGCTCAACTATGACTTTTAAAGAGAAGATTTTATAACCTTATTGGGAAATTTCTTCCTATATTTCACAATATTGCCACAGTTTTAAATTTTTCCTTTATACTTAATATTCTATTAAACTGAAATTTGAATTCACTTTCTCTTTTATTATACCATGGAAAACTGGTTATGTAAATTTTACATCAAATAAATAAGTGCGAGTGCTATACCTTTTCATTTAATTTTGTCCTGATGAACATCATATTTTATAATTGCTCTATCAATATGCTGTTAATTCCATATAAAGGATGAGTCAGTCATCAACTTAAAACAAAATCTATTCAGCTGGTTAACCTATGTCTCTTGCTACAGAATTCTGAAGGCATGATCAAAGTTCCAAAAAACACTCAATTGAAACTTCTATGTAGTATAAGTCAAAGAAAGAAGAGAGAAAGAAGTTACTTCTTTACTATACACATTTCTACATTCACACATTGTGAAAATGATCCTTAATTTAAAATATAACTTGAATAGGTTGCATTTTATCAGGTCATTGCTTATAAACTAATGCCAATTATTGTAATGATCACATCCAGAAAGAATAGCTTGCAAGATGAGCAGAATTTCTATACAGAGAAATAATAAGATTTTCCTCATATTCATCACACAGTTCATCTGTCAGTGTAATTTGTGAATCAGATTAATGTGAACAGAAATCATTCTTTTCTGATGGAATTTCCCCTTAACAAAGCCTGTAGTGTACTTTTGAAAGATCTTTCTTATTTAGAATTCATTTAAAAAAATAGTAAAGTGGGAAAGAAGAAAGGTCAACAAAGCAAGTAATTAATGACAGGAATCTTAGTTTCCAGAGGAGGAAGGAACTAATGAATCGTGTTACTAAGCAGAGTTCACTGAGTACTGTTAATATATCATAAACTAAGATTTGTCACAGATAAGCTAAATATGGGAAAATTTGAAACAGATCATCAAGGTTGACTTTCTGGAGACAAAGGAAATGATATTTTTCTTTTGCACCAGTAATACTGGCCTATTGCTATGAGTAGTGTCATGTTTCTTGATACAAAAAAATTAGGAAATACAGAATTATTTCCCTCTCTTGGTGGTATTAAACATAGCTATAGCCGGGCGTGGTGGTGCACGCCTTTAATCCCAGCACTCGGGAGGCAGAGGTACGAGGATCGCTGAGAGTTCGAGGCCACCCTGAGACTACATAGTTAATTCTAGGTCAGCCTGGACCAGAGTGAGACCCTACCTTGCAAAACAAAAACAAAAAAAAAAAAACATAGCTAAGTCCAGAAATTACCATTAGTCACATTTTTCAAAGTTTATAATTTAAAAAGTATTATTATTATTGTGAAAAACATGAGTCCATTATACTGTCATGTTATTCTTTCATTACTAATATATGTTTTATGTACAAAATGATATGATTACAATTTTTCTCTTGGAGTTGAATATAAGTGAAATAAAAATGTTTTAGTGGTTTAACATCCAAGATAAATAACTGTTAAGAAAGACAGTAATATAAATACAAAAGTATTTTTAAGCTAATTGATAATGCTGGTATATAAAAAGAAACATTTGAATAATTCAGTTAAAATTAAGCTAGTATGAAATTATTCCTATTAATAATTAGTAGAAATTCATTTCCTCAGTTATTCACTATGCATTTTGCATTCACTATAGAAATGCTCACCTATGAGCACATGAAAGCTTTCTGCTGGACATTTTTATGTCAGATGGGCCACCACCCCTCTGTGCCACATGAAACACAATTAAAGTTTCAGGGCTTTCACGGAAGAACTTCCTTATTGGAATCTCCAGGTTTTTGAAAAAGTCTTGCTGTGTAGCATAGTCTGGCCTCCTTGTCCTAAGAGCTATGATTATAGGCAAGTGATAACATGCCTAACCTCAAGACACTTTTTAAAGATTGACATAGAAATTGGTACACAGTCCTGGTGAAAAGCAGTAGCACTGATTCACACCATTCACAGTCAGGATTATATCTCATTTTTGACTTATAGAATCTCTTGTCTTCAACACACAAATATACCTCTCAGATTGCTGATGGAGTATCTGTTTTGCCCCCAAGTCATCTATACCAGTAGACTAATAAAAATTTCAAAAGTTAAGGTAGCCAAAACAAGATGTCCCCCTGAAAACACACCTTTTGCTTCCCAGGTTTTTACCATCTGGTTAAAGGCATTATCATCTATAAATGTTGCCTAAACATCCCCCCAATTAAGCTGGATATGGAAGCCAGAAGAGGATGTTGGGTATCCTCTTTCATTGTTCTTGTACCCTATATCCCTGCTACATATTCTCACTGAACATGGAGCTCACTGTTTTGTGGTTAAACTGTCTAACCTGCATGTGTCAAAAGTCCTGTCTCTTCTAACTCAGGGCTGGGGCTACAGGTATGCAAAACCAAGGTAGCTTTTACCTTGGTACAGGGGATTGTTGTTGTTTTGAAGTAGGGTATCACTCTAGCTCATTCTTACCTGGAATTCACTATGTAGTCTCAGGTTGACCTGGATCTTATAGTGCTCCTCCTACCTCAGCCTGAGAATGCTAGAATTAAAGGTGTGTGCCACCATGTATGTAAATTTTAATGTAAAATTTTAAGGTTAATTCTATTAGGACACAGGTATGTTCATCCAAAGAGATGGGACGGCAAAGAGAAGTAACTGTGGTAAGCAAATTACATGTATCTAGAACTGGGCTCATCTTTTTCATATAATGCTGAGTTTTAAAACAAAAGCTCACTTCTCAGTATTTCACAAAAAAGAGAAATAAAACCTTAAATACATTAAGTAATTCCAAGTAAATAGCATCAAGAAGAGGCAAACCCGGGTCTTTCTGACTCTAAAGCAATGTTTTTCCATATTGTACCACATTTAAACTAGAGTGAGAAGCAATTTTCAGAATTTATTCCATGAAATTACTTAGGAACTGAGGACTGACACTACTTTTTCTGATGCCAACTGCAACATACCATTGATTCTTCAGAGCTCTTTTCCACCATTGATGTGGATAACTTAAGTTTCTCTTGTTTCAAAGAGAGCCTTTTGAAGTAGTGATTATCTGAATCATAAATTTTAATGGAATTTAAAAATTTTTCAAATTGTCCAGAAACTTAAAGAAAACTAACCTAGTGCCTAATTCTAGAAAGTCCAACTAAATAACTACAATCAACATATATACCCCTTGATTCTTACTCATTATTAAATACCACAAGCGTACCAACTTCCCCTAATTATTATGTTTCAAGATAAGTGTTAATCATGAAATATTTCATGTTCTTGTCTTTTGTTTATAACTCATATTAAGACAATCTATTGAAAGGAATTGAACAGAAATTTATTTAACTTTTCATTTTATAAGTATTATGTCATTACAGTCATGGATTAAACAACAATGTAAGTGGAAGGTAATATTATTATCATTCTTTCACAGATGAAGAAAGTTGTTTTGGCACTTTGTCTTATTACATTGTACTGCTTCTAATTGACCTACAGTTGGATCAGCATGCCTTCAAGGAAGGTAAACTTGATTCTAAATCTATTGATTCCTGTGGCATAGAAGGGTTCTCTTGCCCTGAAGCCTTCAGTGTCTATGGGGCACATAACTGTTGAGATCTGTTCTTTTATGGAAAAATTACAAATTAACAAAAGTAACCAAAGATGGTGACAAGTTTCTAGACAGAAAAGGATACTGAAGTTTAAAAGTTCAGCACAAGTTGATCTTGTTTTCAGTTGACTCTCTTAAATCACCTTTCCTGTAAATCAGTCATAGAATCCAGCAAATTCATATGTAATAAAAATTCATGATAATTAAAGGAAAGGGACTTTAGGAGACTTTAACTTTATTTGGATCAAAGACTCCTTTAAAGAGTTGATTATACTTACAGACACTCTATTCAGAAATTGCATCAGTATACACACACTTCTACTTCCTTAAGGTTTCCAATTTCTAAGGTATAGAGACAGGCAATAAGTATTTTCCAAAATGGGTGATATTGAAGTGAAATAGTGTGAACATTTCAAAAGATGCTCTCTTCTCCACCATGTAAACAAAACCAGGTCCCTTCTGCCTCAAGTCCCAGTAATGACTTAGGAAAAAGACATCTTTACTGTTTGAGACTTTTACATCCATGAATTTATAACATAGGAGTTTTACCTCCTAGAGAGATACTGCATTCTATATAGTACTTGTTTCAAAATTTAATTTGATGGTTAAAGTAAAGAGAATACTTTGTATTTCTTGGAAAACACAGAAATTACATTATTTGTATGAAAAAGTGGCTCAATTTAATTTTATAGCATTTCCAGGTGAAAATGAATTTCATCTGTGAGATATTGAAAGTTTATAAAGCAACTGCTCTCTCTTGCAGTTGAAGTGGATTTACTATTACAATTTTAATCCTTTAGCAAAATAAGATTCTTAAGCAGCTCTTACCTCATCAGAACCTGACCCAAAGATGAGCAAGTCAAAAGGAATAGCAGCAACCATGTCGATCAGGAACCAGCCTTTGAAGTAGTGAATGGCTATCTTGGCAGGGTCACTTACCACTTCTTCATTCTGATTTACATAGGTAGTTCTGAAGTTTATGAGAATGTCTATAATAAACATAATATCCACAATCAAGTCTACAACATTCAAAGGGCTACAAGAATAGCCACATTCTCGCCTTTTCTGTTCTTCTCTGTCATTGAGGAGAAAGGCTGCAGAGTAGGGAGTGAATATAGCAGTGTAAATGACCAAGAGCAAAATGAGCCAATCCCAGACTGCTTTGAAAGGGCTGTAGTGCAAAATTGTAAACTTGTTGATGCGCGGTGTCTGCAGCTTATATTCTGGCAGGACGTCTGCTCCCAAAGAAAGAACCTGTGTATAGGCAAGAAAAGCATATAGTACATAAAAATGTCAGTTTCTAATCTAGAAGGCCTATATATATATCAATGCAATTATACAGTACAATCTATTAGAAAATATTCATATAACTTTGAAGTATGTATGAAAACCCTCATACATTTAGATGAATTTATATATTTATAAAAAGACATATTTTGTGATATAGTTGGCTTATGAAATCTCAATGGCATTTCTTGATAAATATTTTTTCACTGAAAAAGAATGAATTCTATTCCTGAGATACTGAGAAATGGTTGTTTTTGAAACAAAGTACATGAATGATTTCAGAAAATCATAAGTCAGTTTTGGCACTTAAGTAATAAACCACTTTCATATTTAACATAGGTTGTCTATAATAAATAGATGCATACTTGGATTATACTTTGTTTGACTTACCCATGTTTAGTCAATATGTAAATCTCAATAAAATAATTGAATGATAATATATTGATATAATTATTCAAATACTTAATTAAACATCATTCCACCTATAACTTGTTGTTCCTCATGGGAGGAAGTGAATGAGATTAAATGTACTCAAAACAATCCCTTTTATAAGGTATTTCATATTCTAGGGTAATATACATTAATTAAAAACTCATTAGAGGGGGCTGGAGAGATGGCTTAGAAGTTAAGGCATTTGCCTACAAAGCCAAATGATCCTGGTTCAATTCTCCAGGACCCATGTAAGCCATATGCACAAGGGGATGCATGTATCTAGAGTTTGTTTGCAGTGGCTGGAGGCCCTGGCACACACCTATTCTCTTCTCTCTCTGTCTCTTTCTCTCAAATAGGTAAATAAAATATATTTTAAAAAAAACTCATGAGAGTTAGAGAATCAAGAAAGGATTGTGCTAAAGAAAAAGTTCAGATAATGATTTTGCATTGTCAGATTCTTACAGAAGAGCATGAAATACTAAGAGTTATTATGTTTATTTATTAATAAAGCATTAGGACAACAAAACAATTTACCTCCTAGAGTTCTAGTTTATCTGCAGTAACTTCATTATTCTGTAAGTTTTATAAGAAGTTTCAAAATCCAAAAGTTAGAACAAAAGGGTTTTACCTATAAAATGTGCCATATAGAAGAATCATGTTTAAAGGATGTGTGAGTAACAATACAATTCTGTTAATAGCACATACATACAAAATAGCTCAATTTCTAATTTCACCTACTTTGTTTTCTTAGACTAGGTTCTTTTAGACAACAAATATATTATTGGTTTTCCAGCATGGATCTCAGATAATCTGTTGGATGGTTAAACAGTACTTTATATTTTTGGTAGTTGTATCCAGTTTGAATTTATTTTGAGAATAATAATGAACTAACTAAGGCAAACTTCAATATTAAACTTTATTTTAATTGTTATATCCAATACTTTATTTTCCCATATAAGTTACTATCCTTATATTATAGCAGATTTGAAAAGTTAATCCATAAATAAGATGTGAAATGAGTCATCAAGTACTCTGACAGAATTCTGTCTTCTTTTGGGAAACCTTGTAGGTCTCACTGATCAATAGTTTCTTGTGGATGTTAACCACATGCTGGTATTGGGAGTTACAGGTCAGTGCCAAAGGAAAAGAAGGAAGAAAAAATATAGGTAATATGAAAGAAATAGAAGAGAGAGAAGAGGGAGTGATACAGAGAGAAAGAGGATAAGATTGAAGTAAGTCTTCATCCTACCTTCTCCTGGCCCCAGTGATTCAGGTGTTCTCTCCTGGCACCTGATGCAGATTTGACCTTTTAGTATGTCCTTCAGGATATAGGATTTTATGGTACCATTTCCATTTGGGTGCAGTGTTTTGTCCTGCCACACCCCCCTTCCCTGCCCTCCCACCTCCCTATTGTCCACTCCTTGAGATGTTTAGTAGTTGTGTCAGCATCTCAAGAAAATGCAAATTAGGAGCCACAGATGAGTGAGACCATGTGCCGCTTATCTTTCTGTGATTGGGTGAGTTCTCTAAGAATGATATCTTCCAAGTTTGTACTTGATGACTCACCAAAGGTTATTGGTAAGACCCTACTGCTGAAGACATCATATGCTGTTCGGATGGAACTTGGAGAGACCTGGATGGAATCTGGAAGAGAGTCAGTCCCCAGACAGTTAGCTTCTCTAGTGCCAAAAGGTGCTAAATAAGTGACTGGGGAAAATGACCAACATCTGTCTAAATGACTCATGGTCTTAGCTACTCAGCAGCAAACAACCTGACAGATGCTCACACAAGTTCAGTAGTGGCACACAGCCATGGTGGGTTACCAACTGCTCTAGATTTGGCTAACGGATCTGCTCAGTGGAATGGAACCCATATCTGGAAATGGAAAACAAGTCAGAACCATATCCAAAAACGAGCCTGCTCTCCAATATCAAGCTCCCACCATTGGGATACAAGAGGGCCTACACCTATTAAATTCTCCCTAAAATAATAATGGTTATCCATGTTCCTTCCACTGACCTCACTCTCCATTGGAGAATCTGCTTCTCTATTTCAGATGGACGCATATCCTGAGGAGAAAATCAGCCCATCTTACCACATCAGGGCACCAGATGAAGCCATTGAGCTACAGGGGAAATGAGCAAGAGTGCTGCTTTCTTGGTGAACCTGGTATCAGCATAAGGGCAAAGGAGATAGACACAAAGGAATCTCAACCCCTTCCAAATCAGATATCCAGAGACACAGAGACTCACAAAACCTTGTCATTGAAAAAGACCTAAAATGTACCCAACATGGCTCAGGGAAACTCGTGGAAGAGGGGATGGAAAGATTGTTAGAGCCATGACTTGGGTCATTATACACAGAGTCATTGCCTCTCCTGCATAATTGATGGCTACCCACAGAAGGCACACACATAACCCATGGGGGGGAGGACAGGGAGAAGTCTAACAATGGTACCATCATGGCTGTATATATACATAACTAATAAAAATATATTTTAAAAAATCTGATATTGGATAAAATGAGGAATAAAGTAGTTTTCTGTGATTAAAAACGATGTGAAATTACTTTTAAATATAAATCTTTAACATAAGCAAGATTTTTTGCATAACAGTTAAACCAATTTAAATAATTTTGAAAAAATAATAAAGATTTTGACCTGATTATTTGGCCAGCTCAGAGTAAATCTGAATCAATTGTATGATAAATTAGGCCTTTATTTTAAGCCCTTGTGGAAAAATGATAGGAATTAAGTATTAGCATCAGATAAACATAGGAAAAACAATTTTATCATTTAAAACTGCTAAAAATCAAGCTGGGCATGGTGGCGCATGCCTTTAATCCCAGCACTTGGGAAGCAGAGGTAGGAGGATCGCCTTGAGTTTGAGGCACCCTGAGACTGCAGAGTGAATTTCTGGTCAGCCTGAGATAGAGTGAGACCCTACCTTGAAAAAAACCAAAAACCAAACCAAAACAAAACACAACAAAACAAAAAAAAACCTGCTAAAAATCTCAGAATCCAAGATATAGAAATATATAGACATTTAACTTTCAAACCCAAATTGTAAAAAATATTTAATTACTTTTCATTTGAAAAGTGAAAATTAATATATTTCTATTCCCTTTGGATTTAGCGAAGAGAACAAATGAATGACAGCTTGGTCTGAAAGAATGCTTCATCACTTAAGCTATCATTATGTTCCTTTCTCAAAATCCAGGGAATACTCAACTTACACAAAGTGAGATCTAAAGTATTATTTGTGGTTTTGCCATCATGTAGAATATGTATCTATCACATTTTCCCAGCTCCTCTCCTATTAGATTCCTCAATGCACACAAAAAAACTCAAACAAAATAAGGCTAGAACTTTTGAGCTGCTTAGTTCTTCTTAAATCCTTATATCCACAAATTCCTCTCATAAGTGCACATTGTCATCCAAAGAGAATAGCAACATTCCCCATATGTGGCAATCTGGTAGAAGTAGAAATGAAAATGCTTACAGTATCTTGAACTCTCACTGAGAAGGCAAGTTCCATACAAACATTTGACATCTATCTGTTCATTGTGATCAGAGCTAGAGACCAACAAATGGAGACATCACTGTTTCTGACAACATGGAGTGGAGGCCATGTTGGGAGACAGATGTACAGGAAGATGGGAACCCTGTTGAGGTCCACTTTGCTCCAGTGTCTGAGGCTGTGGTGGGTGGCATCGTCATAGAAGACTTTCAGGAAAAGATGGAAGCTGTGTTGAGATGCTGAGAAGAAGTTAAAAATGGATGTTGTAGGGGCAGGCATGAGTTGGCAAGGGAGAAACAGTATGAGTAGGGGAGAAAATCAACAAAGTTAAAGAAGCATAAAACTATATGTGACATTTCAAGGAATTGTAAGAAAACTTCCTTTTTGCAGCACAATAAAATGTAAGGTAAATAGTAGTAGAGGATAGCAATGGAGAGGGTGTCGACCAGAGTAAATGGGACATGTTGGAGACTTCAGGCATTAAGTTTTAGGTTAAAGGCTTTTCATACATAATTATAATTTTTAAAGAGAAGTATATTTATTTTAAAATCTGTGAGATTTATATTATTCCTAATTAAAATGCTTACAAATGAAATGATTAAAATTGCTTGGGTTTCACAATATGGCTATTATGGGTTAAATTGTATACTTCTAAAACACATGTTTAAGTCCTAATCCTTTGTAACTGTGAATATGACCTTATTTGAAAATAAGGCTAATACAGGTATAATCAACTCAAAATGAGGTCATAGTGGTTTGGATTAGGCCTGTGATGGATTATATTATTTGCCAACTTGACAGGACCTGGAATTACCTAGAAAATTAGCCTCTGAGGGATGATGTAGGTTAGGATAGCTTTTGAGCATGCCTGTGAGGGGTTATCTTGATTAGGTTAATTGAGGTGGAAAGACCCACCTTAACTGTGGGCAGCACCATTCCATGGGCCAAGGTCCTGGGCTGGATACAAAGGAGAGAGATGGGTGAGCACTAGCATTTATCACTCTCTGCTTCCTCACTATGCTGAATGTGACTAGCTGCCTATGCCTTCCCTGCCATGATGGACCAGAGTTATAAACTGAAATAAACCCTTCTTTAATTGCTTCTAGTCTGGTGTTTTGTTCCACCAGTGGGAAATTAACTAATACAAGGCCTGAATATAATACATAATGTTCTTATAAAAGAAGAGATTTGGATGCAGAGACACAAAGACACACAGGGAGGATGCCACAAAACAATGGAGGGAGATATAGCTACAGTCTAAGAAATGTCAAAGGTTGTCTATATCTGCTTATACCTAAAAGGGCACAAAGCAGATTTTATCTACTCCACCCAGAGGCAGCCACCTTACCAATAACCTAATTTGGATCTTACAGAACCAAGACTTAATGAGAAAATAAAATTTTATTTTTCAAGACACTCAGTTTGTGATATTTTATTACCTGCAGCTTTAGGAAACTAACAAAATGGAAAAAGAAAAGAAAAAAAGATAATTATAAAATACTTAAATTCAGTGAGTGATTCAAAGCTATTCTCATTAATTCAGTATTTGGTAATTCCATAGAAAGAATTGACCAATTGCTACTTTTTATGACTCAATATAATAGGTAAAGTAGGTTTTCAGTTTCATTTCTAAGTTCAATACCTGTTTGAAAAGTATGTTGTTAAAATAGTGTTACAATGTTCAAAGATGTAGTTCAAAGATGTAATTGCTATTTCAGGATCATCTAACATAAGCCTTAAGGCAAAAATTGCTCTTGTGGGGCTTTAAAAGCCAATTTAAATTGCATTACTTTATACTTCTATAAAATGTTTTATTTACTTAAATTTAACTTTTGCTTTAGGGCACTATTGAAGTCTGCAATAAGTGATTAATCCAATCATCTCTGATACTGGATTTACAGAATGTTTTATCTGTTATATTGTGATATACCAACACATACTTCTATAGAACTATTGCACCTTTTTAAGTACAAGATCTTGTTTTGTTTATAAATTGTTAATAATTGGTGTAGTACAAAATGTTATAGTACAGGTTCTTTTGACTTCTGCATGGGTCCACATGTATTATATGATCATTCAACCATCATTTGACTTTTACTAGTCAGAGTATTTATACATCATACTTTAGTACTATGAGGTCTCAATATAAATTTAAATATATTCTTGGGCATTAAAATCAGGTAGGTGGAAATTCTGAGCTATTAGTTAATTATTTTCATGATTCAGATGAATATTGTAGTACTTTAACATTTTCACTAAGAACTCATGGCTCTTTGAGAATATTTCTTTTCATGAATATCAGTTTGAGAACTGTTAAATGTTACTAGGCAGTGGATTCAAGGTGGCTGTATGTAGCTTTGATGAATGTATCTGGCAATATAATGTTTGCAAAAACCAAAGCAGATCAGAGCTAGAGATCAGAGCTCAGTGAGGACTTCAGTATCTCAAGAAATATATGAGACAACAGTAAAGGCTAGGCATCTGAAAAAGATAGGACAGGGCATACCTGAGAAGTAAATCTCTCAGGAGAGGAGGATGAGAAGTGGAGACATCTTCTTTTTGTATGACTCCAATACTAACAAGTCTAAATGAGAAAGCACTAAAAATATAAATCTCTGAAGCCAGAAACAAGAGGAAGAGCACTAGACTATAAATCTGAAGACCTGAACTTGAGTTTCAGATGTTATTTTGCTCATAAATCATTAATCTCACTGTAACCAGCTTTTTTCAACTGTGAGATAAGGATACTAATCTTTGCCCAAATCAATCATATATATGTGTATGTGTGTGTGATTATATATGTATGTAGTATATATAAATACTATATATGTGTAGTATATATAAATACTATATATGTAGCATATATAACTACTATATGGGATCAGACGACTTTTATGAATTTCATAATAAAATGGGAAATGTTTACATGCATATAAAGTATTTTTATTATGGTTAGAGTTGTAAGGATGTTTATATCCTGGTTCAATCATGCTGATGATAACCAAAATATTTAAATATTGACCGGAATTATTTGTTATCTACATCTTATAATAGATGAGGACAAAATTTAGTGATTTAAATTATTAATCATGCTGGGTGTGGTGGCAAATGTCTTTAATTCCAGCACTTCGGAGGCAGAAGTAAGAGGTTAACTCTGAGACTACATAGTGAATTGAGTCTGAGCTAGAGTGAAACCCTATCTCGAAAAACAAACAAACAAACAAATAAAAATACTTATTAATCATTTTGGGGTGGTTATATAGATCGTTTCTAACAAACAGTTGCTCTCTTGAGTGTCTAAAGGATTTATCTATTTTTAAATGACAATGTTATTTCATTATTATACTTTTTCTACTTTCAGAAAACTGAATTTAGAATTAGTATCTTATTTTTTCCTATTTCCTTCTATATTGTTTTAGGTAGGATAATGCAAATGCATTTTAGAATGTTAATAATGTATTTTGAAAAAAAATAAATACATAAATTTTAACTTTTTTAAAGTTTGTAGTCTATTTTTATTTATTTATGTGACAGAGAGAGAGAGAGAATGCGTGTGCCAGGGCCTCCAGCCACTGCAAACGAATTCCAGATGCATACTCCCCTTTGTGCATCTGGCTAACATGGGTCCTGGGGAATTGAACCTGGGTCCTTTGGCTTTGTAGGCAAATGCCTTAACTGCTAATCCATCCCTCCAGCCCAAAATACTTAAAATTTAAGTCAAAGGTAAGTTAAAATTCATCATAAAAACAGGTTAGAACACTGTTTTTGAAAATGAATGTTAGGTAGGTAATTACTTATCAATATGAACAGACTTCTTAGAGTCCACTAACTACAAAAATCTTCCTAATGTATTCCATTTTCTTAAAAGTGCCAACTTCTCCCACACATTTGAGAAGTAACATACTTTAGAAGGATAAAACATGATTAATTGAACTATTATAAGAATTTTCTTTTAAGACAGAATGAAATAAAGGGAGGGGACTTTTCCTTTATAGAAAAGGGAAATTCTATGTTCTTCAGAAAGACATTTCTATTTCTTTTTCCCCCAAACCACTAATTAAATGTACAGTTTATCACAGATTAAAGTATGGTTTTCTTTACAAGTATAATTTTTCTTCTTGCTAGCATGTTGCTATTTGTTTAACTTCTAAGTTAAATGTTATATAAAACTAAAATCTTTATATGAAATAGCTCCATTTATTCAATGGAGATCTACTGTGAAAATTTTGTGCGAACACCAGGATTAATAACTACTCTTGTCTTTTGAAAAGTGCAATAGGGAACGATTAAGCCTTCCAAAAGATTATACAGTACTTTTGGCAGCTGTTAAACGCCATGCTGAGGTGTTGGTGGTGCCTGCTCATCTGTTATTTATCTTTTACTTGGGACTTGCACTTAACTAATAGGCTGGCTGTATTTTTATCTATGAGAAAGAGTACTCAGTAACAAAATGAATCAGATAGATTATACAGTATCAGGAAAGATTTAAATTCCCCAACTTTTCAGCATATAATTTGATCCAAACCTGAGTAATTATCACTGAAACAAGCATTTACTGATGACTACCCAGAACTCAAATAATCTATGCAAAAATTTACAATATTTCAAATCTGTCAAAAAGGAAGTTATTTTTAATTAAATAAAGTATTAAAAATTAGTAGTAGAATTATTGCAGTATTCTGGATTCGAATGATTTTTTTAAGGCTTGGATTAAAATAGACTGTGTGAGCTGGATTGAGTATGGATTATTGGATTATTTTGCAAAATTCAGTATCACTTAGCTTTATTCAGGTTCAACCACATACCAAGTTTAGCATTGTGTTTTGATCTGTTTTATAGACTAACCTAAATTACATTTGCTTTTTCATGTATAAGACTCTGAATGTAGTACTGTAGGGAGTCAGAGGCTTAGGAGATCAAGTAGAGAAAACTGAAACTTAAAAAAGTCACATTTCAGGGCTGGAGAGATGGCTTAGGGGTTAAGGTGCCTGCTTCCTAAGCCTAAGAATGCTGGTTCCAATCTCCAGCGGTTCCAATCTCCAGGTCCCACGTTTAGCCAGATGCAAAGTGACACAAGTGTGCAATGCTGCACTAGACCACAAGGGGGCACACACATCTGGATTTCGTTCTCAGCAGCTGAGACACACATCTCTGGTGCACCCATCTCTGTCTCTCCCCCACCGTCTCTCTCTCCAAAAAAATTAAAAAATAAAAATAATATTTTTTAAAAAAGTCACATTTCAACATTTCATTGTTATAAGAGATGTGGTGTTTGAATGAGATGTTTCCCTTAGCCTTATGTGTTTTGAATATTTGGTTCCCAGTTGGAGACAATTTGAGAGGTGGAGCCTTGTTAGAGAAGGTGTGTTGCTGGGGGTGGATTTCAGGGTGTTGCAGTCCAGTTCTCCTTGCTAGTAGTAGCTCAAATCACTCTTGCTGTTATCTCCTACCTGCTATGGCAAGGTATGTCCAGGTCTGTTCTACCATCCATTTCTTGCCATGCTAAAACTTTCACTTCAGACTATAAGCCAAAATTAACTCTTTCCTCTAATCAGCTACCTTTGGTTGAATATTTTGTCCTAGCAATGTGAAGATAGCTATTTCGGAAAACTGATGCTAATAAGTGGGGCTGTTGCTACTATAAGCTTGACTATATGGTGGTTTTTGGTCTTTTGGATCTGATTTGCAGGAAGTATATGGCAAAGTTGGAAACTTTGGACTAAGAGAAACCTTGCTATATTATAAGAAAAGCTTGGTGGACTGTTTTGGTGAGAGTGTGAATGACCAAAATACATAAAGAACTGTGGACTGTAGAGGCTTGGTTTATGAGTTTTCTGAGGAAAATAAAAAGAGGACTTTGTTGAGACTTTTCTAGATGCAGTATAGTTTGTGTAAGAGGTTGACAGCTATGTCTGTTTTCTAAGACTTTAATCAGGATTGGATTAAAAATAATGGACAGGGCAGTATGAGCAGAGTCAGTTCTTGAGTACAGAGACTGCAAGTTTTAACTTTAATTGTTTAAGAGGTTACCACCATAGAGATTAGGCCAGCTACTCTTCACTGAGTCAAGAGGAACATGCTAATTCTGTTGAAACAAGGAGGGGCTGAAAAAAAAAAAAAAAGAATGATAAAGGAGTATCCTTCTCTTTAAAGTCAACTTTATTCTCCCTGGATTAACAATTTTGTCAGCCTTGCCCACCTGGTACTGGTTTTGGAGGATAGTGAATGTAGGAAAGAGACAATCATTGGATTTTGAACAGTTTTTTTGAAGATGGTCCCTAGGCAATATGGAACAGGGTCATAGACACTGCATAGAGGCCTTGAGGGGTAATAACATGGAGCTATGAAATTAATCATGGGTTGTAATGGAGATCCTGTGATTTGGAAGATGCCAGGACTATATAATGGCTGCCAAGGGGAGCTGTGGGCCACTGTTTGACTCCCCCCCCCGCCAGGCTGTATTTAAGACAGAATTAGAAGCCCAGAGACTTTTGTCATGGGTCCCAGATCCTGGACATGGAACTGCAGGGTTTGATGTTTTGTCCTGCTGATGTTTGATCTTGCTTTGATCCACTATGCTTTCCTTACTATGTCTTCCTTCTGCATTAGGAAAATTTACTCTGTGCCATTATGTGTTGAGAGTATTTGTGTTTTAATTTTGCAGACTCACACTGTCTTAAATGAGACTTTAGACTTTAGATTTTTTTTGGAGAGAGTCAGAGAGAGAGAGAGAGAGAGAGAGAGAGAGAGAGAGAAATGGTCCTGCCAGCAGCATCTCAGCTGCTGTGAAGGAATTCCAGATGTATGAGCCCCCTGTGGTCAAGTGCAGCATTGCACCCTTGTTTCACTTTGCGTCTGACTAAATGTGGGACTTGGAGAATTGAACGGGTGTTATTAGTCATCTCTCCAGCCTTACACTTTAGATTTTTGAATAATATTTGGACTGATAAAAGCTCTAGGGATGTTTAACATTGAATTGAATGCATTTTGCATTGTGAGATAATCATGAGTCTATAGGGGCCTGAGGCAGAATGTGTTGTTTTTAATATGATGCTTCACATAAACTCTTGTGCTTTAAATACTTGGTTACTTGGTCCTGGGGCTGGAGAGATGGCTTAGTGGTTTGCCTGTGAAGCCTAAGAACCCCTGTTTGAGGCTCAATTCCCCAGTACCCACATAAGCCAGATACAAAAGGTAACACATGTATGTGGAGTTCGTTTGCAGTGGCCAGAGGCCCTGGTGAGCCCATCCTCTTTATCTCTCTGTCACTCTCAAATAAATAAATAAATAAACAAATAAATAAATAAAAATAATAAATTTCTAAACACTTGGTCCTTATCTGATGGAAATTTGGGAGGCAGAGCCTTGCTGGAGGAGGTATGTTGCTGGGGGTGGGCTTAAGGCTATTATAAACCAGTTCTCTTTGCTGGTAGTACTTCAGCTTACTCTTGCTGCTGTCTTCCACTTGCTTCTGTAAGATATGATGCTTATTCTCTGCATTACCACCCTTTCTCAGCCATGATGAAGGTTTCCCTCCAGGATGCAAACCAAAACGAACTCTTTTTCCCGTTAGCTACCTTGGGTCAGGTGGTTTGTTTTAGCAGCATGCAGGTAACTACAACAGGAGTAGAAGACATCTACTGGGAGGCAGATTCTGACCAATGTTTTGTGAGCTGTCTTTTGAGAAAAACAACTGTTACCAGTTTATCAGAAGCAGCTGGAACCAATCATGAAATAATCTTGAATTTTAATCTGTTGACACTCCCCCATAGAAGGAAGGGAAATGATGTTAGACCCTCACCTTAAATCTAAGGTTCCCTGCTGCATGCCCACCATATGCAATGATACATAAGGTCTTGTGGTCTCAGAAGAAGATGAAGTATATAGAAGGTAGATTAAGGCATGGAGAGGGCCATCTATATAACTATAGGGAGATGATCACACATGCTGGAATGAGTCTTCTCCATGTTGTGGCTGCTTTGGAGTCTATACACTCTTAACCCCTAACTCGTGCTCTGTAAGTATCCCTGATAAACTCATTGGTTCACAAAATCTAGTTTGGTGCTTTTGTTTGCCATTTGTGCCCTATATAGGGTGAATCAAAATGTGTTTGTGTCTTTCCAGAGGAAAATGTTCATACAGAAATGAAAGATATAGGTTGGATGATACCTTAAACACTTACTGTATTTATAAGTTACTATATACATACAAAATGAGAGGTTCTTGCAGAGCCATATGCTCTTAAATTCCAAGCAAGTCAATGGCTAGCTGGACAGTGCATTTCATCATTATGCTCACAGCCCTTGTACCTGGCTTCGCTGAGGGGTGCATGGGAACATCATGTAGCTGATTTCAGATTTTCTCTTGCCTAATATATAACTTGTCTGCACCTCTTCTCTCCTTTTACTCTTCTCTTGAAATTATGATGCACATTTCTCTCCATATCCCTTATTCTTATATAAAAATTAATTTAATTCTTGATAAAATAGAATTCAAGAGAATGAATACTTTGCACAGTTGTTTATAAGTGAGGCTTTTGCAGATGATTTTCAAAAGTATATCTGACTGAGGGGCAAGTTTGGAGCTAGGGAAGCAAAATAAAAATTTGGCTAGAATAGATACTGATGTCAATAAAAGAGGTGTTTGGAAGTAGTAAGGAGGTCTGGGTTAGAGCTTGGAAGGGGGCTCGAGCTAGGGATTATGAAAGCTATAGTTCTTTGGGCCTAGCTGGAGAATATAGATCATGGTGTTGTGTCCTTGGTGGACATGCCATGACTCCTATCTGTCTGCCATGATGTAAGTGACTTTGTTTTACCACATATTTTCTGCCATACTTTTAAGCCTCAGTTTAAGCCCACAACAGTGGAACCAGTCATCAATGGTCCAAACCTTTTAAAATTATGAAGCAAAAAAAAAATACTTTTTTACTTAAGTTTTTCCAGTAAAGATTCAGGTACTGTCACATTGATACAAAATAACTAATATATATTAGCATCAAAATTTTTAAAAAGTAAGACATTTTGGGCTAGGGTTTTAGCTCAGTTGACAGTGTTGTCTTAAAAGCATAAGAATTTGAGATAATGCCCAGTACCCATATAAAATGCCAGTGTGGCAATGTGTGCCTGAAATCCCAGAGCTGGGGTAGCAGAGACAGTATGAGTTCTCTAGTTCACTGACTAGCCAGGCTAAGCTAATTGGTATGCTCTAAACCAATGAGAAACAATGTCTCAAAAAGAGGTAGACTGTGTTCTGAAATAAATCAGTGGAGTATGGCCCCTGGGCTCCATACATACATGCATATACATGTGCACTCATATACCTGTATGTACACATGTGACCACATACATAACACACCCGATATAAACACAAATAAAGATAATTTATACTAATTAGAAATTCATTATATGCCAAATATTATTGAAACTGCAGGTTCCAGATTCAGTCAGGACCCTGTTTCCTATAGCAGCATTTCCATTGCTGTTTGAAAACCCTCCCTGTATCTGAGCATGCTGTCATATACCTGTATTCTGAGTGCTCAGGCTTTGGTATGTTTTAGGCTAGCCAGGAATATCTCGTGAGTTCCATAATGGCTTGCACTACAAAATAAGAGCCTCTTTCAAAAAATCAATATCTCCCCAATTATCAATTATAGCAAAATGATATCTATAGGCAACAATATCTATAGGCAACTATAAACTAATTGAGATAAATACATAAAATTCCACATATAGTCCCTGCTTAATGTAGATGCCCTTGTGCCAATTATATTTACCTAAAATCAATAAAAGTTAAAAGACAAATAACAGTGTCAATGATAATTATTGAGTGAACATAGTTCTCTGTCACTCTTGGAACATGTCAGTTGTACAAAGTTAGACACATCAGAAGACAGGTAATTAAGTCTATTGATTGTTGTGTTTACTAATAAGATAAAAAATGTTAACTTCCCATTTATCACACTTTTGTCCATGTCTAAAGTGGTAATTCAAGGAAGCAATGCTGTCTTTAAAAATCAATCACTTTGAAAGGACCCGTTTAAGGAAGGGACAAGATATGTCCTCATAAATTCAAGTGCCCTAAAATTCGGGGACATTTTGTTAGCCTGGATGGAATAGCTATCATAAAAAGAATGGGACATTGAATGAGTGGTTGGAGAAAATTACTTTTAGCATCTTGGGAGATTACATGAATTTCTTGATTTTGCTCTAAGTAGTGAAATGATATTTTTTAAAAAATGAATTCAGTAGGTATTTATGGTGGCTCTGTCAGTTTTAAAGGTTTAGTGTACTTTCCAAGGATCCTACAGAAATGAAATGTACTGCAAAATGATTAGTATAGATGATTTCTGAGGTTCTTCAATTTTATTATTTTCTTAACTGGAAGTTTGTTTACATGATTTTTGCTGTATTATCCATCATGCACAAATTAGGATTAAGGTATGATAAGGGAATACATTAGAAATACAACCCATGAGAATTATAGGATGATGGGAAATATAAATAAGTGTGTGTGGAAGCAAGCAGACAATTGTGCATTGTCATTGCCCACAGATAGATGGATTGGCTTTTATGAGTTCTATGAAATTATTGAAAAGAGTCAAGTTTATGCAGAGCTGTTTATTTCTCATGGTGTATGTGTTTACTCTCTTTATCAAGTTCTGAAAGTCACCTATTAGCTCTAAGAAGTTCAAAAGCCTGGAAAAGGGCATGCACTTCGGTGAGTCTTTTAGGACTATAAACACAATTATAATCAGTAGGCGAGAGAGGGAGAGAAAAAAGAGAGAGATTAGTAGAACATGTGCTCAAAGTCAAAATAAAATAAAGGATGGCATCTTGCCTCAAAAATATATGGATCCCATATTGATATATATCTTATGAATACTTATAAGGTGAAGGTTCTGCTATATCTCAAACCTGAGCTTTGCTTTGATTTTGTGATAGGTATGTTCATTATGCTTATTTTATGATGGCATGTATTATAGAAGTATGAAAACATCATACTCTACTCCATGAGTATATACAATTATCATTTGTCAATAAGAAATCAAATTCAATTAGGAATATAAAGAAAGGTCATTTATCAGTCCAGCTAATGTTCCAACTGGGAAATGTCATTTTATTAGAAATTGAGCAAACTCCACCACTAAGATGCCTTGGCAACTGTGACATTCATGATTTGCAATTGATAAGTCTTACTTGGTTGGGCCGTGTCTAATGTTTAAAAGTTGCTTTTGAATCTGTAATATTTAATTCAACTGCAGTAATCTACTCAAGTCATTTAGTTTAGTAACAGGTTCCTGGAAGCCTGTCTTTTGTCTTCCAGACTTATTGTTTTGGGTGGTCTGACAAACTTCACTAGGAACCCATAAAATCAAGGAATTTTCCAGTGTCAGAATACTATAGCCCAACTAAGTACAACCATAAGAAGTTTAAAAAAAAAAAAAAAAGAAAGAAAAAAGAAAAGAAAAGATACATACTGTTAAATCTTAATTTTTCTCCATATTTATCCTTGCTTTCACTCTTTCCTTTCTCCCCATCCCATGCTTTCTCTTACTTCTTCCAAAATGAAAAGGCATGGCAGAAATCAAATTTGCTCAAAGGATAATTATGAATTAGGTCATAGATTTGTTAAATTTTATACTCCTTGAGGGCATTATCCATGGTTAGTCTATTCTCTGCACAATACCACCTCACAACCATTGTCATCCATATAATAAACATTCAGCGACATTTTCCATTGTCTGACTAACCTGTGACTTAAGTGGTCAAACATATATGAGGATAAAGATGTTGGTTGTGGGCTGGAGAGATGGCCTAGCAGTTACAAAGTCAAAGGACCCATGTTGGATTCCCCAGGACCCATGTAAGCCAGATGCCCAAAGGAGAGCATGCATTTGGAGTACATTTGCAAAAGCTGGAGGCCCTGGTACACCCATTCTCTTTCTCTCTCTCTCTCTCTTTTTCCCTACCTATTTCTCTCTCTCTCTCTCTCTCTCTCTCAGAAATAAATAAATAAAAACAAAATACTTTAAAAAGAAGTTGGCTATGTGCAAAGCTACTTTGTTTTAAATTTCAAAGATCTTTTGAAAAATGTCTTTCTAGGAATAAAAATATTTCCTAAGTATGATATAGCTAATTTGATTACAAAAATTAGGAATATATTTTATGGTACAAATTAAACAAAAACCTAGAGCAACATTGATAAATACAGTTAAATAATCATTCAGTCCTCAAAAAACTACTGAATACACCTGGATCATAAGAGAAAACTTTAAATAATACAATATTTTAATTATTACATGTTTTCTATTCTCCCAAGATGAAAACAAATCATGTATATTGCTAAAAACTATGATGAATCTTAGAATTATCTAAGAGTACTAGTCAATAAAGAGTTATTCCTAAAAGCTGGCTAGGAGTATCAGTGAAATAACATTGTAGCCTAACCAACTAGCAACCAAGGCTTTTAAAAGCAAATCCCTTCCATATCATATGAAGAAATTCTGATACAGTTCATTGCAAAATCACCTGTAATCTTTTCACTAACTTTAATCCAATGAGCACATGAATGATTTGAAATAAATGAAGAGAAATAAATATGACATTTTAGCTTATGTACAAGATGAAGTAGAAAAATAATTTGTACCAGAAATTCATTAACTTCCTATTTTTGTGCATTACCTCACAGGGATAACTTCATAGGTGGTATTTTTTCTTGAATCTAAATAGTCCTGAATTTCTTTTTGGCTGATATTATGCCATATGTCTTATGAGAAATGTTTTTTACCTTTTTGTTTTTAGAAAAAATAAACTACAGGATTGGAGAGATGGCTTAGTGGTTAAGGCACTTTCATGCAAAGCCAAAGGACCCAGGCTCAATTCCCCAGGACCCATGTAAGCCAGATGCCCAAGGGGATGCAGGAATCAGAAGTTTGTTTGCAGTGGCTGGAGGCCCTAGAGCACCCATTCTCATTCTCTCTCTCCTGCCTATTTCTGTCTCTTAAATCAATAAATAAAATAAAATAAACTACAAAGATTTTTTGACTCTTATCTCTGTTCCTTGGGGTAGGCATGAATCTGATAATACCTAGCTGAAACAAAAATATCATCCAAGTGTGAGGAACAAATAGCAATCAAGCCAGTGCATGCCTCCTGATGACGTCCTCAATAATCTCTAGCTTAACCCATGCGGAAAATACTATTATGAACATGCATCCATTTCCTTGATTTCTTCATTCTTATTATAGCTTTTGTATCTCATGACTGTATAATATATGCCATTTTTTTTCAAATATGGCTAAAATCTACCACATCTAATTTTCCATCAGATAGATATAAATAACAAAAGGCACATATTATCTCCTTTAGATCCTCTTTCTAATTTTGTATGATAAATAGGAACATGTCCTTTAATGTAAGTTATTTTATAAATACCTCATACTAATTCTGCCTTTAGCATTTCATGTGTAAAATGTAAACTAAGGGATGCTATTAGATACTGACATCAACATGTTGCTTCTCCACAGCCTGGATTTCATGGTATAATAAAATTTGCAAAGCATCAGGCATATCAAGGGGTTCACACATTTTTATTTCATTATTATGAATATTTGGAAAAATGATTTTTGCCATGATTATCTCATAAAATAAAATTAAAATTAAAAAGGAAAAACTCAGAATAAAAGAGAATTGTCATTTTAAACAGGTAAATTCAGCTTTATGAAAACACTATCTTATTTCTCTTAACCTTCTTCCTTTTGTTGTGGGTTTAGCTAACCATTGGATAAGACCGCTTTGCAACCCACGCAATGGGCAAATTGTGAAATGAATGATCTCAACTCTAAAATAAGTTGAATAATCTATCTCTGATTCCCTCCCAGCTTTAAAACTGAATTTCACTTTGGTAGTTACTTTTTGTTCTGTGAATTATTTTACTTATCAAAGTACTTATTGTGTTGGTGAAACTGAATGCAAGCACCTTGATGAAAGGCAATTTCCTATTAAAATAGTTTAAATTTTCTCAGCTTCCCAACATGTAAACTTTATTTCCTTGAGCATAAACATGTGTCACGTGTACTTAAATGACAGGCAATTACTATTGCTGGGTACAACTTCATGGTAGGAGGTCTCTGGGACAAAGGTTTCTACCTGAGTGTAATTTGTGTTTAGTTCTACTGTACTAGGGTGAAAACTGCCTGAGATCAATCATTTGGTCACAGCGTTATTGCTCTGTGCAGTGATAATATAGTAATTAATCTATGTTACAGTGGGTGTTGCTGTTTTGTTGAAGATATATGTAGGATCTGACTCTAGGTAACTGAATATTAATATTACACATTTATCAAAACATCCACTAAATAGTGCATAAACATGCATTCTATTGTGCAGTCACACATCCTCTTGATGCCATTTTTATCTTTTTTCTCAATGCATACTTAAGTAGTTATAGATCCAAAGCAGACATCTACTTTCATGAATAATAGGATAGCTGCTATTAATTACATTTCAAATTTATCATCAGCTTCATATTACGGTGTGTTCCTTTGAACTAAACTCAAACTATGAAGATGATCAGAATTTACCCAATATTGCATGGAATGAAAGTTAACATCCTATTGTACTATTTTTATTAGAATCCTTTGCTTAATTACTGCATACAATTCTTTACTCCTATAAATTCAGTGTTACACCTGCATTGTGAAAATGCTTATAAATTATATTAGATACACACATATGATATCATTGTATATATAGACAGAGGAAGGAAGAGCCTAAAAATAATGAAAGAGACTGTATGCTAAATGTGCTATGGAACTCTTGTCTAGAAAGAGTGCACTGTGGAAAAAAAACTTTAAACATATCAAAAATATATCTGTATCACACCTTCAAAGACTCAGGTATATAACAGAAGAGATGGTAGAAAGAATGCAATAGCCAAAGGATGAGGAGAAACATGTTGGAATGCTGTCTTCCAGATATGAAGTGGCCATTGTATTCATGAACTCACTGAGGCTGTCATTACCTGCACGTGACATGCATGCTATTGGACCCATCAAAAGGTAGTCATGGATCATGAAAGAGGGCCAAAAAAAAAAAATACATCAATAAAGAAGAGGGTCTAGAAGGAAAGAAGTAACCTCACTGGTGAGTAGTTTTTTCTTCATTTAATTTGAGGAAACATAACAGGCTTTAAATGATTGCTATTCAACCAGCATACTCACAGTTATCTAATTGCCAGTATATTTTGGGAAATTTTAATTTAATATTAATATGTAAAATAAATTCTGAAATGAGGAATGGTGATTCAAATATTTTAAATGTCAAATATATGTGAGTAATATAAAACATTGAGGGAGAAAGAATAACTCCAAAATGAAGCGACTCTTCATCTTATGGTGTCTTCACTTGTATCTTCTCTGGAGGGAGAGATGCTTCCTAACAGCATGTCATCTTCAAAGAATCCTGCTTGAATTCAGGGTGGCTTTTACTTCCTTCTTATGACAGTGGAAGCCTTTATTCTGCAAATTCACATGGGAGTGAAAGAAAAACCAGGTAGTCTAA
The DNA here is from genome assembly GCA_036365145.1 of Orientallactaga sibirica. Taxonomy (NCBI): domain Eukaryota; kingdom Metazoa; phylum Chordata; class Mammalia; order Rodentia; family Dipodidae; genus Orientallactaga; species Orientallactaga sibirica. The sequence continues at coordinate 54,627,031 of JAEOAD010000004.1, read as the reverse complement.
AGGATTCCACACCAAGTTCTAGAAAATGGATCTGATTGTCTTTAGGGAAGTGATCAGCTACAGAAGTTTCCATGACACTCGTGACACTGCAAAGTTGAATGTAATGCTTTAACTAAAGGTTGGGAGATGTGGTAGTTTGAATATATGTCCCCCAATATATTCAGTGTTTTACTAGTTATACTTTGCATCTGCAATCACCTTGCTAGAGGCAATGTCACTGGGGGCCGGTCTTAAGGTGTTAATGGTGTGGGTTGGAGATTCCATTGTAAAGATATGCAAATGTGCCTAGCAGGAGTTCCTGAAATGTGCTGTGTGACCTTTTGGCTGTAGTTTTGCTCTGTGTGCTGTGGTGGCTGGTTGGTTTCTCTCTCTCTCTTGCTTGGCCCTGTGGAGAGCAGGCCGCTTCTCTTGCCATTATGGAACTTCCCCTGGATCTGTAAGCTTCAATAAATAATATCCCTTCCTCCATAACTGTGCCCGGTCTGGAAGTTCATCTCAACGAACCTGAAGCTGTCTGCAACAGTAAAGTGGTACCGAGGAGTGTGGGGTGAGATGAATCTGACCGTGTGGATATTTGTCTTTTGGAACCTTTGTTTTGGAGGAATGGGCATGGACTTGGTGCTTGCAACTGAAGATGCCTTCTGGAGTGGTAAGCCAAGTTTTATGGACTATTCTGATGAGAGTTTGAGAATGCTAAGTGCAGACAGTATTGAACTTCGAGGCTTGGCTTATGAGCTTTCTAAGGGGAAGGAAAGACGGCAGAGGACTTTGCTGGAACTGGGCTACTGGCATAAGGGATGGCTGCGTTCCGCTCTCCAGGCCCAGAGTGTTTGATTAAGATTAAATTTGTAAAGGACTGATGTGCTTGGCTAAAGGTATCGGACTGAGATTTTAAGATTTTAAGTTGGAAAACCTGAAGCAAGTTAAAAGTAGAGGCATTGAGGCTGGTTTAGGTGCTATTGTCAACACATTAGCATTCTTCAGGAAGGTGGAAGGAAGGTGGCCTGGCTTGATTTACATTAAAACAATGGAGAGCATGCCTGAGGAAAGACTGTTAGAAATGCAAACTTTTAGAAAGAGTGTTTACTGGAGAAGGAACCTGCTTTTCAAGGTGTGGTAGTTTGAATATATGTCCCCCAATATATTCAGTGTTTTACTAGTTATACTTTGCATCTGTAATCACCTTGCTAGAGGCAAGGTCACTGGGGGCCCCAGTCTTAAGGTGTGGTGATGGTTTGAGATTCCATTGTAAAGATATGCAAATGTGCCTAGCAGGAGTTCCTGAAGTGTGCTGTGTGACCTTTTGGCTGTAGTTTTTGCTCTGTGGTGGCTGCCTGGCTGGTTGGCTTTGCTCTCTCTGCTTGGCCCTGTGGAGAGCAGGCCGTTTCTCTTGCCATTATGGTAAAGTGGTACCGAGAAGTGTGGGGTGAGATGAAACTGACCGTGTGGATATTCGTCTTTTGGAACCTTTGTTTTGGAGGAATGGGCATGGACTTGGTGCTTGCAACTGAAGATGCCTTCTGGAGTGGTAAGCCAAGTTTTATGGACTATTCTGATGAGAGTTTGAGAATGCTAAGTGCAGACTGTATTGAACTTCGAGGCTTGGCTTATGAGCTTTCTAAGGGGAAGGAAAGACTGCAGAGGACTTTGTTGGAACTGGGCTACTGGCATAAGGGATGGCTATGTTCTGCTATCCAGGCCCAGAAAGTTTGATCAAGGTTAAATTTGTAATGGACTGATGTGCTTGGCTGAAGATATTGGACTGAGATTTTAAGATTTTAAGTTGGAAAACCTGAAGCAAGTTAAAAGTAGAGGCATTGAGACTGGTTTAGCTCCTATTGTCAACACATTAGCAATCTTAAGGAAGGTGGAAGGAAGGTGGCCTGACTTGATTTACATTAAAACAATGGAGAGGATGCCTGAGGAAAGACTGTTAAAAATGCAAATTCTTGGAAAGAGCTGACTGGAGAAGGAAGCTGCTTTTCAAGGCTATGGTTTATTTTGTCCCTGGATTAAGAATATGGCTGTGTCCTGCACACCTGGTATTGGTTTTGGAAGCATGAAAAATGCATGGAGTGGTCATGAGTTGCACACGGTTCCAGGAGCCGCTGCTGCGATGCGGCATGAGGCAGGGCATGAAGACCCTCAGGAATAGGCTGGAAGAGCCTTTGGAAGATGGACCGTGGTTTGCATGGAGACCTGAAGATGTTTTGGATATACCAGGACTGTGCAAAAGGGCTACCATGGAGTGCAGTGTTGGCATGGGATGAAAGTTTTCCCTGGAGACTCTGCCCAGCTGGAGGGGCGGAATTGGAAAACTGGAGACTGTCAGTCTCTGGTTATATTGAACTTGAACTGCAGTAGTTTGATGACGGCTGATGATAGTTGAGTTTGCATTATTCTAGTCTCTCTTTGCTATGCCTTTTTACCAGTTAAAAATGTTTACTCTGTTCCTTTACATGTTGAAAGTATTTAACTTGTTTGATTTTACAGGACTCACTATCTTAAGATGATCAAGACTGTGAGAACCTTTGAAATTTGACTGAGTACAATTTACAATGTGTGATAGTTATAAATCAATTGGGGGCCAGGAGCTAAATATATTGGGGGCCAGGGGTGGAATGTGGTAGTTTGAATATATGTCCCCCAATATATTCAGTGTTTTACTAGTTATACTTTGCATCTGCAATCACCTTGCTAGAGGCAATGTCACTGGGGGCCGGTCTTAAGGTGTTAAGATGTGGGTTGGAGATTCCATTGTAAAGATATGCAAATGTGCCTAGCAGGAGTTCCTGAAATGTGCTGTGTGACCTTTTGGCTGTAGTTTTGCTCTGTGTGCTGTGGTGGCTGGTTGGTTTCTCTCTCTCTCTTGCTTGGCCCTGTGGAGAGCAGGCCGCTTCTCTTGCCATTATGGAACTGCCCCTGGATCTGTAAGCTTCAATAAATAATATCCCTTCCTCCATAACTGTGCCTGGTCTGGAAGTTCATCTCAGCAAACCTGAAGCTGTCTGCAACAGTAGACAAATTTTGAATAAATTGCAAATGTAATTAAACATGCTCAGTCAACTGGTGAGTATTTACATGTGTGCGCAAGGTTCAATTTAGACCACATGTATACACACACACACACAACACATGCATAAGTGTGTGTATTGTGTTATACATGAGTACATGTGTATTCGTATGCACATAGTTGTATGTGTGTGTACAGGTTTGTGCACCTGCCTGTGGACTACAGAGGTTGGTGATAGTTTCTTCCTCAGTCACTCTCCACATTATTCTTTGAGACAGAGTCTTTTGCTGAACCTAGATCTCACTGTTTCTGCTAGAATAGCTAGCCAGTTGACTCCTCAGATTTCCTGTCTTCCTTTCCAGTGCTAGAATGATAGGTGTGCACCACCATGCCTGGCATTTACATGATGGCAAAGTGAGCACTTTACCCATTGAGCCATCTACCTAGTCCCGTAGTTCTTTAGGACTGCTATAAGAAAACACCATAGACTAGATAGCTTATAATCAGAAATTGGTTTCTAAGTTTTGTGTTGTCTAGAAAGTCCAATATTAAGGACTGTGGTTCACAAGCCTTTTCAATAAATGTGAATACAGTTTTTCCAGGGGCCAAATTTCTGTCATTTTCCCTTAGAGTATAGGCAAGGACAAGAAATTTGAATTTTAACAAGTACATATAATAAATTCAATGTTGTTAGTTTAAAACAGTATATATTTGTGGGCTGGTCTATATGTAAATTTACATGTACATGCATACTTTGTGTATTTAGTATGTATAAGTTTGTATACACAGGCTTTTGAGAGCAGGAAAAGGAAGCTTAGAAGGTGATTTGTGAAAAGGCTGAGGGGACTAGATTCAGTGAATCTTAAATGCCTGACTGAGGATTTGAGCTTGTGAAATGATGCAGTTATTATGAAGTTTCAGACTTCAAAACACAAAATAGTAGGAAGTCAGAGAAATACTGACTTTCATCTAAATTATATCTTAAGAGATACAATGGAAACAAATCATGTCCTTTGTTCTAAACAACTCTTGGCTGAACAGCTGTCTCTTCAAAGCAATAGTAGAAATGTTCTTATGGAATCAGGATCTGGGGTTTCCAGTGAGTGTGTGTGTAGGACCAAGTAAAGGAGAAGGACAGAGATTATATCAAAATCTTTCAAATCATTCATTTTATTTCATTGAATAATTTGACGAATATTTTTTGAAAACATACTACATGCATGCTAGGCACTGAGCAAAACTTTGTGGATACAGAAATGAAATACTCTTTCTTTCCCATAAAGAGTTCACATTTAGTAAATGTCATAGGGAAATAGACAATGTTCAAAGAAAGCAGAGTAATTGACAATATGATGTGGTTAATATCATTATAGAATGTGGGTCTTGCACTATAGGGGTAAGTAAAAATTATGGGGGATAGGCCAAGTCTCTGAGAATGATAACCCAACTTGTGGCTCTAACACTCTTTCCGCCCCCTCTTCCACGAATTTCCCTGAGCCATGTTGGGATCATTTTAGTTCTATTTCAGTGGTGAGATCTTGGGAGCTTCTGTGTCTCTGGATATCTGGCTTAGTAGGAGTTGGATGTTCTCTGTGTCTATCTCCATCAGCCTTTTTCTGGTGTCATGTTCACCAAGAAAGCTGTACTCTTGCCCTTTCCCCACATTACTCTATGGTTTCATCTTGGGCCCTGGTGAGGTGTGATAGGCTGATCCCTTTGGAGGGGGGAGGACAGGGAAGAAGATAATGGAGTCACCAGTGTGAATGTAAAATTAGAATAATATAAACATATAAAATAAATAAAAAATATATAAATATATATTATATATTATATATAAATATATAAAATAATATAAATAAAATAATAAATTATTATTTAAAAATAAACAAACATTATTTAGTATATAATTAATCATACATATGATTTCATATATAAAAACATATATGGCAAAGTATACATTTTATATCTTTTCTAATATTTTGAAGCTTTCATAGAATTTGTCTCTTATATTTGTAGTGAAACATGTATACTGCAATTGATTTTGCTGTTTAATTATTTATAAATGGATGTACAAATGGAAAATGATTTTTAAATTGAATTAAATTGATTGCAATTTGGAAAAAAAATCATTATAGAATTGCCATGGGGCTTACAGAGAAGGGTCAACTGGCCCAGATTTACATGTATATATAATGGCTTCCTGGAAGAAAATAATAACCTGAATTAAGATACAAGAGTCTAAGGGAAGACTTTTCTAAGGTAATGTTAATAGTTATGTAGGTTAAGCATGGAACATGTGCAGGTTGTACACTATGCTATGAAATGGTTCAGATATACTAGGGACGTTATAATAACCTTAACTAAGGTCTTTTTAGGTAGTAGATACTGTGATAAGAGGTGCACCAGGACTTGAGAGTAAGTTTGCACAATAATTTTATAAAGTTCAAATTTCAATGAGAAAATTGAAGTCACATGAATTTAATTGACTTGACAGGATCAAAAATTGAAAAATGGGGCTGGAGAGATTGCTTAATGGTTAAGGCATTTGCCTGCAAAGCCAAAGCATCGTGGTTCAATTCCCCAGGACCCGCGTGGGGGCACATGCATCTGGAGTTCATTTGCAGTGGCTGGAGGACCTGGCACACCCATTTTCTCCCTCTCTCTTTCTCTCTATCAAATAAATAAATAAATAAAAATTGAAAATGACAGAACCAGGGTTAGAACTCAGGCAGCTTGGGTTTAAAGTTTGGGATATTAAAGTATTTAGTATTATACACTGTAACTGCATATAAGTGATCATATACTGTCTTAAGAAGATTGGGTGTTCCCCTGTAGACAGTGGTTCTTGAGTTTTTTTTTTTTTTTTTGAGAAAGAGACAGAAAGAGAGAGAGAGAGAGAATGGGTGTGCCAACAGCCTCAGTCGCATTGAACAAACTCCACATGCATGTGCCCCTCGTGGCCAAGTGCGGCATTGCACCCTTGCCTCAATTTGCTTCTGGCTAAACGTGGGTGTTCTTAGGCTTAGAAGGTAGGCACCTTAACCTCTAAGCCATCTCTCCAGCCCAGTTCTTCAGTTTGTAAAGACCACTTTGTCATAGCAAAGGTAGTTTGGTTGAAAATGATCAAAATTAGGGTCTCTAAAGCTAACTTGAGGTGAACGTTCCACCTCTTACAGAGTGAAATGTTGGGCTCTAGAACTACGGTAGCCTCTTTATGTGGTAGGCAGTCACATTGGTGTTCCCCAATGATCTCTGTTTCCTATTCTCAAGCCATGTGAATATCTAACCTCAAGAATGCAGGATGGATTTATTGACATGCTCCTAGTGGACAGAAAGTACTAGAAGTGATGCTCGTACTTCACCATGTTTTAAGTAGATAATGTGCAATCTCTCACTGTGGAAAGCAGATGGCATGAAACAGACCTGAAGGATTTTATGAGTGACTTAGAATGAGGGTCTCTTGAGTCCGCACAGCTCTGTAAGTGAATGGCAGCAGACTCTTTTCTAGTTTATGTTTTAGTTGCTCACTGCCATGGTTATCTCATTCAGCCACAACTGACAAACACCCCCTTGAAGCCACAACAGTGTTAAACCTGTCTTTAGTTCCTGACCCACAGAAACTGTGAGGTAGAAAATGCTTATTGTTCTAGACATTAAGATTTAGGTTAAATTCTTAATCAGCACTAAATACTCAAGGTGTCACAAACTCTGACCCTATTATTATATATACTACAGGTCCCCAGAGACAATTTAGTATATGTCTGACAGGTTGGCACTATTTAATTATGCTATCAGCATATTAATGTGAGAGCATTTTACCAAGAGGATATTATTATTTTTGATGGACAATAAAGCCCTGATGAATTCAAATGGACTCACTGAAATAACCTTTCTCTTCATAAAATATATTTCAGCTAGAATAATTTTGCAAGATCTAATAGTGAGCTCACATGCCAGCTAACATGGCATGAAGCCACATACTGGGACTTCCATATCCAGTTTCTACCAGTTTCTTCTTTAGTCTGAATATTTACCCTGTATCAGTGTGTGTAAGAAGCCACATATCTTACACTGTAGTTATTGAAACACATACAACCCAGCAAAGAAAGAGACTGTAGAAATATATGCAACACATGTTTTCTACGGAGATAAGGTTATTCTGTACTCCTATAGCAGAGTTCCATGACTATATAGACTATTTATACTCCTTAAATAACTACCTTTCACACTGAATTTTCCTCCAAATAGTAGACAAAGAAGAAAGCAAATTTAAAATGGAGTCCTTGAAATCCCCCACCCACCAATGATGTGTACTTTCTCCTTCTCATGAGTCACAGGCTGTGTGCATACAGTTGGCACAGATGAGCTGGCACCCTTGGAACTGCAGCAGCTGCACTTAACAATTACCAGGCTCTAACTGAGAAAATCTCCCAAGAGGGACAAAGAGCCAGCTGGGCATTGCTAGTCCTTGTCTGGTGGACGTTTGTTAGTTTGTATGCACACTGAAATTCCCAGGGCAGCAATCAATGGGTGAGATAATTCCACCAAGAATACATTAACCCAGAAAACTGCCACTGGACGAGACCCTTTTGTGGTGGCACTCTGTGCCTTCAGCAAAGCAGGCTGTCAAGCCTTGTCCTTAGCAGTTAGAATCCAGCTGAAACCTCCTGTGTCCTGCAGCTCATTAAAGGAGGCTGATGACCATTAATGAAGCTCCATTTCTCAGTCCTCAGCCTCTCCAGGTTAACTTGCTGAAATAAAGTCCCTCAACTTTCTCATCCAAATTAACTTATAACTCTATACTTAAAGCAAACTTCCAGTATTAATCTTCTAAGACATATTCATTATACCAAAGGCTGTTTCAAAATATTAATATTTGCTTGGCATTACTGTCAAATAAGACTAACTCAGAGCACCTTAATACAGCCAGTAATTCAAAAAATTCATTACCTTGGAACTATCACATACTTTGTTATTAATATAGATTCTAAAATGAAGAGATTTTTACAGTTTTAAGGTAATTTATATTTAAAATAAAGGTTATGAATCTTAAACTAATGAAGCGTTTTCCTACCAGTTCATTTTAAATTAACTTTCCTGAGCTATATATCATTTGCTCTTTACCTCTATTAGTATAGGTTCATTAAATATACTTTCAAGCACCTTTAAGCAAAACTAATCATGAGATAATCGATGAGACATAGGCAAGCTTCAGTACCATCTGTAGAAAGTAATGACAGAACACAATGTTTCATTTTCTTTTGAATTGTTAAAAGAATACCTTGATAGATAATATTTGCAAATTTGAAGATTCAAAACTAAGATCTTATTTTTATATCTAGGAGAAATAGCTTCATAGACATAAAAACAGTTATGCACAGGAGTAAGCCCCATCTTTGCAAAACCAATTTTTATTATAGCACTAAAAATGCTCATGGGTCAGAAGCAGAAAACCATCAGATTTATTTGTGGCTCAGGTACCACAGAACTTTGCAAACAAGACAGCTACAGCTTAAAAAGATCACAGAAACTTTCTCAGTAGTGCTCAGAGAGTAAAGGGAGAGGGAGTTGAATTGCAGTAAGAAGGAAAGAGAAACAATGGGATTCTTGACTGGCTCTAAATGCCAGTTAAGGAACAGTGTTGTGAATGTTCAGATAATTCTTGACATTCTGCAAGATTTTTTTTTTTCCTACCAAAACATCTTCTCACCTACTAGAGTGGACTCAGACAGAAGGACCCTTGACCTTGCATGTCAGTAGTGCTCAGAGAGTAAAGGGGAAGGAAGTTCAACAGACAAAGCCACGAGTGAAGAGGAGCACCACACACCTTCTTCTGCTTTTGGCTCCCTTTCTGGATCTTGCTCCCCTCCAGGAAGCAGGCTTCAGAAATCACAGCCAACAGTTTTTATTCTACTGGTTTCTGAGACAGAATGAAGGAGGAAGGGTTTAAAGGGAGTCTTTTATTTTATTTTTCATTTTGTACAGCAGACAGACACCTCAAAAATAATTGCCAGAATTCCTGTTTACACAGAGAAAAATATGGATACAAACAAGAAAAAAAAAAAAAAAACACAGATCGTACCAAAGTATTTTTAAAATTTCCATTCTTATTCTACTACTAGAAAAGCTATTGCTTGGTCCTGCAAAAGCAAACCTTACAATTAATTTAGGAAATAACTGGATATATTTCTGGTTCTTTCTTGCCTTTCCAAAATTACTCTACCCATTCATCCACTTATCCATCCATCCATCCATCCATCCATCCATCCATCCATCCATCCATCCAACCATCCATTTAGCCATCATTCCAAATGTAGCAGATACTGGGAAAATCATGAGGAACAAAAAAAAAAACAAAACAAAACAAAAAACCACACAGTTCCTCTCTTCACAGTTTTTTAAATAATGGCAGAAGACTAGTAAAGCACAGCCATACAAGCACAGATTTCATCACAACTGTGATATGTATCATCAAAGATGATGAAAGGAGGCTATGTTACTGGGTGAGTTTACTTCTAGACTAAAGAAGGCATCTTTGAGGAAATGCTATTTCAGACGTAGTGGGTTAGGGATGGTGAGGATGTGACATGGATGTGACAGACCCTCCACAGAGATAGACCCTGTTAGGTGGGGACTTGTCCAGGCCCTCACACACCAGAAAGAAGTAGCTTAAGGCTTCTAATCATTCCCTAGACTTGGGAGTAAGACTTAGAGAAGCAATATCTATCTTCCATTGCCAGTTCCAAACTATATCTTCCCACTGACTTGCTTTTGATAGTGGTATATTATAGATTGTTGGAGATTAAAGGGTGACAACAGATTTTCTAGCAAGCATCTGTGACATGCCTGTACCAGAGCATCATGTCTTACCTTAGTGATAAGAATCTTGTAGATTTAATCTATACTCTCGGTTGAACAGGTTTGTAGTTTGATAAGTACTTGTAATTATCACATTCTATGTTTCTGGTAAAGTAATACTGGAAGATATCTAGTTGGTCTCTGATCTTACAGGTTAACTGTCCCCTTACTTATTCAAAAACAAAACAAAATTGCCAGTTCACTCCAGATTAACCCACTCACAGATTGCATAAGACTTTCAAACAAAGTCCTTATCTGAATTAATTTAAATCAAAAGTCACAAGTCAGGATCAGTGAGGGTTTTAGGATTATTACACATTTTATTTCCCCCCTTCAGTCCAATATTAAGCCATTGAATCATGATCCATTGAAGTTTCTGGCACTAATTTAATTCCCCACCCCCGGCCTGCCTCCAGTGTAAGGTAGAACCTAAGGCATTTTAAGCTCCCAACCTTCAGCATTTCTATCCCTTAAGCTCACAATGAGCGCGCAGAAGATGTGCCTAAGACTATAAGAAACAGATTTGTGAAAGCACACTTAAAGTCCCCATGCTCTGGAGAACAATAAGAGCAGTTTAAACTCTAGAATAAGTCATTAATCATTGTGACTCCCTGGGCTTTCCTGGTGATTTTGAGAAGGAAGTAGAACTGATACAAATAAAACAAAATTGATTCAAGGGAACTTTTAGATTTAAAAGCTTCAGATCTAAGACTTTCAAAGAAAGTCCAGAATATCTGGAGAAAAAATGTAAATCAAAATTTATGTAAGTGGCAATCAGTGAGGAATTTTAGGATTATTACAAAAATTCCCCCTTTTCCTAACTGAAAGACTGAAACCTTTAAATGGGAATGGAGAAAATGAGTGTCTTCAAGATTTCTTTCAAGTCATAGAAAATGCTATACAAAATCTTGAACTTTGTATTTGTTAAGAGAAATAAAATTATCTTGTAAAACAAATTGTGACTCCCTGGGCTTTCCTTATTTTGAAAGGAAGGAATACTCATATAAATAAAAAGGGGCCTTTTGGATTTTGAGACAGCACATTCCCACTTGGGAAGTTATTGAGAACTTTTATTTTAAACTATTGAAGGTGCTGAATGTTCAGAGTTTCAAAATCATAAGGAGGGGAGGAGAAGAAAAAATGTGATCTTTAGCTATGTATAGATTTCAAGCACACATATTTATTTATTGACAAAAGCAATTATTCAGTACTCAGAGAGGAACTCAAGATTTAATTTGAAAAGCAATTAATTTCATAGTTAAAGCATAAGTCAAATAGTGATAGATACTTTTGTACCTTTTCAATTTTTATATTCTAAAAATGAAATTGTGATATTTACTTATGTGATAAGTAAGCACTCACAGAATATTAATTTGAAGAAAACCAATAAATTACTTCACACACAGAGACGGTGTAGAATGTGACATTAAGGACTGTGTGTGTGTGTGTGCACATGTATAATATATATGTGTGTGTGTGTGTATGTGTGTACATGTGATGACTTTATGACAAAAGGGAACAATTTAATTTGAAAAGCACAATTAGATTTCAGGAGGTGAGAAAAACTAAGCCATATTCAAATCCAGTGATGCCATTAGAGTCCTGCCAAGAGTCCCTCTCAATGCACATTTTTTTCTAGTCGATTAGTTTCTTACTTTCAGTAATTTTATTTACTCACTCATTTTTGTTTTTATAGGTTGGTTTCTATTTCATGACAATGTCATTTTGGAGTTTATTGGAAAGGTTTTGCAAATGTACCCTGATATTTCATGGATAATGCTTTTGTGATGGAGACTATCATTCCCCATGGTTTTGATGAAGCTATTTTATGAAGTTAGGAAAAAAATAGAGTTGAAGGAAGGCTCTAGATTAAGTTTTAGAAAGACATCAGAATACTTAGATGAGAATTTTATTTTTTAAACTTTAGATTTATTTAAATACTAGTGTTTTAAAAAGACAACTGTGGTGTACACTTTCAATTTGTTTTTTTTCTGAGGTAGAGTTTCACTCTACTCCAGGCTGACCTGGAATTCACTATGTGCTCTCATGGTAGCCTTGATCAAGTTTATTGTTTTCTGACTAGTTAGTACATTGCGAGTAGTTCAGAGGCCAGTAAATATATGATGTCCTACAAATTCATAAATGTATTTTGAAATTGAGATAATACACCTTCTTTTTTAAAAAATAGTTTTGTTGCTTTGTGAGGAGAGAGAGAGAAAGAATGTTAATGAATGTGGGAGCACCAGGGCCACTGCAAATAAACTCCACACACATGTACCACTTTCTGTATCTGGATTTACATGGGCATTGGGGAATCAAACCCAGACCAGCAGACTTTGCAAGAAAGTACAGCCCAATAGCCCTTGACTCCCAAAGATGAAGAAAGGACAATGCTTTAGCTGTGGGTTTGAATAATTCTGAGGAAAGTGCAGTGGCAGGGATGGAGGTAGTTTATCAATAGAACCAGAAAGCTCATTTCTAAAAATTCCACCTGCAATGTGTTCATCTCTCCCTCCCATGCTTCTATCAATAAAAACTTCATTTGAGTTAATGAGTTTCTCCTTCATGATGCAAACAGATCCTAGTAAGAAAAAAAACCTCTATTTTTCATGCAAAGTTTTATATAAAATACTGAAATCAAATTGGGAACATTCTGAAAATGGTTTTATCACAATGGCAAGAACTGAGGGGATTAAAAAGCTCTATTTATAATTCTGAATATGACTTTAAAACATTTAGTAATAAACCATATAGTTGCTTATGAAGTGAAGCACCAGGGAGAGGAAAGCCAACCTGAAATGATGGTTTACTTATAGAAGAAGGCTTTATTAAGTGCAACAGAGAAGAAAACAGGATGCAAAGGATAAGAAACTGATTCAAAAGTGGAAGTTATCTGTTGATATTTATCCCACAGTCACCTCTGTTACTTTTCCTCTCTTACTCACTCATCTGAGGCTTCTCTGTGGTATTATGCTATTATGCTGTTATGGCATAGCAATTGAAAAATTTGGTGTAGGCTATTAAGCTTGCCACAATTAGGTGAAGAGTATCTTAACCTCAGAAGTGAGAGGTATTTGGTCCATGGAAATGAGAATAACATTGCTGAGAACAAAAGTTCAATACATATATATGTCACAAGCATGACAAGGGGGGCTTAAAGGTGATTATTGGACCAGCCCAAATGTCTGTGCTGAAGAGGAATGAGAATACAGTGAATAGTAACAGATAAAGCATGTGTTGTGTAGTATACGCTGAAGTGAGATATGCCCAAAAAGCTTCTGTAGTGGTGTGTGTGTGTGTGTGTGTGTGTGTGTCCATGTGTGTGTGTGTGTTTCTTACAGGAAGATGAAAAGAGTTAATTCTAAGGAATATATTAAAGTGAGCTCATGTGGATGACAGTTCAACAAACAGCCTATTAAGACAAAAGTTTTCTCTCTGTGAGTTGGCAATAAGGGATCCAAACCATGCTAGCGCTTTTATACAGCTGCATTGAGTTTGCTGGTTGAAACAGGATCCAGGTGTGCAGCAGGTCACTCAGGTTAAGCATTAAGCCACAGCAGAAGAAGGGAAAGGTATTACTGAAGTGTGCTGATTCCTATAGCTACAGAACCCTGGGAAATTGAAAATGCATCAGAAGGTGGTTCTCTTAACATTTACAGATTAGTTAGGAATCCTTTTTCCTGTATTAGATAACTCTAACCCCCCAAACAGTTTCATTACAAATTTTAGTGTTTGTACTTGATGCTTTCTAGAACATGTCCCGAATGTCAAGGGCCATCTGAATATAATTATGTATCAGCTATTAGAAAGTTAATTTTCACCTGCTGTAACTGAAAATTCCTGGAACTGTTATGCACATGTTTGTGTACTCTGGTTCTCCTCATACCCCAATCTATTCACCTTTGCCAAGACCATTAAATTAACATCTCTAGTACTACCAACCAAAATTACTAGGACAGGAGGTAGAGAAAGGGGCATCTCAATTAGTAATTTTAGTCACTGAAGTACAGCAGAAGGTAAATTTTAACCATAGTCTGAGAAAGGAAGTTTGGACTGTGGTTCTTTACTCCATTGTGCTCCCCCCTCCCAAGGGACTGTAAAGGATTGGTCTCCAAACATACTATTTGTGACACTAATATTTAAGACAGAATAGGAATATAAATTGAATTTTCTTTAACTTCTCTGAGCTAAGCTTTATGTTTGCCACTTGGTTAGAAATGAAGCCTAATTAGACTTCAGTTTATCCACTTTGATCCATGCTACTCTCATTCTTGGCTAGACAAATCTGCTTTTGGGGGGACTGAAGATATGGCTCTGAAATTACAGGTACTTGCTTTCAAAACCTAATGGTCTGGCTTTGATCCCCCATTACCCAACTAAAGTCAGATTCACAAAGTGGCACATGCATCTGGAGTTCATTTGCAGTGGCAAGAGGCCTTGTGTTCTCTCTCTCTTTCTCCCCTGCCCGCTTTCCCTTCCTTCTCCCCTCCTTCCCTCATTCCTTTCTAATAAACAAACAAATAAATAAATAACCTGCTTTTTACAGATGGTGGTAAATACCTGGATATTGGGTATGATCAAAACCCATCAGTATGACAAGAAAAGAAAGACAGCTGAATCTCAGGAAAGATGTCATCTCCATCACATCTGTCAGGGCCCAGGAAACATAGAGGAAGTGATAGATTAAGTATGAATTCTGCTCTCACAGCTGGCCAGAGAACCTCTTCCAGGGAGATGGTAGTAGACACTGAGGAAACTCAAAACTCATCAAAGCAGAAAATCAGAGCCTGCTGAGAGCTCAACACTAAAGGAGACCTATAACCTGCTCTCCAAGGCTTAGGGATCTGTGGAAGATGGAGCAGAAAGATTGTAAGAGCCACAGGGTTGCAACATATACTTTGAGGCATTTTCTACCCCAACAAAGACTGACTGGTGCATATGTGATCCCACAGTGAATACTGGTGACCCACTGGCGAGGGCTCTCAGTGGAATGGGCAGGGTGGGGAGGAAACATAAATATAACCCAATGGGAAAAGACCAATTTGCAATGTGCTCAGGTAATACAGTTCTCAATAAAAATGAGCAAAAAAAAAAAAAAAGCAAGAAAAAATGTATTCCTATTATTCATTTATCCCACACATAGCTACTGGTATATTCTTACTTTATTATTCTTACTTTAAGAAAGAATCATAATTTCTACAAAATTCATATTTGAGCTAAACATATAGTTCTCATCTTATCTATTAAAACTCTTTTGTCTAGTATTTATTATAGTGTTGTTGTCCAATATTAATTCCTCAAAATATCAGTAAATATTATATATAAGCAAATAGGAAATTAAATGGGATTCTATCTTCAAGATCTTTCAAAAATATTCTGTAGATATTATCAATAAGACATAAGTAAAATTATTTTTTTTGAATAAGGGCACGTCTAGAAGATGTAGACTGTTACTAGAAAATTTTCAGTACCTGGGATGGAATTCCTTCCAGTGAGATGTTGGCCAAGGAGGTCCCGGTAGCCTCCAAAACATTAAGGCTTTTGCCAAAGCCCTTGGTTTCCCTAGAGAAATAGATAGTAAGACCCTATTGCTGAAGACATCTCATGCCTGAGAGGCAAGGACACTGAGAAAGCAAGCTGGTGCTGAGCAGAAAACCTTCTCCCTGTAGACCAGCCAACTGAAAGCTGGAAAAAGCTGCACTGCACGCAGCGTATGGGAGACAGAAGCCATCAACAGTGAAAATAGTGGATGCTGAATATTCAAGCTTGGCCAGACAGGCCCAATGACTGAACGGGTGCAATAGTGGCGTGTCTACTCTTGGGGTAACCAAGTGCTCCATAACTGGACTGAAGGCCCTCTCTATGGGAGGGAATACATACCCGGTACTGAAAAACCTAAGTAAAAGTCTATGGTAGGTGAGGTCATGAGCCTTGGGGGTATAAGCCTGCTCATGTCTGACTAAATGTATATATTATTCCCACCAAGCTGCCCTGGGGACACTACACTAAATGTTCATGTCCACATATTAACGCTATTCTCACTTCTGGCTAGAGAAGCTTCTCTTTTCAGATGGTGATGACCACTGGGATGACACAAAAGGCAACATAGTGCTGAGAAGAAGGGATGGAGGAGTGCCTAGCACTGAAACACCTCTGTCACATCCTCCAGTGGCTCAGGGACCATTGCGGAAGAGGGGGCGGATAGAATGGAAGAGCCAAAGGAAGGATATGACCTCTTACTATGCAGCTGCCCAGACAGAAATTGGCCGCGATATCCATGATCTTGCAGTGCCTAGCAATACCTTTGCAAGACCCTCAAAATAGAAGAGAAAGATGATGTCATCAAATTAGGAGAGAGACTAATGGAGAGAGGGAGGGGATATGATGGAGACCGGAATTCTAAAGTGGAATGGGGGAGGGGAGGGAAATATCAGGTGGGTTTTTTTGGTATGTAAGATTAAAAGTCAATAAAAATAAAATAAAAAAAAATATTCTGTAAAGCAAAAAATTACAGATTTCTTTAAGACATGACTTCTTAAAAAATTCTTGTCTAGGAAAACATTGTGAGGTCAGTGTCAAGAGGAAGATAATTTAGAGTACTGTAGCCTGTGCAAGCTCTCTCAAGTGGCGTTGTTTCCTGGAGTGGACAGTAATTCAACATACACAGATACTCTTGGAAGTCAGTAACTTCCTTTAGAAAGTAAGTGGAGATCTCTGTTCAATCACTAAAATGACAATGAATGTGCCTTTTCACTTTTATTCAAGCATATTAGAAGAATACCACAAGAATGTATGATTGACTCAGTGACCTCCTTAGAAACTATGAAAAGGAATGCAGCTTATGAGAACAACTGTAAAAACATAAAACTCTGGTTCATTCTAGATTCTCTTGACAGTTTCATCTGCAGAATGAGGGACTGGTCTGTGTTTATGCTTCCAAGTTTGTCTGAGTTTAATGATGTGGAAGGAGAAGTTACCATAAGGATTAAGATTGTTAAAATTTAGAATCTGCAGGCTCCACTAAACTTGTTAAATTTCTGAGGATGGAGAGAGGAGAGAGAGAGAGAGAGAGAGAGAGAGAGAGAGAGAAAGCAGAGCTACAAAGATATTCGATATTAATCCATTGGTGGTAAATGTTAAGGAACTCTGGGTAAGGTGATGAATAAAATTATTTTGTATTTTAAATTATGTGATTACATGCATCTTTTTAGGTGTTGTTGTTGTTTTGAGTTAGGGTCTCATTCTAGCAAGGCTGACCTGGAATTCATGATATAGTCTCAGGGTGGCCTTGAACTCATGGTGATCCTCCTACCTCTGCCTCCCAAGGGCTGGGATTAAAGGTGTGAGTCACCATGCCTGGCTTGATTACATGCTTCTTAATGCACCCTTTAGAAACAATTGAATTTTAAATGCTTTATGATCTAACTTCATACCTTCTACTATAAATGAGGCCTTCTAAGCAAAATTAGAGCTAGAGAAGGAAAAGGCATGAATACCCACATAATCAATGAGAATTTTATTATTTTATTTTACTTTACTTTCTTATATCAGATTTATTTTCAAAGTTGATTCTACCAGACTCAATTCCTAACTCAAGGAATACTATGGTCACTTAACATTCTAAAACCTTGAGCTATTTGGATATGTAAAAATATCGTATGCTTCTCAGAGTTTTGATATCTGCTAACAATCCTTGGCTTAATTCTATCCTAGGAAACATGCAAAACAAAAGCACCGATTCTGCTGGCTCATCTTCTCTCATTAGATAATCCCCCGTGAACTAGTTGGTCACAACCTCACAACCTCGCACAAGGGCAAGTGAGCATAGAGGAACTCTTCTTTTCTCCTTTCTTTCTGTCTCTTGGTTTGACTTTTATCTCAAGGCTCTGCTAACTAGAGGGTGGGTGGGTGGGAATGGGAAAAGCTGAACTATCTTGGCAACAGATCCCAATCTTCTGTGCCTTGGTTGCCATAACAACCAGACTATTGCTATGTACCCTAAGCTAAATTATTTTTACCTGTCTCTCCTGACCACTCAATGTTTTTTTTTTGTTTGTTTGTTTGTTTTTAATTTCAAGCATCTATTTTCAAGCTGATTTCTTTAGCTGACACAGGGTGCTTTCTTGTCTTTGGTTCATTTTAAAAGTATGATGGGCATGCAAAACAAAAAAGGAGGTTTCTTTTCAAGCACTTAAGTCAATTGCTATTAAAATATCTGCAGGTACTTTGATCTTTTTTTTTTTTTTTTGCATTTTTGTTGAGATTATACAGTATGCTTATTTGACCAGAAAAAAGCTTGAAAAAACATCCTCCAGGATCTGTAGTTTCAAAACTTTGTGTTTAATCAAAGGTCCTATGGTGGTTTGAGTCAGATGTCCCTCACCAACTCATGTGTTCTGAATGCTTGGTACCCAGCTGGTGGCAGTTTGGGAGGTGGAACCTTGCTGGAGGAGGTCAGTTCCTGAGGTGGGCTTACAGGTGTTATATCCAATGTCCCCCCTTGCCAGAGGTCAGCTCACTTTTGCTGATTTCTGCCAGCTGCTGCAGCAAGAAGCAGTGCTCAGCCTGTACTCTACCATCCTTTCTCTACCATACTGAAACTTTCTTGAGACTATAATTCAAAATAAACTCTTTCTTCCTACCAACTGCTTTTGGTTGGGTGTTTTGTTGCAGCAACAAGAAGGTAACTATAAGAGGCCCTTAAGGCAAAACCCTTGCTTTATACATATTTTTTTCAGCCATAATTTGGAACACAGGCTTATGCATTCACAGATACTGAATCCCTACTTAACCTGATGAATGTGCTTTATTCTTAGTTCCAGCTCCCACATATATTATTTTCATTTCAATTTGCATTGATAGAAATAGCTTATAAATCTGTCCCAGAATATGGGGAAATATTGAATGGGGAGTTCTGTTTTACTTGACCAAGTTTGATGATATTTTGTAAATAACAGAAAGATGATGTACAAAATGAATGTCATATATATTGGTAGTATTCAGAGAAAATTTTTCCTTTAGATTTTTACTTCAATTTTAATTTGTAATTTTGTGATTAGTGGTATTTTTGGCACATTAAAATAATCTGTACAGTTCTATTGAGATTTTTATGATATTTAAATAGTTTAGATACAAAATGAGGTTTACAAAAACACATTACTCAAATTGTAGAAATATTGCGAATTCATATTTTGTAACTGCAAGAATGAACAATCAATAAATCTGTAAAAAATGTTGAAAATTAGAATTTTAAGACTAATTTAAAACTCAATATTATTATTGAAAAATGTTACTATGTAAAATCACTTTTAATTTTCATTTATTACTGTAAAATAATTTTCTAGTAGTTAATAAGATGAAATCATTACTTTTGCATTAAAATTCTTATATAAATGAATATTTACTCTTAAAGATGTTTTAAGATGACAAAGCAAAAATATATTAATTTGGTATTATTAATTCATAATGGAGATTATGAACAAATTTACATTGGACAATTTTCAATAAAAAGTCAAATTACTCTTACTTTTGAGCTCTTCATGTTAGTAATATCAGTGTGATATTTGGTGGGCAACTGTATAATGCCAATAGAAACTAAAATCCTGCTCTCCTCATGTAAATTTATTCTCAGTAGATGAATGTAAGTTTCAGTTATGGCATTTGGCCATTAAGCCACAAGTTAAATGGGCTAAATCCTGGTGTCTTTAGGGAATAAAAGAGTAGCAGGGCAGAATCATAAAGAAGGTATACTTAGAGACTGAGGAGTTATTTTGTGAGGTCAGGGGACATTGGCTAGAAGGAAACATTCACCTTCATCATGTGTCCTGTGTAAATTGCTTCATGTTTCTAAGCTTAATTCCTCCTGTGTGAAATGCAGATGATAGTACTACCCAACATCACACATATTAAAATACATATTTCACTAAACCACTGAGTCCAGAGTCTGCAACATAAGAAACACTTGTTCAACGTCAGCACTTATTAAATTTACCTTAATTCTATTTTTGTGCCAATAATACACTTGAGTCCTAAATTTTGGAAATCTATTTTTAGTTTAAATTTTTATACAGACAAAGATTATATGGCCATTTTAATGTTCAAAATTCTTTCTTATGAACTCCTTTTTAGTGATTACATTTAAAATAATTTCTTGAATATTTTCCTCATTAAATCTACAAGAAAAATACTTATTGACTAATAATAAATCTTTTCAACTTCCATTTTCCACATTCAAGTCTCTTCATTTAGGTGCCTTCATAAATCTTGCTTTCTGCTGATGCCTTTGTGGATTTATATTAAATTAATTAGACATTCCTCATAATAAAGACACCTTATAGAACAATTTGGTCATAATTTGTCACATTTTGAGTACAGGGGAATGCAAAATACCCTTTCTTTCCCAATATGATATTGTAGCATTTATTACATTAGCATTTGTAAATACTATTATTATAAACTATTACACAGTGGTTCTGTGTAATGTGCATTACAGTGGTCATGATGCTGTTATAGTTACTACATTATTTATGATGGTTTATATTGGTTGTTAACTTTATGGCACCTTGAACCAGCTAGGAAATGAGCTTCAGGTATGCCTGTGAGAAATTTTCTATATTATGTTAACTGTGGTGAGAAGATCTACTGTAATTCTGGGCAGCACAATTCCATGGGATGGGGTTCTGGACTATATAAAATGGCTCAAGCTAGTTGAGAACTATAATTCATTGCTCTCTACTTCCTGTGTGTAGATGCTATGTGATCAGTTGTTTCATTCTCCTGTCATCTTGTGTTCCCTACCATGATGGTCTCTAACCTTGAAATGTAAACCAAAATAAGCCATCCCCACCATTGATTTTTTTTGGGGGGGGTCAGGTAGTTATCCTGGTAACAAGAAAATGAGGTCAGAAAAGCAGGGTTATTGCTTTGATAAATATGGCTATGTGGTACTTGTGCCTTTGGAACTGGTTTGGGGAGGAATGTGGAAGAATGTGGAAATTTAGGCTATAAAAGACCTTATATAGTGCAACAGATCTTAATGGGCTATTCTGGTGGGTGCTTGGAAGACAAGAATTCTGAAAGAATCACATATAGTGGAACTCATCTTTTGAAGCTTCTGAAAGGAACAAGGATGTTCTCAGAAACCAGGCTGGACACAGTTGATGATGCACGGTTTCTGGGTGCCATTTGTCAGTGTTCTGAGAACTTAAATGACATTGAACTCAAACATGACGGGCTAATTTGTTAGGTAAAGGAAGTCTCAAGGCAGGTTAGCAGTTAGGCTAGTAATTGTTAAAGAGATTAGCACCATTG
Organism: Orientallactaga sibirica; assembly: GCA_036365145.1. Lineage (NCBI taxonomy): Eukaryota > Metazoa > Chordata > Mammalia > Rodentia > Dipodidae > Orientallactaga > Orientallactaga sibirica. Next base: position 54,605,850 of record JAEOAD010000004.1, on the reverse strand, counting down.
GAAGAAAACCTCTTGTAATAGACAATAGAAGATGCCCTGAAGGCAAAACCTCAGCCATTAAAGCCTCTATCTTGTGAAGGTCCAAAGTCATTTGAAGGAAGAAAGCCAAAACTAAAGGGATTCTCTGTTGGAACATAGCCACCTAAAGAAATGTTTTGCCAGGGTCACCACAGGATAAAGGTGTTATAGAGGCATCTATAGCTGTGGTCCAAGTGGATCAAACCTCACCACTAGCTCTAGAACTTGGCAGGATCATCCATGTTTTCCAGGTGCGGTGGTGTGAATAATATGGATCCCATAAATTAATATGCTCTGAATGTTTGGTCCCCAGTGGGTGGCAATTTTGGGAGGTAAAACCTTGCTGGAGGCGGTGTGTTGTTGGAAGTGGGCTTAGGGGTATCATAGTCAACCAGCCTTTGGCAGAGATCAGCTCTTTTTATGGCGGCTGTTTTCCACTTGCTGTCGCAGAGGTGATATTCACCCTTGCTTCTAATGCTGGCTGTTTTGGTGATGTATCACTCCGCTTGGAACTATGAATGGGAGCCAGTTTCTTCCACCATTGATGGAACTTCCCCTGGATCTGTAAACCTGAAATAAACACTTTATCCTACAAACTGTGTCTGGTTTAGAAGTTCATCCCAGCAATGTGGAACTGACAACATCTTTTTTTTTTTTTAAGTTTTTTCAAATTTTTTATTTTAGAGAAAGACACAGAGAGAGACAGACAGAGAGAGAGGGAGAGGGAGACAGAGAATGGGTGCACCAGCAGTCTCTCAGCTGCTGTGAATGAAATCCAGATGCGTGCGTCCCTTGTGGGCAAGTGCAGCATTGCGCCCCTGTATCACTTTGCATCTGGCTAAACGTGGGACCTGGAGATTGGAACCGGATTCTTAGGCTTAGGAGGCGGGCGCCTTAACGGCTAAGCCATCTCTCCAGCCCGACAACATCTTTTTTAACACCGTTTCCTTCCTCTATTCTTCCTTCCTTCCATCCTTGTTTACTTCCTCCATCCCTCCTTCTATCCTTTCCTCTCTTCCTCCCTCCTTTTCTTCTTCCCCACCTTACCACCTTCCTAATTTTCCACCTTTTTTTTTTTAGCAAACATTTGATGAATTCCCCTCTATCTCTGTTCTAGAAGGCCCTAAGGAGTTCGAGTTTTGGATAAAGGGGTCCTTTACAGACAATGAAAGGGAACAAAGAGTCATATAAGAACATTAATAAGCTCAATAGTTGAACATTACCTGTTAGGTACTTAGCACTCTGATAAATACTTTCCACCTATAGTTATCTTTGTGTTACATCAACTCTTGAGAAATTTTGCTAGTCCTCAGTGACACATGGTCACTTCAGCTTGTCTCCAAGGCACACAACTGATGACTTAGTCATAATAAAAGCTCAAGTGTATTTGACTTTCTCCAGCATCACTTACTACCCAAGATTGTAAGTAACTGTCCAGGTCCTGTTTAAGTGCTAAGCCTGTTTCATTTTCTTTGAAAATTCTGTCCATAAGCATAATTATATCCTCCCTAAACTGTCTGTCTTTCTTTCTTCTTTCTTTCTTTTCTTTCTTTCTTTTCTTTCTTTCTTTTCCCTTCCTTCCTTCCTTCCTTCCTTCCTTCCTTCCTTCCTTCCTTCCTTCCTTCCTTCCTTCCTTCCTTCCTTCCTTTCCTTCCTTCCTTCCTTCCTTCCTTCCTTCCTTCCTTCCTTCCTTCCTTCCTTCCTTCCTCCCTTTCTTTCTTTCTTTCTTTTGTTCTTTCTTTCTTTCTTTCTTTCAACAAGAAATGACTTTGCTATAACTCTTCCCTGTCAGACTAGGATGAGAACTCCCTCAAAGCAAGTGCCAACTCTGACCCACATCTGCTTCATTCTGTTTTGGCACAATGGACCAGCAGAATAGGGGGGCCATGGTGAAATAATACATGATATCTTGACTGCTTATGGGAGATAATGTGTGTTTTGTTTGCCCATTGGAAGAATTAAAAGATTTTTTTTCAAATTATTTTGTTAACTTTTGCAAATATCTTACATTTTAAGTTTATATTAACTTTTCCTTGAGTGGGAAGATTTGGAAGTATTCTTGGGTCATATAATCTCACCTGACCACAGTGAGTTGGAGATGAATGGCAGCCTCAGCTTTTTGGTCTTGCACTGTAGCCTCTGAGAGTCCTCACCACTTTTGCTGTGTTCCTCTGCCAGCTTCCCTCACTTCAACCACTTCTAGAGTCTCAACCCTAATATTTCTAACCTGTTTCCTATCATTGCTCAAGTCGAGAAGTTTCCATATATACTCATAATGGTTACTATTCATTAAAAGCAAATTCAAGAGATAAGTTGATGCAAATGCAAGTAAATTTCAAAGCATTCAAATTGCTATCATTACAAAATGAATGACAATAGACTATTCACTTCATACTATCATATGTAAATCTACCTGTGTTAGCCTAAGAAGAGGGAAATCCCAAGAGAAGTGTGCCTTATTAGCACACAAATATGAAAGTATATATTGGGGATGCTAATTGCTCAATTCTAATTACAATCAGTTCATAGACTTCATAGTGATCTCAGATCACATGTATTATGTGGTTTCATACAAATACATTGCATTACCATTTGTGATAATTAAAATTACAGAAAAATCTTTATTAATTCAAAGTCTTCAATGCTTTGAATAGAGATTGAAAAAAAATTATCTTTATATCGTGGGCAGTATATGCAGGCTTGGTAGGCAAATATACTAACTAAATTGTTTGTAGAAGAACTGATTACTTGACACATTTTAGAGCCACAAATTCTTAACAATGTAAGTGCATTGTAAGCAAAATCTAGATACTGCTTAGGTTGGTATTTTGATATAAGAACAAATCATCTTGGTCTATTCTTTGAGGTAAGGCTTCTTCTAGACAATGCCTCTTTAGCCTAGTTCAAATTGCAATATTTATTTGAAAATGATAAAACACTGTGCTGTAAGATGTATTGTTTCAGTCCAACATTTCATCATCTCAGACAGCTCTGTCCCCTGTCAATTGACTCAGACATGACTTTATTCAGTAGAGCCAGTGCAAGGAAATGAGGCCAAAGTAAAGAATAAATCCAATTAGTTCTCAAAAAGTTTTAGTAGGTACATCTATTAAATTAAAAATAGAGCATGTTTAATAATGTGAGGTAGTAGCTAAATAAAAAATGTTCAAACATGATGAATAGCAGGCTATCTATTTCCACACAATAGGTCCAATACGGAATTAGTATAGTTCTGTTTAGGCTACTCACTGATAAGAATCACAATAGATGCCTTTATTTATCTGTTATATTAGGGAGTCAGTCAACATTTCAAGATAATAGGAGTATAGATAAAGATCTTGCCACCACTGATAATCATTCATAAGTGAAATAAAATGTCTTATGGTACAGGAAATAACTTCAAAAATGGTTGAAAATGACATTAAAATCATGTCCTACCTGGGTTACTTTCTCGGTTACATTGTGTGTTCGATCTTTAACCTTGGGTGCAATAATAGTTTTATCTGAAGAAGGAGGGGATGAATTCTTTTTTTCAGTTTTGACATCAGAAAAATTCAGAGTGAGTTGTGGAATCTTGTTGATGGTGCTGTATTTGTTGAGGTTTGAATCCGACGTGGAACCCAGGAGACTCGACTTGATATGATTAAAAGGCCCTAAAAAATTGGAAAATATTTGTAAACATAATATCAGAAGAAATAGAAAAAGATGTGGTCATCCTGAATGCCTTGCTAAATGACTGATGACCAATGTGACTCTGATTCTAGTGACTAATTGCAATCGACTGAAACCTGAATGTAAGGCTTTAGGATCACCTTATGGCCCAAGCAAGGACATATGAATAACAAGGGAAAACCTGGTGCTAAATGTGCACCCAGATAGCAAAATGGCAGCTTGGGCTGCTAACTGGCTTATTTTACTAATAGCTGAAATAAAAGAAAAAAAGTTAACTCTATGCCCTGCTATTCGCCAACTGTACCTTCAAAATTTCCTATGAATTTTGTTTTACAATCTGAAGATGATTTAAGAAAGAACTTGCCTAGAGCTAGAGTCATGTTAGCCATGAGATTTATGAATAGGTTGTTTATCTGCTGCAATTTAAGTTGATTTTTGTCTGTGTCACTGAGAAATGACAAGCCAATTGTTCTCTTCAGATGCTTTCACTACCTATATGGAATGCTTCATGGAGAGTTAAACCTAGATGAAGCTAAAAGGGACAGAGTGTTGTTGTGCACGCACGTGTGTGTGTGTGTGTGTGTGTGTGTATTCACATGCACCTGAGTGTATATTTTATTGCTTTGTAGAAGACTCTACCATTCTCTGGCACCTTTAAGTCTTCCTTCTAGTGTATATATTTCATTTTGATTTAAGAAAAAAATAGAAGCCTCTATTAAACAAAACTTCTTAAGATAGTTGCTTCAGCCAACAAAATGGTAGAAACAGAGTTAGGTACCAAAATGTTTCAAGCACTGTAATTCCCGTCACTTCTCACATTCTGCTTAACAAGGACAATTGAGCAGGGTACCAAGATCCTTGGTTACCTTTTGAGGATGAGGAGCCTGGGCAGCACTACCTTCTTTGGGGATAAATCTATTGCCTGTTCCTTGTGTAGAGTCCAGAAATGGTTTGAAGAGTTTCTTGAGTAATGATACATTGCTTTTTAAGTCATCATTCATATGTAACAATAATGAATTATGTTTTCTGTGTAGTTATCTTTGAACATTAGCATATTGAAATAAATATATTTGATTATAAATCATTTTTCTTTTAGTAATACTTTATATTAAAGTTTGGGTATCATGTTAATTTTTAGAAGCAAGGTTAAGCTATCTCTGAATTTTATTCAGTAGAGTAAAATGTGTGGAATAGAATAATTGTTGAAACAAGGAGACATCAGGTCTATTCTCAGACCCTCTATCAAAAATGTCATACTCAGATAATTTGCAACATCATTGTGTCTCCAGTTTTATCATCTTCTTCCATTTTCTGTTGGAAAAAAAGAAAACAAACAACTACATGGATTCTCTATTCTGATTTGTTTTAAACTCTTTGTTTTAGTCAATCTAGATTTTCTTTTAAATCAATACAATTAATGAGTTAATCATAACAACATACTTATCCTATGTGTGTTACTTAGTTAAGGTATTTAAAGCCTATTTTATCCATATATACAAAAACATTCTTCTTCCTCTTGATTTTGAATCATATGTTTATAAGTCCTTTAGAGTATGCAAGACATCAGTGTTCCCTTGTGTTCTTCTAACATCCCGTGGAAAAATTTTCCACAACTTTAAGAAAGGAATTAATTACAACTTCATCATTTCTAAACTAAGCTGATAGAATATGAGTCTAAGGGGGCACAAGAGTGAAAGACTAAAAATGAAAACACAAGGTTTCCTACCTCCTAGGTCTACATTCAGAGAGGCCTTGGCTGAGGACTTAGAGGCGAGGGTCAGCCTCACTGACAGTGGGTCATGAACAGATGGGCTTAGGGTTCTAATGAAAGAAAGAATAGCCTGAAAAAAAAAGGAAACGAATTTAAACAGGAGGAGTGGTCAGGAAAAAAAAAAGGGGGGACAACAGATTCAGTTGAAGGGAATCTAAAACTCAAGTGTATACAGGAGGACTTGATTTTTTTTTTTAGGGAAATTTATGAGAGATGACCAGATCACATTTGTCATATAGTAGAAGATGGAAAGCAGGTAACGAAGTAAACTAAATCAAGATCTGGAAAAAAATTTTACAATGCTACAAGTGTCTGATTAAATATAAAGTAGACTACATTTTCCATCTACAAAGAAATATCCCTACCTTTACAGATTAAACAATAATTGGGAAGAATTTTAGATCAAACACATTTAAAGTCTACATGATGAGATTTTAAAAAGATCAAGTTATGCTCTTTGTTGATAGTACTAAAAGTATTTCTGAGAATCATATATTAAAATAATATTGACATGCAATTTTTTAATTCTTGAATGCTAAATGCAACATGAAAGAAGGAAATCAATAGGATTAAGGTTGTGTGAAAATCATTGTGTCTTTGCGCAATATTTCTTGGGGCACTGAGTTCATTTTGTTAAAGTTCAATAAAACTCAGATTACTGAAGTGTCTTCACATTAAGAAGCATGCAAATGGAGCATGTGTAATTAAGCTTTGCCAAGGAACTCTGTCAATAAGCATCAGGGAGCAAGTGGGACACTTAGAATGACATGTGAGAAGTGCTCTTTAAATTACTTGGCTTCAATATCCACAAATTCTGTTCCACTGCCTGATATATAATTTGCAAAAGAAAATTGTCAGTACTGAAAATCAATTTGCAAATCCTTATAAAATCATAGGATTGTGGGTAATTGCATAATTTATGTGAAACAAGTTGTGCCATGTCATTTATTTATTTTCTGTATGACAGCCTTCCTGGCTAGAGAGGTGAATATTGTTAAAAATATTGTGAGCAGTGGTTTCTGAGTTACGATAGTTTCATGGGCAAGTTGGAAACTGAACACACCAGTGTAACAGGAAATCAGGGATACTTGAGAAACAATTTAGGAATGTAATTTTGTTAATAATTTACTAAGTAAGGTAAGTGGGATACATTTTTATTGATAAATTTGAGTTCAGAACTAAGTTTGAGGTGGTTTAAGAGTGAATGTGGTAAGATTAAATACCTCTTTCACATATTAGAGGTGTTTCCCAAAACAATAATACATACATTGATTGTGCAATATTTGAAAAAAAAAAAAAACTATTCTACTCCTTGAAATGCTCTGAAGTGTCATTCTAAGGTGTCAGAATGCTAAACTAATGTACTAAAGGTAAACAAATAGATCTTAGGAAGGAAGGTTAGGTAGTAATTACTTAGTGTTGGAAGAAATGATCAAGTACCAATTTGCTATGATCTGATTGTGGTATTTGATGTTAAGATTCATAATAGACAGAATATCACTGCTTAGTGGAGTTAGATGGAGGGGATGAAAGTATATTATAGGGAGAAGGATTTCATTAGCTCTTTGTGAATTAGGGACAAAACAGACTTCTCAGTAAAGTTAAAGTACTGTATCCTTGGAAAATGAAGATAAGTGTACTACTCACACAAAGGAATTAGGCAGCACCTGCATTCAAGTGAATAAACAAGATAATCTTGCAAACTTTCTATCTGCATTTTCAAGTTATCTATGTTCTTTTGTAAAAAAATATTTTTTGGTTGAATGAGATATTGAAATCCTAACTCTAATTGTGTATTTTACACTCTAAGCAATGTAGAGTTGGATCTTTAATTTTCCAGTCTTTTACTTAGATCTGGCTTCAAAGCAAACCCAACATTTTTAAAAGTATACTTAATGTATAATCCTGTACCTAATGTAGTAGTTGTTTTGTGAAAACTGTGACTGTAAAATTGATGTGCCATCTGAAATATATGTACATAATGAGAACTGTTTTGTTTAGATTATTGCTATTACAAAATGGAGTAGGGGTGAGGGTAAAGGATTGGTTAAATTGATTACTTGATGAAATTAAAATAAAATTATATTGACAAGTTGATAAACTACTGATTCATTTTTTATCATAATATTTAGTTATCCTTTTAGTTAGTTACTTAGTTTGTTCATTCACTTTTTTGTCAGAGAGCAAACCAGAGTCTCTCAAAGGGTAGGTACTGCGCTACCACTGAGCTATGTCATTAGCCCTGAACTATTAGTTTGGTCAATAAATCATACCATTTTTCCAACTGTTTGAAACAAATTATATCCCTTTTTCACTTCAGTTTAAAGTCATTGAAAAATTCATGTCTACTAATTTACTAATCTGAAATGAGTCATATTTCATTTAAGCAAATAGACAAGAATGCTTTGCATTCTGTTTCTTAAGAATATATCCTGAATTATGTCAAGTAAATCCCATAGCTAATACTACTATGCTCCTTCTTAGACCTTACAGTGGACAGAATCATTATTCAGATAAAACCCCATCACTGTATTGGAGGCCACATACATAGAGCATTTTTCCAGTGCTTACAAATAAAGTTAAGAGGAAGATTCCCTTATATCCCTTACTTTCAAATTATCCTGAGCTGCAGAATACATGACATCATTGGTCTCTAGTGCTATTAATTCATCACCATCATTAGCTCTGAATTAATTAGGAAAGTAAGCAAGAAATCAATACACAAAATTGCACAGTGGTCAGATTACTAGTGACATACAGAAGAGGCCAAGATAGTAAGTTCTAAGTAATGATGGTCACTGGTGGAGACATGTTCATGCAACACACATGCACAAAATGAGTCACTGTCACCATCTGCACACCCACAGCAGCATGCATGGCCAAGGTAAAAAGATAAGTCAAAAGAGTTTTCAACTTGATGAGAATTATATGACTATTTTGTTTTTATTCCTTTATATCTGTGATATAGTAAGAAACAGAACTGATTTTCAAATGTTTCATCATATCCAAATTGATCCAAAGTAATGTCCAATTAACATTACCCTGTGGTAGCTGTAGGTCATGCCAGTGATTTCAGACTAATATAGGACACAATTATAAATGATCAAAATATAGGAAAATAGTAAACAAGTGGCATGCATGTACAGTATACTACTACAGTAAGCTGAAAACCATACCCCCTGCCATCCACGATCGTGAAACTAGTTTTAGGGAAACAAAAAAGGAAGAAGTAAAGTGATGCTGTCATGTAGCACTCTGTTCATTTTATTTAATCTTGTACTTGAGAAAGAAAGAAGCCCTGAAGTAGTTTATGTGCTTCTTATATGCTGGAATATATTTAGCTTGATATTTGTTTCTTTTAAAATGATTTAAATATTTATGAAGAGTTCTCTGCCATCTAGGGTCACATTTTTTTTTTAACAGAAAAAAAGGTGTTCATAATCACTTTGATGACATAGCTGAGAAAGTAACAGTCTCCAGCAGAATCAAGCCGTGATGTCTCCACCAGGCACCTGGACTAGCTAAGGGCAGCATGAAGATGTGGCATCAAACAGGGCAACAGCAGGCAAGTTCGCATGCCGCGTCAAGGGCACTTTAAGCATCAGATGGTGACATTTGAGTTTGTACTTTACCTTTGACATTGCGACCATTGTCTGTTTTGAGCATATAAGGATAAAAGAGAGAAGAATATAAAAAAAAGAAGACTAAAATTATATCAACCAAATTACCTAAGTAGAAACAGAGACAACAGGATATCATTATTAAAAATACCTCTTTCATTTAGAATATCAGCCATAATAAACATTCTTGGGTCTTTTTTTTGTTTTGTTTTTGTTTTTGTTTTTATTTTTCAAGGTAGGGTCTCACTCTGGCCCAGGCTGACCTGGAATTAACTAACTATGTAGTCTCAGGGTGGCCTTGAACTCATGGCGATCCTCCTACCTTTGCCTCCCAAGTGCTGGGATTAAAGGCGTGCACTACCACGCCCGGCTAACATTCTTGTTTGAATAAGTGAAATGTCCATCTCAATTTAAGTGGATTCCAAGTTACAGATCTCATAAGTATGACAATGTGGGGGAAATCATACATAGCTACTTGTCATTGTGATAACTTTCAACCTTGTAAAAAGCTCTGGTTTGATATCTACTCAATTATAACTTACAGTATACTCAATGGAAAACCACACAACATTTTGTATGTTCATTATTTTTCCATGTAATTAAACTTATGATATTGATATGGAAAATGCTTTTAAGGCAATCATTTACTTCAATAAACTGACTTGAATTATTTAATACTGTTTATATTATTTTATTATTTAATACTGTTAATACTTCAAAATGTTCCTCAACATATAGTGAAAAAATACCAAATATAATTGACAGTCATTAAAAGAGACAAAATTGATTAAACAAATCAGTGAAAGATCCTGTGTAAAAAGACTATATTGTTTTACTTATATTTGTACTATATAGTATATAGAATAGAATATTTATAAATTTTATATTGAAATAATCTGTTCCTAAATCTCTACTCTGTTTTCAGATTTATTTTGAGGGTAGTAATCTAAATGTTGCATTTGTACTATTACAATATATATTAAAGCTGGGCATGGTGGTGCATGCCTTTAATCCCAGCACTCAGGAGGCAGAGGTAGGAGAATTGCTGTGAGTTCTAGGCCACCCTGAGACTATGTATAGTGAATTCCAGGTCAGCCTGGGCTAGAGTGAAATCCTACCTCCAAAAAGTAAAAAAATAAAATAAAAAATATATTAACTTTGAAATACAAGCTTAAGATAAACAAAGTTATTCAAATATATCCAAGATTTGAAAACTGTGTGCAATATTTGTTTGATATCTACACTATCACTATGCACATTTGAAAACTCACGATATAACAAAATTGTTTTGAAGCTCATATTTAAGGTGATTCCAATACCGTGGTTACAGAATTCTACTGGAGACATTGCCATGGACAGAAGTACCAGACAAAATGTGAATCTTGATCATTCCCCTGTTCTCTCTTTGAAGGAGTCACAAAGTGTAAACAGGGATAGTGGAAGAGATCTCTTTTATACAAAAGTAATATCTCTCGGGCTGGAGTGATGGCTTAGTGGTTAAGGCGCCTGCCTGCTAAGCCTAAGAATCCGGTTCCAATCTCCAGGTCCCACGTTTAGCAAGATGCAAAGTGACGCAAGGGCGCAATGCCGCACTTGACCACAAGGCGGAGCACACATCTGGATTTCGTTCTCAGCAGCTGAGGCACTGCTGGCACGCCCATCTCTGTCTTCCTCTCCCTATCTTTCTCTGTCTATGTCTGTGTCTCTCTCCAAAAAAATAAAAATAAATAAATAAAAGTAATCTCTCCACCAACTGGTCCAAAAATAATTAGTAATGATTGCTTACAAGTATTAGAAAACATTCTAAATGGTGTTGGACTATAAATTGGTGACAGAGACAGAGAGAAAGCTACCACAAAAGTTAATGCAGCTTTGATACTGAAGAATGGGAGGCCTGCACATAGGCATGAGCTTTTATCTCCTTGCTATTCATCTATGGCAATACCAAGTGCAGACCCTAGGATAGTTAGCATTTTGACAAGCTAATGTCATGTCTGTTAAATCAAATGATAAAATAATTAAACAATATATTTTGCATGTCTGAATTTTTAAAATATTTTTCTATAGTGGTACATTTTTATTAAATTTACAAATATGTTATTATTTTGGAACAGATTTAGAAAGAAGTTTTGGGTCCTTTACCATAACTGGCTTGAGAAGTTCAGTTCTAAGGTACTTGATAATGCAGATAAATACCAATACCATATAAAATATTATACACTATTATATTTATAAGATATTTACAGTTTTGTAAAGATAGCCTGTTTAAGAGAAGATTACTCTATTTGAACAAGAACAATATCAATTCAAAATATGGTATGCATAAGATTTGATGTTTTAATATTTTTCAAGGATTCATATAATGAAAATAGATTTTAAAGGTCTTTATCTTCTGTTTTTACTCACAGTTATGCAAACACATAAAAGTATATGTAGCCTTAAGATCTATAGTTTCTTCTATTTCCATCCATAGTTCTACATAAAATTATTCTGAAGATAATGTGATAAATAACCTAAATAGTTACACATTGCCCATTACCTGCTACAGGGGGATAGCTTTGCTGAAATTTTCCTAGCTTTGATAAGGTAGGAAAATGGAGGATGATCAAGTGTCTATGTATAGCTCCTGCACTGAGAAATCAAATCTATCAAAACCTCCTTTCCTATAATTGTATCAGTAACTGTGTAACCAGCCAGATTGAAAACAATATACATATTGTGCAATCAGAGAAAAACTGTTGAGAACCACCTCAAAACACAGGCAAAGAGTATGATGTATTGATTATGCAGTGGTTTGAATTTCAAATTTATCATTTCTGAGTGTCATTATCCTGAAACTCAGTTTCCTATGGGCAATGTCCAAAGATGATTCAGTGTGTGTGTGTGTGTGTGTGTGTGTGTGTGTGTGTGTGTTTGCATGTGTACGTGTATGGTGTATGAGACAGGGTCTCCCTCTAGCCTAGGCTGACCTAAAATTCACTCTGTAGTCTCAGGATGGCATCAAATTCACAGCGATATCTCCTACCTCTGCTTTCTGAGTGCTGGGATTAAAGGTGTGCACCACCATGCCTGGCAGGATTCAGTATATTTTCTCAGGATGGTTAATATGATCAGCACTAACTAAAAGTACTCTGGTCACTTTAGTTACCACATTGAGTTTGTTGCTATGAATCATCCACAGGATCCATTACTTGAACATTGAACTATGGAGGTTTCATTCAGTCACAGAATATTGAACCTATAATTACTCCATGGTCTAGAGCCTTGGATAATTACCTAGTTTGGGAAATGTCGAGTGTCCTTTCCTTTTGACCTTCCACAGACCACAGATTAAATGGATGTGCTAACTGATCCTGTGAAGTACACATTTTCTCAATTTGTCTAATTACAAACATTTACTTTCTGACATATCACTCCTTGAATTTTTGATCCTGCCAACTCATTTTCAATTCTAATAGATCTCTCCTGAAAAGCCCAAGCTTCTCATAAATCCACATGCTATTATAATTTCTCTTTTAACCTCAGTTTCTTTTTTTAAAATTTATCTTTATTATTTATTTATTTATTTGCGAACGACAGATAGATTGAGAATGGGTGCAACAGGGGCTCCAGCCACTACAAATGAACTCCAGACGCATGTGCCACCTTGTGCATCTGGCTTACATGGATCCTGGGGAATTGAGCCTTGAACCAGAGTCCTTAGGCTTTACAGGCAAGTGCTTAACCGCTATGCCATCTCTCCAGGCCCAACCTCAGTTTCTTTTAAATACCAATCTCCCTTTAAATAAACTCCACAATTTGTGATTCTGCCTTAAATGAACTTAATAATTTATCCTTCTTGAGTCCATCTTTGTTAATTCTTTATTAAAGGTAGGACAGGGCTGGGGAGATGGCTTAGCAATTAAAACACTTGCCTGTGAAGCCTAAGGACTTGGGTTCGATTCCCCAGTACCCACGTAAAACCAGATGCACAAGATGGTGCATGTGTCAAGTTCATTTGCAATGGCTAGAAGCCCTGGCACACCCATTCTTTCTCTCTGTCTTTCTGCTTGCATATATATATATATATAAAAAAAAAAAACAAAGGTAGGACAGAACCCAAAATTTGGGGTTCATAAACTCTGGGGTACTGCTCCTGAACCCCCAAACCCTGCATTACCTGCATGGTCACCACTTTGCTGACTGACCTATCTCCCTAGATCAACTGTGGTCATTTAGTAAAGTGCCTAGTGTGCCATACTAAGGAGCCTCATTATCAGATTAAGTCTATAGAAGACAGCTGGCAGCAGTTTAGGTGAGCATGGTACTTGAAGGAAAGGTCTGAATGCCTTTCAAGGATCCAGATATGCAGGGGTGAAAAGAAGGACTGATGTGGGTATGCAGGATACTCGGATCCTCAGCTTCTGAGGACTCAGCATAGCATACTTGCAGTGAGATCTCATGAGCAGGAAGAGGGAAAAAAATAATTGCATGGATTTGAAGTCCCTAGAAAGAGGCAGTCCTGGGTTTGAGGATATAGTCAGGCTCCAACACTCTCCTGGGAAAGTGATTTATTTTCCATATGTAAAGCAGTTTACTCAGCTATAAAACTGGATTAAAACTGGTTCCTAACCTACAGATTTGGTATCAGAATTAAATGAGACTAAATGTGTGTTAAGCACTAACATTGCCTCAGGCACAGTAAATATTCAACCAATGCTATCCATTATCATGGGAAGGGTGACTTGTTTCTGTGATGCTTTCAAAGAATCCCTACTTTCACTCTAGCTAATAAAATAGGAATGACTTTGCTTTTCAAGTTGGTTGGTGGATTTCCCTTCTAACCTTTTTTCTTCCTCCTACCTATTCTCCATCCATGTTGGTCAATAGCATATTCCTTTCTCTGAGGACACAGTTCTTTCTTCCAGAATATGATTATTTGCTAAACACAGCAAAATTAATTATGCTTAAGATTATCATATTCATCACTTAACCACATCTTACTTAAATTAAGCATTAATTAATTAGCACTCCATGAAGAATGCACATAATGGTTATTCTATTTCAGAAACACAGATAACAAACCATAAGGAACCAAATTACTCACTAGGGTTCAAAGAGGAAATGAGAAATGATTCTGAATGTAAGATTCACATTTTTAATAGCTTTTAATCACATTTCTTCTTTTCAGACACAAAGATTAATGTTCAAATTTAAAGCACCGTAAAAACAAAGTTTCATGAACCATTAAATTATGTTTTAATGTTAAAATAAATCACAGCCATACCTTCACTGGCATGTCGATCTCTAAAGATGTTCTTGGGGTGCACACTGAACCCTTCTATGTCATGAACTGAGGATGCTCTTCGTATGCTGCAGAGGCTTTCCCTGGATCTGGAGTGAGTTAGCTGGGAACTGGACTGCAGCATGTCAGGGTAGAGTCTGTCCCATTGCCTTTTGGGAGAAGAATGGTCCAGAGGTCCTGATAGGTTCACCAGGGGAGAACATTGGCTGGGCTGGATCAAGGCTTTCGTATCATCTGCCTCAGAGGGGCTGCAGCTCTCTTTTGTAGGAGACTTGAAGTGTTTCATGGCCACTGAGTCATCACTGTGCTTTGATGAGTCGATGACTACCACATCGGGGTCTTCCTGTGGTAGGGACTGCTTTCTGTATGTGAGAACCCTCAAACCAGGGAACTTGAACCCAAAAAGTTTACCTATAAAGAGAGATGAAAGAATGAGAGAGAGAGAAAGAAAGGAGAAAAGAAAGAAGAAAAATAGGCATTGCTTAAGACAATGACTATATCCTTTAAACAAACAAAAAACTTTAATGACTCTTATTTAAGTACCATGTAAAAATAATTACAAATCAATTGTTAAGTCAGCTATATTTGGAATGAGGAATGTTATAGAAAATGTCACTGAGATCAATATAAATGATCATATGCATAGGAAACAAACTATAAATGGTTTTGTAACATTCCAATGACATGAAAACATTATTTAATAACAAGAGACTTTTATTTTTAATAAATTTAAAATGTGTATTTACTATACACCCAGTTGTAAAAAAAAATAAAATCCTACCCACTTTATATTTAGGGCATGAGTGTGATTCATGTGTGGGGTGGGAAGCAGGTATTGTAAAGGTGTGGGAGTAGGAGGGAAAGAAGTGAAGTAGGTTTTGAAGTAGATTTTATATTTGTTGAATGTTGTATTGGATCATGCTGTGAGACGAGTTTGGGTGTGTAAAGTCATCAAAGTGGGGTCAGATATATGCCAGGGTGGATATTAGAAATTAAATATTAATTAATACATATAAACAAAATATTCAGCATTAAAATATGAGCTAAATAAACTAGCTAGTAATAAACTTGTTAATTAAAGCAAAAGGAAACTACCCTTCAGTTTAGCAATAAGTGGGGGAGGGGAGGAAGCATAGCATCTAGTGCTAGCAAAGAATTCTGCTAACCATTTACAAGAATTGAAAAATGATGCTTTTCATATAGTACTGCAACTCATATTTAAGATACCACTAGTGCACAGAACCTGGAAACAATTTTAATTTTCATTAGAAAGAGAATGTTTGAATGAAATGTTACTTTTTTGGCTAGAGAGATGGCTCAGTTGTTTAGGCACTTACCTGCAAAACCTAATGACCTGGGTTCAATTACCCATTACCTCCATAAAGCCACATGCACAAAGTGGTGCTTGCATCTGGAATTCATTTGCAGAGGTTGGAGATCCTGGCACATCTATTCTCTATGTCTGTCTCTCTTCTATCTCTCTCACATTCTAAGATAAAAAGTGAGTTCTGAGTCCATATTGGAGTACTGTATTTATTAGTATTATTTGAATGGCAGTAAAGAAAAATATGGAAGATACTCCAAACTTCTCAATGTTGATTAGCTCAGTGAGTATGCTTGGAAATAGAGAAAGTAAGTATTTCATCTTGTGGTGCTTTGAAGGTAAATTGCATTCCCAAAGGTTCCTGTGTTTGCATACGTACTCACCAGCTGGTGGCACTGTCTAGGGATGTGGTGAAACCTCTAGGAAGCAGAGGCTTGCAGGAGGAGTGTGTCACTACCATCTGGGCCTTGAGGTTTTATGGCCTGCATCCCATTCCTCGCTCTCTGCCTCCTACTTGCTGATGTGAGATTAGACTAGAGTTCTGCTCTGATCCATCCTCTGGAACTATACGTGAAAATCAACCCCTTTTTCTTCCAGAAGTTGCTTCTGTCAGGTATTTTCTCCCAGCAATGAGAAAGTAACCTAGCACAGTCTGACCTGACATTCACTATGTAGTTTCAGAGTGACCTCAAACTCATGGTAATTCTCCTACCTCTGCTTCATAAGTGCTGGATAAAAATATTTTTTTATTTATTTGAGACAGCAAGAGAAAGAGGCAGACAGACACAGAGAGAACTGGTACACTGGGGTCTCTAGACACTGCAAGTGAACTCCTGATGCATGTGCCATCTTGTGCATCTGGCTTTACTTAGATACTGGGAAATTTAACCTGGGTATCTTACTATCACCTCACAGACTTTTTATATATCTCTGTTGTTTGTGTTTTTGTACTGAGCATACATTACTTGTATAATGTTAAAAAAGAAAGCAATTGAGAGCTGGGCGTGGTGGCGCACGCCTTTAATCCCAGCACTCGGGAGGCAGAGGTAGGAGGATCGCCGAGAGTTCGAGGCCACCCTGAGACTACATAGTTAATTCCAGGTCAGCCTGAGCTAGAGTGAAACCCTACCTCGCAAAACCCCCCAAAAAAAAAAAAAAAAAGAAAGCAATTGAAATGTTCTCCCACAAAGAAAATAAAATGGTAAAAGCAAGCACATACACAGTCACCTGTAAAAATCTAAAGCTACTCTAAGTACTGTTAAGTGTGATTTCTGTTCTTTGCATGGTAACTCAGGCTCATATCATTCATTACATGGTTGTAGAATTAAATGCTGCAGTTCTGGAAATTCAGCATGTCCTTGGACGATAATGCTTTCTACCATCTTGCATTCTTTCAAATGCATGGGCACCAAATACCATGTCTTTAATGTATGAACTTTCAATTCATCAATGCTTTCCTTCAGTGTAAGCTCCTCTGGATAATACAATTGATTTCTTTCAATAGGAATCTAAATCACTTTTCATATATTCTCAGTAGCTTTGGCCAGCTCTATAAAAATCATTTTTACTTTTAAGTTTAAATATTCACATCAGATCAAGTAGGCTTTATCTAGGAAAACTCTCAAATATATTTTAATTTTTATTTATTTATTTATTTGAGAGAGAAAGAAAAAGAGAGAGAGAGAGATAGGGAATGGGTGCACCAAGCCCTCTAGCCATTACAAATGAACTCTAGAGGCATGTGCCACCTTGTGCACCTGGCTTATGTGAGTACTAGGGAATTGAGCCTGGGTATTTAGTTTTCTCAGACAAGTACCTTAACCACTAAGCCATTTCTCCAGTCCCACAAATATATTTTTCCAGTGGATCTACATATATATTTTAATATTTTCTTTATCTATTTATTTGCAAGCAGAGCGTTATAGACAGACAGATGACAGGAAATATAAGAATCAGCATGCCAGGGCCTCTAGTCATCACAAATAAACTCCAGATGCATGTGCCACTTTATGCAGCTGGCTTTACATGGGTACTGGAGATAGAACCTGGGTCATTAGGTTTGCAGGCAAGTTCTTTATTCGCTGAACCATCTCTCCAGCCACTAATACTTATTTTTAATCTTGCTTCTAATCCAATGACTATAGATTTATAACTCTAACCAAGACATCCATCCTGAGTAGCATTCTTGGATATCTAATGGTGTCACCAAATTTCCACTTAGAATTCTTTAAGATACTTCAAAAGATCACAAGAAAATCCTAAAGTCCCAACTTCCTGATGTACCCTGGTATTTACTTATTTATATCATTAGATTCCATCTAGTTAGATAAGTTTGAGAACTGAGGGTCATCCTAGATAGTGTTCTTTGTCCCACTCAATCCATATAGTTAATCAATTTCCATTCCCTATCTATTTCATTTCCCTCTCCCTTTACTGCTTTCCTTCAGTGTAAGTCCTCTGAATAACCCAACTGATTTCTTGCAATAGGAAACTAAATCACTTTTCATATATTCTCAGCAGCATTGGACATCCCTACAAGAATCATTTTCATTTTTATCTTTAAATAAGTTCACATCAGATCATGCAGACTATCACTCATTTCCCTTTATAACTTCCTACTATGAGACAGAAGACAAGCTATTTCCACCCTGCCTCTTTCTGATTCTTCTGGAGGGCTGTGCTCCTTTCAGACTCAGGGCTTCCCTGTGTCAAATCTGTGCTGCCCACTTAGATCATCCTTTAGGCTGCAGCCCCAAATTCACTTGCTCAGAGAAGCTCTTCCTTCATTCTGAACCAGGATTGCACCTTTTCATGGTTTTCATCACATAAAATAATTATAGGTTCAGTTATTTCCTGATTAACATTTTCTGTCCCCCAGGAATGGGGGCTTTGTAAAGGATATCCCTGTCTATTTTGCTCACCATTGACAGAATGTCTGAACATGGGAATGGATTTTCACAGACACATTATAAACTGATTTCATGATGTGCTTAATTTGGATTATGGAATTTCTAAAATATTTCATTGTTCTGGCCATAAAAAATAGATAATCTTAATTTTGGAACTGTATTTACTCCTATTTACTAAAATGACCGATTAGAAATGAACCAATAATCAACTCAATATATCATGCCCTAAATACCTGAAGCATCACCAATTGTAATGTCACCATTTCACAGAGGCTATTAATTGTTTCTATTCTGAGTCCAGAGGGTCACAGAATTGTCTTTAAGCTCCTTGTCACCTAGTAAGTAGAGTTACATAAAATGCCTGTTGGAGGACATTTTAGAATTAAGCAGCTTAATTTATTATTGTAAATTTCACTTGTGGTCTAGGAGTTAAAAGTGTTAAATATAATTTAAATAGGATTTACCTCACTGGTAAAGAATATATGACACAATGCAAGGAAAAAATACCAAGTACATTAGGCATTGTGCTGTGGATTATTATGCAAAAATTAGAGTAACCAAATTGTACCAGTATGATTAAGTATCAGTGCATGGCAATAATTGTTTTAAAAGCATTTTTTCGTATTTCTGCTAACAACTTTTATATGCACAAGTAAATTGCTACGTTAAAAATCAGTGAACTGCATCAGCCATTTGATTAGTTTTTAATGCACATGAAATTGAGTTATAGTTTACAAATCAATTTTGCAAGCTTATTATAATGCATTGAAGGTTGAGGCCTCCTTCTTTTCATTTGTCATCAGTTATATTGCCCTCCCCTCTTAAAAACAATCCACTAGCTTTCTTAAATTAATGACTCCACAGGCATTTATTTTGATCCTTCAGTTTAGTCATATCCAAGGTGGTACAGATGGTCTTTTCTGCATCAGTAGGCTAATATGATCATGTTATATTGCATTACAGATTTAGTTGTCTCACTGTAGTTCATCCAGAAAGAATACACATTGAGAAATTTTCTCTGTGTTAGCACTTTGAAGCATAGAATATAAAACATAGTTAAGTAGACTTCTGTTGTAGACTGGAAAAAAACTATTCATAATCTATCTTCCGATCTTATATTTGCTTTTGATTTTCAATAATTATAACAGATAGTTTTTTTTATCTCACATATCTAAACTACTCAATAAATCTTGACTAAGGAGAAAAAAATATTATACTTTCTTAGAAGGAAAAGTAAACTACTTCTAAGGACATAATTAAATTTGAGCACATAATTTTAATTCCAAATGGTGCTGATGTATAAGAATATAGAAACGATAACCTTTCCTTGAAAAATATATTTCTGTAAAATTTTCTAATTTTATATGATGGGTTTATTCAAAAATTATTTATAATAATAAATATAAATAAGTTACAAGTTATTTCTTTGATTCCAATTCTTACTTCTTTAAACTCAGAACACTGAATAATAATTTTACTACTATACCTTATACACGTGAATTAACAGAATTTTACTCTGGCTTCATTTTTCTTAATGGAATTATGTACTGAGGAGTGGACAGAAACTTAAGCAGAGAGACTATAGTGAGGCAAAGGGAGGATTTGTGAGTGTGGAGCAAAATGAGATACTATGAGAGATGGAAGCAGAGGATGGGGAGTGGGGTTAGATTGGATTGTTGACAAAGACTGCTAGGAGGTTTCATAGGAAGTGCCCTCTGGAGCTATGTCTCTAAAGAAGGATGGACTGTTAAGTCTAAGTTACACTGCTATCTAAATACACCTGGAGCTTCGGCCCAACCTCCAGGGATCTTAGGAGCTGGAATGGGCCCTTAGAGCTGCTGCTGCTGCTGTGGTTAAACTCCTGCATTGCTCCAGTGCTAATTTCCACATGTCCTTCACCACTGCCTTAGAACACATTACTTCAAGATTCAAATTTTATTCTACATTGACTGCTGCTAATTTGAAGCCAAGGTAATTGGCCCTTGAATCTGTATCACCCAAGTGTCTGCTTACAGTCACTCCTTAGGAAAGCTGATAACCCTGTCTAAGGCAATTTCTACATTTGATTAGGAGGATACTAGGATCTTGAAAGAGGCAGCGTTAGATATATGTACCACAGTCATTTTTTCCAGGAGCTAGGCTTTCATATTCAGGAGGAAAGTGTCCTGAGTATATGTCAGTGTCCATACAGAGACAGAGAGAGAAAGAGAGAGAGAGAGAGAGAGAGAGAGAGAGAGAGAGACAGCACTGTCTTTTGGACTAAAAAGTTATCTCATAAATTAAATCTATAGTCATTTGTTAGATGTGTGAATTAATTCAACATAACTTTTTATATAGCTGACAGTTAAAACCTTAAAATCAGTGTAAGAAATTTTCCAGCTAGATAACTTTGGATATGTAGAGGAGCAAGGTTTTAATTCATAGTAAAATAGAAATTTAAAAAATCAAATTTGATGAGATATTTTTGTCTTTTCCTTTTATGGAGAAATTTTTCATTGAAGTATCGTGTAAGGAGACTAGTTTTTCCTATTGCTCAAAGAGATGTATCATACTGTCTGTAAGAATAACCCAGAATACTATCAAAGAAGGTTTTCACTAGTAGTTAGACTGGGGCAAAGGGTCTTTCAGTGTTAATTAACATAAAGTGGTACCCTGTTTAGTGGTTGATATGTGGACCAGTATAGGCAATGTAATATTGGTCCTACTGATTAAGAAAACAGAGAGAGAGAGAGAGAAAGAGAGAGAGAGAGAGAGAGAGAGAGAGAGAGAGAGAGGGTTCTGAGATCCACAGGCCCAGTAAACTTGAAAATAGCCAAATACAGTATCCTTTAAAGGAGCAGATGTGATCAGGAAAACCACAAAAAATGATGACTAATATGCTACATCCATGAGCCTGGGGTACTCAAGGAAAAGCAAGACCTTACAAGGCGGCCATGAGCATTCAACAAATTGGAATCTTGAAGGAAGAAATGTGAATCTCAATGTGCATGATGGAGGCAGAGGGAAAATGAAGCCAAAGCAAGGCATGAGAAAGATCATAGCAGAAGCAACAGTGTGCTTCCCCAGACAAAAAATGCAGCGGGTGTCTAAGAGGTACAGCTTCAAATCTGGACATGCTGTCATGACAACAGAAAGGCAGAAAACACAGATTTGGAAGAGGGAGATAAGGAAGAAGACAGAGCAAGCTGATAAACTGTTTTTCACCATGCCAGGTTAAAATCTTTCACTTAAAGAAGGGAGGAAAGTAAACATACCAACATTACATATGCCTAATTAGTTCTTTATGTGCCTAAAATAACTTGAATAAATGCATGATTTTCCCATCCTGTTACTTAGTTTCTTTTTCTGTAGATTTCTTTTTGCCCCAAATGCCAAATTAAAGAATCAATTCAAGTTTCATGAAAGTGATAACATCATAACCCAGATTGATCTTGGATGATATTGCAGCCATCACATTGACAGGAGCTCTGAATAGAATGTCAAAAACATGAATGAAACATAGACCAGTCTCCCAAATGTTGTATGGATAAAGAATGCCCCTTTTTGACACATTGCCAGGTAACACAGTCTGCCAGATGCTACTGGTTATACTGGTCTGGGTGTTCATAATGGAATGATACAATATTTTCACCATTAAACAATCTTATTGATCATAGAAATATGTCCTTGTCCAAATACTTGGTAGAATATGACATAAAATTTATTGCAACTTTGACCTAACTTTTCTCCTTTTTTTTTTTTTTTACAGTCATGCTATGGTTCCTTTTTCTTTGTCAAATTTAATCTTTGAAGAGATTTCCAAACACATGATGAAACAGCAAACATTAGTTACATTATAAAACCTTTCATTAAACCCATCTGAGTAATAGATTGTTTCCACACTAATGTGTTCCGAGGGGGAAATTCTATATTACCACTGCAGCTCGTCATCTTTGAATTAAGGAATGATTTTCAGCTCCAGTGGAGAATAGTAAACACACAGTGAATGCCCTTTCATAAATGAACTACACAGAAAGTGTCTTTGTTTCTGAGCTTGGGGTCTAAAAGCAGAGACAGATTTGAAGGGGTAATGTAGCTGAGCTGTTGAGACAAATGCCTATTTTATGTGTTAATTATCTTTACTGAGTCCAAAGCATATGACGATGTTTTCAGTGGCTAACATTTGACAGATATTTGCGTTCATTATCAACTGTTATTTTGTGTATATAAAGTTAGCTTTGTTGAAGCTTTTAGGATAATTCAAACTTTTATTTTAGTACACATAAAAGTAAAATCTCTTTGGAGAGTGTAATTTTAATCTTTTTAAGGTTAATATGATCTCTTAATAAAATTAAATAGAAAATTTCACTTCTGAAAGTTGCTGTCAGAATTAGGTCTATAGAAATCTTAGATTTGGAGCTGCAGATATGGCTCAGAAGTTAAGGCACTTGCCTGCAAAGCCTAATGACTGATGTTTGATTCCCCAGGACTCACGTTAAGCCAGATGTACAAAGTGGCATATGCATCTGGAGTTGGTTTGCAGTGGCCAGAGTTCCTGACACAACCATTCTCTCTCTTTCCCTCTCTCTGTGCAAATAAATAAAATAAATAAAAATATTTTTAAAATTATTTGATTTTTTTATTTTTGTGAAATATATGTACTTTCACTTCAAATTAATTTTATAATTTTATCTAAATATTAATTAATTCAGAACATGGTTTTCACACGTTTTTGGGCATCAGGATGACATAAGGCTTGGACTTACACAGATTACTGAATTCCTTTGTTTCTCTATTAGGTGTTGTAGCATGGAGACCCAAAATTTGCATATGTAACATGTTGAATGTTGATGATGAAGTTCCTGCTTCTTGGAGGATCATTGCTGTGGGCAATCTGGTCAATGATCATTCAGTAGGACACAATAACTTAATAAGTCTATGCCAAAGTAACATTCAATTATTAATGTATTTTATACATATGTACTGTTGTTATTTGCAAAATACTGAAAATGCAACAAAGAAGATATAGCATCTCTGAATTGAGCTGAAAGTTTCCTAGCCACTATAAATAATATTGGTGTTTTCCAACATTCCATAGTCCTTCCCTCTATTTCTGCCTTATTATCTTACAAGTTTTCTTGGCAAGCAAATTCCTCATGTTGGAGTGGACTTCAATGCAAAGTTCCTTGGTCCCAGAGAGCCAGGACCATATAGATCTGCCTGGATAAGATGGGAATTCTCCACAGATGAAAGATCCTTTGCTCCAGAAATTATAGCATTCTAATAAGACACCATGCTATTCAAATATAGCAATAGATAATGAGAGGTTATTTCAAAGACTTTTCACTAAAATATAGGATGTGATGGGCAATGAACCTAAAGAACTATTAGAAACCATATTATGTGTTGCATTATGTATACACAGGATTTGGAATTTTATAAAAGACATTGTAAAAGAGAGAATGAGCTGACTACTATAAGCTGCTGTCTGATGGACAATGGTATTACATATAATACTGAAGAAGTGTTCTGAAGGTATGGATTCAGTGGTCGCCAGAGATGGGAGAAAGTTTAACTTGAAAGGTAAATCTTCCAGAGATAATAGTATCTTCCATAGGACATATCTACTGAGCAACTGAATATACGAGACTATAGGTGATGTGATATAACCAAAAAAAAAAAAAAAAAATGATCTGAGATCCTGACTTGTGAAAAGGTCTTGATCCTGTAGGGAACAGATGTCATGGTCCAAGAAGGATATGTGGGAGATGTGTATGCAGGGATGAACACTGAAAGAAGCTTCTGGGAGATGAACAGTGCTTAAGGATATAGTAATAAGGGAGCTGGCATGTGGTGTAGGGGTAGTGCCTTTGTCTAGTATGTGCAAGCCTAGGATGAACCCACAGCACTGGAAAGAAAGCAGGAAGGAAGGAGTGAGCAGGTTAGAGACAGAGGAAAAGAGAGACACAGAGAAGCAAATGTTTATATTGATGAAGTAACTTGAGTTGAAAGATGCAGTGAGTATGGTGAGCCTGGATGTAAAAGGATGGAGAAGGGAGTCTCACTCAACAATGTGAATCCGTGTAAATGGCAGCATAGAGATTTCAGTACAGAGAGTGAAAATGGAACACTCCAGGTAATGATGGGTATAGTGGGGACAGGTGTAGGTGAAGAAACTCCAAATAGAAAACAAGAAAGCCAACTTTACACAAAAATTAAGGAGAGGTGAGGAATATTAAGTTGGAAAGCACAGACTCCACTGGAAGGGGTGGCCA
The DNA here is from genome assembly GCA_036365145.1 of Orientallactaga sibirica. Lineage (NCBI taxonomy): Eukaryota > Metazoa > Chordata > Mammalia > Rodentia > Dipodidae > Orientallactaga > Orientallactaga sibirica. The sequence goes on along the minus strand of JAEOAD010000004.1, from coordinate 54,580,998 downwards.
GTCTCCTGGCTTATTATGAACATTTGGAGTGTGTAGTGAGATATTCATATTTTTTTTAAAAGACAGATATCCTAATTTTAATGTGCAATGTTCCAATTTTAAAATGTTGGCAACAAATTCAACTCATTAAAACTTTTAAAAAATATGATGTGGCATAAACAAAATGTGTCTGTTGAAATGCAGGCTATTTATTCTCAGCAGCTTGAGTATGAGCAACAGAGGAAGGAGCTAGAAGAAAACATTGGCAAGAGAGGAGCCACTGGGGGAGACTGTGCATCCCAAGGGGAGCTTTGAGCTTCCCTTAGGATCTGTCAGCAGGATGTGACATGAACTTGATGAGGGAATTCCTGCCCAATACCCTCCCCTGCTGTAAGGTACAAAAACAACAATAAAGGATTTATGGCTAAAGTCAGGAGGAGTCTTGTGGATTTGCAATACTTGCTAAGAGAAATGTAAATGTGTGAGAATATACAGTTTGATATACTGTATAATCATTAATTAAGTTGATAAAACTCATTATCTTTCTGAGAATAAAGAAAACTAAACTGGAACCTTTTGCTTGCTAAAAAATAGTTAATTTTAGTACAGTCTTAATTCTTCATGGATTTTTCTTGGCAGTGATTTGACAGTGAACAAAGGAGACCTAAATTTATATACAACATGTTTTATATTGATGAAAGAGTGATGTTATCAGTTAAAAATCTGTTTGGATAGATAAATTTCAGTTCAACTTCCATTCGTCTCAAACTGTTTTGTTTTAAAACAGTATAAAACCAGAATATATTCCCTTATTCTTTGCTTGTATGTTGTTAAATCAGGGTTTCTCTGTTTAATGTAGGTTTTCCTAAGTATCTCAAGAAAGTTCTAGCAAATTACAATATGTCTATATATGTCTGTGTTTGAATCAGAGTATAATGCTATTTTCTCATCATATAGAATAGAAGAAATGTAACCTTCAACTATACTTTTTAGCTGGGCCTTGTGACACACTCCTGTGATCCCAGCACCTGAGAGGCAGAGGTGGGAGTGTCTCTTAAAGTTTCTGGTCTGGGGAGCTCTGCCAGATGGAACAAATAAAAATCAAAATAATCAATGATCAAAGAACACTTGTAAAGAATTTTAAATCAAATCTCAAAATTATTTCATTTGAAATAGTAAGTGTAGTATACTTAAGGACATTCAACATAAGCATGAACACATACTTTGGTTGAGTATAAACATGAATATATAATTTGGTTGTGTTCTCTATCGTGTAAGTGTTTCACAGCCATTATATGGAGCAGAAAAACTAAAAACAAATGTTTGCATTTATGTTACAATTTTCGTGTGTAGGGTTCCTGTCCCTAAAGCTGTGTGTGTGCATGCTTATGTTATACTGACAAATGTTCACACTCTATTTGATACAAAACAATTCTTTGGGTATCCAGAATTACTCAGATAATTAATCAAAAAGCTTTTTTATGACAAATCTTTTCTGTTATATGTTTAACATACCTTCCCTTAATTGCTCAATTTAATATTTCATTTAAAAAATATCGAGTCTTAGCTGGGCGTGGTGGTGCACGCCTTTAATCCCAGCACTCAGGAGGCAAAGGTAGGAGGATCACCGTGAGTTCGAGGCCACCCTGAGATTACATAGTGAATTCCAGGTTAGCCTGGGCTAGAGTGAGACCCTACCTCAAAAAACCAAAATATATGTGTGTGTGTGTGTGTGTGTGTGTGTGTGTGTGTGTATCTCGAGTCTTGGGCTGGAGAGATGGCTTAGTTGTCATGGTGTTTGCCTGCAAAACCTAAGGAAAGGATCTGGGTTTGATTCTCCAGTATCTGTTTAAGCTAGATGCCCAATTGCATGCCTCTGGAGTTCCTTTGCAGTAGGCAGAGGGCCTAGCATGCCTCTATCTACCTTTCTTTCTATCATAAAAATGAATGAATGGATAAATAAATAAATAAATAAAAATTTTTAAAATAAGATGTAAAAATATCTATTCTCCTTTTACTTCAAAAATTTCCTTTACATTGTCAACATCTTAAGAAAGGGAGTTAAATTTACAGAAACTTACATCTTCAACACACAAGGACGTTTCCTCATTACCTTTGCTTAAATCTCACCTCTGTTGGGCATGCATGCACATGTCTACCCTTGCTCTTATTTAATTAAGCAATTAAGAATTGACTAAAAGAAAATGCCATTCCAGTTTAAAATATGCTTGTATTGATTTCATCAATATGTCACCATAACTATGCCTCTGTTTCTGATTATTTTACATGATACCAAGCTCAAAGATGAATTAATATTAGTTTTTATAAGGTTAACATTTATTTCCAAAGGTGTTGTCATTGAATTTGGCCTTCTTTCCCCCTTCTTTCTCTCCCTTTTTCCTTCTCTCTTTTTTCCCCCTCTCTCCCTGCCAGTTTTTCCCACTCAATTTTTCTTTCTTTTGGCTGGCTATCAAACTGTATTTGAAATAGTCAAAATCATTATTTTACATTGGCAGTGAAATTTTACTTTCAAAGAACTAAATCAGCAGGCTTTGCTAGAGATGAAACCTAATATGAAGTAAAAATTGGATAGTATCAGAAGCTATCAAGCATAATTTGAATCTTTTAAACTTTTTTGCTTGATTTAACAATCAGTTCTTCAAATCTGACAAAGGGAAGGGCAATACAGAGCATGGAATGACAAAAGGGCACAGTAAAATCCAATATCTTGGTTGTAAATAATGGGACTGAAATGCTCTGGAAACAATTCTTTCTGCATATTTTTGACTCTCTGGAGTTACTTCCTTTGTGAGTGACAACTGCACTATAGGGGAACAAGCATGTTCAGAAAGTAAGGAGCAGCATTGCCATTGGATTTGCCATGACCTCCCAAGGCACTGAAGGAGGATAGAAGAAAGCTAGCTTTTTCAGGCTGTCTCAGTTAAGGGATGAGGCTCAAGGAGAACTCTGGGCAAAAGTGTTTGATTGTGACTGTTCCACAGTGACCCCTACTGTCCACAGTCTACTGCCCTATCTGGGTGGGCTGACCCTCCAAACACCAGCCAATTAGGTCTTCCTCTTACATTCCTGAAAAGGTTGCAGCTTTCCAGCCTCTTCCTCTTTAAGGACCTGACCCTTAGTGTGTGTGTGTGTGTGTGTGTGTGTGTGTGTGTGTGTGTGTGTGTCTAGCTGGTTCTCTCTCTCTCTCTCTCTCTCTCTCTCTGTTGATACTGACTGTGCAGTCTGAACACATGTGATTCTGACCTGGCATCACATTTGTTTCTTGACCTAAACGTTTCTACTTTCCTCTGCTTTATAGTTTGGGGTAATTTCTCATTTTAATTACAAGTATATTTCTCTAATCTCAGAATCTACCACGTGAATGCTCTCAGCAACTTTAGACTTGCTACCTGTGTAGTTTACTCTAAACTCAGGGTCCCGGTGAGCAAAACCCTCTCCATCACTCCTTTCTCCTATGAAACTCAGTCTCTTCTTTGATATCTGCCCTCTCATTTTTTTCCCCATTGAGCCTCACCATTTGTCCTTTTAACTAAAACACATGGCAGATGCCCTTTGGGGTCCTCTTAGGTCTCCATACACAAGCTCCTAGATTCTGCTTTTCACATACTTGAAGCTTTACCATAATTTCTCTTTAAAAGCCTCAGTTTTTTTCAAGTTCATGTGCTTGCAGCTTTATTTCAGTTTTTTCCCTAGAGACCCTCAATTTCTCTCCTGCTTTGATACTTTCCCTCTTCAGGAAAGCACATGGCCATGCCATATGTGTTCTTTCTGAGTCTCCCTATACTTTCCTTCTTCAGGATAGCAGATGGGGGGGCCATGTGTGTGTTTTCTGAGCCTCTTCACATACACATCTAAGTCCTACTTTCCATGTGCTTGCAATTCTTTTCCAGTCATTTTCTAAAGACCTCAACTTCTCTTAAATGAACCTTATAAATTATATAGTTTTCCATATGACACTATGTTTCCTAAACTGCACAATTTGTGATTTTTCCACTAAATAAACTCAATAATTCATGATTTATCCTTCTTGCATCCATCTTTATTAATTATTAAATATAGGACAAAACACAAAACTTGGGATTCATAAATTCTGGGGACCTCCTGAACCCCACAATCCTGCATCAACATGACATTGTAACTGATGATAAAGTGGCATTATAAAGATTTTGCATTATATCCTAGGATCTAGTGTGTAGATTTCCTTCTGGCTAGGGAACCAGAGTTTCAATTATCCATCTGTATTTCGGTTTTAAAGGAACACATTAGTTGTAAATCCTCTACTCTGTCTTACTACTGATGCACCACCCCATTGGTTCTCACTTCCACTCAACTGATGGGCTTCACAGGACACTTATTCTGTGGGTAAAATGAAGAAATTGAAAAGACAATAAAGGGAATGAATGAGGCACTTCCTTTACTACCAAACAAATCTTCTTACAGACATCCATGACAGAGACAGAGGCTGACAGTAGCAAAAGTTTACTTCCAGGGATCATGTAATAAGAATTGAATTAGATAGTAGGAACCATAAGTTGAAATTGATGACATTTTAATAGGAAAATATTTGGAGATTGGAATTTTCTTAACAGTAGTTTAATTTTGCATCTAAACAAATCATTTGGAAGGTTGATGAACTAGTGATTTTGAAAGAATTTTTATCAAGTGTGATGTTGTTCAGGGTAAAGTGTTCAAAATATTATAATTTCATTACATAAATATATTTGTTTAAATATTTTTGGAATATATGACCCTATTAAAAATACAGCATAGACTTGTGTAACCATTATATATATATATATATATATATATATATATATATATATATTTGTATATAAATGTGTATGCATTAGAGTTTTTAAATCTCTGAATTTAATATTTTGTGTCTTCCAGCACCCCCTAGTCAGATACATGAATTCTAATTTCCTCATGAATCCTCCCCACTAAAATAACAGAAAAAAATAATAAGGAGGCAAAAAAAGAGCCCATTAAGAGTGCCTATAGCATAAATACATAAAGACACCCTACAAACTTCAGTTCTCATCATACCAGACAAATAATCACTTAGGATGAGAACTGAAGAATTTGCTCATAAGAGCACATAGCAAGTCACTCAGAAACCATATGACAAAGCAGGAGCACAGAAGTCTCCATGGAATGATAGACCACATATCCTAGAGTTCACTTTCAGAGGACTACATACAGTGAGAAAGATGTAAAAAGCATGTAATGCGAATGACCAGAGCACTCGTGATGAAAGCAGTAATTGAAGGAGCATAAAAGATACATAGGACCTTGGATCCAACACCACTATAAGTGGTCAAGCAGAAGGGCTTTAAACTTCTTGTTCGCATTGGTTTCTCAGATCACAAGGCAATAAAATGTGGCCCAGTTAGGTTGTATCAACCAAAGCTTTACTTACAGTGTCAAGACATGTGTGGAATTGTTTAAATATAAAAGAGCTCTGAAAATATGTCGCCCATCCTCTTTTCCCCATGAGAGTTTTTATTATTGTTATTATTGTTATTTATTTGGAGAGAGAGAGAGAGAGAACATAGAGACAATGGGTGCTCCAGGGCCTTCAGCCCCTGAAACAAACATGCGCCTCTTTGTGCGCCTGTGTGACATTGCATGCTTCTGTCACTGTGCATCTGGCTATGTGGAACCTGGAGATTCAGAATGTGTTCTTAGGCATGCGCCTTAACCACTAAGACATTTCTCCAGTTACTTATGAGAGTTTCACTAAAGAATTTGTGTTTATGGAAACTTTGACAAAACAACAACAAAAAAATTGATGTGAACATTGAGTGCATTTCACTAGAAATTTAACACAAAATAAAAGTGAATAAAACAAAACATTATATCCTTGACTAACTAGAAATAAAACAACAAAACAAATGTGAAGAAAATGAGAAGAAAACTCAAAATCAACTAATTAAGTAACATATGCACAATACATAGTAGTCAAATGATATAATACAAACTAGCAAACTGAACAGTAGAAAACTAAGAATACTTAGCAACAAAAGAATATGTGCTAAGATGTGTATTATTAACTAAAATTCCACTGTGAGAAAGGTAGAAAAGTAAGTTAAGAGCTGTAAGTTAACATTACTTTTGCTCACAGAAAGGAATCAAAATACATTGCTTGATGGGAAAGAGGGAAAGCCAAATGAGTAGAACCAAATCTGTAAATTCTACAGACTATATAATTCCTAAAATGTAACATTTAAAGCAACTGCTATTTTATAGTTAACTATTAGAAAAGTACACATTACCAAATACAAAAGGAAACAAAAGGAGAATTAAACAAAAAAAAAAAAAAACACAGAAAATAATTAAACATAACAAAATGGGCATATTAATGTAGAATATGTAAGTACTAGGAAAAATCAATTTCACCAATGACTATGCATACCCACTAGAATTGTTATGAAAAAATAAAGTATAACTTCCTTATGAGTTATAAAAACCCAGCATTATACTGTATAAAAAGATACAAACAAAGCAAATATTGAGGATTAACTTACTTTACCAGTATAAAATTATTTATATGAATATCAGTGAAATGGGAACATCTAAGAATGAAATAGCAGTATCAATAGTTGTGAACCAAAACATACAAAAATAAATGAATACACAGAGATGTACCCTTAAAATAGAAGACTCATCAATTGTTTAAAATTTCAGAATTATCTGGAAGACAGACTAAAAGAACATAGAAGACAACACAAAAATAAGGTAGAATTTTGAAAAGTAGAGATGAACTTTTAATGCAAACAAACTCCAGATGCATGTACCACCTTGTGTGTCAGGTTTTACATAGGTACTGAGGAATCAAACCTGGGTCCTTTGGCTTTGTCATCAATTGCCTTAACTTCTAAACCATTTCCTCAGCCCTGGGACGAACTTTTGAACTAGGATATTAGTACATGCAAACTTATTTTCAGGTCCATATGAAGTGTTAATGAAAACTGATCAAATAATGAAGCATATTGGTATTGTAACTCAGCAGTGTAGTACTTTTAAAAACATATACAAGGTCATTTATTTTTAGTGACACACTGGATGTAATAGCCATGCCATTTTAACAAGACAAAACTATTAATTTCTTTTTCCATGAAAGAATACTTAGAATTTATGAGAAACAAAGTATAAGCAACTGCACTGAGACAGTTCACTAAGATTGTGAAGAATGGGCTCAGTCCTTAGCACAGAAAAAAAAAAAAATCTCAGGAAATTACAAAAGGATAAATAATGCACAGTATCTTATGAATCTATGAAAATAAAAGCAGAATTTAATAGTAAAAATAAGAATAAATAAAAATACTTTTATAATTGGAAAATTAATATTATTTAAATTAAAATAGCTTTTGAGTTGACAAACAAGAAAAATAATCAAAATATTACATATCTGAATTCACAGGGCATAGCTTAAATAATACTTACAGAAAAGTATAGGGAATTGCTAGTTTAGCCTCTACGGAAATCAGCATGGAGGCTTCTCAAGGCAATGAAAATAGATCTACCACATGACCCCAGCTCTACCAGCCCTGAGTATTTATCTGAAGGGATACAAATAAACATATCACAGAGATCCTGGCCTGTCAAAGTTTACTGTAGCACTATTCACAATAACTAAGTTATGGAATTAACATAGTCCAACAAAGAGGAATAGATAAAGAACATAAGGTTACATAGACATGAATGAATTGTTTTCTTCCATAAACAAGAATGAAGTTACATTGCTTTCAGGAAAATAGATGCAAGTAGAGACAACCATTTTTAAGCAAATTAAACCAGCCTCAGCAAGACAAATGCTATGTTTTTTTCCCCATTGAGGGTCTAGATTTTTATATAGTTGTATAAAATACAGAATGAAAGTAGATTAAAACCTTGTCTGGGGGAATGAAGGAGACAAATGGGAGAGGAAGGAAAGAGAAAGTATAAGGATATGGAGATTTAATATGATCATTATACTTTATATACCTGCATGAACACTTAAAAAAAGAAAAGTATGGGAACTTAAAATCAAGAACTAACTCTAAAGCCCTAAAAATTATCAGCAAATGAAGGATTTTTGTATCTCAGACATTAACTGCCTTTGTAGAAAACTGGTGTGATTCTAAAGATAAACTGCTACCAGGACAGAAAACAAACCTGCCAAACAAACAAAAAGTTCAGAAAGGGACTCAAGTATATAAGAAATTTTACTATGTGATAATCAAGGTATCTTTTTAAATTACTGTGGAAATAATGTTAGAACAACTGGTGAGGGAATAGTAAAATCAAAGTCTCTTCATGATACACCAAAGTAAACTGAGAATGGATTAGAGATCCAAAAAAAAGTAATATCATATAAAGAATAAATAAGTTATTTTATTTACTATCTTTGAATAGTAAAATATTTTCTAAATTCACCAGTAAGTATGCACATTACCCTCCTAAACATATATATCTTTTTTTTTAATACATCAAAATTATGGAAAGGTAGGGCTAGAGAGATGGCTTAGGAGTTAAGGCATTTGACTGTGAAGCCTAAAGACCCTAGCCAGATACACAAGGTGGTACATATGTCTTTAGTTCGTTTGCATTGGCTAGAGGCCCTACCATGCCCATTCTCTCTCTCTTTCTGTCTCTCTTTTTCTCTCTTGAAATAAATAAATAAAATATTTAAAAATAATAAAAATTATGAAATAATAAAGACAAAGTATTTTCTGAAACAAACTACTTGCAACTTACATTATATATTGGCAAGAAAGTGAGGTAACTCAAGCCCAGAAAGCCAAATGTCACATGTTCTTTCTCATATGTGGGTCCTAGATACAAATGTTTAGATTTGTATATGAGTTGTAGTAAAAATCAGTAGCAGAGGCCAGTAAAATATAAAAGGGCTCTAAGGGAGGAAGGACAGGGGAGGACTTAATGGATGGACTTAATGGAATATATTCAGTGGTTTATTACTTAGAGTTTGCATCTGCAATCACCTTGCTAGAGGCAATGTCACTGGGGCTGGTCTTAAGGTGTGGTGATGGTTTGAGATTCCATTGAAAGATATGCAAATGTGCCTATTCCTGAAGTGTGCTGTGGACCTTTTGGCAAGTTTTGCTCTGTGTGCTGTGGTGGCTGGTTGGCTTTTGCTCTCTTGCCTGGTCCTGTGAAGGTGCTTCTCTTGCCATTATGGAACTTCCCTGGATCTGTATTGAATATCCCTTCCTCCATAACTGTGCCTGGTCTGGAAGTTCATCTCAGGGGCTGTCTGCAACAATGGATGTAATATCAAAACAGATTACTGGGATGCAATGGTGTAAGTGAGGTCATAGGAAGAGATTGAGTAAAAGAAGGGTGGGGGTAGGGTAAATCAAAACTGAAGATGTTGTGAATAAGCCATATGGAAAGTTACTTTTTGGATAATGGCACACCCAGAAACCAGAGACTGTTACTAGAAAATTTTCAGTATCAAGGTTGAAAAAAATGAAGAGTTGGTAAGACCAAAATAAAGAAAAAGACCAAAAAAAAGGAAATGTACATAGTTCTGAAAAATATGAATGTGCCTCATAACAACAGAAATATAAAGTTAACAGGTATTATTTTTCACCTACCACTGTGATGAATCAAGAAAATTGACTTTGACTCACTCTGCTATTGCTTTGGGGAACAGGGCTAATATATTGTTGTTTGGTAGTATAAAACAGCTCACACCATGTGGAAGTATCTGAAAGATTACATATATGTTTAAATTTTGACCCAGGAATCAAATTATGGTGCCAGAAGATACATTTGTGTCTGGATGTATATGAAAATGCATATGTACTGATTAATTCTATAAGGTACAAACACAAACATCAGCTTTCTGATAAAAAATGATATCATTTTATGAGGAAAATGTTTTGAGAACTGAATGAAAGTAAAAACACATCTAAATTATGACAGCAATAGATGATCATCGGGAGCTTTATGGACATGTGTCCTTTTACTTACGGTTTACAGTTTTGACTGGTAATATTGGGTTTACCCTCTCTGGAGAGGTAGCATTTTCTTGGTCCGTTACATATTCAAAGTTAATGATGAACATCATAGCCACACCCTCTTGGTTTTTCACTGGAATTATGTGAGTGTTACAAATGAAAGTGGACCCTAAAGAGATGAAAAATGAGTGTTAGTTCAAAATCATATTAAAGCTAAAACAAACTTCCTACAGCAATTTCTACCTTAAATGACTATTGACATTCATTAAAAATAAGTTAGTATTTACTTTATAATTTATTACATATATGTTTATATACATACATATGGAAAGTATAGAATAACTTAATTGATACATCATGGAAAAACAGAATATCAAGTTCCATTAGCTTTTTCACATCATTGAAACAGTAAATTTAGAAAATATGTTTTTTAAGATTCTAGAAAAGATCACATTTCATTACACAGTTGAACTAAATCCATTTCTATATAAAATATCTTTGTAAAAACAATGAAGATAACTCATTTATATCATAATAACTTTCATATTCACTAAATTGTGATTTTTCTATTCTGTAATTTATTGGGCATGACAAATTATTGGCTATCTTATATATGTTGCAATCTATGTGCAAAATGCACAGTACACAAATCACAATCTTTTATTTGCTTTTAATTTGTTGGACAATAGGAAAAATGTCTATTTTTTTGTATTAATTTGTTCCTTTATTTAACTATTGATCCACTATTAATCCCAGCTACCCATGATATATGGAAGACAGTTGAGGGGTTGATTTTCTTTAAATCAGTTGCCTTCTGTCTGACTCCTTGGAGCTAGTGGACTTCTAGTATTTCCTTCAAGCAGTTCCTTCACATTCTTCCCTTCTGAAATTTGCTTTTTTAATCATAGTGAGGGAAACTTTATTATCTAGGAGTTCTGAAGGCCTTAAAATACTGTAGAGCTATAGAGATGGCTCAGCAGTTAAAGGTGCTTGCTTGCAAAGCCTGAAGGCTGGGGCTCAGTTCCCCAGCACCCATGTAATCCAGATGCACAAAGTGGCACATGTGTCTAGAGTTCATTTGCAGTGGCAGGAGGCCCTGGTGCAACCTCTCTCTCTCCCCATCTCTTTCTTTGTCAAATAAATAACTGTTTCTTTTTTAACAGTATGTTAGGAATGTTTCTTTACCTTGTGATGTGATGGTTTGGATTACTTAAAGATCAGCTAAGATAATTTTGACAGTGAAGGCTCAAGGTAGAGACAAGAATGGAGTGTGAGTAAGGTTGGGTTGGCAGGATACTTTAGAGATAATTGTGAGAAATTGCCTTGATACCTGGAGGCTGAAACAGGAGCATGGATAGATATTTGAAGGATGCAGCTAGGAGCCTCAATATCCACAAAGGCCAGTGGATGTTAGCATTCCAAAGTGATGAGCTACATCAATTCTGTTACCAACAAAACAAGTATGACCCAACACATTCTCATTCTAGCATCAAGACTATGAGAACAAGATCAGAGAATAAATCTGGTCCTGATACTTGGCTGCAGTCCAGTAGATGATGAGACTGGACAGGTAATTAAGGTGGGTTAATAATTCAATGGGTAAACAGGTTCTAATTTGTACAAAATTGGTTTACATACATGCTTTTAGAGCATAGACTCTTTATAACTTAGGAATAATAATGTTCTTCAATTATAATTTAGATTTTCAAATACAGATATACTTTCAAATTTGAAATAGAATGGATCTTTTCATAATCATTTTCATATTTTATCTAAAAGTGGCCCAGATTTTTATAGATGCTGGACAATATGCATCAAGATTGTTATGCTGCACCCTCAGTCTTCTGTTATATATTCAATTCATTTAATAAAATATTTAGCTAGAGCACTTGTCATAGTTTCCATGGTAACCAAGAGGCCGACTTTAGTCAACACAAAATAAGCAATTTAAGAGTGATCCATTAGAACTAAATATAGCAGAGCCGCAGGCCAAGCATCACAATACACACTGCTTAAACAGTCTGAAGGGATGTGAGAAATAGTCACTATGTACTTTCATAATAAACCAAAATACATATTGATTTTACTAGTTCAAATGACATTTCTTGGACCATTTAGACTATAATTGTGAATTCACAGAACTGCTACTTAACAAGTTCAGATATTTTATCCCTTAGGATATAATGTTGATTATGAAGCAAAATATACAGCACAGATATTTGAGAGATCAATAAATAAAAGATATGAGAATAGAGATTTAATAGTTTTGTAACAGAACAGAGTAATGTTGCTTTTGGTAGTAAAAGGAAAATCATGCCTTTCAATACAAATGCTTACAATTTACTGTCTACTACTGAAAATCATAAAATTATAGTGCTTCAGAAAAACAGTTTGATGCATACATGCATTGGCTCCACAGCATATCAAGTTAGTATAATTAATCTGAGATTTATTGCCCACTACTATTGTTTCCTATGTTTCTATTGAGCAATATATCTTATTTATAGTCAACCAAGGAATCACATTTACATGCTTTCTATTTTTAGTTTGGAGATTTAATATACCCATCAATCTTGTATAGCTTTGGAATGCAGACAATGAAAGAAGGTATATAGAATTTAGATGAGGAGGAGAATATGTGGGTTGTATTTTAGCTTGCATAATTGCACTACATCCAAGTTCTGTCAAGGCTCTGCTTTTGTCAAGTAACATTTCTGTAAGAAGTTATAACTCTGTATAAATAAATATTTTCCTGAATGAAAACTCAGGAGGAGCACATCAATGGCAGCAATATAGGAAGCACTAATTTAATGTGGAAAAACTAGACATATTGAATGTTTCCACAAGAGATTAAAAATTTCAAGAAAGGATGCAAGGCTTTTTAAAAAGAATTCTATATTCAAATGAAATTAACAGTGTCTGTTAAAAAACAGAGTATTGACAATAATATTATGCACTTGTAAAGTCATGCATGGAATCATATTGTCCTACTATTAGTTTGACTCATGATCAGTTCCCTATGTTTTTTATGAGTGAAAACATTCGAAAGTGGAAAAGCCTGTTAGGTGGGATAGTGCTTATTAAAAAAATGTCCAAGAATGTAATATTTTGGAGGCAAGCCCAACAGACCTTTATCTTTTAAATGCAAGACAGTGATAGCAAGAGCGAGAGAAAGAAAGAGAAACAGAATTGGTACACCAGGGCCTCCAGCCACTGTCAACATGTGCCCCCTTTTGTGCATGTGTGACTTTTCATGCTTGCATAACCTTGTGCATCTGGCTTACATGGGACCTGGAGTGTCGAACATGGATCCTTAGGCTTCCCCAGCAAGCACCTAACCCACTAAGCCATCTCTCCAGCCCCAAGAAAGTAAATTTTTAATAGTCACCACTGAGTAAGAAAAGTAGGCTAATATGAATCATTATGAAAAATAACCATTTTATTAATGAATCAATGACATACACATAGCTACATTTGTCAATACAAGGTCCTTCCTTATGAGCTTCCTTGGAGGCACTATAGTCTATGATGTGTCCTCAAGGAACAACATTGACATCACAGCACCTAGAGCAGTATGCTGGGTCATTGTTTGTTTTTTGGGGAGAGGGGTGGAGGCCCTCTCTGAGATAGATTAGCAAATGGTCAGAGCTGGCACTGTGTCTCCAGGCACTTGCATGGGCTCTACAGAGGACTTGGCGAGACTCTTTCTCCTTTCAGCTGCTCTTTCCTATAGGTTCTCTCTCCTTTCCAGGATTCCTTTCTCATTCCATGCAGAGTGGAGATATTAAAGTCAAAGGCAATGAGAGAAGCCGCACTCTACATTGATGGAAACTTTCCTTTCAATTACATAGGTATTGGAGAGTATTATAGCAAGAGTGTCATCATTTGATTTAAAATTATTCTTCTCATGTGTATGTAAAGAATTGATTGACAAGAATGCCAGGATGGAAGCAAGGAAGGCATTTGGGAAAATGCCACGCTAAGACTGGCAAGCAATTTCAGTTGTTTGGACTACCACTGAGGAAAGGTGGTCTGTCTGAAGAGAAGTCTGTTTCAAATGAGTTGGAGGCAGAGCTGGATGGAAGTTACTGACAGAAAGAGTGTCATGTGAATAAAGGAAAGCAATCCCTGGCACCTCTACATTTAGTAGTTGAGGACCTGGAAACATTGGCATGCCATATCTTAATATGGGAGTGAGTATGGGAAAGCATGTCTTTGGAGGCTGGGTAGACTTATAGATTTTGAATGTGTTAACTCTGAAATTGCTTGTTAGATATTTATATGGAGGTGTTAAGACAGGTAGATACAGGAGAGTGAAGTTCATTTAAATTCAGTGTAAGGACTAGCCCAATATGTCAGCTGTGAATTTGGGAATTATTAGGGAATTTTAAGGCTGGATTATGTTCCTTAGGGGGAAAAAATCAGATAAAGTTGGAGCTGGATCCCAGACATATTTCAGAATCAAAAGAAAGGCACACAAGTACTTGTAAAGATTGTGGAGGAAAATAGAGTAAGATGGGAGGAAATTTTGGATTGTGCAACACCAGGGGATAAGAGTGGGAAGTATTTCGAAAGGAGGGCACCATCAAGTGAATACATCTTGCTGATAACCACTAGGAGAACTAGGAGACCTGGAGTCCCCTGAGAAATATTTTTGTGGAATAATGGTCATGAGACTACTGGATGTATTTAAGAGTGAATGAGGTCGGGTGTGGTGGTGCACGCTTTTAATCCCAGCACTCAAGAGGCAGAGGTAAGAGGATCGCAGTGAGTTCGAGGCCACCCTGAGACTATATAGTTAATTCCAGGTCAGCCTGGGCCAGAGTGAGATCCTACTTCGGAAAAAAAAAAAAAAAAAGTAAATGAAAGTGTAGGAAGTGGACCTAACCATCGCAAATTCTCTTAAAGTGTTTCACTAAGTCAATGAACTGAATCAGAGGCCAGATGCTGAAAAAGATATTAAAGGTATGTGATTGTGTTTTGATAGAGAATACAGTGTATTTATATACTTCTACAAAGTTGATTAAAATATTTTAAGTAACTCATTTATGTTTTGTTGCATAAAGTCTCATTATAACTCAGTTTCAACCAAAGTTTAACTCCTCTTTAGGACATGTAATGTAGTTTTGTTTCCTTTGGTGTTAAGAGATTTCCATGTACATGGTATCTGCACAGTATAGGCTTTAACTTAAGACTGCTGGCTCTGCATTGAGACGTATTATGAATCCCGATTCCACTCTGCCTGCTGAATCAACCTCTAGCTATTTTTTAAATGTCACCAACCCTCATTTTACTCATGTGTAACCCAGGGATTATCTGTATTCCTGAACTTGCTAGGGGATCAAATGAGTTCATATCAGTGCAGCAAGGTATTAGAATGTTCCTCTTATATCACTGTTACACTATGCTAATAGATGTATCAGGGAGCCACAGTGAGAATGACCTTCCACCCCTGTGAGATTTACAAAATGACAAAATCATTTCATTGAAGATATTATGTAGCATGGGTATAGAGAGGAGAGTGGTATGAGGCGAAGGAGGAAGAGATTTCTTTGGAGAAAACGGTTCATTGCTGTGATTGTGACTTTCCCTCTCTCATTTCTGGAGCCTTGTCTTCCAAGGTCAGATAATAAACAGATTTTTGAGTGAAGAGTTCACCTCAGGACCACTGGAATGTGCTCCTTGCAGTGGGGATCGATAGAGGGTGTTTGAAAGACACTGTGATTACACAGTAGGTTGGTTATGGACATATGGCCTCGACTCTGTAGTTGTGGAGAACGGAGAACATTAAACCTCTCTGCTTAGTCTGCAGGGCCAGGAGATAACTGGGTCAGGACTGTGGTTGGTCCTTGTATTTTTTTGCTTTCCTGGAACTATGCATTGGATTGGGAGCCTCATGGGATCAGGAGCAATGGAACAGCAGAGGAAAAGCCAGTTGGCAAATACATCAATGATAAAGACCAAGAATCGAATAAGAAAGGAATCCTGGAAGGAGAGAAAACTTATAGGAAAGAGCAGCTAAAAGGAGAAAGAGTATCAACAGGTCCTCCGTAGAGCCCATGCAAGTGCCTGGAGACACATACCAGCTCTGACAATTTGTTACTCTATCTCAGAGAGGGCTTCCACACCCCCCGCCCCCCAAAAAATAAAAAAGCTAGCCAGGTAAGACCTGCTCTGCTCTTGTACCTCACTGTACCTGGAGAGGAGCAAGTATGAGCCAGCCTGGGATGAGTCATCAAATGGGAGCTAGCTGAGGCCTGCTGCCTGTGGTGGTCTGACTTAACGCAGGTCAGCACTGTTTTTACAACAGGATATCACTAACAGCTGAGAGTGGCCCAACAAGGGAAGACTTCCAGCTTGTCACAGAAAATAATCAGTTACCATAACCAGTGAGGAAGTTTCCCAGGATGGTGAAAAAACAAAAGTGAGCTGCATTTGAGCAAATGCAAGTCTCACACTATGCTACATATTCATGCACATAGAAGCTTTGAGAAGAAGAGTGGACATGAATCAAAATTCTATAATGTGAACTATTATATTCACCTATTGTTGGAGGGGCTCTAGAGGGCAAAGCAACCTCTAAGATGCTGTATTTCTTTTTCTCCAATCATTTGCCATTCTTGGGGATATAGTTCATGGTGCTTATTCATCTTTTGGGGCACCAACTAGAGATGATTCTTTACGGAACTGATCAGATTATAGAGAACTAGTTCTGATTCCTTCTTCCTAGTCGACAGAGGCTCTTTGAAAATCATAACAAATCATTAAATATCTAGAAGGAACAACAAAACAGCAACCTCAGGATAAAAAAAGAGCCTCATCTAAGAAGCAGCCCTGTTTATTTTTAACAGAAAGGCTTGTTAGAAAGGAAAAGAGGATTAAACTGTAGAAGAAGAACATTACAATGACATAGTGGAGCTTGGCAAAATGTGTGAGAAACAAGTAATATTTTGACTTGGCTGTATAGAATATTTAGTTTTATTTCTTTCTTTTAGCAACTCTTTAGCTAAGAGCTTCTAAACATCCCCAACTCCATTCCTTAATGCCTTCTAATAACAGCTGGACAAGTTGTGACCTAAAGGAAAGAACCATGCAATGAAGTCCTGGAATGTAACTAGAATTTCTTCTTGGAGAGTTTAGCTGACATCATTTAGCCATGTACATACTTTAGCAGATGTTATCATATTTCTAATAATAAAAACAAACACATCCACTTTTCCAGCCTCACTTATAATCAACTTCCTTAACTCCTTATGCTGTTTTCAGACTAGAATAGTGAAAGTGATCCATGTTACAATATTTTCATAAGTCTATATATTTCCCAAAAGACTGATTTGAACAATGTATGCATATAGGCCCTAGGACATACTAGTAGCTCAATAAATATTTGTTAAAGTAATAATTCCTGGTCTACAGTCTTTAAATGTGGGCTTCAGAGTCAGAGAGTCCTGGGTCCTAAATTTGCAATGTTATTTAGCTTTGCTGTGTTCTGGGTTCTTTTCTGTGGACTCAGGTTATAGTATATATCTTCTAAAATTTGAACAATCAGAGGGGACACCCTAATAGTACACACATAGCTTATAGTAGATTTTAACATATGGTTATGAGGTGGAACATTTTTACTACAGTATGATAGACATAGAAATCAGATGTCCCAGAAATATTATGAAAGTATAGGAAATGCTAGACCTACATTACACTGCTGAGGAAAAGTAAACTCAGAGCCAACAGTTGTACAAGTTAAAGTAATTTTCTTTTAAGATCAGATTGTTCAGGACAACTCCTTTAACTTCTCTAAGCACTGTGGATTGAAGAAGGAACAAAACAGACCCAAACACTTCCTCTCTTGTGTGCATAGTCAAGTGGAGGTATCGGAGACAAGACAAACACATAAACACAGACGTGTAGAAAGTCCTAACCAAAAAAAGGAAGGGAGAAGTAAGAACCAAGGATGGGAAAAATGTTCATTATTTTTAATATAAAGGAGAAAGTCTTGCTGAGTTTAGAAGGCATATTTTGGTAAATAATTGAGGAAAATGAGAAAGGCAAGACTGGAAAGTAGTTAACAATACATGTGAAGGCTCTATTAGGGACCAAACTGTCCCTTCAGAACACAGGATAATACCTTTAAATATGTAAATAAGGATAAGTAACAAGGGTGGGCTTCTAATTCAGTAATTATATCCTCCTATGGAAAAGAAAATAGGCCATGAGTTCCTTGGCACAGAGGAAAGGCCATAGGAGGACACAGCAAGGATGGCTATTTACGAGCTAGCAAGAAAGGCATCCCAAGAAACCCACCCTGCCAGCACCTTGATCTTGGACTCCTAGCTTCAAGAACTATCAGCAAACAACTTTCTGCTATCTAAGCTTCTGAGTCTGTGACATTTTGTTTCAGCAGCTGAGGTAGACTATGCAGGTCCTGAAGCCAGAGTAAACCAGTGCAGCCTGTCAGTGTGTCTGAAAAAGATTAAGCTTAGGGATAACATAGGAGGAGAGGGGAGAGTGCCAGACGAAATAGTGACTTATAAGAACTGTAATGAATTCCATTACCATGGGCAGCAACTGGATAGAATGAGCAGGGAATCAATGACTCTGGCATATTGTGTTGAAAGACATGGGTGGGCACATGAAGTTCATATATAACTATAATTGTATTATTTTTGACATTTAATGTTAGTATGTTTAATAACTTGGTTTTAATAAACTAAAAGTATATTGGGATATGACAAATTGTACTAAAATTGGAATATCTACTGAATAAGTATTTTCATTTTAGCACACTTAAACCTGGACAGCTGCAGCTACTCTGTGTCACAACACAATAGTACACACCAGTTCAAAGATATAGGAGCTATTTACTTGATTGAAGAGTTACCTTTAGAATGACTTTAAAACAACTCTTACACAATGCCATATTAACAAGAATATATGAAACATTCAGTTGAAGAGAGCATATATAGTCTGTTTAGTGTGATGGATGGGATCAAACTTGACTACAGTGGGAGGTATGAAACTATCAGTAAAATAGATGGCTATTTTTCATACTTCCCAAATCACCTATGGACTATAAAAAATGCTGAAACAAATAGGAGGAACTTGAGCTAGTTGATACAAAAAAGAAAAAGAAAAAACACGATAAGAGGCTGGAGAGATGGCTTAGTAGTTAAGTTGTTTGCCTGCAAAGCCAAAAGAACCTGATTCAATTGTCCAGGACCCATGTAAGCCAGATGCACGAGGGGGCACATGCGTCTGCAGTTTGTTTGCAGTGGCTGGAGGCCCTAGTGTGCCAATTCTCTCTCTCTCTCTCTTTGAAAAATGGAGAATAAACCTAATTTATATGAACTTTGTTATCCCTGTTCATGTTCTGCTGTATGGTAATATCAGCATATGTCACTGATGTCTACAGCAGGAGTGATTTATGGTTGTGTCTTATTCAAAGTATTTTCTGTACTCAAAATATGGTAATGTTGTACTATTCTTGGCCATGCAGTTCTGAATGGTATGTAAAATGGATCTGATCTGACTTGTTATTTAATGAGGGTCCTTAGGCAGGTTTATACTTAATCTCCTAGGTCCAGGTTCTTCATTTGTAAAGAGAGGAAAGAAATATAGTACATTGTTGTAGGAACATCAAATGGGATAATACATTTAAGATACTTAGCAAGGAGTATGGCATACAGGAAGCAAGACATAATGAATGCTATTGTTGTTAACCAGTATGCAAAAATCCATTTCTCAGTTTGAAACAGTGGATAAACATCTTCCAAAGATCTAATCATATGATGATAATTTTCAACTCTTGAAATGATTTAGATATGGAGTCATCAATTTGATCCCCTTGGCTTCAGATGAGGGAACATATCAGAGAAGTATGGTATTGAATGAGGGCCTACATCTTTTCTTACATATGTTGTCTTCATAGACTGCTTCCCAAAAGCATGCAGGATATTTGCTATCTATGAGATTAATCTTTCTTGTTGAAAAAGTCCATTGTCTGAGGAATTTGCTATGCACTGAAATGTGTTGAATCCATCTATATTTCTAGATTTTTAGAACCTTGGTCAATATTTTTAAACATTTTAGAAAGAAGGGTAGTGTCAATAGCTAACAATTTTTGGCTGCCAGCCACTGCTTTGAGGGCTTTATACACTTTAACATCATTTGTAACCACATGAAAACTTAATGATGGTACACAATATCATCATTATGACCCCATTGTGCAGACATGGAGGGAGTTATGCATATATCTTCCCCTGTCTTGATATGATGGGGTATCATGATTAGAAAAGAAAGGCATTAGCTCCAATTCTGTTATGCCAACACCTTGAATTCCATACTTTTCAAATCAGATATATACTGATAGATTTTTAACACTGACAAGCAATGTCTTGAGAAGTGAATTGTTGCTCCGTACCTCAGTCTGGTATATTTGTGCAGCATTCTTGGCATAAGTAGATGCTGTGCCCTTGCCACCTGGAAGGTTGGTCTCTGCCTCCTTACAGGACACTACATTTCATATCAGTCCATTTAGTTATGTAGCAGCTCACCATCATTTTCAACTCCTTCCTTGTTTTATCATCTTGGGACTTTCTTAGAATGAACATGCTCTACTCTACTAACTGAACCCTTACATATTATTATTCCTGCAACTACTAACATCCACATAGTCAAATTATGACCATCATTTTCTCTTGTGTGTATTGTATGAGCCATGCCTTCTCATGAGAAAATTTTCTCTAAGGTGTTGTATGAATGGAGAGAAGGTTAGCACTCCCCTTGAAAAGGATGAAAGAGGCTCTTGGGCCTTACAACATACACATGGTTAAGGAATTGCCACCTACTTTGTGGCATCTAACCACTGTTTTTTAAAGAAAATTTAAAAATTTAAAAAAAGAAAAAGAGGGTGGAGAGATGGCTTGGAGGTTAAGGCACCTGCCTACCAAGCCTAAGGAACTACAGAAATGATCCCTGAAAGTATAGTCCTTCTGCCAAGCCTAAGAATGCAGGTTCCAATCTCCAGGTCCCACGTTTAGCCAGAGGCAAAAAGTGATGCAAGGGTGCAATGCTGCACTTGCCCACAAGGGGAAGCACGTGTCTGGAATTCATTCACAGCTGCTGAGAGGCTGCAGGCATGCCCATTCTCTCTCTCAAATGAAAGAAAGAAAAAGAAAGAAAGAAAGAAAGAAAGAAAGAAAGAAAGAAAGAAAGAAAGAAAGAAAGAAAGAAAGAAAGAAAGAAGAATGAATGAATGAAAGAAACAGGAAAAAAAAGAAAGTAAGCAGTAGAAGGATTTGACCTCAGACATGCCCTAGTTCATTCTTCCACAGTTTGCAATGTGAACACATTTTAAGAAAGGAATTTCTATAACTAATATACAGGACATGTTCTTTTAAAGGAGATAATCAGTGCTCAATGGCAGTACTATTATTGATTTAGATAAATTCTACAAGTAAAATTTTTGTTCACTACAGCATTTCTTCTCACTTTTGGAAGTGCTCTACCAATGAGCTACATGCCTACCCTTCCAATTCTAGTTTAGATAAATTTGTGATGGAGTCTAGCTCTGTGCAATGTCAGTGAAAAACATTAACTTGTGTCATTCTCTATTTTTTAAAGACCCTTCTGAAAGTGTGGAAAGTAAATATCACAGATCACCAAGGTGCTTACTAAATAGGGGAAATCTAGAGGGAACAAAGGGACTGGGTCAAGAGAGGAAAGAAAATGCCAATGGCCACTGTCACCTATTTGAAACAGTTCCCTGGTGATGGTTCTTGTCTGCGCTCTTAGAATTCTAATTAACAAAATGTGGTCATACCTGGTCACACATCTAGCATCATTGATTTTCTCATAAGCTTGTTGAAAGCATAAAAAGTAACAAGTAAAGTTGAAAGATTATTGTTAAATAAATTAATAGTTTTTCCCATTCTAGAACCAGTTCATACTTCCTGACAGAGATCAGACTCATATCATAATTATTATAGCACTAATTTCAATAAAATTCTGTACTAGAAATTCCATGTGATGAATGTAAAATGTACAATAAATCATTTCTCCTTGTTTTAAGAGTGGGGGTATATATGAATTTATAATTAACATTGACACATTTGTTCAGGTGTTAGGTTCTCATCTTACAAACTCAGCTATTTTCTATCTGTGATAAACCAAAGAAAAATTATTTGATGACTGAAATTACAAAGAAAACACCATACATCTTTCCTGACTCATCATTAAGATCTCTTATTGTAGACTTTTATTGATTTTACTCTATTCCTCTGAAGCTGTCCTGTTTTTGGAATTTTATATATTGGCAACAAAGAAAATATGAGTGTTGGAACAAGCTGAGGCGGATGTGTATTGCTACAGACTTAAGTCTCCTGGAAAACCAAGTCTACATTTATTATCAGAAAATTTGAAGCATGTTTGCAAAAATTTTTTAAGGCTTTGTGCCTTTTGTTTATACTCAAGTAAATATTTGGTTATTTGATTGAAAATGTTTTCCACAAAACATGTTCATTATACCAAGCCTGCAATACTGAAAGAAGGCACATCCTGCTCCCATTTGTTCAGCCAAGTTGCATTAACACGGATCTGACTGAGAATATAAGCAAATATGCACATTATGGTATGTGCACAGGATTGTCAAGGTCAAAAGACAATGAGAATCCTGGGGCTAGCCAACCCCTATGTGGATCTCTTTGCCAACTGAGCCCATATATGGTGATATGAAGGACAAGCTTGGTCTATTATTTCTGTGTGGTTGTTGAAAGGAACCATGCTGTCTTTCTTTCATTTCTCTTTCTTTTCTTCTTTTTGTTCTCACTTGCTTGCAACTTTGGAGCAGGTCCCAAAGTTAGAGAATAATGTGAGCATCTCTTGAAATGTGTAAATATACATGTTATGTTAATAAAATTTAGCGAAAATGTGGTGGGTATCTACTATGCAGAAGGCACTGCACCAAAAATTGCAAGAAGTACAAACATACTTGAAACAGGGAGTCAGAGCCAGTCAGAGCTCAGAGGTATGGCATCTGCCTAACAACAGGGGTTATTGGTCTCAGAAAGAAACTCTTGGGAGGGTGATGGAGTGTTTGTGGAAAGGCACATACTTTATCTCAGATATATTAGAGTATTCTAGAAAGCAACATCATTTAGTGGGTCTTACATGTTTTTGTTAGGAATTTTGAGGAGAGGCATTTCAAGCTGAGAAAGTGAGCAGAGAAGATACCCAGTGGACCTAAGGCAGCTGTATGGTTTGTGGTGAATGAGTGGTGTGTGAAAGGTAAACTTCTATTTCTTCCTCTCAGTCTTTCATGTGCCAATAGCACTGGGCTTTCCCTGCTACCTAAGAGACACTCTCTATATATAAGCTCCACACTTCGTTTTTATCCATTCAGTTTTTTTTTTCAGTCAACTAATTTAATTGTCACATTGTCAATAATTCTCATTTTGATAACGATTTTATCTATCAATTTCTCCATGCCACTTGTCATAAGACTCTTTTACATACTTAATTTCATGGAATCCACACAAGAGCCATACTCAACTTGATAAGATAAATATCATCATTTCAATGAGAAACTTCTGACATGGGGGAGGGGGAGAATAACACAAAACAAGAAACCTCCCCCGAGTCTCATAGCTCCTCTGTAGGAGAGTCAGGATTATATTCCATAAAGTGGAACTCACACCAAGGTCTTTATGCAGCACAGTGTGGCTCTTGTTTGTAGCAATTTATAGGTGATGCCAGCAATCTAAGCCATCCAGAGCATTATGTTTGTTTTCAGGGTTCTAGTTCAACATCTTTGAGTTCTCTACTTTACATAACAGACTAAAAGGGCAAATTTAAAAACAGCAAACGAATCTTTGAATAGCTCAGGGCTCTTCTAGGAGTCCTCTGCAGTTGGTACAGACCTTATTTTGGTTCTTTAGACATGTTCTGGACAGATTTAATACAGGCACAAAAAAGTGAAAGAAAAGTGTGTATGTGTATTTTGTATCTTAGCCTTATCCTTCTTTTTCTTAAACAAATAAAAATCCTATCCTGTTTATATGTTGTATCTTGGACATTGTAGTTTTCCTTTTACAATGCTGCACAGTTTTGACAGGAGCAAGGGGAACATAAGTATATTTCGATGAACTCATGATGACAAGGCCTTTGTTCCTACTGGGAGTGTTCTGCATGACCACATTAGTGTGATGCACCCCGCTCCCACCCTGGGCTTTGACACCAGGCCTTGGGGCATATGGCTGCTACAGATGTTCCCTGTTCCCAAAGGCTCTCTGAGGCATGGGCCTCTAGCAGATTCCTGATGGCCCGGGTTACTGTGCAATGATTCATTTTGCCCTGAATATGTTTTGCCAAAGGCAACAAGAGGGGGTGACCACACTTACTTTTGTTTTCATGTCTAACCCTTATCAGAATTCATTACCTAGCCCAGTCCTTCGTCAAAGTGACAGGGGTATGAATGCTGTGGTCCTGCTGTCCACTGAGACTGTAGAGAAAGGTGTGGGATGAGTACGATGTGATATGTTCACACAGCTGCCTGTGCTGCTTGAGTGGCTGTGAGTTTTCCCATATCCCTAGAGCCTGTGCAGTGTAGATTCATCAGATCTCCTGAGGCTAATTCCCAAGTCTGATCCTTTCCGTGTTTAATTTTCATATAAGGAACTTAAATGCTCTGAGGAGTTTTTCCTCATCTGTAAAATGGAGACAGTAATATATGTCACTTCAGGGAGTTATTGTAGTGATTAAATTACAAATATCTGTAAAAAGCTTATAATATTGCTTTGTATACTGAAAAGTTATGAATTATTATCAAAATGAAATAACAGAAAGTAAGTTTGAGTTTTATAGCTAATAATTAATTGATTAAAAGATAGGTTCCAAACATTTTTAATCAGGGAGAAGAGGAAAATGGGTTTGTAGTACAGTCATTGCCCTTGTGAACTTGACTGCCTGTACTCCACATTTACCAACCCACTAGCCTTCATATGCACAGTTGCCTCTCCAATTGGTGCTAGTAGTTGTGAACTTCTCTTGAGTCTTTGTCCTTTTGAAAATTTCAGTGCATGCATTTATCCAGGACTCTTTCTTAAATACATACTGACTTTGGAAATATATAGAGACTAGCTTTAGATAAGAGAATAACTTCTTAGCTCTGGGTAGGAGAATTTTTGACAGGTAATCTTTATGTATTTCATCTTTTTATGTGTAACTAGAAAAATATGGTTGTAAGAGTTACAGTTAATTACATCAGTTGAAATTTAAGGTCTAAATAATTTTCAGCCTAACACCAGTGTTCACTCTGGTCCAGGCTGACCTGGAATTAACTATGTAGTCTCAGGGTGGCCTCGAACTCTCGGCGATCCTCCTACCTCTGCCTCCCGAGTGCTGGGATTAAAGGCATGCGCCACCACGCCCGACATAACTTTGAAACTTTTTAGTGAATGTATCAACATGGGATTTCTCTGAGGTTATCTAAGTTCACTTACTAAGAGCTTTCTGGAAATAAAGCTATATATCAGAGAAATATTTCAATGGTGGAAATTTTAAGCACTAAAGTAAGCCAATGGAAGAGGCTTTTTATGTCAGTGGTGACTTTTGTCACCCCTCAAATAAGAAAGAACTAAAAAAAATTAGAATGAACACACTAGTGGGGTTATGATGGACATTATAATACTACTACTAGGGCTGACCTATCATGTATTATATTTGAAAAAAGAGATTAAAGTTTTTAAGATAAAAGAGATTATATTTTCATATTCCTTTCTCTTATTGTCATTGCAAATTGCCAGGGACAAAGAACGCTGACATTATTATGGTTTCAATGTTAATGTGAACAAGCCCACCATCTGCTCATTAAATAACATCACTAGAGGAACATAAGAAAGTCCTGTTCCAAAAATGTCACCTAACAGGAAAAGACTTATTTGTTTTCATTGATATTCTTTCCCCCTCACTTTTTTTTTTTTTTTTTAATTTTTGTAGACTGGTTTTGGTAATATAACCCAGGCTGGCCTTGAAGTGGGCATGCAAATCATCCTGGCTTCTTATTCAAGATGATCCTGCTTCAGCCTCCAGAGTTCTGGAATTATAGATAAGTGGCATTGTTATTATTTAAATCACTTTTCTATGAACTGTACATGAGAAGCTATGCACATCTCAGACTGTGGATTTTAGGAAAGGCTTCCTAGTGAGATAAAGTCAGTGTATCTTCATGGAGAATGAAAGAATATGTCCAAACTAGGTTTAGAAGACAAAATAGGACAGAATGTTTGGCCAAGTGACCAAGAATATTACTTTGAAGACCAGGTTTAGAAAAAAAAATAATTGGTGTCATAAACTCTTCCTAATCCACAATCTCTCCAAGAAGGAATGTAGGTGTCATATCACTGTATTTCTTCTGGATTTCATCAGTGTGCCCATACAGGCTGACTTTCTATCCCTTTTTTCCTCCTTGTAATGGGCACAAGATGCCACAATTTCTATGATTTTTCTCCCAGTTGATTTTCAGTCTGAAATTTCCAGCAAGAAATTGAAGGGAGGAAGAAAAAGGATATTCGGGGATATGTATTCCGTGTATTCCCAACCTATTGTATTACAATGGGTATGAGCAATTTGTACAAAAGTTAATAGCACTTGTTAGTCCTCAGAGCTGCATCACAGGTTCTAGAAACAATCATTCCCTCTGCATCTCTTCTAATAGCTTTCCTCCACTGTTACTAACATTGGGACAAAAAAAAAAAAAAAAAAAAAAAAAAAAAAAAACTGCTATTTCGCTTCTCTTAAAAAGCTGTCCATGCTTTAATAAATAATATTTTCATTAATGCCCCTTAAGTTGCCCATTTAAAAGCTTACATAAGCTGGGCGTGGTGGCGCATGCCTTTAGTCCCAGCCCTGGGGAGGCAGAGGTAGGAGGATCGCCATGAGTTCAAGGCCACCCTGAGACTACATAGTGAATTCCAGGTCAGCCTGGGCTAGAGTGAGACCCTACTTCAAAAAAAAAAAAAAAAAAAAAAAAAAAAAAAAAAAAAAAAACTTACATGATGGATCTTCAGTCACAATGAACAAATATTACCAGACAAGGAAAATGAAATGTTATAGGCAGGCATTCCATATTTTAAAAATAAAGATAAATCAACTTACTAGGATAATGAAAATAAATTGTACATGATGTTCACGACAAAATAAGCTCAACATTAGGCCAGAAACTAAAAATGTCCCACTGCATTTGTTCACACATACTTTGGCAGAAACCTGAATCAAACAAATGAAGCTATTGGTTATTGAGTGATGGCAAATGGTTTTCAAGTTTATAATTCCATTAGGATTTTAAGATGTTGAAATACAACAGATTTAGTTCTGTGTAGTGGTCAGAAGAATAGCAAATCAACAGGCTGCAATTTGCCATGCAAATTCAGCATTTTAGTGAAAATGAGAGAGTTAAAAGTACCAATCAGAAGAGGAATGCTTAATGACAGAAAAGAAAGCAAAGAAAAACCAAACTCAACATAATATTTAAATTATTGTAAAACTACCATTGTTATCTCAGGGGAAGCCCTAAATCACGTAAAAGCATTCAAATGTATTTCTAAGATAATAGCTTTACTGAAATTGTGCATAATTGAGCAGTGATGCAGATGAGTGAAAAAACATACTCTTTTTGTTTTGGTTTGGTTTTTGAGATAGGGTCTCACACTAGCCCAGGCTGGCCTGGAATTCACAGTGATCCTCCTCCTGCTGCCTCCTGAGTGCTGCTATTAAAGGGGCATGCCACCACGCCCTAGCTGAGTGCCAAAACAAAACAGAACAAAACAAACAGACAAAAAAGACATTTTCAAAGTGAAGAAATAATGAAAGCCAGCTAAAAGTCAAGTATAAAGTGAAAATAAAGCCAAAAATGATTGAAAGAGCCGTTAATTAAAATGATATGTATTTGGAATAATTTTAAACACAGAGGTAGGAAAAAGAAAATTGTGTTGCAAAGGCATGCTCAGGCTAAAAAAAAGTACATCAGCAAAAAAGAATTTTGTATTGGATGTGGAAGAGGTTTAGAACCACTGTATATAACAGTAGAGCACATTAAATGTATTTGGAAAAAAAAACAAAAAAAAACAGCCTGAATAAATCTCCTCCAATAATCAATTTTTAAAGGGCTCCAAGTTTGGTGCAGGTGCCCTAAGTTTGTAATTTATTATTCTAATGATCAATGTGCTGGCTCATGTGATTCCTATAACAAGCATTTAAGATTACAACAGATTACAGTAATATTTCTGTACCAAGCAGGCTGTTGGCACTGAATATAAATTATCAGGCTATTGAAGCCCATTGAGAATAATGTGTTGGTGGACTGGTGACATTTTTTTTTTTTTTTTTTTGTAAGGGAAAATCCAGTCTGTTTCATCTATTGGAGATGCTTGTACTTAAATAAAATCCAAGTAAACCAAAAAAGAAAAGGAAACCAAAATAGAAGACTAGGACAGGAATTGTTAGCAAATCACGCTGGACCCAAGATTGTGCTAAAAATTTTATCACATCAATTAAATCCTCCTGGTGTCTAAAAGGGAAAGAATTTCTATTGCCATTTTACAAAGGAAACCAATCCCACATCCACCTTGCAAAACTACTAATGTCTTATTTGTTAGGAAGTAGAAACCAGACAGTTTCCTACATCTGTCTGATTCTCCGTGCCTTATTTATTTCAATAACTTACTTAGATTAAAGATAAATAAATAGTCAGGCATGGTGGTGGACACCTTTAATCCAGCACTCAGGAAGCAGAGGTAGGAGGATCGCTGTGAGTTCAAGGCCATCCTGAGACTACATGGTGAATTCCAGGTCAGCCTGAGCTACAGTGAGACCCTACCTCCAAAAACCAAAAAGAAAAAATAAATAAATAAAAATTTAAAAATAATAATAATAAATAAATGAAATAACAGGGCTGGAGAAAAGGCCCAGTGGTTACGGCACTTGCCTGCAAAGCTTAACAACCCCAATTCAGTTCCCCAGTACCTAAGTAAATCCTAATGCATAAAGTGAGGCATGTATCTGGAGGTTGTATGCAGCAGCTGGAGGCCCTGGCATGCTCCATTCTCTCTGTCTCCACTCTATCTCTCTCTGCTGGCAAATAACTAAAATATATATTTAAAATGACCCAGATATTTATCATGAACTTTAGAAGGTTTCCTTTTTTTTAATTTTAATTTTTTTATTGACAACTTCCATAATTGTGGAAAATATCCTATGGTAATTCCCTCCTTCCCCCCACTTTCCCCTTTGAAACTCCACTTTCCATCATACCCCCTCCCCTCTAAATTAGTTTCTCTTTTATCTTGATGTTAACATCTTTTCCTCCTATTATGATGGTCTTGTGTAGGTAGTGTCAGGCACTGTGAGGTCATGGATATCCAGGCCATTTTGTGTCTGGAGGAGCTCATTTTAAGGAGTCCTACCCTTCTTTTGGCTCTTTCATTCTTTCTGCCATCTCTTCCACAATGGACCCTGAGCCTTGGAAGATATGTTAGATAGATATTTCAGTGCTTATCACTCCTCTGTCACTATTTCTCAGCACCATGGTGCTTTCTGAGTCATCCCAAGGTCATCGCCATCTGAAAAGAGAAGCTTCTCTAACCAAAAGTGAGAGTAGTATTACTATATGGGTAAGAACATTAAGAGAAGTGCTCACTGGGAAGTTTGGTGAGCATAGTATATACATTTAGCCAGACACCAGCAAATATTACAACCCTAGGGCTCATGACTACCACTGTCATAGGTTTTCAGTATCAGGGTTGTATTCCCTCCCATGGTGCAGGTCTCCAGTCCAGGTACAGAGTGGTTGGTTTCCCCCATAACAGACATACCACTTTGCACCCGTTGGCTCATTTGGCCTGGTTGGCCAAATTTAATGCTTTCAGTGTTGTAGCAGACAGCTTCATGTTCACTGAGATGAACTTCCAGAACAAGCAAAGTTATGGAGGAAGGGGTATTTATTGAAGCTTATAGGTCTAGGGGAAGTTCCATAATAGCAGAAGAAACTGGCCTGCTTTCACAGGATGAAACACAGAGAACAAAGCCATAAGTCAAAAGTCACACAGCACAACAAACCTCAGGAAGTCCAGTTAGGCACACTTTGCATATCTTTAGATTGAAATCCTAAACCAACTACCACCCCTTAAGATCCACCCAGTGACACTGCCTACAGCCAGGTGGCGGCATATCCAAACTATAGTGTAATAAAACACTGAATATATTGGGGGCCATCTATTCAAACTACCACAGTGTCCACTGTTCAGTATCTCCACTGGTGATTTCTTTCTCTCCCATTGAATTGCATGTAGCTTTCCATCAACTGGTCCACATGGAGGAGGTTTTCAGATCAGCTCCAGCAGGATTTCTCAGTGACCTTGCAGCCCAAGTATGTGGAGTCTTTGGCAATAGGGTCTTACCATCTATTCCTGGTGGGAAACCAAGGGCCTCAGCAATGTCCTGTAATGGTTTGAGGGTATCAGGGACCTCCCTGGCCAACAACTCCCTGGAAGGTATTCCATCCCTGGCACTGAAAATTTTCTAGTAACAATCTATGGCTTCCATCATCCAGAAAATTAGGTTTCCATATGTCTTATTTATATCCTCTTAGATTTTGATTAGCCCTCCCTCCATATTTACTTTACTTAATCTCTTTCCCTGACCTCACTTAGGCCTTTTCACCCCCATTAATCTGTTCTTCTACTCACATAAATATAATACCATCCCTCCCTCCCTTTCTATTCCCTTTATATCCCCTTTCTAGCTTACTGGCTCCTGCTACTGAGTTTTAAATCACATTCCAATTTGGATACTGTTTTGCAAAGATCAGGGGCTGATTAGAGGGAAAATATAATAATACCAATCAAGTATTTATCTTTAGAAATTACTGACAGTGTTTGCTAGACAGTGTTCTACAGTGGTCCCCATATTTTATACCTTGGTATACATTTCCTCCATAACTTCCGGCCTGTGAATATGATGGACATAAGACTCCTACAGGTTATATGGATTATATGGTATCAGTACTTTAAGCAATGGAGGATATCAGGTGGGTAATAGTGGTGTACCCCTGAAACTCCAGCAGTTTGGAGGATGGGGCAGAAAGATCTCAAGTTTGAGGCTGGTCTGGGCTACACAGGGAGACTCTGTTAGAAAGCTTTCAAAACAAGTTAACAATGGAAATGAAAAGGAAAGAACACTAAAGGGAAATTAAACAGAGTTGTTTAATATAATCACATGAAACCTATCAAAAATGAGATTTCACTGGCTTTTTATAAGATAGCAAACCAAATGTGCTCTTGCTGGCCTGGGAACAAGTAAATACCCATGTGGGAACTACTCATTGACAAGGGAAACCCTTAACAGCTACTTGTGGTACTTGGTGGAGTGCTAGTAGGACAGTGGGGACTGCGTCCAACAACCATAGGAAATGGATTCTGCAATTAAAAGTACATTTGGAAGATTACCTGAGTCCAGATCAGAACTTCAGCTCTTCAGTGACACCTGGGTTTCTGCTTCCTAAAACCCTGAGTAGGGAAATAGCCATGCTGTTTTCATGCTCTGATCTACAGATCTGGAGCTAAAAGTTGACACTCTAAAGCTGTGTAGTGTTTGGTGATAAGAAACTCATACTGAGAACATTCTCTCAGGCACTTGTCTTATCTGACAATTTTACAAAAGTTTGGTCTATGGGGAATACATACATGGAGATTTGAGTTGTGTTGAATGACAGAAGCTTCAGTGTGGGCAAGACTCTTCAGGAAGAATTAATATAGTTGATATTTGTAAGATGTTGGATAGATCTTAATCTCAGTTATGATTCATAAAAAAAGCTATAGGGGACATTTCATAGTTTTCTTTGACATTAAAGTAATGCACAACTATTAAAAGTTAAAAAAAGGTGGTGGTAGAAATATAAGCATCATCATGAGGGTATGGGAAACTAACTAGAAGCAAAAAAGTTTGAGGAAAAAAATGATAGTCTCCCAGAATGTGTGAAGAGCTACTTATCTTAAGCAGACTCTAGGAAATAGAGGAGTTTAGACAAAGTCCCCATATGACAATCCAAATTAATATCAGGAAAGACTTGTGGAAAATACATTTTACCATATGTCCTTTACCTGGAAAATTAAATATTGAATTAACAACAATAAAATGACTATATAATGAGCATGTTGGCAACAATTTCAGAATCTAGTTCCTGGAAGGTGCTTCTTTTCCTCTCTCTCTTTTGTCTAAACTTGAGCCATGTACGACAGACCAAACTTTCCTCACCTGTAGCGTATCTGTACTCTGAGGAGAAGGTGAAATTTATTTGCTTGGTAAAATCCAGACAACATATTTGATTCAGCTATTCATTTTACTTCTTAAGAATAATTTTGAGTACAGAGCATAGGCCATTTTTCTATGTTTCTCTAAGCGGGGAGAGATTTCACTCTGAGGTTCAGTCTGAAGCAGCAAAATCTTTCACAACATATAAAGTATGAACTCCATTGTAACATTTTTTTACAAGTCATGAAGGTGAGAATTTACTCCAGACATTTTTTGATTTATTTTTTAGAGTGAAGTTTGGTGTATGATAGGAAATATAGTCCTATTTATTGGGCCTCTACAGTGGTCTTTACAGTAAAGAAAGATAGCCTTTCCTAATGCTACCAAGAGAAATTTTAACATTTAAGATAAAGCAAAGTCATATTTTAATTCATAATTGACAATATATTTAATAAATCTGGTACTTTGAAGAAGTTGTGTGGGGCTTGGTAATAAAGTGCTTGCTTACTGAGTAAGGCCTTATCTTCAAGCCACAGAACCACAAAAACAAACAAACAAATATAAACAATGGTATAAAATGAAATTAAAGATTTGATGAAGTGCGTGATCAATCTAATTATTTTATTTACTTATTTATCTGAGAGAGAGAAAGAGGGAAAGAGAGAGAGAGAGAATGGATTCTCCAGGGCCTCCAGCCACTGCAAACAAACTCCAGATGAATGCGCTCCCTTGTGCATCTGGCTTATGTGGGACCTGGAGACTTGAATCGGGATCCTTTGGCTTTACTGGCAAGTGCCTTAACCACTAAGCCATCTCTCCAGCCCTGATCAATCTAATTATTATGAAACCAAAAGAATAGAGCTTCCACATATATCTTTTCTCAATCATCTGACTATTGTATCATTTTGTACAGCACTCATTGTACATTTTAATTCATTTGTTCATTTATTAACACAATTTGAATGGTGCCTTTAATATTCAAAGAAATTTCCAGTGTTGCCATCAGGCAATAAATGAATAAAGATCTTGATTATTGGGTCATTTAAGGCATCATAATCTTATAGTTAACTAATCACAATAATGAGAAAAAAATGTCTTCATCTAGAAAACAGAATTTAAAA
Organism: Orientallactaga sibirica; assembly: GCA_036365145.1. Lineage (NCBI taxonomy): Eukaryota > Metazoa > Chordata > Mammalia > Rodentia > Dipodidae > Orientallactaga > Orientallactaga sibirica. The sequence goes on along the minus strand of JAEOAD010000004.1, from coordinate 54,547,613 downwards.
TCTGACCTTTTTTTCTTATTGAAGAAACTTAAGTAACCCAGGGCAATGTATTGGATGATTTCAAAGAGTTCTTGTTATCTGTCCATTGAAGAACTCTGTACTTTTTTATATGACTGCATAAGTCTAGTCCATTTCAGAGCAATATAATGCATTATTTGTATATGCTACCTCCAAAATTTTTTAATACATGGGGACTATTCCTCTTCATTTATTTATGTTTATTAAAAGCATATAACCTATCAGTGGACAAATATTTTAATTCAGCTTAATAAGTAAATACATTTTCCATATTAGGTACTACCAGAAATTACATGACTGTACTTTAAACCTGGTTCTGGCTTGAAGCAACTGTGATGGTTTACAATATATGTGCTGTACTTCTTTTTGATATTTAGGGAATGTTCATTACTATTCTCTTAAGACTTGTAGCTTCAAATAACAAGTCACTTTATCTTTCCTTTAAATAGAGAAATTTATTATCTCTAACAAAAGTTAATGGAAGGCATATGTTACTCTGTACACTTGGTGCACTTTGGAGCGATACAAGTAGAAAGAAAGTGAAAACATGGAGGGGAGGATTACAAAGTGAGATGGAACTCATGAACAGTTTAATTCCATAGGTGGTTACATTTTTAGATCATCACATTCTTTTGCAACAAATTTAACGTATATGGCTATTTCACCACAATGAAATGAATGTCTTTGGAATTTGTCATCACAGCATGTCATGTGGGGAATGCATTAGTTTTCTATAGATGACATAACAAATTATTAAAATTTATGGATTAAAAACAGAACAAATTTATCTTATATTTGTGGATACCAGAAATCTCAAATAATTTTCAAATCTGAATTTTTAGGGAAGACTAGAGGGAGTAGTCAATCCATTTTATTCCTTGTTCCAGATTTTAGAACGCCATACATTCCTCGGCTTTTGGCTATGTTCATGTGTCATTGTGCCTCAGTTTCCCTCAATTCCTTAGTACCCAGGATATGATATTATTTTTCATAATTCTTTTTTCAGACACACATGCATATTTGAAATTAAGTACTTAGTTTGTTATTATGTTTTTACACGAGATCATAAGATAAAAGTTTTCTATATGACATGCTGAACACAGGGTGGGCAGCTTTGAACTAAACAGCATTGTTTATGAGATCTAATCCTGACAATGCTATGGTATTTTTACTTTATTCTAGTCCCATTTGTCTTCCATTGGAATTTCTTACCTATATACTGATTAGTCCCTCATATTTTATAAAAATTGACAGTCTTTATAGTATTTACCATATGATAAAAGGCATAAATACTCTTGTCTACTTCAATGAAAAATTTTACATATTTTTAAAGGATTATTTTTTCTATTTTTATGTTTTTGAGAATCTGGGCATCATTTTCAAAATGTTTATTGTGTATTTATATAGCAGGTAAAATTGCCTTACAAAATAGCATGCATAAGAGCCTGGGTGGAGCCTGTTGCAGTCAACTTTGTGTTGTTGGCAGAAGACAACTGACAAAGAGCAGCTTGTGGGAGGAAAGGGTTTATTTTGGTTTGTAGACTTCAGGGGAAGCTCCATGAATCAAACCATCATATTCCACTTCTGGCCACCATAAACTGATAACCATTCATGATGTAAAATGCAATGAATTCAGTCTAACTTTAAAAGTTCCCATAACTTTTATCAATCCCAAGGATGTTCAAACATCCTCATAGTCCAGAGTCTTTTAATTGAGCCATAACACACCCCCCAAAAAATACCCACAATGGCACAGAATAAACATTCATACTGCAAAAGTTATCATCAGGCATAGGAATGAAAAACTGAACCAATTCAAGATGTAAACCAAACAGGACAAAGAACAAGTTCCAAGTTCAACAAATCTAGCCAATGACAAGTCTCCAAGACCAATAATTCTAACTCATAATGAGTCTCTGCCACTCCAATTCTGCCCCTCCAGCTAGGCTACTCACAGTCCTGGAAAACTTCATCTAGTTCCAGCAGCTCTCCTTGGCAGCCATCCATAGTCCTGGCATCTTCATTGTGTCTCTACTACAACCCACATTCATCCTTATGGCTCCACTGGGTCTCCACACAGGTCATCCAACAAGCCTGCTTCACATTGCCCATAGCCATTTTCAAGAAACAAAACCATGTTGCAAATTCAATGTCCCTCTCTTTCCTGCAATTGTTATAGTCCATAGTAGTAGGTGGGCTACCAATATGTTAATCCAGGGGGTAATAAAGTGGACTTTGAAGAACAGGACACTTCTTCAACATTCAGGCCCTTTCAAAAGACTACATTCTTCTTGTTGTCCCAATGTAGATCAGCTGACCTAATCTCAATGGTTGTAATTTTGCAAACAATTGCATTTGAATGGCCAGCAGTTTTGGCACAAAGATTTCATTTTCATTTTTTCTGTACCATATCCTTCTGCTCACACCAGTCCATCTCTACACAAAGTAACCCTAGACAAGTTCTCAGGACACAGGCAGGCAGAATGTAGCAAGCCTGTCAAGCAAACCACTTCTAGACCAGTACTGACAAAGTTCTTCCCCTCATAAGCCAAACCTCACAGTCCATAGATCTTATTGCATTCATATTGTTCAACTCTGACCAGAATGGTCCATGAAGCTGTGCGTAATGCACTGCAAGGCATCTCTTGGGCCAAAATTTCAAATCTGTCCACATTCCTCTCACAAATCAGTTTCCAAAGGCCAAAAGCCACACATGTTTCTAGCAGTAATGGCCCCACCTCTCTGGTACCAATCTTATTGTTGTAGTCAATTTCCAGTTGCTGGCAGAAAATACCTGACCAAAAGCAGCTTGTGGGAGGAAAGGGTTTATTTTAGTTTATAGACTTAAGGGGATTCTTCATGATGGCAGGGGAAAACAGTGGCACAAGAAGAGGGTGGACATCACCTCCTGGCCAACACCAGGTGGACAAAAGCATCAGAAGAGTATGCCAAATACTGAAAAGGGGAAGCTAGCTATAATACCCATAAGCTCACCCTCAGTAATAAACTACATTCAGGAGGCTCTAATTACCAAATTGCCATGATCTGGGGACCAAGCATTCACAACACATAAGTTTATGGGGGATACCTAAATCAAACCATAGAACCCTAGTGTGCCTCAACACACAAATATCAGATAGAATCTTAGATATTTTCATATCTATTGAACTATGAATAAATTAAAATGCAACATAATTATGAAAACAAATAAGGCACATTTCTATGCTTTTTGTGAAACCAGGTCCATATACTGAAAAGATCAAAGCTTGACTTTAGAACTGCATTTATAATGAATTTTATTAAAGATTTGTTCATGTAACTATTCATACTTAGAAAAGAATCTGTAAGGAAATATACATATCAGGTTGCTACTCCTTAAAGCTAACATTTGTGGAATATTTATTATTTTTTCTAAATGCCTAGTATGTATCATTCTATATAATCTCCAAATGAGTTTTTATGTATATTCTAGTCATTGTATATATGAAGCCAAATCACAGGGAGATAAACTATTTATTTAGAATTTGTTTTTGGACATTAATATTCAGAGGATACTTATTTCTATTGTGCTTACAGTCTAAGCTGAAAAATCTCAATTATTGTATTTATTACATTATAATTATAGAAATGAAGATTTTCATTTTGAGAAAAAATGATCCTCACAAAAGAAGTCAATTTTAAGTACCAAAATTTACTTGAAATAATCACTTAACATGTAAGAGAATTGATATTCAACAATCTGACTTACTGAGTCTTTAAAATACACACCATTTATCCAGGAATGGTTGCTTAATGCCAGTAGTCATAGCACTCAGGTGGCTGTGGAATGAGGATCTTGAGTTTAGGTCACCCTGGGCAATACAGCAATACCTACCTAAAACAAATCCAACGTTCAGGATGGAGAGTTGGATAAGCAGTTAAAGCACTTGCCTGCAAAGCCTAAGAACCCATGTTCTACTCTCCAGATCCCAGGTTAGCCAGACTCATAAAGGTGAGGGAAGCACAAGGTCACACATGCCCACTAGGTGGCAAAAACATCTGGAATTCGATTTCAGTGGCTGTGGCCTGACACACCAATTCTCTATCTCCCTCCTTTCTCTAAAATAAAATGAAATAATAAAATAAAATAAAATAACTTTTAATTTAAAAAATATTTTAAAATCCAACATTCCATATTAAAAATTCAGTATAGTTTCCCAAATCTCTAAGGATCAAATAAACCTATAAATATGTGGTTTACATGTTTTTAAGATATTCATTTATTTATTTATTTGAGAGAGAGAGAAAGAGAGATAGAAATAGGCAGGTAGAGAGAGAGAGAGAGAGAGAGAGAGAGAGAGGGAGGAATAAGTGCATCAGGGCCTCCAAACACTGCAACTGAACTCCAGATGCATGCATCCCCTGTGCTTCTGTCTTATGTGGGTCCTGGGAGTTGAACCCGGGTCCTTTGGCTTTGTAGGTAAGTACCTTAACTGCTAATCCATCTCTCCAGCCCAGTTTACATGTTTTTATGTATATATTCCACATATTCATTCCCAAAAATTAGTTTTCAGAAAAAGTTGCAAAACACATTAAAAAATCTTTTGAAATCAGTGAAAAACTTTCAGCATCATTTTATTTAAAAATCATGTTTGTTGCAGTCAGAATTGTTGGAGTTACAGGGAGAAACAAAGGAGATGTCATGAAGCAGATTAGGCCACATTCTGATTGGTAACTGTGGTATGTCAGACTCTCTCACCTCCCACATTAGTCATAAAAACATTTTTATAAATACAAGTTCTGAGCTGAAATGTTCCAGCTCATATTTTGAAGCAGTTAAGTTTTCCTGTGGTTTCAATCAACTGAGGGCAGGACTAGGCTAGCATCCCAATGTGACATATTTCTTCAAGGCACTTTTATCCAGCTGAGGGATGGATGCTTAGCTAATGTTACTGACCACAACACTTCCAGGTACTGTCATGGAGTGTGGGGTTTGCAGAAAATATCTAAGTCTCTAAAGGAGGTGTTCAAGAAGGAAGTGTTCAATTGAATACTTTCAAGAGACAGAAGTCAGAAGCAAGTGGACCACAAGAGGTTTATCCCAGAATCAGGACACTATCAATTCTTCCATATTGTTCTGAATGAAAGGATCATAGTGCCTACCTGTATTCAAGGATGTAGAGAAATGGCTTCTACTGCTTAATGATTAGTAGCAAGAGATGGGAGAGTGGAGAGGTAATTCTACAGCTGTCTTTGGAAAAATGCTATCTGATGCAAAGCTAGTAGAACAGTAACTTTTATTGAGTCTTTGCAAAAATACACTTGACTTAGAACTTACTGGGGCATGGTAGGCAAGGATTCAATCTCTGTATTCTGAGTTGGTGATCTTAACTAGTAGCAATTCTTGGAAATAATAAGGAATATTACAGTTTATATTTCTGATTGTGTGTGTGTGTGTGTGTGTGTGTTGTCTCAGTTTTGTCTTTTGATTGTTAGTGATTGTGGAGTGAAGGTGTAAAGGTGTATAGACTGGCAATAAAGGCTACTGAAAAATGAACAGTGTCAATAAATGGAAGGAGATTTGCCAATACTATTAGCCTTCAAGGTTAATAAACAAAAGAGGATTGATAATCCTTTCACATAATTGTGGTAACACTGTGTGTTTGTATATCATGTAATTTACAAAGCCTTCCTGCCTACATCCTGCTTTGAACCTTCATGAAACAACTTGCTTTATGGGTGAGAACCTGGATGAACACATTGAGTAAATGATATCCTGAAGTTCACTGATCAGGTAATGGGGACAGAGTGCCTCTATCTTTGGGACCCTTCCATTGTCACTTTAGCAAGATTTGTTGACAAAACTGTTTAAAAAGCAGAAAGGAAAGAAGGATACAGAATGGGAAGAAAGCAAAGGCAAGCAAGTAGGGACAAGAAAATGGCTTTTTTTTTTTTTTTTACCTTGGAAAGGAAGTAAAATGGAAATAATAATAGCAGAACACTTGAATCACAGGGGCCTGGAGAGGATATGATGAATACTAACCTCAATCTTCTCCTGTTTCTCTATCACTCCCTCTTCATTCTCTTCTATCTTTCTCTTTCATATAACTATATTTTTTCTTCCTTCTTTTCCCTTGGCACTGACCTGTAATTCCCAGTAACAACATGTGGTTAACATCTACAATGAGCTAAGGATCAGTGAGACCTACAAGGTTTCCCAAAAGAAGATAGATTTCTGTCAAAGTACTTGATGACCCACCAAAGGTTAATGGTAAGACCCTACTGCTGAAGATCATATGATATTCAGATGGAACATGGAGAGACCTGGCTGGAATCTGGAAGAGAGTCAGTCCCCAGACAGCTTGTCTATTGCCAGAAGGTGCTACATAAGTGACTGGGGGGAACTGACCAACATCTGTCTAAGCAACTTGTGGTCCAATCTACTCAGCAGCAAACAACCTGATGTGATACTCACACAAGTGCAGTAGTGGCACACAGCCAAGGTGGGTTACCAACTGCTCTTGATTTGGTTAGTGGATCTGCTCAGTGGAATGGAACCCATACCTGGAACCAGGAAACAAGTCAGAAACTTATCAAAAAATGAGCCCACTCTCTAATATCAAGCTCCCACCAATAGTGGGATACAAGAGGCCCCAAACCTATTAAATTCTCTCTAAAATAATGACAGTTATCCGTGTATCTTGCACTGACCTCACTCTGCATTGGAAAAGCTGCTTCTGTCTTTCAGATGGATGCAGAATCTGAGGAGAAAATCAGCCCATCACACCTCACCAGGGCACAATCTGAAGCCATAGAGTTATAGGGGAAATGAGCAAAAGTGCTGCTTTATCAGTGAACCTGGTACCAGCACAGGTGAAGGAGATAGACACAAAGAACACTCAACTCCTACCAAATCAGATATCCAGAGACACAGAGATTCCCAAAACCTCATCATTAAAATAGACCTAAAATGAACCCAACTTGGCTTAGGGAAATTCACCAAAGAGGGGTCAGAAAGATTGTTAGAGCCAAGAGTTGGGTCATTATGCACAGAGTCATTTCCTCTTCTGCATAACTGATGGATACCCCCATAAGGCAGACCCACAGACCCCATGGGGGGAGGACAGAGAGAAGACTAGCAATGGTACCATCATGGCTGTATATACATAACTAATAAAATTTTTTAAAAAAGAATCACGTAAGTGCTAGACTGGCATTTCTTGAGACAAACCCTATATGAAATATTTTTTAAAAATAAGTTCTTTGTATTCAGTGCATAGCTTCATACATGACAGAAAGAACTTGTTAAATATTAATGTCTCAATTCATCATATAGGCAAAGATTAACATGTAATAGTTTTGCATTGTTGTTAATGTGGAAGTGTATTCAAGCATACTCCAACCATGCATAAAGTGTGCTTTATAGAAGTGAAATCAAACAGGGAGCAAACTAACACAGACAATTAGGTCAAGTTAAAAGAGTTCATTTATTCATTTAACAAAAGGCTATTAAAATGGGCTATTAAAGCTTTGTATGTATCAGGCAGTGAACAAGATATTTAGAGATGAGTTAGGTGCAATTCTAGCCCTTGCCCTTAATGAGGTATAATAGCTTACCAGGCCAGTAGTTAAGTTTCATAATGAAAAGTTTAAAGGATTAATTTGTTTTTATTTAAAATATCCTAAACTATATTGGGGTTTGTATCTATGAAAAGGAATGTATTATTTCAATAAACAATTTCCTTTGAAAGTTTACTTACTCTAAAGAAACATGGTGTTTCCTTAATATCCTTAAACATAGGAGAGAGCACTGCAGACATATTTTAAAGAGGCCACTTAAATCATGAGCTAAATTATCTTTACATACTGTGTAAAACAGCCATTTAAAAGCATATTCAGTACACACAAAGGATATAGAGTTCAAATTCCAAACTTTACATCATCATGTGTAGACAATTTTAAGAGAGAAAATATTTTGCTAGGACATATATTTGAAGCCAAAACAATACCATACAAAGACATGTCCCAATATGGAGTCACCAAGGAGAGCAGGATGGCGACAGAGACATAAAGAAGTGGATTATCCACATTCTTCAAGAAACTGCCCAGCCATTATCCCCTCTTTGCCTGCAATGCCCTCAGGTCATGGTTTCCTGCCCCCATGTTTTGTAAATCACCTGGCCACTGTTCTGGTGTCACACCCTGGCTATCTTAGATCTACCCTAAAGGAACCTTTCTTATTCAAGCAGTTCTTTTCCTCACCTTCCCCCAACTGAGAGCCCCATAAAGCCCACTACTGAGGAACTCAGGTGGACTGCACTCCTGTCTTGTGAGCCAGCCCTGGCAGCTCGTGCTTTTCCCGAATAAAAGCTTTTATCTTTGCCTCAGAGTGGTTTGGGTGGTCATGGTCACTCCTGAACCTAACAGGCCACAATTAAAAACTTTCCATTTCTTTCCCTTTTCTTCTCTTCACTTTCTTTCCATGCCCCTTCCCTTCCTTTACTTTCTCCTTTCCTAAATAACATGTTCTAGATACACACTCAAGAGATATCAAGATGCCAATGAATGGAGTGAAGGTTGGCAGAAACAAAAAGGAGCATTCACCAACTAAGTATGCCAATAAATGTTTCAATGGGCTGCAGAGAGCACTGAGTGGTTAAAGGTGCTGGAGCTGTGTGCACTTCATGACCTGCTTCCTAGCATTTTTTATGCTTCCAAAACCAATATCAGGTGTGCAGCCATACAACCATTTTGTTAAACCAAGGAGAAAATAAATCATGACCTTGAGCAGGTTTCTTCCTAAGTCACCTCTTTTCAAGAGTTTGCATTACCATTCATCTAGCCTTTCCTGGGTAAACTTCTTCACCTCAGGCATCTTTGCCATTGTTTCAATGTAAAGCAGTTGGGCCATCCTTATTGGTGGTAATCTGTTTAACAATAGCATATTTAGCAACCTAAAACCAGTCTCTGTGCCAGTAACTTTAACCTTTCTTGAATTTTTCCTGTAATAAACCATACAGTTTTCAGTTCTATATCTTCCACTAAGTACTCCAGTCCATTAATTTTAAATTCAACCTTGATCAAACTCTCTGGACATGGAAGAAGAATGCAAACATCCTTTATACCAGTTAGCCCAGTTCCACCAAAGTTTTCTGATGTCTTTCCTTCCCCTTTGAAAGTTCATAAGCCAACACAAATCTCTCTGCACTTAGTAAAGGGACCAAACTGGCGCCATGATAGGTAGGCTCCAGTAAGATGCCACCCTAACTAGGCCTAAGTTTCAATTTCATGGAGGGTCGGGCTCTGGGGCTGAGTCAATTCCTAGAGACATGTCCCAACATGCCCAGGCATGCCCAGACAGGTCCTTTTTACCCCAACCAATCAAAGATGTACAAATGCAACTGCTGCTTGCTTAGCCAATCATGTTAAAAGATTTCCTAACCAGCCTGGAATTCTCCCTAGCTATCTTTAAAAGGGGCCTGTGTGCTCCTCTGGAGGACACCATTTTGTATGAATGGTTGATCCCTGAATGCTGGCTGATTCCGCAGAATAAACGCTCTTTGCTTTTACATACGATTTGACTCTGGGGTCTTTCTTCGGCAATTTTTGGACTCAGCATTTTCAAACTGTCATAGAATAGCCCATAAAATTTATCTTAACACTCTGTATGGCTTCTGCAGTCACAGGTACCAAATTCATTAGCATTCCTCCAGCAAACAAGTTCCAAAAGACCAAAATCCACAAGGTTAGCTTGATCTCAGCAGTACCCCAAGTCTCTGGTTCGAAATTCTGTTGTAGTCAGCTCCATGTTGTTGGGATGAATATCAAACCAGAAATGGGTGGAAGGTATTTATTTCCAGTTACAGATACAGAGGAAGTTCCATCAGTGGCAGAACAAGCTGCTAACTTCCAAACATTCAAGCAGAAAGAAAAAACTGTAGCAAGCAAACACCCAAACCAGAAAACACAAACCCTTCCAGAGCTTAAAATTGCTCTCTGCATACCTTTGGGTTGGAATAAGATCTGCTTCCAGACTCACATTTGGGCTGAGACCCAGGATCTGCCCAGTGACCCCCTCCTCCATCCAATTGGCTATAGAAGCTTAATCAAACATCCGAGTTCTATGGAAAACATAAATTAACTTCCAAACAACCACAGATATGGAACCTGAGTCCAGAGCGTTTAAGGAACTGTGTTCTAGAATAACAAAATTTCTGAAGCATTCTTACTTACAAAGTCATGTTCAAATAACTCTTATGAAAGTCCCAATGAATCACATTGGTGAAAAATCCATGGGAGTCAGCTGTGATCAGTAATGGTAGGATTAGTGATAAAGGTGGTGAGTTATCCCAGAAAATCCTTTCAATAGCTATTATTTATCCTCACAGTAATCTTCTTGGCAAAGCTATTCCACTTAAAAGAAATGATAAAAGCTAACATCCCTCTTATTTATTCTGTCTGTAACTATATGCTTTGTAACAAGATTCTCGTGCCTTCTTTATAATATTAATATCTGTAATGTGCCTGATTGATTCCTTGGATTCATTATAGAATTAAGCGGGCCATTGAAAGCTCTTTAAAAGTGAAGCTACAGAAAGGAATAAAAATGTAATAAGTAAAAAAGTGAAACTAATGATAGTTGTCCACAAAGTTGTATCTGTGTAGACCATATATTTGTGTTTATGTGGACATTGGCCAGACAGTGGCTGAGGACATGTAAATCAGAAATTATGATGAATATATAGAATTCTAAATTATGTGAGCAATGTGCCCTATGAAGCTCTATCACAAACATTCATTGCTAACAAAATAGGTTCAAATGCATTCTTGATTTTTGATTGTGGGCATTAGTTACAGATTTCTAAAAATAATATTTTTTTTTTTTTTCTGACAGACAAACTTGACTACATACTTGCTGCAATAAAGTTTTCTTTCTTTGGTGGCAAACTGTAAAATGTAGTGAAGTTGCCAACTGTAAGAATAATTCCTAATTCCTGCATGGCATTTATCCAGAACAACATGTTCCCAGAACTCAGTGAAGTATGTCTCAAATTGCACTGCTACAAAATTTATGAATCAGTGAGGATTTTTTTTTTTCTGTGTTTGAAAGTTTGTATTTCTGGAGTATTTCGTTGCCATCTCTGTTTCTTGTGAGGGCTTTGCTCTCAGATTGGCTTATGCTAAACACATTGTTTTCTTCCCTGTAAGAAGATTATTCTAAAAACAGCATAAAAGCAGAAGCAAAACTTGCATCCTGCACTTAATGAGAAAAATTGGAAAAATGAGGCCATGGGCTAAAGGAAAGGGGCCCACTTATCAAGACTGGGAAAACTCAGAGTTAAAAGTGGGATGTTTGATAGCCAGGGGCAGCAAGACTACATACAGCATAATAGTCCTGGATTTGTATCTTCTATGTATAAGAGAATACCTGAAATATTCAAAATGAAAAGATGATGATTTTGGACCAATGAATCTGATTTAGTTTGCCAGAGAATCAAATTTTAAAATGTACAATTTTAGTGTCAATATCATTTTTTTCTAGCATGGAAATTGAAGAAATACCAGGTGAACTGATATGCTTTCATGACCTCTATGTTCATTCATTAAATATATGGCAGGGTTGATGAAAACTGATGAAGCTCTCATCAGATTCTTAGGAGTCATTGATTCCAGGCTCATTCCATGATTTACTCTTCTTGAAATAACCAAGTATAAGGGACATGTTTTCCAGGATGTTAGTGTCTGATGTCAAAATGTAATGATTTCTATATAGAAAAGTGAAGGCTAGACAAATTTATAATAAAGTTATAGTAATAGAGTAATTTTATGATTTGCTAATGCTTGTACTGATTATTGAATTCTATCATGTCATAGACTGCCCCCCTATCCAAACAGAAGATTTTGCTCAATTCTATAATTCTATTTATATTATAACAGGACCATATTGAGGGGTTGAATTGGCATTGAACATCCATGATATTTGATGCATATGATTCTCTTTTCCTTTAAAAGTTTCCTTTAATGTGTGTATGGATTTATATATTTATTTTTCCCTGGCTGTTACTTTTGCTATGAAACAACAGTAATCATTGCCATTGCTACAGTTGCTGAGGAGAATCAGCTTTAATCTTCATTAAACCAGTTTTCAAGTTTTTATTTAAAATGACAAATGTATCTAATCTCATTTTTAATTAGAATTTAAAATTAATGTTTAATATGGGCAATTTTATTAAACTACTACTGATATTGCATGACTACAAAATTAGATGGTGAAGACAAAATATTGTAAGGACATGCGTTTGACAGTATGACAGGTAATTCTTTAAACATGTAACTGGCCTGAGGTTAAGCAGCCCATGTAGTGTTCTAAAGAGCTGGGCAGTGACTTTGGAGGGAGCCTGAACTGTTGTTGAAAGACAAATGATAAATATGTGGGTATTGTTGGTGTTAGCCAGCTCAGAAAATGCAGCTGGCCCTCAGCTCAGATATTAGGCATAGGAGGTGCACCTGCCTCTTTCTAGTTCATTTTCTCTTGGGGTAGAGTTTTTAGGAAGTGAGAGTATTGACAGAAGGAAGAAGGAGGCTTTTAACAGAGAGAAATCGCTTGCTAAACCATCCCCAGTGGGCTGAGGTCCTGAAACCTAGCTCTTCTATGTCTAGTTTGCTTTCTTTGACTTGCCTATGTTGATCACCCATGACCCTGGAAGTCTTATTTAAATGCTGTGGCATATACTCAACCCTCGTAGACTCCCCACTTGTGCTGCATGGTCCAATGTGGCCATGGCAGCAAAGAATTCTTATGGGCTCTAGACTTTAGAGTATTTCATAGCTGACTCATAAGCACACAGTCACTTTCATAGGGCACCTGTTTTTGCCCTATATAATTGAAGTGACTGCCACTAAATCAAAGGTGGCTTATTCACTGAGATTAAAGGTGCAGTGTTCAGTGCCTTCCAGACAGAGGCCTTGAGTTTGCATTCTCCTACTTACTTACTGAGGAAACATGCCCTTTTCATCTGAGCCCTCAGTTCATACTAACTCCCTTATCAGTTGCTTTTTGATGAGAGCATATGATGACTTATGGGAAAGTGCCAAACATATAAATGATGACTGATGACACTGTCAGATGAAGAGGCATTCATATTTTACCCACTCTAATTTTTGTTCTATTCATATTGTATATGAAAATTTACACACATTGCTTTCTTAGTGGTAGTTTTATTTACATAGGATAGAATATGGGACAGTTGTATGATTTTTAGCTAATAGTTAATCTAAAGTGAGATTGTGTAAATCTAGCAGGTCCAGCCTTTTGATATTGGAACAACAAAGCTCATGCTCAAGAATCACAGTTGAGAAAAAAACACTCATTTTTAAAATAATTTATGATTTTCTTAGCTATCATGGGCTAGATAAAGTTTACACTATGAATGAGTAGCAGAAGATGAATGCTGCTACTACAATGATTCAACATCTTCTTGTGTTGTGACCTTGAATTATCAGAGATGAGTCCTTACCTACTAAGTTTTTTTTGTTTAAAGGAGTATAAATGAGTTCAAAGTTGACAAAGTACAAAAAACACAAAACCCAGAAACCAAACGAAGAATGCTCAGCATGTTGGCTATTGGACTGGAGCAGATTATTAGAGTCCTATAGGAGAAATGAGTTCATTGCCTGTCTTATGGTTATAGACAATGTCTGACATCTACCAGCTTATAATAATGATACATTCTTGGTTCTTTATCTCAACATTCTTTTATACTGGATATGTATAACAGTGATATATTGAGGTGTTATTTTAAAAGTATATTTCCTATTAAACCCACTCTTATCAGAAGTTTAAAAAGTTATTAATAATAAATTTTCACTGAAAATTTATGCTCTGATTAATGAATACTGGTAAAATTCAAAATTATTTTATTTCAAAAATTAATGTATATAAGTATTTCATCTTTTTATCTATATGCATATTCATACATACAATTGTCTTTAAAAATATTGCCATGAATAATTTGTTTAAAACATTTTAAACTCACTGAGCACATTTTTCTTCTGTGGCTATTTTTCCATCTCTATTTTCACCTCCTCATTATTTTCTATTTAATTATCTCTCTTTCTCTGGAACTCTAGAGAACAAAGTTGGTACCTATAATTTCTTCTACTTGATTTATAGATTTGACCTAGAGAGTTCAAATGACTTCACAAGGATGAGGAAACAGATATTTTGCAGGCACTGAGTTTCAGTGAAAAGTATTAGTTCAGACCTTGAGAAGGCATATGCATTTGCAGAATTCCTCTCAATGAATTTTCTTAGTTCTGTCAATGTGATGCAGGCCATGAATGCCTGAGATAATTGAGGTCACAGAGGTGAAAGAGAATTTACTAAGCCCTAAAATTGTCTACACAATGAATTGGTTCTGCTTTTCTTTCTTGATAAACCTTGGGAAGATCCTTTGTGATCAATTTACAGAGACACTTATACAGGTTATGTTTTTCTTGCTACATGAAATATTTAGTGCATGACCTTGACCACTAACTCTTTGTGACATTAAAGGATGAGAAGGATTATTGGTTTAGGATTAAGGAGATACAACACAATATTGCTGCATTTGTAAAATTACTACATGATTCTATTTCTGAAGTTTGTCTAAGGCTTGGTCTCAAATGGGTTCCTTGTTGTCCCTACATTAGTATGTCTGTATTTGCATCTGTATCATCTAGTTTCTTACATAAAATTTCAGGAACTTGTAAAATCATAGTAGTTTCTACAGTTAAATAAGTATAATGTTTGAGAGACATTTTTACTATTAAAGACTATTATTTCAGCTTAGAGATGGATTAGTAATGATATATCCCATTCACCTCCAAATCATTTGTTTTTATGTTTTCAGGTTGCAATCATGCCCTCACTGTGAAGATTTAATGTCAACAAGCAGGGGCTTCCAATTGTCCATCTGCTGAGCTGGCAAAGTGCCTGTCATCCATGCATGGATATTAACCTTAGGAACAAGTGAAGATTGTCAGTCTTCCTTGATGTCTTTTTTCCCCTCCTTTTAGTGCCTTCTGGGTAATGTTAACACTAAAATAACATAAAGTATATTTCAATCCTGGTCATCACGCAAAATAATGTGTTCAAATATAAGAGCTTTCCTAGAAAAATCAATTAACATTAAATAATATGATGACTTATATAAGCTAGACAAAACTGAATGTTTAAATAAAGTTTAATTTTTCAATATATTACCCATGTAAAATATTTGGTGTGTAAGTTTTGGAGGAAAATGTGGCACACAAAAATATCTTGACATGAAGTACCAGAGCATGGTGAATTTTGTTGAACAGTAAAATAATAATGGTAAGGAAAAATTCAGCATTATATTTCTGTATAAAATATCCCATTAAATGGTCACTTGTTGAATGGTGTTA
The DNA here is from genome assembly GCA_036365145.1 of Orientallactaga sibirica. Taxonomy (NCBI): domain Eukaryota; kingdom Metazoa; phylum Chordata; class Mammalia; order Rodentia; family Dipodidae; genus Orientallactaga; species Orientallactaga sibirica. Next base: position 54,532,190 of record JAEOAD010000004.1, on the reverse strand, counting down.
TAGAATGGGCACTATTCACTATGACTGTGAACACATTTTATGACATTGCATCTCGGAAAATAGTTCTTGGTCTTATGAGAACATTACAAAGGATGGAAAGCTGGAGTCATAAAATTTTATCCTTCTCCATATATTTAAGTTTGTGAGAAAGTTAATAGCTAAGAATGTACTACTACTGTTGCAGTTAGGCTCTCATTGCTGGCAGAAATCACCCGACCAAGAGCAACTTTCGGGGAAAAAAAAGTTAATTTTAGCTTACAAACTCGAGAGGAAGCTCCATGATGGTAGGGAAAAACAATGGCATGAGCAGACTGTGGACATCACCCCCTGGCCAACATCAGGTGGACAACAGGAAAAGGAGGGTGTGCCAAACACTGGCAAGGGGAAACTGGCTATAACACCCGTAAGCCCACCCCCAAACAATACACTGTCTCCAGGGGGCATTAATTCCCAAATCTCCATCAGCTGGGAACCTAGCATTCAGAATGCCTAAGTTTAGTGGGGACACCTGAATCAAACCACCACAACTACCACAGTGTCAGTTTGCATTTAAATATTAGCTTCTTTATTTTAGGTGACCTTGGACAACTTATTGAGCTCTTTTTCCCCTTCTCTTTCTACATCCATAAAACACAGGAGGACAAATGATTTTTTGTGGGGGTAAATAAAATGATGGCTATAGAATGCCTAGAATACTAAATAATTAATAACTATTGGCTTATTCTTTGATGATTTAAGGACTTTATGAGTCACTTTTATCTGTTTTGGAAATTTACCCTTCCACATTAATATAGTTAAAGATCGAAAGTCTCATAACGATATGAAACCACGAGATCACGTGCCCTTTGTCATTTTCTATTCTATGCTTTTTCTTTCTGTTATTTCACAAGTCTCATAGACAGAATAATTGCTTTGATTTAATGACTTCTCGAAAATCTATTTCAGTATAAATTATGACCACTCTGCCCAGTCCAATCTTATTTAGGGATAACATAATATTTTGGACTTTTGGGCACCCAATAAATGCTTTGTCACCATATTCAGATTACTTATTTATGACAAGGTAAAAATGAAATTGATCTCATTGAGTGAGTTCCACACAATGTAGCTGGTGTTCACACACTCTCTGGTTCAAAAGAATGAGCTCTTTTTAAAATATGACCATTAATTCAAGGACAAATGAGACGTGGTCAGCTTATGAACTTCAACAATATTCTGATCATTTTACTCATTTTATTTATTTATTTTATTCATTTAATCAATATATATTCATAAAGTTACCTACAATGACTATTTTATTTTTCTTATATTTTTAAATTTATTATTTAATTTGAGACAGAGAGAGAGAGAATGGGTGCACCAGGCCCTCTAGCCACTGCAAACGAACTCCAGATGCATGAACCACCATATGCATCTGGCTTACGTGAGACCTGGAGAATCGAACTGGGGTCCTTAGGCTTCGTAGACATGCGACTTACCTGCTAAGCCATCCCTCCAGTCCTCAATGACTATATTCTATACTTAGTAAAGACTGGATATGTATTGCTTGAAGCATCAAAGAAAACTTGAATAGAGAAGTCACTGAGATGCTTCCATTCTGACAAGCAAAGGACACTTTGAGGGAAAGATCAAGATCTGTGAATCATTATGTATATAAACAAAATACAGTAGTGCCCAAGGAAAAACACAATTCCACATGGATGGAAGAGGGTCAGTGTGGCAGAAGACACTAATCTTTGAATTTTTTTTTTATTTGTGTGTGTGTTGGGGGGGGCAGGATTAGGTATGGATACACAAGAGTCTCTTCCTACTGTGAATAATCTCCACATGCATGCTATATTTTACAACTGGCTTTATGTGGGTTCTGCGGAACTGAATCTCAGCCAGTAAGTTTTGCAACAAGTAACTTTAACTACTGAGCCAGCACTCCAGCCCAGCTAATTTTAAAGTTGAATAGCATTTGTTCCATAGGATGAGGATGGGAGGATTCATGAATTCAAAGAATAGTCTGCTAGCGACATTAATACTTTATTATTATTATTATTATTTTTTTAGTGAAGAATCTAGGACTATGATTATAACTGCTGACTGTATCATGAACTGAACACTTTTTTTAAGGTAGAGACTAACTCTAGAACAAGCTGACCTGTAATTTACTGCATAGTCTCAGGCTGGCCTCAAAGTTAAAGCGATCCACTTGTTTAGAGTGAACACTTTCAAGGAAACAAAATGACTGATTTTTTTTTTTTTGTGTGTGTGTGTGTGTGTGTGTGTGTGTGTTTTAGACCCAGGTACCATCTCTAAGATAATCTAGGAAAATTCCTAAGATTTAGTATATGTGAATATGTAGTAGATGAAAAATCTGAAATCTGAAACACTTTTTGTCGTAGTCATTTCAGATAAAGGATATTTAGCATGTCTAGCTCTTATTGTTTATCTGTATTATTGCCCTCTGTTTTCTAGAATGCAAGATTTATAAGGGTGATTTTTTTTTACTTCTACTTACTTCCTAGAATAATACCTGGCATTCATAATATTGCTCCATAACTAATATTCAGATTAAAAATAATAATGTGGTCTTTAAAAATTCACATATGAAACAATCATTTAACACCATAAAAGAATTAAACATTTTATAAAAATTTCACTTGAAGTTGAATAAATCATATTGAAATATTTTACTGAATCTAAGTTGAACAACATTTTTTTTGTTTCTTTGTTTGTTTTCAAGGTAGGGTCTCAATCTTGGCCTGGCATTTACAATAAGACTTCAAGGTGGCCTCAAACTCATGGCGATCCTCCTACCTCTGCTTCCTGAGTGCTGGGATTAAAGGCATGTGTCATCATGCCCAGTTTGAACAACATTTTAATGAGTATTTTCTATTTTTCAAACTTGATTGTTGAGTGGCTTCACTAGAGTCACAATTTCAGGTGTGGTGCATCCAAGGATGAAGTTGGAATAAGAGTGGGTAAACTTCAAGATAAATAAGAAAATAAATAAGAAAAGAATAAAGAAAGAAGTCTACCTAGGCAAGATAGGAGAATCCTATCTTGAGTTTTTTTTTTTTTTTTGGAAAGTAATTATAAATAGAAGTCAAATGTAAGTTGAGTTTAAATAGTGTAAGCAGCACTTATGTGTTTTAAAAATTAAATTCTTGGCTACATTCATTATTTACTTATTTTTTTCTCATATATTGCAGATATGATATAACCACATGGCATATAAATTTCAACTTGGGATTGGAAAAATGCTATTTAAACATTTATCAAGTATAATAATTTTAAGACTAGACCATAAACAAATTCCTTTAGGAAATGTTATGAAAGAGGGAGAGAGAAAACTTTATGTAAGTAACTTAAAATATTTTAAACAGCATCATTTTTTGAAAGCTCATAAGGGAAGTTATCATAAAAGACTGAGGAATTATGAAATCAAATCACAACTGGGTATGAGACCTTAAAGGATAAGAATGACAGCTTATTCTCCATTGCAACAGTGTTTAGCCATTCAATGCCTAAAATGAAAAACTATTGAACATCTATTGATAAAATAAGTATAATATTAACATTTTTGATATAATAGAGGCACACATAATAGGTAGCTATAAGAAAAGAGTGCAAATTAGCCATAGAGCTTAAACATAATTGGAAATACTTCAGAAAATAGCAAAATAGACATTAAAATTTATTGGGAATCTATAAACATTTTATTCATTAATTACATTAATTATTTTAACATTTCTGAGTATTACTTTCTTTGATCCAATAGATAGGTGTAGCTTTTTTTTTTTTTTTGGTTTTCTGAGGTAGGGTCTCACTCTAGTTCAGGCTTATCTGGAATTCACTATGTAGTCTCAGGGTGGCCTTGAACTCATGGCAATCCTCCTACCTCTACCTCCCAAGTGCTGGCATTAAAGACTTGTGCCACCACACCCAGCTTTGGTGTAACTATTACTGTCATATTTAATTGTTTTTATGTTACACACATTTAAATTAACATTAGTGCAATTCTTTTTGTATTGCTTTGTAGGAATTATCCAGCGTGTGTTTTGATTAATAAGGTATATTTAACTGTTTTATACAATCACTGTTTTATATTTAATTAGTAAGGAGTTTCTAATCTACAATTTTCTAAAAATAAAATTTAGAGAGGTATTTGCATCACAATTTAATTCATGCTCAAATACACCACTGCATATGTTTACAAGGAGAAAAAATATCTGTGGGAATAGGTACTGCACAAATTATGGATGTGCTACAAAAATTATACAAGAACCAGACTGCTAATCTTATTTTTTATTTATTGAGATTATGGTCAAATCTCTTATTTGTAAATTCATAATTTTAAAGGAGTTGAAAATTGTGATAGGTATTGGGATTTAATGATCCTAAGTCACATAGCTCACTGACTATTCATTAAGCAAAGCAACAGTCTTAAGTCAGTATAACTTTTCATCTCAAAGAGATGGATAATCATGTATTTCAATGGGTACTACAAGGCATATTCAAATAAGACTAAGAAACACAAATGCTTAACAAATGCAAATGTGACTCATAGAGTTTTTTGTTGTATATTTTGACTTTTAATTATTCATTCTTCAAAATGATATCTGAGGAGCTTTTCTCAACTCATTATTTGAGGACTTTAATAATTTCTCATTAGCTTTTGCATCATCTTTTTATATCTTAATTTCATCATTGTAAAAAAATAGAGGAACAAAAACTCAATTACATAGCTGTTAAACACTTGCTTTCATTGATTGTAATCATTTCTTTCTGGTACTCTCCCTTCCTCTCTCTCTTTCTCTCTCTGTGCATGCCTGCATGCTTATGTGTGTGTAAACACACATTTTTGCATAGCTGTACCTGGAGGCCAGGGGTTGATGTCAGGTGTCTTCCTCAGTCACTTTTCACCTTTTTCTTTGGTTGAGATAGTGTCTCTCAGTTATGCTAGAGCTCACTGCCTGCTAGTGTGGCAAGCCTTGAGGACTTACCTATTTCTGCTTTCCTAACACTGAGATTATAAGTGCATGCTGCCACACCCAGCTTTATGTGGATACTAGAGATTCAAACTCAGGTCCTCATACTTTTTTGGCAAACACTTTAACCCCTAAATCATGTCTGCAGGATGTGAACATTTCTTAATAGAGTTATGCAAATATACTTCAAATGCAAGCCACTTAATAGTTTACAATGATGTTTTATTTTGTTTTGTTTTCTGTTTTTTGAGGTAGCTCAGGCTGACCTGGAACTCACCATGTAGTCTCAGGGAGGCCTTAAACTAAAGGTGATACTGCTACTTCTTCCTCCCAAGTGCTAGGATTAAAGCGTGTGCCACCACGCCCACCACGCCCAGCTACAATGATGTTTTGCAACCAAGAGAAGAACTTTGTTTTCATGCAAGCATTCAATGTGATGAATGCCCTAGGATCTGTGTCTGTAAGAAAACCATCCTTTAATACTTTGAGTTGGAGTTTAGAATGGAAGTATGGAATGCTGGAGCATAAAGGTTCATGTGGGCTCATCCCACCGGATATGTGACAATCATGTGGACTCATTTCACTGGGGTGTGTGTGTGTGTGTGTGTGTGTGTGTGTGTGTGTGTGTGACAATCATGTGAGCTCCTCCCACTGGTTATGTGTATGACAATCATGTGGACTCATCCCATTGGTGTGTGTGTGTGTGTGTGTGTGTGTGTGTGAGAGAGAGAGAGAGAGAGAGAGAGAGAGAGAAAGAGAAGGCTTGGTGGTGGCTGGGATACTGTCGTAAGCACAACCAGAAGGCCCATGACTCAAAGGCAAGCTTTGGAAACTTAAACCATTATCTTTTGCTGTGTGCAGTGTTACAGGGTAGTGTTTACAAAAGTAATCCATTCATTGTTATTCACATGATCACATATATTTTATGTAGAATGTTACATGTTCAGGAGAATGAGAGAGGTAAATAATATATTTTTCTTTCGAGTATCATATCAGTTGCTAGTCAGAATTGTTGGGTACTGAAAGCATTTGACACATTTATTTTTCAATAATTATAAATAAAAGTAAGGTTCCTACCCACTATGTCTCTGGGTAACCCATCCCCAAGTCACTTGGCAGGTGGCCATATCTGGGACCTTGCAGAAACAGTGCTTGGTTCATTGTTGAGTCACTCTCTTGACCTCTGTTGGATATTTGATCCCAAAAGCTGTCCTGGACAACCAGCTATTGCCTATGGCCATATTTCTTACATGTTGTATTTGTCATGTTATGCTAATTATGAGAAACTTCACCTGACCCCAGAGATTAGCTTTCCAAGGGAATAAATATATTTTTCGCTACCATGCAGTACAATGTGCCCAATATTTCTACATGGAACTTCTTTTAGGGACTATACTTAAGTGGCACTTTTATTTGTGAATTACCTACAAGTACCATATTTTTACCTTGGAACTTGGAAAATAATATTTATGTGAGTTAAAACATGAGAAGTATATACGTGAAAGAATTAAATGTGCCTTTAAACCAAAACACTACTTCACTTAAGAAATGCTCAAAACTAGATTACAGAGATGGTTTACAATTGAATTTTCAGCCATAGAACTGGAAAATGAATTTAAACCCAACATTTATTTTTGGAATGCTCAAAAAATTATGAATTATGTTTCAGATAGCTGTCTCAATTGAGGGGGTGGGGTTATGCCATGCATGAACTGCATTTATAGCCATAGAATTTGGGTTTGAATTAAAATTGAGCCCTTTTCAGTTTTGAAAGTGGTATGAATTTGGCAAAAGTGTATTTTTCTAGTATTACCTATTCTCTGCACAGAGATTACGGCAGTTCATCAAGTACCTGGCGATTTTCAAATTGTGTGATAATTTAAATTGTCTCATACAATTTTCCAGGTGACTTCAATAACTTTGGTTTTCTATTTCTTTCTCGTTTTTAAGGCTTTTAAAATGTTTATTATTATTATCATTATCATTATTATTATTATTATTATTATTACAAGATGTTTTGTGTGGATACATCATGTGTTGGTACCCTCTTTTCCTTTGTTCCTGCCCCCATTCTGTTGGGGATGCTCCTGAGGATAGCTGCAGGTATTCCCCATGGGGTTGTGGTTTATGCATTGTGGGAGCAGTAGTCAGTTATTTTGGGGGAGAGGGAATGCTTCTGGGCATGATGTCTTAATCTGTCACTCTTACAATCCCCCCTCTTCTGCAAAATTCCCTGAGCCATGGTGGATGAGTTTTAAGTCTACTTCACTGATGTATTTCTTTTTTCTTTAATACTATCTAAATGTAAGGATTAGGGCTTCTTGATGTAAAAGTCAATAAAAATTCAGTTCCCTAAACATCTTCAAAAATTTGCAGGTCACCATATGCTGTTGGCACAGAGCTTGGACAGACATGGCTGGAATCCAGAAGAGAGCCAGTACTCAGACAGCCCATCTAGTGCTGGAAAGCACTACATGAACTACCAGGGGAACATGGCCAATATCTGTTAGAGCAACTCAAAGTCTAAGCTATTCAGAAGCATACAATCTGACAATATGCTCACACAAGTGCAATAATGGCACACAGCCATGGTGGGTAACCAACTGCTTTTGGATTGGCTAACAGATATACTCAGTGGAAAGGAAACCATATCTGGAACTAGGAAACAAGTCAGAATCATATTCAGATAACGATTTTGCTCTCCAATGTCAAGCTCCCACTAATCTTGGCATATAAGAGGGTCAACATCCTTTAAAATCTCTCTAAATTAACAATGCTTAACTGGTGCTGACTTCACTCTCCATTGGAGAATCTGCTTTTCTTTTTCAGATGGGAGCAGGATCTGAGGAGATAAACGACCCACCACATTCCACCCCACCCCCACCTGAAACCACAGAGGAACTGGGGAAATGAGCAAGAGTGTTGCTTTCTTGGGGAACCTGATTTCAGCACAAGGGTGAAGGAGATAGACACGGAGGACACTCAACACCTACCAAAGCAGAATTCTAAAGGCTCCGAAGAGCCTATCAGTGAAGTCGACTTAAAATGCACCCAACATGACTCAGGGAATTTTGCAGAAGAGGGGAGTGGAAAGATTGTTAGAGCCACAAGTTGGGAATTATGCAGAGACATTGCCTCTCCCCCATAACTGACTGCTGCCCCCATAATGCATGACCCACAATCCCCATGGGGTTGACCTGCATCCCCAACAATGAAGGCCTCTTCATAAAAAGGGCAGGGAGGAGGGAAAAACGGTACCAACATGTATTGTTTACATACTAAATATGTCCACATCTAATAAAAATAAATTTTAAAAATTGCAGATAATATAATTATTTAGTTTTCATTTTCTCATCTGTAAGGTAGGGGCTTAAGGGAAAGTGAAGTGGAAGGAGATGAGATTTCCTTCAATATAAATATGCCAAGAAATAAGTCAGAAAGATATTTTTCATAAAGGAAGAAAACATGGGACAGTTAATGAAATTAACTACTTTCTGTTACCAAGATTAACATTTTCTCTTACCTTATACTATTTTTTCTCATCAATGATCCCCAAAGGATTACTGTAATCATAAAATATTTCTAATGTTTTATGATTTTGTTGTTGATTTCACTTGTTTTTATAAGAGGGTTTTTAAATAGTAAAAATGTGTAGATTTAGTGTTAATGGCTACAATGATGATCAAATGTATATTGTAAGAGATACTTGAAGAGATCGGTGGGAAAAAAATGAAAGGAGTGCTAACTTTTTAATTGGATCTGTTATAACTACAAAGAACTGAAAATTCAACTAGGGTAACTTTTCATAAGTCCTTCCAGAATTTTCTGTGATCCCTCAAATGATTAATGTGAGAATCTATTTTTCTCCCTCCCATCATCTGTCCATTCTTAGACTATGCTTAGGATTTATGAACTACCTCCACTTATGACAATTGAAGATACTTGTGGTTTAAGAAAAGGGAATACCTATTTCTATTTCTCCTAAGATCCTACCCTTCCTCAACATATTACCCAAGGTCCCTCCCTTTCAGGGCAGTCTCTCTCCTCTTCCATTAAAACCCTTTCTCTAGATTTTATCACTTTCTTTTGACTTTCTAGGTCAAGGTTCATACACACCCCCATTTATGCTTTATTCTTCTTTCTTTCACCCTCTTGATTTCTGCCTAATGTTCCCTCTTTTCTCTCGTCTCTCCCCTCTCTTTCTCCCTCTTCCTCCTAACCTCTCATACTTTCTCTTCTCTCCTCTCTGACCCCTTTCCTTCTTTATCTCTTTCTCCCTCTTCCCCTTCTCTCTCTTACCTGTTAAAGTTTTAAACTCAAAAAACCACATTTGTCCCAGTGTCTCTAATTCAATCCCCATATATAAAACAGATTGTTCCTTGACCAGGTATAGAGGTACCATAGAGACACACTGCCTTCTTACCCTGTTCTTCTCTTTTTCCTTCTTCTACATTTGTTATGGTTTTGGCCCCTTTCCCTATCCCACACCCACTGGCAAATTCATTGGGCCTTGGGATACCTTAGGACCAGGTCATATAGCCCTATGTATGTTGGACAGAGGTTGGAGACCTCTATTCTTGTCCCAAAATCAGTTGAAGATTTATTCTATGTCTCGCCTCAGTTTCTTTTTATCGGGAGATCTAATGAGATGTAGAGACATCTGTATTTATTCTTCTTGACCATGATAGATTTCCAAACCCACCCATTTGGGCTTCTTGCCCTCCTGGAGCTATAATACCTGATCAACTTCACAGTTATTACCCAAACTTGGCTCATTCCTCTTCACACAGATCAATGAGAAATGGCTCTCTCTCAGTCTCTGTCTCTCTTCCTTTTTCCACTTGTAAATCATTCTATTTCTCTCTTATTATGTTGCTTTTGTTTCAAATCAGTGTGTTCTCGACTATTCTGCTAAAAGCTCAACTTCCAAACATTCAAATGGGTCACACTATAAAATACTCCTTGGTGGCCAGGTATAGCTTCTACATGCTCTGATCACATAACAAGATTTCCAGCTTCTCCCAATTCACCCTTAAACAGGACATCCCTTTTCCTAAAATGAGCTTACATTTACTGACCCTCATGACATCTGCCACATGGACTGATTCACTAGGTAAAATCCTTTTGATTTTCCTTTATCATAGCCCAAGGAAGAAAGCAAAGGAACCTTATACACAGAACCCTGATGATGTGTCAAAGGTGCTGCTTTTGCCATCTCTTGTTTTGAAAGCTGGTGTAGAGTAGGGAAAAGAAAAGAGGGTTTTTCTGAAACTTTAGTGAAGGCAAATGACCTAATTTCAGTTACATCTATACAATTGAGAACATAACCTTATCCTTTCCTGAAAGTCATATAAATTAGATAAAGAAGATTCCAAAGAAAGAGCATAATATAAAGCAAAACACCATTACATAAAATAACTTTATGGTGATTTGAAATATAAAATTTCCATCATAGCATCAAGTATTTTTGATTCAGCCTCCTACTTAGTCTCTAGCTTGTGGGGCTTTTGGGAAGTGGAGTCTTGCAGGAGGAGGTGGGTCACTTGGTTGAGGCCTTGAGGTTTATTGGTGTAGCCCACTGTGTGTTCAGAGCTAGCCTCTTCAGCTTGCTATGACAAGACATGTTGCCCCAGATGCCTGCTCCACCATGCTTTCTTAACATGATACAACATAACTTCAAAACAGAAGGTCAGGGCTGGAGATATGGCTTAGCAGTTAAGGCACCTGCCTACAAAGCCTAAAAATGCTGGTCCCATGTTTATCCAGATGCACAGTGACACAAGGGTGCAATGTCACACTTGCCCGCAAGGGGGTGAAAGCATCTGGAGTTCGTTCACAGTGGCTGAGAGGCTGCTGGCATGCCCATTCTCTGTCTCTCTCTCTATCTCTCCAAAAAAAAAATTGAAGGTCAAATAATACCATTCTACCCATATGCTCTTAGGATCAGTGTTTTGACTCAGCAATGAGATATGGTAATTGCTAAAGAAAATTGGTATTGTAGGGCTGGAGAAATGGCTTAGCGGTTAAGGCATTTGCCTGCCTAGCCACAGGATCCCGGTTCAATTCTCCAGGACCCACGTAAGGCAGATGCACAAGGGGCACATGCATCTGGAGTTCGTTTGCAGTGGCTAAGGCCCTGGTGTGCCCATTCTCTCTGTGTCTGCCTCTCTTCTCTCTCTCTCTGCTTAGAAATAAAAATAAATAAATAAATAAATAAAGGCATGTGCCGCCACATCTGGCTTTAAAAAAAAAAAAGAAAAGAAAAGAAAAGAAAAAAAGAAAAGAAAAGAAAAGAAAAGAAAAGAAAATTGGTATTGTAGTGGGACCATTGCTTTGATGAACCTCATTTGTGTTTTTTATTCTTTTGGAATTGGTTTGAGGGAGGAATATGGAAAGATTTAGAACTTTGGACAAGAGGAGCATTGGAATGCTGTGAGCAGAGCTTGATGAGGCATTCTGGTGAAAGTCTGAAAGATCTAAGGACAGGGAGAAATGTGTACTGTGAAGGCATGACTTATGAGGTATGAGAGTGACTGCCCCCTCCCCCAGGAACTGGGTTGGGGCAATTCATGTGATATTTGGCTATACTCTTACTTTATCCTGAGAACTTAAACAAAATTGGATTAAAATTAATGCACTGGTGGGTTTGGCAGAGGAAAATCATAGAGCAGTAGCAAATGAAAGATGTAAAGTTTGACATAGAAGAAATGTAAGTAGATTTGAAGTCCTAGTCCCAGCCCCTTTGGGTTCAATTGGTAAAGAGATTATTATCATTGAGGATGAGCCAGCTATTCTGCATTGGGCCCATGAGAAAGAAGCCATGAAGGCAAAACCTAACTTTTAGACAGTTTCATGTTGCTGGGGTGAACATCCAAATCAAGCACAATTTAGGGGTGTAGAGATTTATTTCAAGCTTACATTACAGATTCAGGGGAAAGGTCCATCAGTGGTTGAAGAAATTGCTTCCATACATGCAAGTAGAAGAAACCACCAGCAGACAGCAAATACCAAAAGCAGTAACCATAAACCTGCAGCAAGGAGCCAGGATGCTGTCAGAACTCAGACTGCTCTGCATTTGGGTTGGAAATCAGATTTGCCCCCAAACACATCTTAGGGCTGGACCCTAGGATCCACCCCCCAGTGACACTTCCTTCTGCCAGGTGGCTGGAGACCCAAATTACAAGCTTTATTAAAACACCTGAGGACTGGTGAGATGGCTTAGTGGTAAGGCATTTGCCTGCAAAGCCAAAGGACCCAGGTTCAAATCCTCAGGACCCACATAAGCCAGGTGCACAACAGAGGGCATACCCTCAAACTACCAAACTAATCAATTAAAAGATTTTGCTAGTAACAATGCAAATTTTTTGAAAGATGATTTCCTGAAGGAAGAATGCTAAAGGACTTTCCTGCACAAGACAGTCTCTATCTTTCCTTGCTTTACAATTCAAATGATGTATTTCACCTGCTACTAGTTTTGGAAGCATGAAAAATGCAGGAAATAGAATCATTGAGTGTAATCATGGATTCAGGAGCCATTGAAGCCATATGAAATTGGGGTTGTAGTCCCTGCATGGGTAGCCTTTGATACCTTGGCATGGAGATATGGCTTGTGGTGGATACCCCAGGATGTTAGAAATACCAGCAATATGGAATGGCTGCCAAGGAAAGATCCTGACTTGGGAAGCAAGCAGCACAGCTGAAGGGGTATAGCTAGTCTTTTGTAGCTCAGAGGATTTGATGATGGTTCCCAGGTGCTGGACAAGGAGCTACAGGATTTTTTATTTTCCTTGCTGATTTACTATCTTGTATTGGTACAATCTTTCCATGTTATGCCTTCTTTTGGAGTGGGAATGTATATTCTGTGCCTTTGTTGTTTTGGAAATATCTAACTTATGTTTTTATTTTACAGAGATTATAGTTAAGACAATCTTGAGTCTCAAATGCAATTTTGACTTTTGAACAGTATTGGTACTAGCAAAAAAATAAGGGGAATTTTAAAGTTGGTCTGAATGTATTTTGCATCATGAGATAATCATGAGTCTATAGGACCAGGATGAAATGTTGTGGTTTGGATGTAAATACACCCGATAGTCTTAAGTGTTTGTGATTAAGCATCTTCCATACTCCCAGAGCTCACTTGGGGTAGCACTTGAAGTTTATTAATCTAGCCCTTTGGATGTTCAGAGTTAGCCCACTTTGTTACTGTGAAAAAATGTGACATGCTAGTGGCATGCTCTGCCATCCTTCTACTGCCATGAAAATATGATCTGAAATAAACCCTTTCTTCCTATAAGCTGCTTCTGGATAGGTGTTTTGTTCCATCAATGAGAAGGTCATTCATACAAACTTTAAATATTGTTTTTCGCCATAGACTAGACTTTGCCTAACACTCATTTTTATTAGTATAATTTTACTTAAATGATTGTTGTTTGCTAGACTATTCCACAAGTTCTAAAAAAATGAATGAAAAAATATTTTATATTTAGCAGTGTCTGGCTTTTTCTATGTAGGTATTCATAGTTCCATTTTATAGTTGAAGAAACAGAGCACAATGAGATTATCTGTCCAAGGGCATAGAACTCATAAATGACTGAGCTGAGATGACAAATCTGCCCAATATCAAAGCATATGATTCTCCCACAGGGATTGGGTTCCAAGGACTTATGGAGACAAGGCCCTACCTACAGTGCATACTGAAGTCAAATGTGCACAAGTTGAAATAGGGCATTTGGAAAAGGACATATTTCTACTGTATCTCAAAGTATGACAGTCATTGAATAGTCTCTCTCCCACATGTCACACTAATTTAATTGGTACCAAAATCAGATCCTGTGCTGAAAGGAGTGGAATCAAGACCAGTAGGTGATCAGAACAAAACCAGACACTTTAAAGAAAGGCCAGCTCAATTTGAAACCATTTTCAATGACCCTATGGTTTTTGCTATCTTTCTCAGGGATTAGTTGGGACCTATTCTCTTTAGGGCTTTCGCTACTTTGAATTCTCTTTATCAGAAGTGGTTTTCATAAGGCATCTGTTTTTAATGTTTACATCTTACTGTGAAATTCAATTTTTAAACCAGCCTGCTCTAGGAATATTCATTTTCTGTAATTTTCAGTGAAATATCCAGATAGCAAAAGAAAAAGAAATCTGAATCAAAGAGCCAAGAGAAGCCTTTGAAGTGATGCTGTGTGTGTGTGTGTGTGTGTATGTGCATGTGTGTGTTTCTATGTGTGTATGTATGTGTGTGTATTCATGTGAGTTTGTGTATATGTGCGTGCATGTGTGCATGTGTGTATGTGCATGTGTGTGTGTGCATGTGTTTGTGCATGCACCTTTTGGAAGATGGTGGTCTCTTCAAGGCTAGTTGTGGGAAGATATAAATGTGACATTTCCTTATTAAATAGTATGTTTCCTTTCCTTTTTCTTTTTCTATTTAGTTCTACTAAAAACTGAAAATTAAATTTAATTCAGATTTATGAGATTCTTATATACAGAAAAATAATCAAATCTATGTTGCCTAATTATTTACTGAAACATATTGACTAAGTAAATAATTCTATTTATTAGTTAAATACAGACTGAGTGTATGAAGAAAAATATACTGGAGTGTCTTTTGTGGGGGTGGGAATCTCAGAAACCTTAAGAAACACTCATATATTTTGAGTGGTACCAAGGCATTTTGTATTTGTATAAAGAAGAGAATGAAGGATAAGCTCAAGAAGAGAATGAGGCAGTAAGGAAGACTTCTCAGCATCTGAACATGAAGTTAAGCTTTGCAAGAATCAAGATCACTTTCAACTTTGGCAGTGGCTTCCTCTTGGCCAGAGGCAATCTTTACCTCCTCCTGAGAAAGAGAAAGGGAGCAGCAGGCTAGATGCAGATCTGGTCATTGAGCTCTGCAGAGGGAGATGCAGCTTTTCTCAGCATTGGGGAACGGATGGAAAGAACTACAGGGATCTCATTCCAAGGAGGTAATGATGTACTTTAGGATCCTCTGCTAATTCAACAACAACATTTTGGTTTCTCTGAATCATTGAGCAACTTGGAGAACGTTTAATCTCACTGATGCCTGATATATTACTCCCTGTACAAACCACTAAGGAATTCTCATCACTGGTACAATGAAATAAGGGGAAAATACATTCAAAGGAGATGGCAGATCTGCCAGTGCTGTAAAAAAGATGAAAAGAAAGAGTGGGAAACGTCACATTTATTGAATAGGGTGGGCACATATGAAATATGTGCAAGCCTTCCTGAAGCTCTGTGTCTTAAATGACCACAGAAGTAGTGGGTTAGTGAGTACACTTAGACAAGACAGGCACAGAGAGAGAACAAAATAATTATAGGTCAAAAACAATCCTCCCTGAGACAGGTCAACAGTGACACTATGGTGAAGTGATGTTCATGGCCATATGTATGTGTGACATACTCTGGAAGTGATTTTCAGATGATCCTCAGTGGGACAGTATAACTTTTCTTTGGCTTGAAGAAGCTCCTAAGAGCTGCTGGCACTTCCTGTAGTGTAGTAGTTCTTCACCTCACTCAGAGTAGATTAATGATAAATCAGGTCACACACCCCCAGGCTATTCTCTTGAAAATATCAAGAGAATAAAAGTCTGTGACCTTTCCTAGTTTGTGCTAAAGAAATCATAGCTCAGAGTCAGGGTGGCCTTTCGAAGGTATGACTGAACTCTCATCCTGCAGCAGTGTTGATTGTTTACATTATTTATGGCTCACAGTACATGTCCATCACATAGAAAGGATTTTAGAAGCTCATTTTTGTTTTTCCCCAAATTCCTACAAAGTGGAAAAGTTTTGTAGTTTGGATGTGAACATATATCCCCCATAGCCTGAAGTAGTTTTTTTTTTTAATTATTATTTTTAGAATACTTATTTTTATTTTATTTATTTTTAATAAATTACATCATGGTGTTTAGAAAAGAGAAAAATGGAAGAGTCAAAACTCATCAATACAGAAACATAAAGGCTGCTGAGAGCCTAACACTAAAGAAGTCTTGTACTGTGAGGCATTGCCCTCCTCTCCACACAGACTGCTTGGTGCATTCATGATGCCACAATGAATACTAAAGCCCACAGAGGAGGGCCCTCAGTGGAATGGCTGCAGGGGAGGTGGGATATAAGAGTATAACTCAATGGATATATGACCAAATTGCAATATGTTAATATATTAAAGATCACAGTGCAAATAAAATAATTTTTGTAAGGATTACGATACTGCTAATTAAAATGACAACATTTTCTGCATAGTAAGAGTAGTAATCCATGTCTATAAGGCAAGTTTCCATTAATTAGAGAAAATGTCAGAGGGCGAGTTACTTGTTTCTCCAGCAGGCAAAACTGGAAGAGGTATCACTGGGGGGTGGATCTTAATTCCAGCCCTAAGGCATGTTCAAAATCAGTTTGAATGCTTTCTTGCTTTTTATGTTTTTTCACTGTTTGGTTATGTCTCTCTGCTATGCATCTATGGAAGTGAGCCAGCTTCTTCTGCCATAGATGGTGTTGAAGGAGGATAGGAAAAAGCTTCTTTTAGGCGTTTCCAGTTAGAGATTGAGGTCCAAAGAGAACCAGGAGATGCCACCTCACCCTACGACAGAAATGAAACTTGTGTCTTATAAAGTTTGATCTGTAGCACCCCCTTCTACCCACAGTCTAGAACACTATGTAAATAAATGGCCAGGTGGATGCCCCTGGGATCCACTCTCTAAATGTACAAACCAATTGGGGTTTCCCCTGGCATACCTGTCCCACCCTCTCTCTCTAGGCGGGATCCTCTGTTCATGTGTGTCTCCTCACCTTTTATCCTGTGCTGCTTGGGCACATGTGAGTCTGGCTCCTACATCCTATCCAGGTGGGAGAGCATAGAATTGTTTCTTGACCTTACTTTTCTGCTTGCCTCTGTTTTAAAGTTTGGGATAATTTCTGACTTGGATTACTTGAATGATTTTCCTCTGGTCTCTGAATCTACTACTTGTGTATTTCCCTTACACCATAGATCTACCACATGGGTGCTCTCACCAACTCTACGCTTGCTTCCTGTGTAATTCTTTAGCTCAAGGTAACCATGAGTGTAACTCTCTTCATTACCCATTTCTCCTATGAATCTCTTGGTCTTTGCTTTGATATCTGGTCTCTCTTTTTTCTTGAGCTTCACCATTTTTCCTCTTAACTTCCCTCCATGGGAAAGCACATGGCAGATGCCATGTAAGTTTCTCCTAAGTCTCCCTACACAAGCTCCTTGATTCTACTTTCTACACATTTGAGGCTCTACTCTCTCCCTCTTTAAAAGCCTCAGTTTATCATAAGTGAGCTTTCCACATGCTTGAATATTTACTAGTTTATCTTGAAAGCCTGTTTCTCTTAAGTGAGATTTCCCCATGCCTAAATTGTTACTGGTCTCTCTTTAAAGGCCTCCATTTCTCTTAAATGAGCTTTCCACATGCCTGTAGCTCTACTCTTATTCTTCCCTCTTTTTCATTTATTTATTACAGAGAGAGAGAGAAGCAAATAGAGAGAAAATGGGCACACCAGGGCCTCTAGCCACCGAAAACAAACTCCAGACACATGTGTCAATATGTGCATCTGGCTATCATGGGTTCTGGATTCAAATCTGCATCTTTAGACTTCACAGGTAAGCACCTTAACCACTAAGCCATCTCCTCAGTTTCTCTTACCTTTCCATGCATTTGCGGCTTTACTATAATCTTTCTTTAAAAACTTCAATTTCTCGTAAGTCTGCGTGCCTGCAGCTTACTCTAATCTTTCTTTAAAGGTCTCCAGTTTCTCTTAAATCCCAATCTCCCTTAAATAAAACCCACAAATTGTTACTTCCTTCTAAATAAACTTAATTTATAATTTATCCTTCTTGAGTTCATCTTATGAATTTTTTTTTTTTTTTTTTTTTTTATTTTTTTTGGTTTTGCAAGGTAGGGTCTCACTCTGGTCCAGGCTGACCTGGAATTAACTATGTAGTCTCAGGGTGGCCTTGAACTCTCGGCGATCCTCCTACCTCTGCCTCCTGAGTGCTGGGATTAAAGGTGTGCGCCACCAAGCCCAGCCTCATCTTATGAATTTTTTATTAAAGGTTGGATAGAACATAAAACTTGAGGGTTCATAAATTGTTGCAGACCCCTCTTTAACTCCTAAATCTTACATCAGTGTTCCCCCTGTACACTATAAACAGAAATGATCCTTTTCTTCCCATAAGCTGTTTCTGGTAAGGGACTTGGCCAGCAACATGAAGGTAATTGTAACAAAAAGCAAGAGCTATCCTCTAGGAAAATATATTTCATAATATCACATTATTTCATAATACTGATTTAATAAAAAGTGACTATTGGGCAGGAGAGATGCCTTAGTAGTTAAGGTGTGAAGCCTAAGAACCCATGTTTGACTCCCCATATCCTACGTAAGCCAGACACACAAGGTGACACAGGTACACAAGACTGTACATGTGCACAAGGTGGCACATGCATCTGGAGTTTGATTACAGGGCTGGAGGACCTGGCATGCCAATTTTCTCTCTTTCTCTTATAAAAAAGGTCAGTGTGTTGGGCTCGCCTAAAAAAAGTGACTATAAATAAAAACAAAACACATGGAGGAAACTAACACTTTCAGAAGTAAACGGGGGGGGGGACTTCAACAATGACAAGTCAATCACTTGGTATTTCATTTCATTTTATCCCATTGTAGTTCAGTCCATACCATTGAATTAAGGTCAATTTAATTCACATTTATTTTGCTCACTAAAATTCAATTCCTATTAATTATAAGATGCTCATGTGTTGCTATAGAAAGGAGTTCATATTTTAATGCCACATATCTTGGAAGACCAGTAAGTCACTTGGGTGATGGATGGAAGATCTCTTCTAGAAGAGTACTTGGTTGGGATAATAAGCAGGTAACACAGTTGCACATAGAACATCCTCCTAAGAACTGGTGAAGATGTAGGCAGAAATTATCATTATTTCTATATGGCAATTATCTCAATATATGAAAAGGAATGTGTGATATAGCAACATGATTTCCTCAGTTTTTGAATGGGGGTGGTAGTGGTGATGAACTATGGGGCAGACTTAAAACAAGTGAAATCTCAAAAATCTCTGAATATCTTTCTAATTTCTTAGCAGAAAAATTTCTGATTGATTATAATTATAATGATTTCCATTATTTATATGTGACATATTCAAGCAAACAGAAACATAATCCCATTTTTTAAAAAAAGTTATTTTTAAAAAATTAAATTCCACTAGGACATATTATACAACTCACTTTGGTAATAATTGCACTTTTAAGTACATAAATGATGGAAGGCATTTTAATAAATCATACAACAATGGATAGCTATTTTCAGAACTGCATGAAAGATATGAATGACTGAACAATACAACAATTACTACTACAACAGCTTAGCAAAAATAGAATCATCATTTTATTATAGCTGCTGCCAAGGTATTTGGGACACTGTCTTTTGGAGGTGAGAGCTTTTTATTTCCCTTATTATAAGGAGAGATGCTGAAAGTCATATTCCCTGCTTGTCCTTTCTAACCATGGAAAATTACCTTCTGTTTTATTCCAAATATGAGGGTATTTTTTTCTCTAAAATCTATTTAAAAACAGACATTCTTCCTAGACATACTTTATTTTGCATAATACCAAAGATTAGATACTTAGATTGATTTGAAATTATACTTAATGTGTTGCATAATAATTTAAAATTAATGGGATATAATAACAAATGCTAGGAGTAAAATGGCAATATATTTGTTCTATGTATTAATTTATTGGGATATGGTGTGATCCATAATTTAAAAGCTTCAACAGTTCAGAAAGAAGCCTGTGACCCTCTCACTGCAACAAAGAAGTAACTTTGCCCCAGCAATGAAAAGCAACGATGAGGTACTTATGGTGAAAGTATATACTGCTGAGCTATACTCTGTCTCATTCTTGCTTAGGCTTCTTACTTGAATATGTTTAGCACAGTGCCTCTTGGAAAGGCTGGGGAGCTCGCCACAAGTCAGTTTGCAAAGCAAATGGGCTGGATAAATGGAGAGTGAGACACAGCTGGATAAGCATGGCTGCACAGTATGTCCCTTTACAGTCTGAGATTTATGAGAAGGTGATTCTCAAAGGTCATGATTACCCCTACTGGGATAGAATGTAAAAGTCCATTTGGCTTTACATGAAATTTACCTGCCCATATGGTTTGGTTGAGGGTAGTTATTAGGCTGAGATTCATCCCCACCCCACCACAAACATTAACCACGATCTGCCATTCTTTCTTTGGGTTGGCTTCTGGAGTCTTTTATAAAAGCAGGAGTCATTACCTCACACTCATTGACACAGTGTATGTGGTATGATAGCATTAGACACTTTCGTGATAAGAAGTGGCAGAATAGAACAAAAAATTGCCACATTAGGATTACCTGAATCTTCCTTTAGAGAAACCACTCAATTTCCGAGCTTTTGGGGGCTTTCTGTCCTTTTTCTCATGGGGACAGGCCAGGAACTCACAGTGCTCTAACTCTACAATCTTATGTTCAGTGTTACAGACTAGAAGTCATCTCGGCTGAAAGGGACCAGGCTGAGTTATGTTTTTTGTTTCCCAGGCTTGCCTTTCTGTCTTGGTACTAGAAGACAAGTGACTTGCAAGCTTTGGGGCAGATAAGGTTACTTCCTGCTTTGGTTAGAGCAAGTCATATCAAGTGACAAAAATTTCAAATCCTTGGACTTGAAGCGCAGGGACCAGTCTGACATTAATCAGCTGTGTGATCTTCCACAACCAGGAAAACATCCCAAACAAACCTCATTTTGTCTCAGGTTGAGTAGATGGATCCTGACTGTTCTGAGACAAGTTCTCTGTATATCACATGTCAGCTGTATCCACTAAATCCAAAGAAAAAAAAAAATACAATATAGTTTTGTTATATTGCTTGCTTGTGATCCTCACACTAAGTAGCATTTTAAATATTATATTTTAGCTGCTCAGTAAGAATGAAGTATTTCAAATCTATTTTTAGTAAAAGTAAGGCAGACTTGCTTATAAATACTAAATATCGAAATTGTAATCCTATAGCATTTTGAAATTTTAAAATGGTTCAACTATTCAAAGAAGATGACTTAACTGTAAACTGACTATAGCTGGTTACAATAAATTTAGGGAAACTCACTTGGGAAGCTACAGAGGCTTCAGATAGACGACCAGATTGTTAGTAGAAAATATGGGCTACAGATTTGTTTGTTACACAGAAAATATATATTTCCTGTAGTAAAGGGAATTATTTCTGTGAGGGAGAAACATTAAATATGTTTTCATGAGCATTTTACTAGTAACAAAAACTGCTACATAGGAAAATATTAGCATCAAAATTTAAGTCATAACTACATTATTTTTGCCAAGGTAACTTTATCAATATAACACATAGATTAGAAGTTATTCTAAATTATCACCTTGTTTTCCTGTCCTACTTCCCAAGTAGAGTGTTGCAGTATCTCAAGTATGATTAACACATCTATTTTAAGTGAGGCTAGGTAAAATCTCTAGTGGCTCTCTTTGTGTTGACAACATATTTTAGGGTTACGCATGACAACATAAAATTCAGAATTAATCTCAATGTGTTCAATTCTTAACATATTTACAACCCAAAATACGTTTATTACCAGCAAAAAAAAATACACCTGAAATGAACAACAGTTAATTTATCATGGCACTTAGAGTGGCCTTGCTGGACAAACATCAGCAGTAAGAATGGAGTACTAATATCTCAATAAACGGTCAAAACCTCCACAAGTAGAAGAACCTAATTCACTGGTGACTTCATGATTCTCTAGAAAGGTCTTTAACCATCAGGGCAAAATTGTTTGTAAAGGTTAAACCTTTTGCATATTCTGGTGTTTATGTCTTTTCTTTGGTAGTTGTAAATTCAGTAAGGATTCAGTTATTAATTTGTATATCTCTCACTGTCTCACAGCTTCTGCTTCAAAATTAGCAATTACTTACACATAAAGCAACAGTTGCATTTTCTTGGTGAACAAAATATAATAATATTATACAACATTACTCTTTTGAAATGCAGTATATCTTTAAACCTACTTTTCCAAACTGGGACACATCTAATCAGGTATATATTGTTGTTCTTATAATCCAATTTTTAAAAGGGAATGCAATTGAAATTGATCAATTGATCTGTTAATATTACTGAATAGCATTTGTAACACACTGCCTACTATATGACTAAATGGTACTTTGTATGTTTTATAAAAGAGCCCAACTGGATAAATGCCAAAATAAGAAAGTTCAAGTGTGCAAAATATTAAAGAATAAATGATTTTCTGCCTCATACTTCATTAACTCAAAGTCATGGCAGAAATATTCAGGAATATTGTTTTGTATTCAGGCAAGCCATAATAGTGTTGAAACTGATCACATTGACTTGTATTTATTTAAAAGGAAAAAATTGCAGAGAAATTAAACAAATGTGTCAATTCAAGAGACACAAAACAATTGGTCCTGAATAAGAATTTTCCTACAATATTAAAAACAGAATGAATTTTACTTAACTAAAAAGGTTTTTTAAAAATAAAATGGATATTCTTTTCATATATTCATAGTGGGTTACTATTAATATACCAAAATAGTAATCCTCTGTCAATGGTAGATTGAAACATATGGCCACAAATTCTCCTTGCTTGTATATTCAAAATCGGTAAAAATATAATATGGTTGTTCTTCCTGTTAAAAAAAAAGAAGTGTCTGTTTTACACCCTACCGTTACCTATTAAATCTGGGTGATTCTTGCAATGTGCTTAGATAAATAAAATGTTCATAATGTGCTACTTTGTGTTATGGTTTGAGTGAGAAATGTCTCTCACAGGCTCATGTGTTTGAGTACTTGGTCCACAGGTAGTAAGAATATTTTGAGAAGTTATAGAAACTTTTGGATGTGGGAACATACTTTCTATCATAGGGCCACAGGTGTGGAGCTGCAGGCTTATAGCCATCCGAGTCTGGCTCAAGGACTCATCTTCCTGGTATATAAAGACATGAACAAGGCTTGATGTAAGCTCCTGCTGCCACAGAGCAGAGCTGGTCAATGGAGGCACCTTCTATGCCATGAATCTGTGAGGCAAAGTAATTGCTTCCTGTCTTAATTTGCTTCATGTCAGGTATTCTGTCACAGTGATAAGAAAAGTACCAAATCCTCTCTGTAGTTTTCAATATGAAGCCTCAAAAGGCCTTGTAGCTTCTAGTTTACCCATTTGACATTTAGAGAGTCCTGGACACTGAAGAAGGTAGGGGGGTGATGACACAAGGAGAGGAAGACCCAAACTTGCTGGTCATTATGGTCATCTCAACTGAACCCTCACACCTCTTAAAGGGGCTGCCTTACACGTCCCACGCATCCAGCCAATCTGCCGATGTCTGCAGTCCACTAAAGGATGCCAGCTGGGTCCAGTCAAACAGAAGCCCATGCCCAGATGATTGGAGTTCAAACTGCAGAATCATGTGTTCTTGCTTTTTCTTATTTAAATTGTTTTTCTTATTTGCAAACAATTAAGTTTGTTATGACTCTAAATATCTAAACATTTGATGTAATGACAATTACTGTCTTTCTACTATTTTTATTTTTTTCCCTTAGTAATAGAAATTTGGGCTTTGGAATCCATACAAAAATTCTATATTTAATATGAAATTAGAAATAGAAATTAGAAATACTAAGAATTCTTAGTATAAAAAATTTTCAATATGTCTAACAATTAAATATTTAGAAAATCAGGTGTATATGTATTAATTGTATAAATTAATATTATCCCTATAATATATTTTTTTCTGTGCTTTTATCATTGTCATGACTAAAATTTGTCAAAGTGTCACATTCATGTAAGCCTTAATTCATGTACTGCTCACATATTTTTCCCCACAAAATGAAAGACTACTTTTATCTCTAATGTTATCATTTAAATGTTACTTGTAAGCAAAGCTCTTGGTTGGTATTAAATGAATTCATATATATGAATGCTGTCATAGTGTAGCTATAATTTTGCCTGCAATTTATGCATTTAATTTTCTGCTTGTCTATTATGCTATTTACTTTATACTTATGAATGACATACCATTTCCATTAAGGAAATTTGAATAGGTTTCATCAAACACTTTGACCACCATTCTTGGAAAATATTTTAAGGTGTAGGAACCTTTTTATCCTGAGTAACGATTTGGGAGGTTGGATTCAAATAAAATGCTCAGAATACAGTGTATAAAGGTTTTCATTATAATATATACTTCCTTCTCAGTCTCTGACATGCACTCACAAAACCTTCCTGGAGCTATCACAAGCTCAGTGTAGAAAATCTAATACAAAGGCCATGTAACCAATTTCACCAAGATTGTTTTTAATATCAAATTTATTGTGAAGACATTGTCCTTGTAGCATTTAGATTAAAAGAAAAAAAGAGTAAGCAGCTGAAAAGAACTTTGTTGTTTTGTTATACACACACATGTACATGCACACACATACATATATGCTGTGTAATGCAAATATTTTGTGTTCTTATAAGGTTATTTTACTACACATAATTTTATTTTTATACTTTTTCCCAAGAGCGCATTAGAATATGATGATAATAAACAAATGAAGCCAGGTATGATGATGCACAGCTATAACCCCAGCTGTTCCAGAGACTGAAGAAGGGAGATTGAAAGTTTGATACCAGCATGAGCAATGTATCAAGGTCCCATCTCAAGGAAGAGAAAACTATAAGCCACTTTTCTCCTATTATGTTAAGTGATTTATAGTGGCAGAGTAAAAACAAACAAAGCTTCCTATCATGGTATTGCCACTTTTTCTTTGCCTTTTTATTTCTTAGTTACCAAGTTAATTTAGCTTGATCTATTTTTATTTGTTCCCAATGAACACAGGATGAGTCACTATATATAAAAATATTGGTTAACAGAGCATAGATATATATGTTGCATATACCTAAGCAAGCATTCCCCAGTAAATAGCCTTTCATCTGTAGTCATTGCCTAGAAAAGAGACAGACACATGACTGAAAAGCAACAATGGTGATATTGCCAATCTGAGCCTTCTTTGTACCATAGTTACTTAGAGAGTAAGCTATTTACAAATCTCGGAATGTAGACAACTAGAGCAGTGTTACATAGGTAACCTATGAAAATAGGCATGGATGCTGATGGCTTTAATATGTTAAAGCCTTCCTACCTTGCATAGTACTCTCTTCATGATACCAATAAGAAAAGTTAGAGGACAGATTGAGTGCAAATTTGAATTTATTTTTCCAAAAAAAATAAATTTTATTGGTTTATTCATGTAGTTTGCAACTTGTAGTATAGATTCTATCAGCTTCATTATCAAATTTAATGTAAGCCAGATATATTTTTATGAATCTTTTACTATTAATTGCTCAACTAATCAATATTTTGCTATGAATATTTTTCTACTACTATGATCTTATGTCTATATTCATCTCAAAAACAAAACTTGAATACTTGCCAGATTTGAGACATATGTAACAATTTATGATCATATGTAACAATTTATGGCTTATAAACCATATTATTTCTTGAATCCACTTTTTTTTGGAATATTTAAATTCTATCCAATAATGGTCATTGTAATTTGACCTTGCCAAACACACCTCCACCTCTCCCTCCATCTGATCAATAGCAGGTGCAACCCCACACATGGATTACCATGGACAACTAGTCCAGTTTCTCTTATCAGTAACTGTAGGTATACCAGGTCATTTTCCTTCATCTTCCTTGAGTCCAACATATTTTCATCACTAGACAGTCTTGATAGTTAATTTGTATTCTTAAACATGGTATAAATATTTCACCTTTGAAAATGTTTTAACCACTTCAATTCCTTCTACTTTATTAAGGTGGTGCAGAAGAAATGTAACAAAGATTTGGAGAGTAAATAAACAATAAATTGATGGTATCCTGTATAAAAACAAACCAACCCCAATGGAGTGTGTATCTGGTGCAGTGGTGAGAAAG
The DNA here is from genome assembly GCA_036365145.1 of Orientallactaga sibirica. NCBI lineage: Eukaryota > Metazoa > Chordata > Mammalia > Rodentia > Dipodidae > Orientallactaga > Orientallactaga sibirica. Next base: position 54,506,171 of record JAEOAD010000004.1, on the reverse strand, counting down.
ATCCATACCACTGGCCTCATTTTGTGTTGAAATGGTCAAAACAAAACAAATTAATAAAAAAAAAAAAAAAAAAAAAAACTTCTGAATTTTTTTCTGCAGTTTAAGTGCACTTCCATAAGCCCAGGATTGAGTTGTATGTGGAATTGCTCATGTGGTGTGTGATACTCATCAGGGCTTCAGAATAATGGTCATATCAAGAACAAATAAGATGTTCTCATACATGACTTTGAAGTTATAGCATTACACAATTGAGGTTTCAAACTTTACTTGATAAAGCACAAAAAATATTTTACTTTATTTTATTAGATTTTGTGCATGTGTGTATGTGTGTGCATAGGTGTATGTGCATGTGGGGGCATATGCACATATGTACAGAGGCCAGCGGACAGACTCAGGTATAACTCCTCTCAGGTGCCTTTCACCATACAGGTTCTTTTTTGGCACAGAGTTTACCAAGGGCAGACTGGCTGGTCCAGGGATCCCACATATCTCTGCCTCCCCAAAGCTGAGATCCACAAGGACAGGCCACCATTCCTGAATATTTTTTTCTTGGGTTCTTCAGATTGAATTTAGGTCTTTATGGTTGCAAGACAAACACTTTGCCAACATAGCTATCTTCCCAGCCCATATCTTGAACTAGGCATTTATCCAGGGTACTTAGGTGGAAAGGAAGTCACACCTCCTAAAGTCCTGGGAAGTAGAGTAGCTATTGAAAGGAAAGAACTACAGCAAGGTTTTTTTTTTTTTTTTTTTTTTTTTTTTTTTTAATTTAAAGTTCATCTAGAGACAGAAACAACAAAATCCATGGAGATTCACATTCTGTTTGTAATAATCTGAGGAGACTGGCATCATGGAGGTGATTGGTCAGTTCTAGCTTGGCTTGGACTGGAAAGGTACCCAACCTGTCACAGGTGATGGAGATCCAGAGAAAGAGCAAAAGGAAACACTCCAGGGCAAGTTCCCTGGTTTTCCAGCGTTCAACACGTACTCTTCTGAATCATTTGTTTTTCGTTTCTGAAATTGTCAGCACAAGGTATCCTGTCCAATGTATCAGTAGAAGGTCTTCATAGTGGTAGCTCTGAAAGACACACTCAGCCACTCATCTGTTTGTATTCTTCATTATCCTCCTGCCATCTGTATGCTGGGTAATTGTAACAGCCCCCATGTATACTCATATAATCTATTTCCACACACATTTTTAAGAGAAATTGTTGTAGTCAGCTCCATGTTACTGGGATGAACATCCAACCAGACATAGTTTATGGATGGATAAATGGGTTTGTTTCAGGCTTACAGATCCAGAGGAAGTTCCATCAATTGTGGGGGAAAAGCTGCTTATTTACTTCTATACATCTAAGCAGAAATTAAAAAATATAAACACACAACAGCAACAACAATAACAACAACAAAACTGCAGCAAGTAAACAGTAAATACTAGCAGGAACCCCAGAACTCAAACTGCTCTCACTACACCTTTGGGATGGAATCAGAATCTGAATCAAATCTGCTCCCCAGTGACACATCTCCAGCAGGCTTCTGGAGACTTAAGCAAGAAATTTAACCTTAATCATAAAAGACCTGAAGCCATGAGGGACATACATTCACATTCAAACCACTACACTAATTTTAAAATATGTAAATCATGATATGCCATTAAAATCCTCCAATCACTTCCTGAAATTTATACTCATCATTGTGTATAAGGGTATATACCATTTGACTTCACCCTACAACATTTATTGTTTCAACTACAATGCATTTTGTCCTCCTAGAACATGCACAACTCTACCTCTGGCCTGGTGTTTGATGGACTTTATTTTGACTGTATTTCCCAGCTCTTCAATGGCTCTCTCCATCTTGTGCTCAGAGAAAGCTTCCCTGACAAACCTGTTCAATACTACAACAAGGTTATTTCTTTACACATCACTAAATTACATACCTATATCATGTTACTTAATATTTTGCCCTCCTGCCCTCCCTTCTGTTCTTACTTTTCCCCCCTTCCCTTCCTCCCTCCTTCTTACCTTTCCTTCCTTCTCTCCCTACCTTTTCTTCTCTTTTTCAGTTTTCACTAATTAGAGTAAACTTTCATTAGAACAAGGAACTTCCTTCACAGTGTCCACAGAAGTATAATCAGCATATAACAAATATATAAATAAAGACCGATGATTATTTATTTTAAAACTCAATAACCTGTATTCACTTCTGTTTCTATTTCTAAAAGTTAAACACACATTGTGGGAGACACAAAAAGGACAATAGAAGCCGGGTGTGGTGGCGCACGCCTTTAATCCCAGCACTCGGGAGGCAGAGGTAGGAGGATCGCGGAGAGTTCAAGGCCACCCTGAGACTACATAGTTAATTCCAGGTCAGCCTGGGCCAGAGTGAGACCCTACCTTGAACCGCCCCCCCCCAAAAAAAAGGACAATAGAAACTGTGAAAAAAGACTAAAAAATATCTTGTTAGCTGTGTGATTAATATATATGTAGCTTCTGGCAAACGGCTGAACAAATAGCTCTCAATGAGTCATCAGGTGATTTAAGTCTCAGGATTTGACATATCACTATGTAGGTATTTAAGTCTAATGTATACGCAATAGAATATTTTTAAATTAAAATTAAATTATCATTAGATATATTTATATATTTTAGCAGTAAAGAAGTTTCATTTTCATTTTTGCAATTTAATCCACTTTATACATAATTTCTTTTTTACAACTAAAAATCAACACATCACTTCTTTCTATTAGCAATTCTTCTTCTTACAGATGACACCCTAGGTTCAATGCTATAAAGCAATCAGTAATCTACATAATCGTAATAACTTGTTGAGAATCTTGTTTTCTGACTTGTAAATGTTGATATAATGGTGAAAATTTCAAGCAGAACCCATGCATTTTCAGTCCTTGTATATAATGTTTCCTTCAAACAAGGTGCCTAAGATGGAAAAGTTGAGGACAGGCAGTCCCATGGTTTTCCATTAAAAAAAAAAAAAAAAAAAAAAACTGGCAAAGGGAACAGTTAAGAATAGTGTGCTAGGTTGGGGTGATTCAAGTCTCACACAACCTCAAAAGTTACTTAATTCAGAGTTGCACTGAGTGTCCGGATCTATTCCTAGCCTTCTGAGAGACAAAGGTTTCACCCACAATCTGCAATCAGTGCTAGAGTTATATTAAGGCAAGGAAGCTGATACAATTGTAAATGCATCATCAAGGAAAGGGGTGGAAGCTGTCGAGTAGGGAGGACACTACTGAATACAGCATGGTCCAATCTATAAGTATAATCCCTACAGGCCTGTGGGGGAGGAGAAGCAGTGAGCACACTTGTTTAATCAGCGCTTCTATATGACTCCACATCTCCAGTTCTGGAGTGCTTTGATAAAGTGGCCTCTTGGCTACTGGCAATGGGCAGGCTTAGAGACTTAGCAACAGGAAAGGAACAGGTGTCTGGACTTAGGTGAGCTGTCCCACCTGTACCTGATGAGACTGCAGAAATTGGCTACAACTAAAGCTTAGGCTTTCCCTGCAGTGAGCTCAGATATAGTGAGCTCAGAGCCTTGGGTTATTCTCTGGAACATTTAACACTATTTTATTTGTATATATGTACTATTATGATGATGTTGAAGTGAATCTATAATTATTTATTTTGTGACTCCTGCTTATTGACTAACTGCCAAGTCTTTGCTTTGTCAACTTATGTTGAGCTGGCCCAGTTTATAAACAGAAATTTTTTTTCTCCTTAATATCAAAATATTGATGCATTTTTGACATCTCATCAACTCTATCTATATTAAAGCATATTGTAAGACTTTATGAGTAGATTAATGTCTGTATCCTTTATCAACTTTCAATGTTCATATAGATGCATCCCATCTTATTGATATCATCCACTTCACTAGTAACCAGCTAAATTGCACATTAAAGGCACTACACCATGAATGCCTAGATAAAAGGTTGAAAGATACATATCTAGGGTCCATAAAAGGTCTCTATCATTGAATAATCCTTTCAAATGTAAACGACATTCTTACTCCAAAGGCCACTTAAAAATAAGGTTCAGGGGAGGATCAGCCTATTGCACCTCACCAGGGCTTCAGCTGAAACCATAGAGTAACAGGGGAAATGGGAAAGAGTGCAGCTTTCCTGGTGAACCCAACACCAGAACAAGGCTGAAGGAGATAAACACCGAGAACATTCAACTCCTACTAAGCCAGATATCCAGAGACACAGAAGCTCCCAAGATCTCATCACTGAAGTAGAACTAAAATGATCCCAACGTGGCTCAGGGAAATTTGCGGAAGAGGGGGCAGAAAGAGTGTTAGAGCCACAAGTTGGGTCATTATGCACAGAGACTTTGCCTCTCCCCCATAACTGTGGCTACCCCCATAATGCATGATCCACATTCCCCAATGAGGAAGGTCCCTTCTGAGGGGGGAGGTTAGGGAAGAGGCTACTGGAGGTACCAACATGAATGTAAAGTTAAAATAAATTAAAAAAAAATAAGCTTCAGGCATGGCCCAACTATGACAGAATTATTTTTTCTGGTGACTAGACTAAGTAAAGAAAGTTATAAACTGGATTCATTCAATAATTCGACTTTTCTCATCCAAATAAAGGGAGCAATAATATAGGCAGACAGAATTGAAATGTTTTATATTATTTTTAAAAAAGCTTTGAGAGAGGAGATATTAAAGAATTTCAAATGCTCAACAGCCATCCTCACCAATTTCAGTCCAGTCCCAGTTTAATCTTGGAAAGTCAGTGACCCAATAACTTTGTTTTCAGGTCCCCCCCCCCGCTTTGCTTGGCTTCCAGAAAAGACATACTATATAAGGATGAAATCTTGAAATGCATCTTCAGTATTGCTCTTTTTAGATTCTGTGAATCTGGACAAGGAAAAGAGTTACTGCTTCTCATATATGATAATATAATTTCTCATCTCCTTCTTTCCCTAATTTTAGAACAAATCAACAGTAGTGATACTAATAGCAACTACATTAGGTCCATGTTCCTATTTTACATTTTGTAGCTTACAAAGCTCATTTCTAGATGAAAATAAAGGCGTTTTCTCTAGCTTTTATATTTCTGATAATACTTGTCAAAATTCAGTCTCATACTCAAGAAGTAATACTTCAAGAAAAATATCTTTAAAATTTTCATGTATTCACTGACTAAAGATCCCAAGATAAACACTCAAATATTGCCATTTTCATTCAATTGTTTTGCATGTTAATTACAATATTAACTTTCCAGTCTTACATGAGGCTGTTTAATCAATGTATAAAGAATTGAGGATTATGGCATTAGTGGTTTCATTTTGTACAAGAAGTCTTCCATAGCCATTGGTGAACAGGTCAACAGGTTTTCTCTCATCAAGTATCATTTTCTTCTGATTATAGAGGATTGTTCCAAATTCAAAATTCCAAATTACGTTTGTAACTTGGTAAAAACTTTGTGTATTTGATGGGGACTCATCCCTATCAATATCCTAAAAGAAATTCTACCTTACCTCACTGGCATGCTGTTTTATAAATAGGAAATATTCTGTCTGTAGCCACTGGCTATATGCAATTACTTTAGCAGGGTTCATTCTCTCTTTCCCTTCCTCCCCTCTTCCTACTTTCCTCCTCATATTCTTCTTCTTTTCCAACCTAGCATGATTTCTTGGAGGAGAGGGGCTTTGAAGTGGGGTCAAGGACAATGGAATATGGTCAATTACAATTAGCACTTTCAATTGGAGTACCCACAGATTGATTTTATGATCCAGATATAGGAAGCCCTGAACACAGGACACTCTGTCACTAGAAGAAAAGTGTAGTCTCAAGTGCCTCATGAACATAGATATAAAAATTCTCAACTACATATCCACCATATTTACAATATATCTAAAGGATAGTTCACCAAGCTTGGGTGGGAATTACTCTAGGGATGCAGAGATGATCCAGCATATGTTAACAAATAAATGTGATTCATCATATTAATAGAATGAAAGGCAAAAAATATGATCTTCACAACAGATGCACAGAGTCAACATCTCTCTACAATACTTTTCAATAAAGGAACATTGAAAAATGTTCTCCTATAAAATAAAGATCATAAGTCATATCATATTCAATGATGAAAAGTTGGAAATGTTACTCAAAGATAGGGACAGCATAAATCTATCAACCATCATCTGTTCTATTCAATGGTATAATGGAAGCCCTACCCAGAGAAATTAAGCAGAAATGAAAAAAAAAAAAAAAAAAAAAGAAGAAGAAAGAAGGAAAGATTAACTGAGGTAAAATACCTGCATACTGAAAACTTTAAAACGTTCAAAAAAGAAGTTGATATAAATATATGAAAAAAGGTCTTGAATTCATGAATTTGAAGAATTAATCTGGTTAAAATGTTCATATCACCAAATCAGTCTACAGATTCTATGTAACAGCAGTCTAATTTTCTCATTATTTTTCACGATAGGAAAAAAAAATCCCTCTTGTTCATATGAAACGTAAAGACTTCAAATGGTCAAATTCTGTACAAAAACATAAATTCAGAAATCATGCTGCCGGACTTAAAAATATCTGACAAAATTATTTCCATCAAAACAGTATTTTATTGATGTACAAGAAGACACCTGGAGCAGTGGGAAAAGATGGAAAGTCCAGAAACAAATCTTCTCATCTGCAGACAATTACTTTGACAAAGGAACCAACAAAATACAATAGAGGTCAGTTTATTCAATTTTAAAAAAGTTTGGGAAATTGGCCATATGCATATAAAATACAATTGGGTCTTTATCTTATCTCTACAATAAGAAACAACTCAAAATAAATTAAATATTAAATTTAATGCCAGAAGCTACAAAATATCTAGAATACAACTCAAGAGGAAAGGTACACATTGGTTTGAGGAACAATTTCTTGCATATGAGTTCTAAAACATGGTCAATAAAAGCAAAAATAAAAACAGTAAGATGATATCAAACTAAATAGCTTCTTCTCCACAAAATAAATGTTTAGTAGCAAAAACAGACAATTTGCATAATGGAGAAAATACATGCTAATTATATAGTCTCATAAAGAATTAATATCCAAAATATATAAGGAACTCAACAAACTCAATAGCAATAAAGGCACATAATTTAAGAGTGGTAAATGGAGCTGAACACACATTGCCAAGAATAACACATACAGATGGCCTATGGGTTATGTGAGACATGCTCATCACTAACCATTAAGTAAGTGCAAATTAAAACCCCACTGAAATAAGTCCTTACACCTGTTAGAACAGCAATAGCTATTATTAAAGGGACAACAGAGCAGTGTTGGTGAAAGCATGAACTAAAGGGAACCGTTTTAGAATGTTGGCCAGAATGAAAATTAGTATTGTCTCTGTTGGTAACAGAAATAATAAAGTGTTCTAAAACAGTTAAAAGTGGAAATATCAAAAAAAGAAATTATCTATGGTCTGTAATTGCTTCTTATGTATTTATTATACATAAACATATACATTTCAATATATGTACTGAAATCAGAATGTTGAAGAAATATCTGTAGGCCTATCTTAGTTGTTAATTAGTCATAATGGCCAAGATATGAAAGCATCTTAACTGACCACCTTGTATTGAATTAAGTAGGTAAGTTGTGAGATCAAAGTCTGAGTTTGTTAGTGACCTTGTTCTCAGAAACTTTTACTACCTCTAAGTCTGAACATTCCTGGTTAGCCCTCAGCTTTCCCATTTATTTACCTGCAATTATTTTCTTTTCTACTCCCTTTCTGTACTCCTTGCATACTTTGAATATTGTTAATAATACAGATACTATTCACCACAGTAATGGAGAGGCTGTTGGAACCCACACTAAACAAATTAAAGTGTTTCAAGTAGAAAAGAGTGCTATTGAGGTTTTGAATAATTACTTTACTTGTAACCTCTGAGGTTAATGTGGAAGTTATCATCTAGTTTTTGCTTTGTTTAAAAGTTAGGATATAAGATTATGGCAAGTATATTGCAACAAAATTGTCTTTGCAACAAATATCAAACGCAAGAAAATTTCCTTTAATTATCTGTAACTTATTTGAAGGATATTGCATGTGCTGCAAACTATAGAAGTCCACACTCATGAATAAAGCCTAAAATTGTTTAAGAATTACAAAAGTTGCTGCCAGTATTTAAGAAAAACAATATACTAAAATTATAGTGGTATCTCTAAGTATCTAGAGCATGAATTTTACATACATTTAAACAAATGTAACAGTTGCACTATTGAATGATTTAGGTCGATTCTTAAGTTATTGCATACTGGGCTGGGAAAATGGCTCAGTGGGCAAGAGTACTTGCTGTCTGAGTTCAATCCTCAGCGTCCGTGTAAACACTAGGTATGGCCATGGATGCCTCTATCCCCAATCCTATGTAGCACCATATGCCTGCACCCCCAATCCTATGGGGCACCATAGATACCTGCTTCCTCAATCCTATGGGGTACTATGGATGCCTGCTTCCTTAATCCTATGGGCTATGGAGACAGGAGCATAACTGGGAATAGGTGGTGAGCCAGTCTGACCCAAAACAACAGCTCCAGGTACAGTGAGAGATGTCCTGTCAAGGAAACAACATGAACCAGTGATAGAGGAAGATGTCTGGCTTCCCCTGGCCTCTGCATTCATGCACACACATAGCTGCATACCTTGTGCGTAGACATACACCACACCATTCATACCATCCATATACACACAGATGCAAAAAAAAAAAAAAAAATAGTCGCTGCATACTGAAAAGTACTTTGTAGCCATCACTCCCCTATTTTTAATTACCAAATCATCAATGGTGTTATGACATAAAACACTTTTAGGGACTGGGTCAAAAGCCTTTTGATAGATTTTACAGAAGATCCCATATTATTTTTCATTACTTTATGCAATGTTTCTGCGATATTAAGAGATGCCACACATTTTATGCTGAATATAAAGTAATATTAAATATTTTACAGTTATATGTTATTGTAGCATTTATGCTTTTATAATAGCTGAAATAAAATTGTAATCACTCATTTTGCGAGCTTATTTGATTTAAACCACTCTCAGAAATTAGCATATATTCACAAAGAGAAATGAACACCTCTGCATAAATATTACACACTGTTATAAGTTCACAGAAATGTAAGTTTTCTGCCCTGTTGCATCCAGGTAAAGCTATAATTTTAATAATCTCAGATGTTATCAATATATTATTAAATCAGTTTACAGCATTCAAGAACATTTGTTGCTGCTATACATGAACTAATTTCTTTTTCTTTCTTCTTTTTTTTTTTTTTTTTTTTTTTTTTCTTTTTGAGGTAGGTTCTTGCTCTAGCCCAGGCTGACCTGGAATTCACTAGGTAGTCTAGGCTGGCATCATACTCACAACAATTTTTCTACCTCAGTCTCCCAAATGTTGGGTTTAAAGGTGTGTGCCACCATGCCCAGCTGTCAACTAATTTCTTATAGCATAACTGTCTCTTCATTTGACATCTGGACAATGACTTACTTTTTAATGCCAACTTTCTTTCTTTCTTTCTTTCTTTCTTTCTTTCTTTCTTTCTTTCTCTTTCTTTCTTTCCTCCTTTCTTTCTTTCTTTTTGAAAAACAGATCTTTTAAAATATTTTTAAATTATTTATTTATTTATTTGATAGTGACAGAGAGAGAAAGATGCAGAAAGAGAGAGAGAATGCACAAACCAGGGCCTCCAGCTACTGCAAATGAACTCCCATTGCATAAGCAACCTTGTGCATCTGGCTTAGGTGGGTTACTGGGGAATCGAGCCTCGAACTGGGGTCCTTAGGCTTCACAAGCAAGCGCTTAACTGCTAAGCTATCTCTTCAGCCCCATTTCTAATGATTTTATTGACATTTTTATACATTTAATCCTTTAATTATTTTAATTTATCTTAAACCTTTGATTCATTCTCAAGATTCCAGTCATATATATATATATATATATATATATATATATACATACATACATATATACATATATACATATATACATATATACATATATACATATATACATATATATATGGAAATGTTAATGAGTAATTTATATTTCTACTTGTACATTAAGAAAGTCACACATTATATTCAATAAAATCTTAAATGTACTTTGAAAAGCATGCAATCCTCTATTTTTCTTTACTGTGTGATACAGAATTATGCTAACTTTATAATCAGGATAACAATGTTGACCAAAGTATAGCTTAGGGCTCACTAGGCAGCTATCTGTTCTTTGCTCACTCTTTCATTTTGAACTTGAATTTGTATGTTGCTGCACAGTCGATTCTAGAGAACTCAATTTCATTTGCTTGTAATCATTTTTCAAACTGCCAAGGTCATTTTTAATTCTAATCCTGTCTTCCAAGGTGCTCGCCCATCCTGATGATGTGATGTACTTGGCAAACTTAATGACTACCTTCTCCAGCTTGTAATCAATCACACACGGCGATGTTAAATGCACCCAGGACTGATCTCTGCAGAATATCACCTGTTATGAGTTTAGGGGCAATGGTTCTACATCATGTTATTTTTAAATTCTGGTGATTACCTTATTCTTCACACTGTGCCTTAGAAAAAGACAAATAGAAAGTTGTCTGCATTAAATGAGACCAGGCTCATGCTGGGAGATGGATACCACATTCCTAAAGAGCACTTTACAAATTGGAGCACACTGCCTTGCCATGCACTCTGGAACATGTTCACAAGCCACAGTCGTACTGTACTCTTGACTGCTAAGACACTAGCAAGTTGCCCAAGTTTCAGTACAATTTTATTTCGGTAAATGAAAAGAATTTGTTTTGGTGACAACTCCCTCAATAATTTTGTATTTGGTAGAAATAGTAAAGATCTATGCCAAGCAAATTACCTGCTCTGGTTCAGGAATTTGGTAGGTTGAACAAGGATATTAAAGTTTCTTCTATCCATGTGTGTTCATATTTTTAATGAAGACAAGCTCCTTTTGAATGATTATAGGCTAAATCTCAATTGCAAATCATTACAAGTACCTATTTCCTGAACTTAAAGATAGAAATTTAGATTAAGTAGTGTATTAGTATGACTATTATTGTTATTATTTATATTTCTGGAAATAAATACTGGCCTCATGCATCCCAAACAAATGCTCTAACATTAAGCTACATATCTGCCCCTATAAGCATTTTTTTTTTTTTTTTTTTTTAGCTTTCTGCTTTCTGAGGCTGGGTCTCACTCTAGTCCAGGCTGACCTGGAATTCAGTATGTAGTCTCAGCATGGCCTTGACCTCATAGCAATCCTCCAACCTCTGTCTCCCTAGTACTGGGATTAAAGGCATGGGTCATCAAGCCTTGCTCCTTGTAAGCATTTTTAACCTGGAATATAAATTGAGTTGATGTAGCTGCCTTAAGTGTCCATTGGAGATTTAGAGATGGATTCTATGCCTAACAGAAGAAAACAACTCATGGAGTAGTCATGTCTCCCATGGGGAGAAAGCAGAGGAATAAGATATATTTGACTTTTTGCTCCTGCACTAGCTCATTTTCAGCCTCTCTTTGCACTAAGATTCATTCAGTAAGAACTGAGCCAAAAGCAATGGGAAACATGAAGAACTCATATTGCTCACATCAATACTCCTGGGACAACAGTGTCTGGGGTTTTATTTTCCTCACTAGTTGGAGAAGAGTATCTGCTCAATCTGTTCCAGAAAATGTGTGTGAGTTGCTAATGGCCAGAACAACTGCTGTGGGCTGCCCAGCGTTCCCTCCGTTTATAATCAGGCCATGCAGATTCTTCTATATTCATTCTTTAAAAGTATTTTGGTGTATGGAATCTATTCTGATTTCTCAATTAAAAATATTTCATCCATTTTGTCTTTTAACTTGCTCTTGTGGTTTCATTTTTTTTTTCTTTTAATATGAAAATTTCCAAACCCAAGTGCATTTAATGGTAATGCTATTATACAGTTCATACTTAAATACCACATTCCATAACAAACCATATAACTAAACTCTTTAACATTTTGGTTGGACTATCAATGGTAAAGTTTAATGTAACTAATCTTCTTTGATGGTTAGTAATTCATTGTTTACTCTATCATAGCTGATGAAAGTGAAGAATCCTGAACAATTGCCTATTATGAAGAATCATTCAATATTACAAACATCTGAGTTTGGATACTGTTGTTCACGTATTAAGCAATCCTTTCAGGACATGCACCTCATCTGTCTTTCAAAAACCTGAATAATTTGAATTATTTCTTAATTCATATTCAGTGGCAAATGAGTTAATGTCAAATTTAAGAAAAGTGAGAATAGTTTGTAAGTTAAAATTATTACATTCCTTTAAACTGGACATAAAATGGTAACATACTGTGTTCTATAAGCAAAGAACTGTAGCTAGAAGAGAAAGGAGCTGTTGTGAGGGTGGGGGACGCAAGACATGGGTGAGTCTATTGTGATATTTTGGAATGAAATGCAGTTTTCTTCTGTTGTGCATCTGTTGCACTGCAGGTATTTTTTCCACCTACTTCCAGGTGGGTAAAGAACAAGGTCCAGTAAGTTTGGTTGGCAGTAACACCGCAACACCTAGGAAACATAAGACGGCATCTCCAACTGCAGTCAGTCTCCTGAGTGAGAACCAGATCCTGACAGAAGCAAGCAGACAAAAGAAAGTGTACAGCTTGGGGCTCTGCTCAGCTGGGCGGGTGTTCAACACACGTATCTAAGCTGAAGCCTGAGGCAAGGATGCTGAAATTGCACCAAGGTTAGAGATCCAAAGAAGATGCTAAATATCAAATTTTCGACATGTTCTACACGTTCCTTGGTGGCCTGGGCTTGGGCTTCCTCTTTCTGTTTCTTGTTCTCCTCTCCTTACTGAAAGCCAGGCTCCTCTCTTCCCTAAGCATGCTAAGCCTAAAGATTCCATTGCCAGACCTCTGCAGGTCTGTGTTTCCTGTCTCGCTCACTTTGTGCAGGTCTGTGGGCAAATTCTAATTTTTCAGAAAAGTGCAACTTTGACCACATCATCTACAATATTGCATGTTAATTATACATTGCTCTGAGGTGTTTTTCCCTAGAGCTGCTAATGCCATTTGATTTATTAAACAATTCTTACATATCAAAGAATAAAGAAAGTAGTCATAAGAGAGGAAATAAGTGGTGAGAATAAAAGCACAAATAAATGCCGTGCAGTGAATGAGGTAAGTCAGTCGTAAAGAGTGAAGACACTGAAATCTGAGGAGAGGAGCTGGGGTCACTTTTGTGGCATTGCCACAGAATGGCATGGGGATTAGTGTGGGACCATTACAAGTACCAGCCAAAGCTGGGGCAGTGTGTCACCATATGCAAGTGTTTAGTGAACCAAACAGACAGCGCTCAGGAGTCTGAGGGTGAGTTTTGGAGTCAGGCTTGTGATTTTGTTGTTGTTGTTGTTGTTGTTTTGTTTTTGTTTTTTCGAGGTAGGGTCTCACTCTGGTCCAGGCTGACGTGGAATTAACTATGTAGTCTCAGGGTGGCCTCCAACTTTCCGTGATCCTCCTACCTCTGCCTCCGGAGTGCTGGGATTAAAGGCATGTGCCCCTACACCTGGCCAGGCTTGTGATTTTTGAGGTTGGATTTTGTAACTTTTCATTTCTAATAAGTTCTAGGACTCAAGATTAAGGAATAGAATGTACTAGAAACATTGCCAGTATGCCATGTCATGGGATACATAGATTGTGATATAATGAAACAGAACATGGTGGGTTTTGCTGTTTACTCTTAATTTAAACAAATGTATTCCCTGTGAGGACACTGATGGCCCTCCCACATACACATGTTGTTCTTGAATGCATTGTAGGTTTAGAAAATTGTTTTTGTTTCTAAGTGAATATTACAGCTGTATTATACGGAAAGTAATTCTTTTGTTGTATATTGCATATGCAAATTGAAATTTGAATAAAAACAGGTTGTGAAAATATTATCTCTATCTCTAATAAAGACAACGGAAACACAGTTTTCCAACAGTGGCATATTTACACACACTTCCACATGATATACATCCAAACTATCAGCCGGAAAGAATGTACTACATATTGTAAATGACATTCTTTCTACCCTCTACTCGAGATGTAATAGCACTCTGTCCTCAGTCTGTTCCCTTCCAAGCATGTTTAAATAACGTGCCCAAATTTGTAGACTAACCTACTACTCTTTCATAACCTATACCAATACCGTATTTCAAAAATTCATAAACATGTTTACAGTACATGTTTCATTTTTTATTGCTGGTAGTCAAACATTGAGCAATATGTACCTTGAAATAAAATTTCAGGGCTGAAGAGATGACTCAGCAGGTAAGACACTCGCCTGGGAAGTCTAAGGACCCAGGTTCCATTCCCCAGTACCCATGTAAGCCAGGAGCACAAGGTGGCACATGAGCCTTGAGGTCGTATGCAGTGGCTGGAGATCCTGGTGTGCCTGTTCTCACACAATCTCTCTCTATCTCCCTTTCTTTCTCTCAAATAAAAAGAAATAAAATATTTAAATTTAATATTTAAATAAATATTTAAATATTTTCAATCCATAAAGTAATTTATATATTTCAAATTATTAGGAAAAGTTGGTGTTCCAATTCTTTTTTAAAAAAAAATTTAAATTTTTTTTTTATTTATTTTTGGAGAGAGAGACAGAGAGAGATAGAAAGAGAGGGAGAGGGAGAAGGAGACAGAGATGGGCATGCCAGCAGTCTCTCAGCTGCCGTGAATGAAATCCGGATGCGTGCACCCCCTTGTGGGCAAGTGCAGCATTGCGCCCTTGACTCACTTTGCATCTGGCTAAACGTGGGACCTGGAGATTGGAACCAGCATTCTTAGGCTTAGCAGGCAGGCACCTTAGCCGCTAAGCCATCTCTCCAGTCTCCAATTTTTCTTTAATTAACATGAAATGATATGAGCAGCAAATAGATATAGATATAGATATATATAGATATTAGATAGTCAAAGTACTTTTTTTATTCTAAAAATTCTTTTATTTTTTTCAGGAAGAAAATGTATTCTCAATTAGGGTTCTTTGTCTCATTACTTAAATAAGATTTTTTTAAAGGTGTGCACTACCATGTCCAGCTTTATTTATTTTTTAAAATATTTTAATTTTAATTTTATTTTGAGAGAGAGAGAGAGAGACAGAGAATGGGCACTTCAGCGCCTCTAGCCATTGCAAACAATCTCCAGACACATGAGCTGGGAAATTGAACCTGGGTTCTTAGGCTTAGCAGGCAAGTGCCTTAACCACTAATCCATCTCCCCAGCTCTTAGTTATGATTTAAATGAGGACGTTTTGCTTAAACATGGTTAAGTTACTTATTTAATAAATATTATGTATATACATATATAATGTAGAACATTTATTCTTTTGTTCAGTAATGATTTCTTTTTTAAATATGGATTTGGTAATTTATTGTAGCAGTTAGATCATACACTGATATGCCATAGGTATGTAATAATGACTCTTAAAGCATCCTTTGAGGGCAAGGGAGATGGCTCAGCTGTTAAAAGTGCTTGTCTGCAAAGCATGCTGGCCAGGGTTTAATTCCCCAGTATCCACATAAAGCCAGATGTACAGAATGGTGATAAGTTTGGAGTTCATTTGAAGCTGCAAAAAGCCCTGGTACATGCATATCCTCTTTTGCAGATAAAAAATAAAAATATTTTTAAAAACAGTTTTTGAAGTATCAATTAAAGAATACAACATCTATGTGAATACATGTATGTATGTATGTATGTGTGTGTATATATATATATATATATATGGTACTGAAAATAAAGTAATAAAATGTTCATGGTAAACATCTTTGAAGATGAAATAAAGAAGTTTTATTTTTACTTTCATTTACTTATTTTTCATTTTTTAAATTGATTATGGAATGCTTTAGTGGTCCTAATGTTGAGAAAAGTTTTGAATAATTTTCCATGTAGAGAATGGACATTGCTCTATGCATGACTGCTTGCTTTTCTCTGCTGATCCCCATGAATCCTTTAGGTTTAATGAACGCTACAGGTAGTGTTTCCAAATCATTTGCTTAATCTTAATTTCTCACCTATGCATCACACTGCCTGTCCCATGCAAACTTCACCCACTGAGCCTGTGATCAATACTAAACTATGTTAACTACTATGACTCTTCTGTAACCATACTTCTTTCTTGATGCAAACACCCCTAGCTGCTGGATATCTATCTTGACCCTCACCCCTAACCCTAGCATTTGGGAATTTGAAGGATGAGGATTACAAGGAGTTTTAGGACAGACTGGGCTACATTGTTAAATCCAGGTAGCCTGGGCTAAAAAAAGTGAAGATTCTGTCTCAAAAAACCAAACAAGAAAACAAATAAGCAAATAAATTAAAAGAAAAGATGTCATTAGCTAACTAGTGACTATAGGAGACTTATTCTAGAACAATCTCTCTTCTTCATTATCGCCTTATGGCTAACCTTTCTCACCTTTTGGTTTTACTGTGTCTAAATCTCTCATATATACCCTCTGCCCCCTTTTCTTATGCTGATTTTAGTTGGATTATCTTGTTTTAGGAAAATAGAAAAGAATAATCCCATGTACCTGAATGGAAACCTAATCTGAATGATGGGGGAGGGGGGAATAAAACTCCTCCTCTTTGTATATTTAAACTTGGTTTAAGAAATACTTTTCCGAACTAAACAGTGGTAAACTTGTAACAACATAGTTTTAATCAAGTTTTATTAAAATAGCAGAAGACAGGGAGAAAAAAAAAAAACTTCAAACTGATAATTCCATAAATTCTTTAAAATATCAACTTTATACAGTTTTTACAAATTGCCACACAGGTTATTCATTTCATTCTTTTAAATACTACAAAAATATGAAAGTAATACAGAGAGAACATGCCTATAAGATTCTTAAGAAAATGGGTGGGGGAAAGATTGAAATGTATAAACATGCCAGTCTTGTCTTGTCTGAATGAAATGAAATAGCTTTTGAACACATTAATATTACTATGACTTCTTGGTTTTCACAGAGAAAGCAAGCTACTGCATTAATTACTGACACAGACTGCATGGTAAGCTAGAGCTCACCTTTGTAGAAGCAGATTAATTTTGCTTTTCAACTTAGCCTGCTTTGTAGCTATGACAAGATAAATCATTTCAGAGAAGATCTGTTAAATTTAATTAGGATTCTTGTTTCAGCAGTTATCAGACTTATAATGGTCTAGTGGCCAACTGAAAATAGACAACTGGAAAATTACAAGTGGAAACCTTTGGGAAAGAATTGAGGAATATATTCTCAATTCTCACAACACCAGAAAAAGTGTAAAAGCTCCACACTTTGGGAGGATTTTTAAATAATTCGAGGGTTTAAAATAATTTGAGATATGAGCATGGAAATTCTTTACATGAGTCCTACAACTGTCATTACTCTGATGGAAGATATTCTGAACATAGGGAGACACTGTGGTGGTTTAAAGTTTCATTTTTTAGTATTGTCTCTTTCATTTTGAAAGTCTATACCTTCCATGTTAACTTAGCTCATTCTTCTTGACATTTAAATAATAGACATATGAAAAAGTTAACAAGAACATTTCTACAATGTCTACTAGGCTATAAATCTGAGTTTTGCTTTTAGTTATACATAGGTAAGACTAGAGAAAAATATTTAAAGTTTAATTTACCAAGACATAGTATATGTCTTGCTAGTGAATTTCTTATATGGTAGTTTTCCTTTCATTTTCCTGTGTTGGAAAGATTATGTATTGTTCATAATAGATTTTTATAAGCTATAGCTTACTAAATAATATACAACTCTTTGCATGTTAAAAAAAAATCTTCCTCTAAATGCTGTCATTAATGATTCATTTCTGAGGCCAATGACTTTCTGTATTTTTTTTAAGATTTTATTTGGCTGTTACAATTGATTTGGTGGTATATGCCTATGATAAAGAAAAGGTAGACATGAATGAAAGAAAACTATGACAAGGTACAAATCTTCAGTGAGAAATATGACTTAGCAATTTTATAAGAAAAAAAACTGAAACAGAATTGACTTTTTAAAAATCATTTTAGCCTGAAGAGATGGCTCAGCAGTTAAAGAGCTTGCCTCCAAAGCCTAACAACCCAGGTTCAATTCCCCAGTACCCACATAACAACTGTCATTACTCTGATGGAAGATATTCTGAACATAGGAGACACTGTGGTGGTTTAAAGTTTCATTTTTAGTATTGTCTCTTTCATTTTGAAAGTCTATACCTTCCATGTTAACTTAGCTCATTCTTCTTGACATTTAAATAATAGACATATGAAAAAGTTAACAAGAACATTTCTACAATGTCTACTAGGCTATAAATCTGAGTTTTGCTTTTAGTTATACATAGGTAAGACTAGAGAAAAATATTTAAAGTTTAATTTACCAAGACATAGTATATGTCTTGCTAGTGAATTTCTTATATGGTAGTTTTCCTTTCATTTTCCTGTGTTGGAAAGATTATGTATTGTTCATAATAGATTTTTATAAGCTATAGCTTACTAAATAATATACAACTCTTTGCATGTTAAAAAAAAATCTTCCTCTAAATGCTGTCATTAATGATTCATTTCTGAGGCCAATGACTTTCTGTATTTTTTTAAGATTTTATTTGGCTGTTACAATTGATTTGGTGGTATATGCCTATGATAAAGAAAAGGTAGACATGAATGAAAGAAAACTATGACAAGGTACAAATCTTCAGTGAGAAATATGACTTAGCAATTTTATAAGAAAAAAAAACTGAAACAGAATTGACTTTTTAAAAAATCATTTTAGCCTGAAGAGATGGCTCAGCAGTTAAAGAGCTTGCCTCCAAAGCCTAACAACCCAGGTTCAATTCCCCAGTACCCACATAAAGCCATATGCACAAAATGACATGTGCTTTTGTAGTTCATTTGCAGCACTGGAGGCCCTGGCATGTCTATTCACTCTGTCTCTCTTCTTTCTATCTCTCTGCTTGCAAATAAAAAAATATATTTTAGGGCTGGAGAGATGGCTTAGCGGTTAAGGCGCCTGCCTCCTAAGCCTAAGAACGCTGGTTCCAGTCTCCAGCGGTTCCAGTCTCCAGGTCCCACATTTAGCCAGATGAAAAGTGATGCAAGAGTGCAATGCCACACTTGACCACAAGGGGGCTAAGAGACTGCTGGCATGCCCATCTCTATCTGTCTTCCTCTCCCTCTCTCTCTCTGTCTCTCTCCAAAAAGAAAAAAATAAATATTTTAAAAAACATTGTGTTGATTATAATTGTCATAGATGTAATTGGCAATAAATGAAGAACTGACTTTTAAACATTCATTTACTTATCATGTGACATTTACTGTTATGCATTACTTAGTTTAATTCAGTGTTTTAAATCAGTAGTTCTAGTCAATGTAAAAGAAAAAAGAAAAAGAGTAAAAGATGAAAACAATTAATAGAAGCAATGAAAATGTGAAAAATCTTCCCAACTGTTCATGACATCAATGTGAATCTTAGTAGTTTTTAAATCTCTGCCTGTTATAACAATTAAGGCCAATATACAGTGTTGTTGAAGACTTCAGGTTCATGTAACTTTATCTAAGTTGGATAAAAAGTAAGCAAACAGGACTGGAGAGATGGCTTAGCAGTTACGGCGCCTGCGTGCTAAGCCTAAGAACGCTGGTTCCAATCTCCAGTGGTTCCAATCTCCAGGTCCCACGTTTAGCCAGATGCAAAGTGACGCAAGGGCGCAATGCGGCACTTGCCCACAAGGGGGTGCACACATCTGGATTTCGTTCACAGCAGCTGAGAGACTGCTGGCCCGCCCATCTCTGTCCCCTCTCCCTCTCTGTCTGTCTGTCTCTCTCTCTGTGTCTCTCTCCAAAAAAATAAATAAAACAATAAGAAAAAAAAAGTAAGCAAACAAATAAACACAATTTCCCTGAGAAGAAATGTGACAAAATTGTTTACATTTATATATATATATATATATATATTTAATTTTAAATTTATTTGTTAATTTGTGTTGTGTGTTTGTGTGTGTGTGTTGTATGAGTGTGCCAGGGTCTCTTGCAGCTTCAAATGAATTCCTGTCTAGCTTCACATGGATGGCTGTGAATTACAACCTTGGCTGGCAGGCTTCAAATGAATGCTTTAACCACTGAGCTAAAGCATCTCCAACTTGATTTTTTATGATTTTACATTTTGACTCAATAATTATCCTATAATCATATTTTATTAAAATTATCAGAATCATAAGCAATATATATATATATATATATATTTCAAAATGCTATTTTGAACAAAAATAGGCATACTTTAATATTTATAATAATCAAAGAGTGACTAAGTAAATTATGATGTTCATACTTTAGAAGGTTCCACTACTACTAAAATCAATTTTCCTAAGATCTTCAATAAAAACCAAAAGGCATCATATTAAAAAAGACACACACACACACACACACACACACACACACACAATGTATATATAAGCCTTTTTTTTTTTCCAAGATAGGATTTATTTTTGTTTCCTTAGGTTGTCCTTGAACTGCTGGGCTATAGGATCCCTCTGTCTCAGCCCTTCCTGAGTACATAGGACTTCAGGCATATACTTTTTGTTTAGCTAAAACTAACATATAAAATAAATGTTATCTTTAAAATACATCTAGAAATTAATATATCACAATATATGTATTGATTACATATTACATTCTCTTCTGTCTTTATTAACCAATGTATTTGTACTAAATATTTTATTAATTTATTAAACTTGACTCACTATTTCTGATGTTTCTAAACTGAATAAATATAATACTTGTATTTCTTTAACAGTCTCATTCTATTATATATTAGACCTCTAATTTAAAAAGAAAACTAATATTTGAGGTTGTACTGCACTGGGGGCACTCACATGGGACATGGGAGTCACAATCTTTTTTTTTTTTTTTTTTTTTTTTTTAGTATTTGAGAGGAACTATAGGAAATGCTAGCTGCAAACCTCTGCAGCTGGTAGGAAGGTGAAGAAGGATACAGGAAGAGAGAAAGTCATGCCTTCTTAGTTAGGGTCCAGAAAGTAGTCAGATTGGGTGATGGTGGGTGGAGGAGCAATTGCAAGGGGGTGGTGGGTTCCTCAAAGAAACAAAAGAAAACCCAGAGTGTCAGGGACAATGTGCTTAGCATTTTAGATAGCCTCAAAAGAAGAGAAAGGAAAAAAAGAAAAAGTTATTTTTAAGTAACATAGAAACACGTACACTCATAAAGTAAGGGCCAGTGGCAACTGCCAAGAGGAGCCACATTCTGTACGTGGAACATGATTTCCACAAATGGCCATAACTATGCAAGAGGGCTTTAAATAGCTCAGCCAGTGAGAGAGAGTTTTGGCCATGAAAAGTTATCTTTTGTGAGGCATTGAAGATACAATTGAGACACCAAAACATAATCAGGTTCTTTATAAAGGGGACTTTTAGGGATCCAGAAGGGAAAAGAAGAGAAGTGTAAACAAAGACCAGGAAGTATCCTATCAAAGTACATCATATACACCATGAAAATGTCATAATGAATACATTAGCTTGTACAGTTAATATATGCTAATAAGACTTGTTTGCAATGAAGTTGTTTTATAAGATAGTACTAGCATAATATCATATTCTGGGTTATAGCCATAACATCTCTCCTCTAGATAGTGGTTGGGCATAATATGAACACTGTGGACCTAGCTCTGCTGTCTGAAGTCATTACTCTCTCATTTTCTGAGCGCAGACTCCCTCCATTCTACTGGACAAGCATTCCCACATTGGGAAGTTACCATAATTCATTTGATTCAGTAGTAGGAGAAAAGTATGCTTGGAAGTGGCAATATCTTTCCAATTAACCTCTTTTCATATCTCGAGTTTTGTAAGTTGTCCTTACCTCAGCTAGCTCACGGAAAATTTGTTTCATTATCCTGACTCTGTCTTTACTCACATCAATAATTGTACTATAAATTAGTTATCATGTATCATCTCCACATGTGTAAATATCCACAAGTGTCTACTTTTATTCCACCTCTGAGGTCCTAGAGCTTCATTTACTTCACAAACAGACATTTCACTCGCAATTGAATATGGCATCTCCTGAACTGTACATCATGGCTGGTTTCATATTAATGTTCCTGTGTTCTCCAGCCAGAGTACTATTTATTTTCTGAAAAAATTGTGCCTGACTGAAAGTTCCACTTAAAAGTGCTATTCCCTTTGCTCAGATCATTATTCTCTTTAGATTCTCATAAATCATGTCGCTACCTCATGCTGACACACACACCCAAATGTACACACATGCGCACACGTGCACATACACATTCTCCTTAGCTTAGATGTATTCTCCTTCTTCTTCTTTTTCTTCTTCTTTTTTTTAATACACTTCCCCAAATGGGGAAGGTGTGTTCCGGATACTCTTCATACACACACAGAGACACACGATATTAGCTACTTTACCCATTTGTCTCCTTTTCATCACTTAATTCATTATTGGTAGTAAAGCCCACAAGATTAGGAGCTCCCTTATCATTCATGAGTAAATGAATTAATAGAATAGTCAAATATTTTTAGGGGGTTGTTTGAAGTAGGATCTTACTCTAGCCCAGGCTGATCTGGAATTCACTGTGTAGACTCAGGGTGGCCTCAAACTCATATCAATCCTCCCAACTTTGCCTCCCAAGTGCTGGGATTAAAGGCACGTGCCACAATGCTACACCTCTGCATGCATATTTTCTAAGGTTAATAGCTAGGTTATATTGCTGTTGAGACTAAGGAATACATCTTTTACTTTTCTGAGTTTTCAAATATTGAACATTTCCAACACAGTATTTTTAATACTCATTTTTTTTCATATATTTATTTTCATCTTTTTTTAGTACTGAGTTAGATGTTTTCTTTGCATTGCTGTCCTCATGTGAATTCATGGAATTCCTCTCTAGAAATACCCTTGGAGATCACTTAGTCCAATCTTTTCATTGATATTTCTTTTGGATTTCACTGTGAAGATATTTTAGGTATTTTTGGCCCAGAGGCAAGATGAGTTTAGTTAAGGGAGAAAGTGCTAACAGTGCATAAATGAAGTTAAGGCAAAGTTGTTACCACTTTTTCTTTCATTTTGAAATATATCTGACTGAAAAGTAGAAGAGAGGGAAGGAGAAGTAAGGATTATGACAGAGATTTCCAGAAGTGATCAAGATACTAAGATTGTCTCTGGAAAAGTCATAGATTTGAGAGGGCAGAAGATAGGAGAGGGTCTCTGAGAGCTGAAAGTCTCTGGACTTGGGGTAATCCTGACACAGGGTTGTAGTCTTGAGTAATTTTAATGTTAAGCACATTGAAGTTAATGTGGAGCCAACTCTTGGAAGATGCGGATTCTATTGCATCTTTAGGAAAATTGGGAGCATGGGGATAGATATCACTCTCCAAATGTTTCTCTCCACCCCCAACCCCTGCCCCAGCAATTTTTTGTAGAATACACAGGGCAGAAAATGGAAAAACAAAGTCTAGAGAGTGTGGTGTATTACAAGGTCTAGAGAGTGTGGCATATTCGCTCAATGTCATTCTAGGGCATTGTTCTTAACTTTTGAAAAAGAACATCATATTCATAAAACCCAAGAGATCATGAATCCCAGGCAAGCAGGCCTCAGCTGATTCTCTAATAGACTTATGTGTTATTTATGTACTACAGTTCCTTTGTGGAACAGCTAAATTAGCTCTCATCCCATCTAGTTCTAGACTTACACTCTCTTCCGAAAGCATTACTCCTAGCACTCAGAAAAGTAATCAGTTTAGGACTGTTATACCATTGAGCCAAAAAATAAAAATAATAATAATAATAATAATAATAATAATAATAATAAGAGTAGTTACAGAATTTTTAAAGGTATATATTTCTAGAGAGAAACAAAGGCTTTCTAATTTTATTAACTTATATATGGTTTATAATTTGTTAAAATATCTTCCAATTTTCTAGCCTCAATTTAATGTCAATATAACATAAGCAAATTTTTATTCTACAAACTAGAATAGGCATAAGACTGATTTAGCTGTTTTTAGCTTGGAGAACCCACAGTTTCCGTGGGAACTGAACTTTTATTTATTTGTTCATTTGCAAGCAGACAGAGAGAGATAGAAGAGAGACAGAGAGAATGAGAATGGACATGCTGAGGCCTCCAGCCACTGCAAACCGACTCCAGACACATGTGTCCCCTTGTACATCTGGTTATATAGGGTAGTGGGTAATCAAATCTGGGTCCTTAGGCTTCACAGGCAAATGCTTTTACCCTAAGCCATCTCCCTAAGCCCTGATTTAGCTATTTTCAATCTTTATCTTGTTTTGTGATAATGTGTTAAAATAGTGACTACACTGATATTCTAAAAACTAATGATATGTTTTCTTTTTACCTTTATGAATAATGTATCTTTATTCTACTTCCTCTCAAGATAGAGAGAGGGGAATGTAGTTAGAATTAGGCTTTTGTTACAGATAATATTAACAAATATGAAAGAGCAGAGTGTTCTATGAGATAATAGGTTTGAAAAGCCAGTGTAAACATAATGATGACTAAAACAGAAAGTGTGTTGACAAGGCACACTTCAGCAACTTCTCCTTGTAGGTATGAAGGAGAAAACACATGATTCCTCATCACTTGGAGCTGTGGCATGTGAAAGTAAACTTGTAAGTGCAAAAATAAAATAAAATAAAACCACTTATAAAAAGGGGATTAGCTCTAATTTTTCAAAGGCGTCTCAGGCACATTTGGTGTGGGAGTAAAATTGAGAGTCAGGGGTCCACTAGGGGGCCTTAGAGGTCGGCCAGCAAATACTCCCAGGGATTCAGTCCAAATCAGAGGAGATAAGATCTTCAGTTACAAGGACGTCATGCATCATTGAAGAGTTCTAGCAGAGCACATAACAATGGAACCCGCAGGAAATCTTACTCTGAGACATAAGTAGCCAGATAGGATCACGCCTCTAGACTGTGACTTCTGCCCTCTGTTACAAGTCTGCATATCAGTGCACTCTGCTCTCAATACTAGAAGCCACTCTATGAAGGAGCTAGGAAAGGAGATAGCTAAGAAGGGAGAGATATTAAAGGTTTTGTTTTCTTATATAACATGGACAGTAACGAAAAGAATAATTAACTAAAATGACCTAAAAGACTGAATTGATTAGGGAATAAATTAATGTTCCGAGACTAAGAAGTCCATAAGACAAAGGGAAAGGCAGCACTAATAATGGAGGAAACACCCATATACTTTCTTTGTGAATTTAAATATAGTGCACGAACAACTTTGAAGTTTTATCTCACAACAAAGTACAAAATAGGAAATGTAGCACACATTCCTCCCCTGGGACTTCTGCAGCTGAGTAGAATGTGGGTGTTACTGATGGATTCATGTCTGACTGACCTCATGTGCACAGTCCCTTTTGGAGTGGGATTGTCCAGGAATGCTTCAAAACAAGCATCAACTGCAGTGAGTTCTGTGGCAGGATGGGATTTTAGGAGAAAAGGGACAATCATTTCAGGGACGTAGATGCTTGGAATAGAATTATAGGGCAAGGCACAGGCTGATTAAACAGTAATATTTAAACAATAATATTTTTATGTGGTTAAAAATACAACTAAAGGTGTTGATATGGTTATTGTGACTATATTGCCTGTTTTTTTCTAGTCTTTCTATTTAAGAGGGCAAAGTATTAATTTATGCAAGTTTACAGCAGAAGCCATCACACAAAAACAGGATCCATGAAAAGTCAGATCCTTGGTGATAGGTGAAGTTGAGAAAAACAAACTCAGTTTTTATTACCTGTATTTTTGGAAAAAATGTTCTTGAAAAATATTTGAATTTTATTACCTTACACAACATGGTTTTAAAATTCCAATTTGCAATCTCTGGTTGGACTATTAGACCCCCAGATGTGCATAGATAATGTGGCATGATTGCACAGTGTAGCAGCACCTGGCAGGAGATGAGACTTCACAAGATTCTTAAGTATGAAGTCCTGCCAAACATGAACTCCTAATTTATGATCACAAAACACAGATGGACGAATCAACACAATGCTTATTGTCAGCCTTACAAGCTTTGTGTTATTTACTGAAAGTACATATATGCATGTGTAATGTTTGGAGAAAACCAAGTGGAAAAATGGAAAAGCAAACTCTCTTTTGAAAAATAGACACAGTTGTAACAAACATTTGTAGAAATAAAAGCTAATAACAAATAAAATATAAAATCCAATGAATGCCTGAAATACCAGGAGACACTAGGCTCCAGCTAAAAGGATAGCAAATAAATAATATCTATCATTAGATTTTTTTCTGAATTTAGAGTATACACACATGGTGAAATATATGGTAGTTGAAGAGATTTGGAGTACAAAATGAAAAGATTTAAAATGTATCTCAACATGAGTCTGGAGAAAAAAATTCAATGAAATCAGAATGGTAAGTGACAAAATAACCACATATTTTTTGTTTTGTTTTGTTTTGAATGGAAAAACAGATACATTGGAAGAGGCTAAGACATTTCAAGTAAATTAATTGGAATCTATAACTAACATACTATGTCTCTGGGAAATTGCAGAAGACTAAATTCAATAGAACTATCTTAATGGTGGTCTGAGTTATAAAGGAAGATTTTCTTCACAAGATTAGAGAGTGATTATGACCTTCTAGATAGCATCAACAGAAACCTGAAGACAGTAGAATGATTTTCACAGAATTTTATCACAGGAAGAATATTTATTTTAATTAAAATATTTAAAAATTGTTTCTTTCTCTTTTTTAAATTTTATTTATTTATTTGCAAGCAGAGAGAGAGAGAGTGAGAGGGAGAAGAGAGACAGACAGAGAGAGAATGGGCATGCCAGGGCCTCTAGTCACTGCAAAAGAATGTGAGACACATGTGCCCCTTGTGCATCTGGCTTACATGGGTCCTGAGGAATCTAACCTGGGTCCTTTGGCTTTGCAGCAAACACCTTAACAGCTAAACCATCTCTCCAGCCTGTAAAAATTGTTTCAATAAATCCTCAAAGAAAAAAAAAAATTATATCATACAATAAACATTTTTTGCTACTAATAAATTATTGTAAAAGACTTTTTCTATTTTAGCTTTCAATTAGATTTAAAAACTTTGCCATTTTTCTATAACTGCTTTTTCAAAATTATGCCTTGCTATTAAGTATATAAATTGTTCTTTCCTTTGTTTTTATATTAGTCCAAGAATATGGTCAAAGTTCATTGGGACAAAAATTGTCTAAAATTAGGTGATCACAAATCACTAGTAGTCTAAAACAATAATAACTGTTATCTTGGAGGTTAAAATGTGGAATGGAACAAATGTACTAAATAAAAAATGAAAACAGCATGTAAACTGGAGTTAGTGGCTCTCCTGTGTTATCCCAGCATTCCAGTAGCTGAGGCAAGAGGGATTGTTTTCAGGGAAGCTGGGTTACACAGGGAGACTCTGGTTCAAAGCAAACAGCAAACAAACACATACATGTAACAGGGTGAAGGTGATTATAGATAAGTATACATGATACTTTTCTGAAAAGTTATCTGTAAAAGAACAGTGTGTGATTTTATTTTTATTTATTTATTTATTTGACAGAGAGAAAGAGGGAAAGAGAGAGAGAACACGCCAGGCCTCCAGCTACTGCAAACAAACTCCAGAAGCATGTGCCATCTTGTGCATCTGGCTTACATGGGTCCTGGGGAATCAAACCTGGGTCCCTTGGCTTTGCAGGCAAACGCCTTAACCGCTAACCCATCTCTCCAGCCCCAGTGTGTGGTTTTAAAAAGACAGAAAGGGGCCTGGAGAGATGGCTTAGGGGTTAAGGCACCTGCCTCCTAAGCCTAAGAACACTGGTTCCAGTCTCCAGCGGTTCCAGTCTCCAGGTCCCACGTTTAGCCAGATGCAGTGACACAAGGGCGCAATGCCGCACTTGACCACAAGGGGGGGCACACATCTGGATTTCTTCGCAGCAGCTGAGACACTGCTGCCGCGCCCATCTCTTCTTCCTCTCTCTCTCTCTCTGTGTGTGTCTCTCTCTCTCTCTCTCTGTCTCTCTCCAAAAAAAAAAAATAATAATAATAAAAAATAAAAAGTTTTGGGGCTGGAGAAATGGCTTAGTGGTTAAGGCATTTGCCTGCAAAGCCAAAGGATCCCGGTTCGATTCTCTAGGACCCATTTAAGCCAGATGCACAAGGGACACATGCATCTGGAGTTCCTTTGCAGTGGCTAGAGGCCCTGGAGTGCCCATTCTCTCTCTGTCTGCCTCTATTCTATCTCTTTCTCTCTGCTTGCAACTAAATAAATAAAAATTAAAAAAAAAAAAAAGAGAGACAGAAAGAGGGGCTGGAGAGATGGCTTAACGGTTAAGGCACCTCCCTCCTAAGCCTAAGAATGCTCGTTCAATTCTCCAGGTCCCACGTTTAGCCAGGTGCAAAGTGATGCAAGGGCGCAATGCCACACTAGCCCACAAAGGGGCAAAACATGTCTGGAGTTCGTTCACAGCAGCTGAGAGGCACATTCTTTCTCTCTCTCTCTCTCTCTCTCTCTCTTCTCTTTTTCTCTCTGACTTTCTCCAAAAAGTAGACAGAAAGAAAAAGAGAAAGATGATAATCCTTACTCCAAAAGTATTTACTCAAAATAACACTTTCCAAAAGAAAAGATAGAGAAGACCCACTAAGAATTCATTTCAATCAACCTTCAATGAGAAAAGAATTAATTCTAAAGCACGACAACTGGAAAGAATAAAGAAAGGGATGAGGCGATGGCTCAGTCATTAAGGTATTTGCCATGAAAGCATGTGGACCTGAGTTCAAATCCCCAGTACCCATGTAAAATCCAGGTGCTATGACATACTCCTGTCATCCCAACATCCCAAGATGGAGATATGTAGAACTGGGGTTACAGACACATATGGCCATGCCAGCCTATTTATGTGTGTTCTGGAGAGTCAAACTTGGTGGTATCAGTCCTCCTCAGGCCCTCCTGTGTGTGTAGGAACTTTACTCACCCCTGAGTAATCTCTCTGGCTCTAGTATTATTTTAAAATATTTTATTTATTTGAAAGAGAGAGATAGAAAGAGAGAAAGAGGCAGATATATATAGAGAGAATGGATGTGTCCGGGCCTCTAGGCACTGCAAACTCTAAATACATGTGACACCTTGTGCATCTGGCTTTTGTGGTTACTGGGGGATTGAACCTAGGTACTTAGGCTTCACTGGCAAGTACGTTAACTGCTAAATCAAATCTCCAGGTCTTTACTATTACTTTATAATGCAAGTTGAAGTTTCTTTTCTTGAATAATACACAGTTTGTAGAATGTGCAAGACACTGTAAGAGTGACAAACACTAAATTCTACATCGTTCTTCTTTATCTGTGGTTAATGGGAAGAAAGGGGCATGCTATTGAACAGGGCTAAAGAAGAGTAATTTTTTTTTTTTGCTTGTTTTTTTGAAGTAGGGTCTCACTCTATTCCAGGCTGAAATGGAATTCTCTATGTAGTCTCAGGCTGGCCTCAAACTCACAGTGATCTTCCTACCTCTGCCTCCTGAGTGCTGGGATGTAAGGTGTGTGTCACCACATCTGCCAAGAATAGTACTTTCATTACATTTCAGCTGATCACAGGATCAAGTGCAGCCATTCACATCCATTTCATGTTTTTGCATATTTGATTTTTTCCATAATTAACCAGAGATATATTTTACAAACATACTTATTAAATTGAGAGCTTAAACGATAGCAATAGGGTTTAAATATAATTACTTACATAAATATAAGTATTATATTAAAATCTGTCATTTTGTTGCAATTTGAAGAATTTTGTTTTTCACCATTCAGAAAACTGCAAATTGTCTTCTTACTACATCAAGCTAGCATCAGGATGTCACCTGTGGTATTGATCACTTAGGCACTTATCCCTGAGTCATACTCATACACAAGAATGCAGGAAAGTTTCAGCCAATCAGAGATATCACTTCTGGGAGTGATGAGCATGGAAATTTGTTGTTCTTTCTAAATTGTGGACTGGTTTAAGTCTATATTTTTAATTATTTTCATTCTGTACTTCCTTTATTATCTACAAATATATTAATTGTAAATAAACAGCCAATTGTTTTTGAAATAAATACCATTAAAAATACATAGCTCAATTAGCTCAGTGAACAAAGCTAAGCAGGATTTGCCTCAGTGGTCAAGGTGACTCACGTATTCTTTGTTAGAGTCTCCTGAGGCTTAAAAAATTTATTAAGGTCTCAAATGTAAGGTAGCAATGTGAAGACATAATCCAACTTTAAGACTTATATTACATTCTGCACAGAAGTATTACCTAGTGTTACTTTTAATTATAATTACTTATCACTTACGCAGCAGTTTCTTCTGGCAGAATAATTTCAAGTCATTTTATTTATTTGTAGGTAGCAAAACAATGAAGTTATTAAACTCACCCATTGTTTTACTATATTTTTTCTTTTAAAAATGTTTATCAGGAAAAATTTCTAGCTGTGGGATAGTTTATGGATTCAATTATACTTATGAATGAAAATGCAAATGTGTATAAATGGCCTTTGCTTAACTACACTGGTAAGAAGTACAACTTTTCTCCAACATTGCTGATAACTTACTTTTCAAGTAATTAACAAAACAATTTTCTATTTCACACTTAAATAAAAGTTACTAAATCACAGATAGAAAACTTGCTGAGATAGGACTCTACTCCTATGCTCTTCTAACATGCCTTCATATCCTAAATATTGTTACAGTGGAGGTCAGCATCCATTTTGGAATGCCAACAATTCTCATATATGAAGGCTTGGATAGGTATGTTGTGTCCTTCAGTACTGTCCCAAGTTTGTCTCTCCTTTGTTTCCACACTCTAGTTTATGTCCAAATGGACGCTAAGCTGGAACTCCATTTTAATTAATTCATATCTATGAGAATAGCCCCATGATTCTTACATGCTATATTTTGTGGTATCTAAAAGTATAGTGGATGCCATAGTCCTGCTCATCTGTATGTTTAGTTTTAGTCATCTGTATATTTATTTTGGGATGAAACAAGACTTAAAAATATTAAATCTTGTAAGTTTAAACACACACACTCACACTCAATACTTGATAGCTGGTGGAATAGAGCAGTAACCAAGACTTTAGAAACCCTGGGAAGACGGGTTAGCAGTTAAGGCACCCAGGTTTGACTCCCCAGAAACCATGTAAGGCAGGTGCACAAGGTGGAGCATGAGCCTGGAGTTCATTTATAGTGGCTTGAGGCCCTGGTGTGCCCATTCTTTCTATCTGACACCCCTCATATATATATATATATATGCTGGTTTACTGCCCCTATGCATTGGTAACTAGCTGTATGACTAGGCTGAAGTATTACATTAATCTCTGGGCATCTTGGTTTGCTCATCTATAAAATGAGCAGGTCAGGTTATACAACATTTAAATTCACGTCCAGCTTTCCTGTATCACTTTTCCTGATCATCAGTTGTTTATGTAGGTTTCCTCATTGGCCTATCCTCACCTTCAATATATCAAGGTTAGAAGCAGATTCAGCATGACAGTGATAGGGAAAGGGGTCATGAGAAGGTAACGGGAGATAGTTATGATTAAAATATATTATATTCAAGTACAAAATTGTACATAAATAAAAATAATTAAAATAAGAAAATTCAAAAACAAAAACAATGAAAGTAGCTTCTATGGAGCTCACTTGAGTTGCCTTCTGTCCTGAGGTTCTTTAACACTGGAAAAATGTAGAATGTGGAAAGAACTGTGCATTTTGTGCAAGACACTTTATGCTTAGAAAAATAATCTACTTATTTTGTAATCTGTGCTAGATACTTTATACCTAGATAAATAACCTCCTTATTTGCTTGCTTAGAATTACAAAGAAAAATTATTTTTACAAGAACTATTTGCAGCATTTATTATGTGCTTTACTCCATCCTTAAAGAAAAATATTTTTGACTATTTCATACCTGCATATATTGTATTTTGATCCACTACTTACTTACTCTCTTTCTATTCCCCTTTCTCCCCCTCTAAAACCCTTCTTTTTCCTTAAATCCACAGCCTACTTCCATGTTGTGTCAATTGTATTCTTTGACCCATTGATTTATATAGAACCACTTAGTAATGAGGGGTGGGAGGTTATTAAGTGGAGAATAAGCAATCCTCCATTGCCTAGGCCACCATAGCATATGACTTCTTCTCTCCCAGCAATCATCAGTTTCCACTATTTCCTCTAGAAGGTGTATGGGCCTTCTGGACCCCTCCCTTGCCTATGATGAGATATTGACAAGCTTCTTAGCCAAGTCATCATCTTCACTTCTCATCTTCTTATTCTTACATTACATCTATCTCCTCTTCTGCAAGCTTTCCCAAGCCTTTGAGGGTGTGGTTTAGAAGTTATGTTTAGGGCTGAGGATAAATTACTCACTTATTCTTGGTAACTTTGTCATGTGTGGATCTCTGTAATCATCTTTAGCCCTTGTATATAAGAACTTCTATATTCAAGGCTGTGAGTAGTACCAATCCATACAAACAAAAATAGATATTTATGAGGTAGTTTTACATACTGTTCAATTAGCATAATCAAAGTATTATTATGTGACCTCCTAGAGCCTAGGTTGCAAGTCATGGACCTTTGGTAAAATTTATAATGCCAGGCATGGTATACCTCCCCTACTGTAGTCCTCAAATCCAATCAGAGAGCAATTAGTTACTGCCATACTCTTCTGCCACTATTGTACCAGTGGACAAATCTTGCCTTGCATGTGGTTGGGAAGTACACAGGGTCCCTATCAGGGCAAGATTGACAATGTCTTTCCGCTGGAGAAACGTGCATAGCCCTTCTGGAGTGAAGACAGTGAGCTGGTAGGGAGTAAGCTTCCAAATCAACTTCAGCTTGTTTCTTTACTTCCTGTAACTGAAGGATGAGTTGACTTTTAGCAGTACATATTTTCTGTCCAGTTCTGATGACCAACCAAGTGGAATGGCAAAAGCCACTTTGGTTTTAGGAGACTCTGTGAGCTCCCTGACAAAGGGGATTTCAGAAATCCTGACTGGCACTTGAATTTTAGTTTGCTTATGAATGTCTTCCCTTTGCTCTTCTAAGTGAGTTCTTCAAGTTGGAAAGAAAATGTCATGACATGGGTCTTGGCAGGTTTTAAAATAGGAGAGAGGTGGGTTTGGGAACCAATGAAGCAGATCAGCATAAAGAACTCAAGTTTAGGGAGAAGCACAGCCTAGCCTAACATCTTAGGTGAGAAGAAAATTGGTATCTATTAAAAAGGCATGCCTTTTCATATGTTTTTTTCTCATTTTCTGTGTTATTCAAAACTCATTTATAAATCATGGAGATGGATATTTAAGATTTCAGGCTACATTTTTATCCAGATGATCAGAAGCCAAAAATACAGAGAGTTTTTTTTTTAATTATGCTATTTTAATTGATTAAAAATGAAATAAACAAATGATAAGGCTTTGTTGTAGACAGCTTCAGGTTCGCTGAGATGAACTTCCAGACCAGGCACAGTTATGGAGGAAGGGATATTATTTATTGAAGCTTACAGATCCAGGGGACGTTCCATAACGGCAGAAGTCGCGGCCTGCTCTCACAAGGCCAGGCAGAGAGAGCAAAAGCCAACCAGCCACCACACCACACAGAGCAAAACAAACTACAGCCAAAAGGTCACACAGCAGACTTCAGGAACTCCTGCTAGACACATTTGCATATCTTTACAATGGAATCTCAAACCCATCACCACACCTTAAGACCAGGCCCCAGTGACCTTGCCTCTAGCAAGGTGATTGCAGATGCAAACTATAAACTAATAAAACACTGAATATATTGGGGGACATATATTCAAACTACCACATTCCGCCCCTGGCCCCCAATATATTTAGCTCCTGGCCCCCAATAGATTTATAACTATCACACATTGTAAATTGTACTCAGTCCAATTTCAAAGGTTCTCACAGTCTTGATCAACTTAAGATAGTGAGTCCTGTAAAATCAAACAAGTTAAATACTTTCAACATGTAAAGGCACAGAGTAAACATTTTAACTGTATAAGAAATAGCAAGGAGAAACTAAAACAATGAAAACTCAACCACCATCAACAGTCATCAAACTTCTGCAGTTCAAGTTCAATATAACCAGAGACTGACAGTCTCCAGGTTTTCCAATTCCGCCCCTCCAGCTGGGCAGAGTCGCCAGGGAAAACTTTCATCCCATGCCAACACTGCACTCCATGGTAGCCCTTTTGCACAGTCCTGGTATATCCAAAACATCTTCAGGTCTCCATGCAAACCACAGTCCATCTTCCAAAGGCTCTTCCAGCCTATTCCTGAGGGTCTTCATGCCCTACCTCATGCCACATCTCAGCAGCGGCTCCTGGAACTGTGTGCAACTCATGACCACTCCATGCATTTTTCATATTTCCAAAACTAATACCAGGTGTGCAGGACACAGCCATATTCTTAATCCAGGGACAAAATAAACCATAGCCTTGAAAAGCAGGTTCCTTCTCCAGTCAACTCTTTCCAAAGAGTTTGCATTTCTAACAGTCTTTCCTCAGGCATCCTCTCCATTGTTTTAATGTAAATCAAGTCTGGCCACCTTCCTTCCACCTTCCTTAAGATTGCTAATGCGTTGACAATAGCAGCTCCAGTAACCTAAAACCGGTCTCAGTGCCTCTGCTTTTACCTTGCTTGAGGTTTTCCAACTTAAAATCTTAAAATCTCAGTCCAATATCTTCAGCCAAGCACATCAGTCCATTACAAATTTAACCTTGATCAAACTTTCTGTCCCTGGATAGCGGAATATAGCCATCCCTTATGCCAGTAGCCCAGTTCCAACAAAGTCCTCTGCAGTCTTTCCTTCCCCTTAGAAAGCTCATAAGCCAAGCCTCGAAGTTCAATACAGTCTGCACTTAGCATTCTCAAACTCTCATCAGAATAGTCCATAAAACTTGGCTTACCACTCCAGAAGGCATCTTCAGTTGCAAGCACCAAGTCCATGCCCATTCCTCCAAAACAAAGGTTCCAAAAGACGAATATCCACACGGTCAGGTTCATCTCACCCCACTTCTGGTACCACTTTACTGTTGTAGACAGCTTCAGGTTCGCTGAGATGAACTTCCAGACCAGGCACAGTTATGGAGGAAGGGATATTATTTATTGAAGCTTACAGATCCAGGGGACGTTCCATAACGGCAGAAGAAGCAGCCCTGCCTGCTCTCACAAGGCCAGGCAGAGAGAGCAAAAGCCAACCAGCCACCACACCACACAGAGCAAAAACAACTACAGCCAAAAGGTCACACAGCAGACTTCAGGAACTCCTGCTAGACACATTTGCATATCTTTAATGGAATCTCAAACCCATCACCACACCTTAAGACCAGGCCCCAGTGACCTTGCTCTAGCAAGGTGATTGCAGATGCAAAAGCCTAGAGTACCATTAGCCTAGAACCATTAGGAAATATAAAATTATATTTATCTCATAATCATAAATACTAAATTTCATAGCACAGGCCCTGCAGTGTCATTTAGTAAAGTAATTTATTATACAATCTGTATTTTAACATATTAAAACATACTTGCTTTTATAGATTTTTAATTTTAAAACATTCAAAGAATTGCTGAAATAAAAACAAATTGAGCACTGATTAATTATTGAGGGATGCTGGATTTTGTTGAAGGCCTTGATTAAAAAGAATACTACATCCACTTTTGTATAGTCAGAATAAAATAAACTAATTTATATTCAAGACTCTAATCTTTTATAAATTTCAATGTCATTTAAATCTTTTATATCTGTAACTTGTGCTAATTTATGAGTTTATGATTACAGATAATAATGGATTGACAATACAAGTTAATCTCTTATAGTAAGAGAATTAGCTTACTGCCTCTGGTTCTCTTTTTTTGTGCACTGAAAAGATGTAGAAAACTATCCAACATACAATCCAACTTTATGGAACACTATTACATAGATGAATGAGATAAAATTTCAAGGAGTAGATTAACTGGATTAGGAAACAATTGATGAACATTTTTACAAAGAATATTTAACATACTTAATATATATGTGTTTTTTCCAGGCTCCAAACAGTCATATCTTTCTGTCACAGATGCTGTCATATGATTTCTTGGCTCACCATTGTAGAAAAATTTGCTAAGACCTAGCATAAATTTATCAGAGGATTTGACATAGAACACTTTTGAGAAACAACATTATTATTATTGTTGTTGTTGTTGCTATTCTCAGACAAACGGCATGTGTTGGGACTACCCTAGAAATGCAGGATACTTGGTGTCTCCAAACAAATATGACCTAACCCTCTTCTCCTGATTTCTAAATGGCCCCCAAATATTATTTCCTCCTACGCTCTTTTCCACCTTACACATCTTTGACCATACGCACACATTCTTCTGAGTAAGTACTTTTCTTCATTGCCTCTTCATTTCTCATTTTGAATTTTATTATTTCTGTAGAGAAACCTCTTTCATGTATTTGTGTTTTTGGTTTCTTGCTTTTCACTGCCTCAATATCTGGGTAAATACATCTTCAAAATCAGAGAATGTATAAGGTTTTTTCCTGATATGTGGGATATTAAATGTATTCTCCTGTGGAGCCAGAGTACACCACCAAGTTGATTAGCTAGAATGCCCCTTTTTTTGTTCCAATATAGTGAGCAAAAAAAGTTCTGGTACTGTTTAATGGGGATTGTTACACCATATCTGCTTCTTTAGGATGCCGAACATAACTTGCTCTTAATACCGTTTTTTTTTTGTTTGTTTGTTTGTTTGTTTTGTTTTTCGTTTTTTCAAGATAGAGTCTCACTCTAGCCCAGGCTGACCTGGAATTCACTCTGGATTCTTAGGGTGGCCTTGAACTCATGGCGATCTTCCTACCTCTGCCTCCCGACCTTTTTTTTTTTGAATACTGATTATATACCATGAAACTACATAGGACTGTTGTCTACATATACTTTTAGTTCATAGATTTCAAATGAATTCAATATTTTTATCATTAGCTGTTACTCTAATCCAATGTATATATGCACTGTAAAAGTGAAAGTTTAAGTATTATTAACTAGTTAAATATTTTGCAATGGCCGAGATGTTATATAAAATTTTTATAGTAAAAAAAACAACTGTGTAATATGCAAGGCAATCATTGACATTTGTTTTAGCAAATTGAAATGATTTGGTTACATATTTTAAAGTATCATTATGTTTTATTCTCTTATCATCATTAATTATGTGCATAGTGCAAATATTTCTTTTATGAGAAAATGAACCAAACTACTGAAATATGAAATAGCTATTAGAGGGTATTTCTCTTTTGCTACTTCTCATGTGTCTTTTTAAAGACTGTTCAGTCTAATTTCTCTCTTGATATATAGTTTGCTATTCTATTTCTGCCAAATGAGAACATTCTGTTCTATTCATGCTCCCACTTACTTTAGAAACTGAAGAATGGCTTAAATTAAACTCTTAAAGAATGAACTGCCATTATTATGCACAGTTATCAAATATACAATACTCCTTTGTGGATGGCTCCTAGGCACTGTGACTTGCTAGTGAGTGAACAGCCATGCATTCACATACAACATTACAGGCAGGAGGATCGAAACTGGGTCAGGATCAAATCTGCACCTGAGGCTTTACACAGCAACAAGGGGAAAGAGAATGGATATTACCCAATAGGGTATGTTCAAATGTACAAAACACCATGGTTTCTTTGAATCTAACAACACTTTGGTTCATTAATTTATCAGAAATTGATGTCAAGTTTTATTACACACATCTTCATAGTCTTGCAGGTGTCAAATTAATCTGAATTCATTTTTTTAATACAGAAGAGTTCTAGTTAATTAGCTTGTATCAAAGCTTTCTTGGTATCCGTGTTGATTTGTAGGATCTGTTGAAAGAAGACCGGAATTTATTTTTCTGTGTCTCAAATGTTTCCCTTCAATGCCTGGAATTCAGTGGAGTAAATCTCAAATTTACATTTATTTAGGTACCGCTCATTGTAATTGCTCATAGAATTTGGTAGTGGGTCTTCTAAAAATAAAGTCCTAATTACAAATACGCAGAGAATCAAGATATTCCAGTGATGTGACTTGGAAATAAATAATGAGAATTCAATATGGAATATGTGCCTTGAGTCCAGGCTTTGTTTCTCAGATTTTGTTTTGCTGATATTCATTATTCAATTACGCTAAAATCAACAGGCAGTAGAAGAGTATTTCATATCCTTATCCTAAAATCAATAGTTCAAGGATGGGTGAATGTAGGTAAGTTTCTACTTCAGAGAACTTCTTAAATTATTGATGGCCAAAATGAACAGAACACAATGCATGCAGATGAAGATTTTATGCTCAAAGCATCCTTCACATTATAAGCTGCAAAATAGGTTAAAAGCACATGGATTACTTAGCCTTCTGTTCTATTGTTAATAAGCAATTACTTACACAAAGGCATGAGAGTTTTCCACAGCATTTCCCTAGGCAAGTTGAAAATATCTTTCCACATTTATTGTTTCCCTTAGAAGCAAAAATCTGTTCATCACTCAGTTTTATTAAACCAGAATGTTCTAAAATGTTTGCATTTCACTTAACGACTTGCCCAATATTACAGAGTATAACACATCTCTTGTCATTTTTTTAGACTAAAATATTTTTAATACTAGCATTTTCATGCAGTTTAATCCAATGATAACAGTTTACATATGGGTAAGATTTATATTGTGCATTTTTTTCTAAAAACTTTTGATAATTTATCCAAAATTAATTTTCTTCAGAACTGTTTGCTATATGTAGCTTATTAATATTGTGGCATAAATTGAAACATGCTTACATAATTAAGGGGTTCTCTTATTGTGGTTTAGTGAAGAGATTATGAATATGGTTCAGGACTAGAGTACTTGGGCTTGAAGCCCAGTTCTTTGAATCAGGAATGTCAGCTTGTGTAAGTTATATAATTTCTTTGGATTTGCATCAGAGAGGATAAGGCTATGTTATAGAGTTGTAAT
The DNA here is from genome assembly GCA_036365145.1 of Orientallactaga sibirica. Classification (NCBI taxonomy): domain Eukaryota; kingdom Metazoa; phylum Chordata; class Mammalia; order Rodentia; family Dipodidae; genus Orientallactaga; species Orientallactaga sibirica. The sequence goes on along the minus strand of JAEOAD010000004.1, from coordinate 54,467,118 downwards.
AAATATTAAATAAACCAACAGTCATAATATTTTAGTAAACATATACAGCATATGCTATAATTATATCAGCCAATATAATCACTATTGACTCAATAGTTAAAGAAATTTTTATATGTAGTGTTATCTATTAACTAGGTAGGGACAATAGGATCAGATAAACCAAGATTTTTATCTTCAATCCATATAATTTTGTTTTCCATTTGATAAATGGCCACCAATGATGCCTAGAAGTAGTGTAAAACTAGCTCTGTCATTCTTTCTAGTCAGTGGCTTCCTCATATTTATACATTCTCATTTTAAATTTCCTAGATCCTATTCAAGTGCTAACATTATATACTTAGATTAGACATTTATTTATTTGATGTTTATAATGTACTTTCTTGATTTTTCTTTCATAGAATGTTCATAAAATAAGAACTATCATTATGTTTAACAACTCTGTGACAACCTTTTTTTTTTTTTTGTTTTTTTTGTTTTGTTTTTCGAGGTAGGGTCTCACTCTGATCCAGGCTAACGTGGAATTAACTATGTAGTCTCAGGGTGGCCTCGAACTCATGGTGATCCTTCTACCTCTGCCTCGCAAGTGCTGGGATTAAAGGTGTGTGCCACCACGCCCAGCTTATGACAACCTGGATATCTACATCACAAACTAATTTCTAAGTCATATTGCCTAATGTTCTCTGATTCACTTTCCACAGCATAATCATTAATTTAATCCTATCAAAAGAAGTTTCAGATAGCTTTAAGTAGAATTGCATTTAGTGTGCAAACACAGTGTAAATCCCTCAATTCTGATCCTGGCTCTGTTGCTTACTAATCCTATAACCTGGGGAATTTATTTAACCATATGCTCCATCATCCATTTTCTTATATACAAAGAAGGAAGAAAAGGTTCTTCCATCATGGAGTAGCTATAAGTATTAAATGAGTTAATGAATGTAGAGCATATAGAACTTCTCCTGGTTAACTTAAGTCTTCAATATATGTTGCCTATATTATTTTATAAATCGATAAGTTGGAGACAATGGGGAGTGAAATGATTAACAGGAGACATTGAGATTTATAGGTAAACTCTACAATACTGATCTGCCAGGCAAGATGGTCATACTGTCCTAACAGTGGCATGACTTTATGTGGGTAACCAACCACTTTCTGACTGTATTTGAGGCCTGCCTATACAGGAGTCAATTCAAATCAAGTACTCTAAACCTGGCCAAACCTCTGTGGCCAGGGTTAAGGATAGGGCATAGGCCTTAATGTGGAAACTACTGCTGTTGCTTTGCTAAATGGACCTGAGGCGCCTTTCCGGTTGCTATCTAAATAGGTTTCTTTTTTTTTTTTATTAATTTTTTATAATTTTTTTGGAGAGAGAAACAGAGAAAGAGAGAGAGAGAGAGGAGAGGAAGACAGAGATGGGTGTGCCAGCAGTGTCTCAGCTGCTATGAACGAAATCCAGATGTGTGCGCCCCCTTGTGTCACGTGCGGCATTGCGCCCTTGGGTCACTGCATCTGGCTAAACTTGGGACCTGGAGATTGGAACCAGTGTTCTTAGGCTTAGGAAGCAGGCGCCTTAACCCCTAAGCCATCTCTCCAGCCCCTAAATAGGTTTCTTTATTCACACTGATTAATGTTGATGACAGCTTTGGTCAGAGAAACTTCTTTCTGTAGGAGACAATGCTTACTACAAAGGCTCACCACCTGTGACAGTGTAGACAAGTGACTATGAGTGGGAAATTGATATCACTCCCTTCAATGCTGAAGGAACATCGCAGAAGAGGTGATGGAAAGAATGTAAACATTGGAGTTAAGGTGGGGTGTTGAGGAAAATCATCTTCAGAGCATGGCATGACCATTGCACGCTTGCAACTTGGAAGAGGCCAGATCACTGGGCCCAGCAACATCCTCTCATGAAAAGGTGAGGGGCTCCCAAGCCTGGCCCTTTGCTGAGGAGTACACATAGTTAAAGGTTGCTAGAAGGAAAGGCTTGTGTGTTTCCAACCCTCCCTGAGCATCTATAGGCAGTTAATGGCTACTGATGAAGACTCTTTTCTTGAGTATCCTATCCACTGGTAAGTTGTCCATGCTCTTTTAAGCAATCCAAATTAAATGCATTACTTTACAAAAAAATAAATAAATAAAAATGATAAAAAGTAGACATCAAAGTAGAAGATTGACTAGCTAGGAATAAAAAGTGTATCAGCTAGAATGATAAAAGGATGATCAAAATACATTATATACATCCATCCATTGTTATATATAATTATTATACACTAACAGAAAATTAAAAAAAATACATAAGTAGATCTGCCTATGATAGTTTGAATGGAAGGCCCCCATTATATTCAGGATTTTACTAAAGTTTGTAATTTAGATCCACAGCCACCAGGCTTGAGGAGGTGTCATTATGTACGGATCCTAGAGTTCAGCCCTAAGGTGTGGGGGTGGATTTGGAATTCTATTTTAAAGATATGCAAAGTGATTGAGTTCTGCCTGGAGTTCCGGAAGTGTTTTTGTATGTGCTGGTGGTGTGGCTTTTGGGTTTTGGTTTGTGGCTTTTCTTTCTCTGCTTGGATCTGTGAAAGCGGGCCAGTTTCTTCTGCCATTATTGAACTTCCCTTGGATCTGTAAACTTCAAATAAATTCCCTTCCTCTGATAACTTGATCCTCATTTGGAAGTTTATCACAACTATCTGAAGCTGACTACTTCACTACCTTAGGAACAATTAGGACCCAGGCAGCATTACCCCTAACCCCTTTAAAGAAAATATGCTTTTCAGTTTTATAAGATTAACCCAATAGACTTGGATAACCTATAACAAATATTCATGAATGTGTATTCACACCTCTGCAATATCCCACTTTGTTGTATAGCTTTCTAGTATTTTATAATGCATTTAGAAAAACAGGTAGAAAGAACTGCAGGCTTGAGAATTACTTTGAATAATTTCTACTGGAAAAGGGAAAAAAGAACTATAAAAGAAATAATTAACAATAAAAGCAGAAGGGAAGTAGAAATAAAAAGACATCAGTTTGAGTCATGAGCAAGGTAAATGTAGTTTGGGGCCACTTGGGAAGAAGACCTCTAAGGAAGTCTGGCTGTAGGTTCTTGATGCCTTTTTCAATGGATCAAGTGGAGTGGCTAGACTTCATGTAGCTGTTATTAACTGGATTGCTGTGAATGTGGGAGAAATATGTTTTTATGAGTACATGATTATTTAGTTCAATCTTCAATAAATATATACACTTGCAGCTATATTCTGAAGATACAAAACTGCAGTTGTGTAAAAAATGGCTCAGCAAAAATGTTAATAAAAATATGTCATTTGTTAATCAAGATAATAAATATTTAGAAATGGTGAATGCCTATAGAAATTTTAGCAAATTATTTATGTAAATATTACATGTGAAAGCATTTATAAATCATATTTCTAATAAAAGTATTAGGGTGCTAAAAAAGCATGAAAAATTTAAACTGCAAAATGCTTCTATTTAGTAGAAATAATTATTTCTTAAGACAGAAAACCATAATTCTGAATGTACACTAGATTGATTGGCTTTTTGTGATTGCGCATTCAATGACTGTTAAACTAAATAACATAAGTGATTGGCATGTTCATATATAGTAAAATAAATAAAGCTCGGTGAAAGTGGGTGCCTTGCAAAGAATCCACTCACAATATCTGAGCTGGTTTGAACTATAGGATAACACCATCATTAGGAACAGGATACACAACTGTCTGAACAAGTTCAAATATACTCACTCTTAGAATGACCTTAAAGATCTTTGTAATGTACACTTTTAGAAATTAGAATAACTTAGCTGGTATAACACCAGGTGGAAATATTAAAGGTTATTATTTTGAAACATAATCTAACAGAAAGTAGCAGCGAAATCAGCTGATAGACAAGTGACTATGTGGGATTATTTTTGTACATCTCTAAGAGTTAGTCCATTTTCTTCGTCTGTCAAAGAGAAATTTAAAACCATAATGCTAGTGAGCTCCTACATCACAGAGTGTGTTTATGGAATACAAGTCAGATAAACGTATTTGTTAGTTAGTAAGGAAATTCTGACATCATTTTAGGAAGCATTTCTTTGGCTCATGCATTACATCATGGGGAATCAATGCTGAGTCTCTCTCCTTTTCACAGAAGCATTCTTCACAGAAGATTTAATTTCTCTAGGATGTAAGAACATCACAACCTTATCGCAAAATGCATTTACTTGTTTCTTTCAGATTCCAATACCATCATTATTGGAGTGGTCCACGATTGGCCACTATACGCATACATGTACATATGTGTGTGTATGAGTGTGTGTGTGTGTGTGTGGTTAGGAATTACAGTAAGAGGTTAATAATTATTTATCTATATATAGATTTTTAAGTATAAAGGCAGGTAGATTTTTTTTGTAAGTATACTGGATTAAGAAAATGCAATGTTGGGCTGGAGAGATGGCTTAGTGGTTAAGGCGTTTGCCTGCAAAGCCAAATGATCCCGGTTTGACTCTCCAGGACCCATGTAAGCCAGATGTACAAGGAGGTGCATGCATCTGGAGGTTGTCTGCAGTGGTTGCAGGCCCTGGAGCCCATTCTGTCTCTCTCTTTCTCTCTCTCTCTTTCTCTCTCTCTACTTCTTTCTCTCTCTCTCAATAAATAAAATATATTTTAAAAATAAAAAAAGGAAAAAAGAAAATGAATTGTTTTATTTTAGTTGGTATCCCATTTACTTTACAATTAAAGATTCATGGAACAAGAAAAAGATCTCTCTCCTCCTTCTGCTTTGTAGGTAATGCTCATGTCTGTGTATGGACAATCTTTATTCTTATGGGATTCTCCAGGAGCAAACTACAGATACTTCTCAATGTGAGACCAGGATGCACTTCATTAGATCTTGTTTCATACATGGTGCAGCAATAGGGTTATCATTATTCTTAAGGTAAGGAATGAAGGCAGCTGGAATCTAGTAATATACATGGAGAGTTGGTACAAATGAAAACCAATAACATCCCTCTATCATCATGGTAGTATACCACAATTGAATTTCTTGCATAGCCAGGAGCTGTGTGACAATGTGGTAATGTGGAGTGGGCAGAGGAGATATGAGTTTTCTCAGTCATGGGCTGAACAGGAAAATATTCCCATGTATGGCTTTTCCGGGTGTCTCCATGTGGTTTGTGTCCACTGGATCATGAACACAAGAGACTACACTTGAGTGTTCATTCTAGTGAAAACAAAGAGACTCACTCACAGAGCTGATGCCTGTGAGTGGCCACTGTGCAATACTGCCTTGGATGAGGACAACACAGAATTACCCAACTTACAATTTCTGAGTTCTGGTTTGTGACTAGACTCTATTTCCATCCAACTCCCCTTGAAGTGCCAACTTTAAGTTCTGGAGAGGTTTAGAATAATTTCTGATTCAGAAAGAAGAGGATGGCTAGCTCATAGCAGTGAGTGAGGACCACTTTAGAGTCCCTTTGCCCACACCAGCTCCACAGATGAGATTCGCAAAACTTTTCTCAGCACTGTATGCAGTGCAGCTATGAGGATACTTTGAAACTGATCATAGTGAGGAAAGCTATGGCACAGAAATCAGCAAATATGCTGTATTTGGAGTTATTTTACCATATTCTCATCATTATATGTTTAGCAGGATACTATTTATTGAAGTAAATCTTTAGAGAAAGAATGGTGACAAAGATATTGGAATATGGATTTACCTACAAAAGGCTAAGTAAGAGCATAGAAACAAGGAGAATGTTAGATTAGAATTTTTTACTGGCTAAAATAAGGAATTATTAAAGTTTTGAGGTGGGATCTCTGTGTATAGCCCAGTCTGGACTGGAGTTCCCAGCAATCCTACTGCCTGAGCCTCCAGGGCACTAGGCTTATCTGTGTTTCACCAGTCTTGACAAAAGGTGACTTTCATAGACACTAAATTAACTCAAGATGATAGCAGAATTTTAGATGTGTGTTAAGTGTTACAGACATTGCATTTGAAGCCTCTATGGGAATCAATGTGTACATTGGCAAGTAATATCCATATTATAGATAGATAGATACATAGATTGTTTTACAGCTGAGAAGAGTGCACATTTTAAAATGTAATTCTGTGACTTGCACTTATTATATGCAGTCCCTGGGGAGATCATCTGGTAAAAGATACAGTTAGAGAACAGAAGTGTGCTGAGGATGTGACCTTCAAGGACAGCTACAGCTGAGAAATGGGAAAAACAGAGCAATCTAAAAGAATAGGTAAAAAGCACATTAAAGAACACAGGTATCAGAAAAATGCAACTTCACTGTGGGTAAAGATGAAGACATTGCCTCTGCAATTAGGAATTGCCTTTCAAACAGAGTTGTCTTGATCAGGAGATTATGACAATTAATCAGTGAATGCACTGAAAGCAGACTATCTTTTTGAAAGGTTATTAGATTTCAGAGTAAAGGAAATTAAATATAAAATGGAAATATTAGTGCCAGAATAGTTCCTAAGTATGTTTGAAAATATCAGCTGGGGAAAATTGCATCTGTGAGAAAATTGTCTCTAAAAATAGACCTCTCTGATCAGGAGTCAAGGGCCTAAAGTGTTAATCCAAGCTGAGTTAGGAATATATAAGCAACTCTGTGTTGGTTTTGGGTCTGAGTCTCTGAGCATCTTGGCATAGCTATAGTGGCTCAGAAGAGGCCTGCTTTCCTTAGGACCTAAGCAAACCCATACCATTCTCTACCCAGTCAGTTTGGCTGTTTCCATCATAGTGTGAGCTGCAATTGACCTGCACATATTGAGGTTCACACCAGGCCTACCAGGATTCCAGGCTAGAAAGCTTAGTAGATTTGTTCTGGAATCTTATTTATCTCTAATAACTGGATTTCAGGCAGTGGAAAGTTCTAGGTTGCCCCCTCCTGAGCTGTGGTAGGTTTCTACTTCACTTTCATTTTGTGGGGGTACGTATGATTAAAAAACTTGTTCCTGACACCCCTATTGTATTATAGCACTCTAGGTGCAGATTCTGCACTTCTGCATATTGAGAGTCCTTTACTTTTCCCCTTGTATTTCAAGATGTCTATTAAAACACAGCTCGGAATAATTATATATAAGTAATATTTAATATATGGAATGCCTATTTCAGAAACCAGTTTATTAAAATCATCAAAACCAAATAGATTTTTATAAAAATTTGAAGAAAAGTTTTATCTGCATTTTGTTTTTTGAAAGTATTTTAAAATATATTATCTTATTTATTTATTTATTTGACAGAGAGAAAGAGAGAGAGAGAGAGAATGGGCACTCCAGGGCCTCCAGCCACTGAAAATTAACTCTAGATACATGTGCCACCTTGTGCATCTGGCAAACGTGGGTCCTTTGGCTGTGCAGGCAAATGCCTTGGCTGCTAAGTCATCCCTCCAGCCCTGCATTTTGCTTTTAAGTGGTATGGAATATCTAAATTTTAAGCAAACAAAGTTGAAATCAATTGCTATTATTCTCTTTTTAATGTTTTGATTAATTTTTTTTTTTCATTTTCAGGATGTGGACACATCTCAGTTTAATTGAAAGCTATCATTCACAGCACATTCAGCAATGAACAAGCAGGAGGGCTGCTGACTTCTGAACATATGAATATATAAATGTCCTTTGTGTTCAAGAGCATTCCACAGGGAAACCACCCACCTCAACTTTCTAGACATTTTAAAGGATGATTAGCCATTCTTAGAAATTCAAAGAGTTGTAAGTACCTTACGGGACAGAGAATAAAAACCTTTTCCCATATTTTTAGCCAAACAATAGCAGGCAATTCTACTTGATGGGAGATTGAGCTAGGGCATGACACTGTCTATGGGGGTGTCACACAAGCAAATCAGTTTTCCTGTAAGAGAGACTACCCCACCCACATCCCCAACTCATTGTCTGCTGGTATCAGGTCATCTCAGTATAGCAAATGCAGAAAATCTCCAACCAACACATTCAAAATGCTCTGAATTTAGTGACAGGAAGGAAATTCTTATATACATAAGGGCTCCTATTTACCTACAGCAATTAATATTTTTGTTTTCATAAGGGATTGTACTATATACTGGAATGGTTTAAGAAAAGTATTATCTAATTTTGATTTAATTTTATGCTTTCAAAAGAGATAGGAAAGAGAGAGAACAAGAAAGTATGACTATGAGGAACTCAAGAGCCAACTAGATTTGGGGGGAAAGACTAAAGGAGTTTGTTACCCCACACCCTTCAGGAAAGAATCCCATAGCTATGTTATCCCAGTGAACCAGCTAAAGCATATGACTGCAACAAGGGGAATCCAACTTAATATTTTAATCATAAAATGTGGTATTTGACAACACACAGGCTCAAAGAGCTCATCTTGGAAGTGAAATCACAGAACTTGCTCGCGTGGCTGGTGTCACACGGATGCTCTCAGCTCCACCACGGTCACACTCAGGCAGACACATTCGGTGGTGGTGGCTCCTTGGTGGTGTCACTCATTGCAGTGTCATTGTCATATGGAGGCAACAGTACCGGAGTATCATTGCTAGTAACATGAACCAGGGCATCGGAGGAGTTTCTGCCAATGATGTATTGGCAGGAGTTCCAAAACAGCTAGTCAAGTAGCCCTTGAATGTCAAGATAATGCTGATAAACAGAAGGGTAATAAAGACCAAGCAGGTACGTTTCACTGACATGATGCCCTACATACTCCTGGATGGAGTTTGGATAAACAAGCACAGTAATAGCCACCAAGGTGTTCGGCGCAAAATTAATGATCTGATAACAGAAGAACGGGATGATTCAGGCTGTGTGTTGCTTGTACACTCCATAAGTAGCCATCACACATATCAGGATCATGAGAAAGGAAACCCAATGGCAAAGGACATGTTGGCATCATCCATGAACACAGAGTCCCCTCTGAGCTCAGAACTTGAAAAGGGATAGTGGTTTGGATTAGCTCAGGAAAACCAATAGAAACACAGCATCGATGAGCAGGTACCACACCCGAGAGGGATGGTGTCGGTGCTGACATGGCAGCACAGGCAACAGCTGGTGGAGTAGAACCGTGTTCAATCCCCGTGTGACCACCTTCATTGCTCCCGCCCGGGCCTGCCAAGGCCTTAGCACGCACTCAAGATGGAGAGAACCTGGGTGGGAGGAAAGATCTTGCCTGCTGCTTCCACTCGCCTGCCCTAACCTGGAACAGCCTGAGTTACTGGCACACTTGACAGACAACACAAGGGCCAGATAATAGGGATGAAAGGTCTGGAGGTGGGAGAATGGGAATGTGAGATTGGAAGGAGATACACACAAAACCAAATCCAAAATGAATTTGTACCGTAGAAACCTTTCTCCTAGATAGTAGAACAAAAGCTATAACCCTCAATAGATGCACGGAGGGATTATTCAGCAAGAAAGGCCCTGGACTACCCCCACAATGCATCACTCACAATCCCCATGGGGATAACCAGCATCCCCAATGAGGAGGGTCCCTTTGGGGGGAAGGAATGAGGGTAAGGATGGTACCAACATAGGTTTACATACTGAGTATGTCCATAGCTAAAAAAAAAAAAGGCCCTGGAGAGGATGGGATGAAGCCTTGGGATGAAGATGAAGCCTAACCTTAAAACATTTGGCTCTGGTCTGTAATAACCAGTACCAGAAATCTCTTCCTATCCACATTGAGCTGTTGATAGAAGAGACCTATGAGGGCCTCAAAACAAGACAGGCTTCTGTCAAAGCACTTGATTACCTGCCTGAGGTAAAAGGAATGACCCTTTACAGAAGACACCACATGCTGTCAACACAGAACACAGAGAGATCTGGCTGGAATCCAGAAAGGAGCCAGTTCCCAAATGGTCTGCTTATATAGTGCTGGAAAGTGCTACATGAGTTGCTATGGGAAAATGACCAACAGCATAGAGAGAAAACAGGACACTGATATTTAAAAGCAACGAGCCTAAAGAGCAGTGCACACCTGTGCAAAGGTGGCACCCAGATTTTGTGGGTAACCAATTCCTTTTATTGTTTAACTTTAAGATTTTCTTTAAGGTATCATTTACAATAAAGTTCTACCAAAGCAAACATGCATATTTTTAAACTCATAGGATAGGATGGAGTCTATTTCAATTTCATATGAGTTGTTATATGTAGTTGTAACACCCTAATGAGTCTGAAACTTCAGTGAAAAAAAAAAGGAACTAAGCACTACATTACAACACATCACAGAAAGAATGAAATTAGCTGCTCACTGAGAGAAAATAATTTGAAAACAAAGAATGGAAAAATTGGCAATGGATTAGAAATCATGACAATGACATTTGATAAGAGAAATAAAAATTAATGCATTGCATGAAATAAGACAGCTTCCAAAAGACAGTGGCACATGACCTTACATGGAATCTAGAAACATTTATCTAATGGCACACACAGAGAGAACAGAGAGAAATGAGTGGTTAAAGGAGAGGTGGAAAGGAAGATGTTAGTTGAATAACATAGGATTACACTTGGATTGAATGAATTAAACTTGTGCCCACTTTAGTCAAGGACAGACAGAAAGTAGATAAGGGACTTCTAGGAAAGTGCACATTGGTGTCATGGAATTGCAAATAACAGAATAATTTCCTTTTATACATGATTAGAATTCCTCTGTGTGCACATGCAATTTTTCTTTTAATTAATAAATGACCTTTGGAAATAGCATCCTTTTTGCTGCATTTTGTAATGTATATATTGTATATTTTATTGATAAAAAATGGTCATAGAGTTTAATTTTTATGTGGTGAAAATGACATCAATGTATATAAATCTATAAAAGAAGGTAAAAAGTATATATATGTGGAGAGAGAGAAAAACAATCACTAATGATAAGATTACCTAACAGGGAAATCTATAGGCATCAACTGAAAATTTCTAGAAATAGCAGAACAATTCAGCATGACAACAATTTCACCAAACTGGTGCCCCTCATCTGTGGGTCTTAAACTGGAATAGCTTGTGTTGCCATCATGCCCAACATACAATACCAGGGCCAGATAAAAGGGATGGAAGGGGTTTGTGGGGAGACGAACAGGAGAGTGTGGGGGGGGGGGAAGATATACACAACACCAAATCCAAAATGAATTATTACCATAGAAAACTTGCTCCTGGATAGTACACTAAAAGCCATAACCCTCAATAGGAGCATGGAGGTATCGTCTTGTAGGATGGGGCCTGGAGAGGGTGGGATGAAGTCTAACCCTAAAATATTTGGCCTTGGCTAGTAAATTTCAGAAATGGGTTATAACCCACATTAAGCTGTTGATTGAAGAGGCCTATGAGATTCCCAAAACATAGATATTTGCAAATATGTCTTATAAATTCAAGTTCATAATCCATAAAGTTATGTAACAAGGATAGTAAACCTTTCTTATATTTAAACCTTCAGGATCTTTACAGTATAAGTACAACATAACATTGTATGTATTGACCATTGCATCATGACCTAAAAATGATGTACAGTTAACCTTAGACATTAAATCTTCATTGACAGGGAGTGTGCTGAGCTCCTGACTCTGAATAAACACATCCACAGTTTTGCTGCAAGTCCCTGTCAGACCAGATCTGCACTATGTCCATGTGCAAAGAGCTTCATGGTGCTCTTTTAGGCATTTATTTAGGCATTTCATCAGGGCTTATGGTATGAATTAGTGCTCTTTCCATATTGAAAGTCAACAAGAGTAAGATGTCCCATTTCACTAATCTGAAATACACAATATTTTCTTCCTTCTGTATTTCTTAATTCATAAATAGGATAAATTTTCAGAAGAGCTAGGACATAGTCAAATATTATTAAAATGGTCTGTTAGAAACCAGCCCCTTCAGTTCTTTTCACCTATTATAAAGTGAATACTATGCTTCCCAACATGTGACTACTTGATGTTGCATTTACATTAACTAAAATTAAATAAATTGGTAAAGCCGTTCTGCAATTTTACTAGCTGTATTTCAAGTGCTTAATAGCTAAATGCAGCTGTCTGTTACCACAAGGGACAGTGCCAAAATGGTTCATCATTGCAGAGGCTTCTATTGAATAGTGCTGACTTATCATATGCCACCCGGAGGTCACATTCTGCAGCTACTTTATGATTTCATTTCCTCAGTGAATATTTAATGAACTCTAACTCCATGCCAGGATGTGAACAAGGGTATTGGAGTATAAAAAATTGGAGTATAGTTCGGATACATTCTTTCATCAATTTTCTTCAAGTCTTCTAGCAGACAAATGTAATGAAGTAACCTCTCAGGAATAACACCAAATAATATTGATAATAATAGGTTCTCAAAATATTACCACAGTTTGGCTATTCTCTTTATAATCTTTCCTGTTCCAGGTGATACAATTTCTGCTTATTTCAGCTAGAACTAAGTTGTTGTGAAGGATCTATTGCTCTGTGAATCCAAGTTTAGTTCAAGTTTTTGATTTTCGTTTTGCAAACTTAAGTTCTGACTTCATACCCACCCACACAGGCCTGGAGCTGCCAACTGCAGCACATATCTGAATCATAATTTCTGTTAATTCTTTTTAGATAATAAATGCATCTAGGATAATCTATTCATGTCCTGTTTATCTTTGGTACATAAGGAAAAGGGAAGTCTTGGCCTAGAATTCTTCCTGTTTATTTTGCACAAATAAAATGGATAAAATTATCAGCCAAATAGTCCAGTTATTAAATACCTGAAATTTTTAATGAAGCTGTTGGAAAATCCTGTTGCTTTCTCATCTGAAAACAAGCAAACAAACAAACAAAAACTTCCCATTCAGAGTAGGGGATGTTGGATCATGCCTTAATACCAGCACTCTGGAAGAAGCTGAGGTAGGAAGATTGCCTTGATTTGTGGCCTACCTGTGCTACAGATTTAGTTGCAGGTCTGTCTGTGACAGAATAAGATCATGCCTCAAAGAAATTAAAAAAAAAATTATTTACAAAAAGAAAGGAGAAAGAGAGGTTATATTCCCTGAGCTTCATACACAAACCTGAAAGATTTCAGGAAATAATGTGTAACAGAAAGAGCTACAAAATGTGCTCCTGTGAGTGCTTTCCATTTACCTGCATTTAGTAAGAATAATTATGTTCATCAGTTTACAAAGTACCACAAAAATCCACTTCATCTTCCATGGAGAGCCATGCTCCTTTCATTAGCATTTTCCCTCTCTTCCTTTTTAAGGTATTTTAAAATCTGGGTCTGAAATGTCTTATTTTTGCACTGGTACTTACGAATATTGATTTAGTATAGCTTTTCTATTTTCCATCAAGAAGTTATATTATTTCATGAAAATGGCTTAAAATTAACATTATCACATAAAAGGTAAATTATAATCTCAGCCAAAGATAGAAAGAAGTGACCAAATATATTTAAAACATTTATTACCTGACTTTCACAGTGGCCTGTAGTTGCTCCTAGTCTATTACAAGAGCTGTCCAGCAGACTGTCAGAGTCATGTTCATTACTGCATCCTGAGGGCTACTGGACCCTCACTGTTTCCCAATCCATGATAAGCAGTGCTGGCTTCTGATCCATTTATTTTAATTTTTAAAATTATTTTATTTATTTTTGGAGAGAGACACAGAGAGAGACAGACAGAGAGGGAGAGGGAGACAGATAGAGATGGGCACGCCAGCAGTCTCTCAGCTGCTGTGAACGAAATCCAGATGTGTGTGCCCCCTTGTGGTCAAGTGCAGCATTGCACCCTTGCGTCACTGCATCTGGCTAAACTTGGGACCTGGAGATTGGAACCGGCTTCTTAGGCTTAGCAAGCAGGCGCTTTAACAGCTAAGCCATCTCTCCAGCCCTTTTGTTCCATTTCATCCTTTCTGTTTGGTTAAAACTTTAATTTTCTATCTGGGCCTGGATGGCTCAAATATCTAGGACTGTAATGTTAAATAAAAGGCTGGACATGAAAGTACAGAGGCATAATAAAGTCCTTAAATGAGTACATTTTAAAACAAACTGCTCATAATTGCTTTTTAGGTATTTTTCTTTTACTTAAATGCATTGATATATTCCACTGATATGGATGGAAGCAAATATTTATTTGGATTATTTTACAAATTTCTTGAGAGCAGGAAACAACGCTACTCTTGTTATTTATTTCAAAGGCCCAAGTCTCGCACTATGTTTGAAAGCCCAGCTGTACAACTGAGTTACAGAGCTGGTGTTTATCTCTGGAAAGTTCACTCTGAACTCCTCATCTTCCTCAACATGCTTTTCACTGAATTTTGGTCTACGTGGCTGCCCACTTTCCCATGCGCCTCCATCTACTGTCACCACAGATTTTACAAGATAGGTCATTTTTTAGGGGACTCATTTTTTAATTCAATCTAGATATAACATTGAGTTTTCTTATCTATTCCTCACAGACTCTGAAACATTGTCTACATCAAAATGCACCTTCCTTGTACTTCCTGTTCTTATTTCTAAAAGTCAGTGTTGTCATTTTCAATTTCAGTGGTGAGGAGGATCAACTTGTTTTCATTTGGAGACATATTACATTTTTAGCCCATCTGTATTGCTTAATCCTTCTTATGTGAATGAGCCCTCTTGTCTCCATGGACAAGGTCTGTAGATTATGTCAGTGATTCTCTCTGTCACTTGTCAGGAAGGTTTTTTCTTTGCAGACCATCCTTGCATAATCTTGTTCTGGTGAAAGAATACTAGCCTAATGTTCTAAGTGTCCAGACAGCTAGCTTTTATTCTTTAACTCATTGCAATATATGAAATCTGATGTTCTATGAGCAAATATGTTGATCAAAGATAAGAAATTCAACAGGAAATGGAAATAAGCTGTGGTGGTTTGATTCAGGTGTCCCCCATAAACTTAAGTGTTCTGAATACTAGTCTTCCCAGCTGATGGCAATTGGAAATTAAAGCCTCCTGGAGGTGGTATATTGTTGGGGGCGGGCTTATGGGCATTACAGCCAGCTTCCCCTTGCCAGTGTTTGGCACACTCTCCCGTTGCTGTTGTCTACCTTATGTTGACCAGAGAGTGATGTCCACCCTCTGCTCATGCCATCGTTTTTCCTGCCATCATGGAGCTTCTCCCTCGAGCCTGAGCCTGTAAGCCAAAAATCTCTTTTTTCCCACAAGCTGCTCTTAGTTGGGTGATTTCTGCCAGCAATGGGAACCTGACTGCAACAGTAAAGTGGTACCGAGGAGTGGGATTGTTGCTAGACACCTGACTGTGTGGCTTTGGCCTTTTGGAGCTGATTTTCAAGAGGAATTTGGAAGGATTTTAAACCTTGGCCTAAGAGACACCTTGTAGTGTTGTAAGTACAGCTTAATGGACTATTCTGGTCAGAGCTGAAAGACCTGAATGTAATAAGAACTATGGACTGTGAGGTTTGGATTATGAGGGTGAGAAAGTGCTTTACTTGAACTGGGCTAGCAGTTTGTGTGAGAAGTTTGCTGTTATGCCAGTGTCCTGAGAAGTTGTACAGGGTTGCTTTGCGTAGAAATGAACTGGTGTGAGCAGAGGGATATGGCACAGAAAAAATGAAATCTTTGGGTGAACTCTGCCCATTCAGTTGCAATTGAGAGATTACAACCTTTGAGATTGGGCCAGGTGACCTGCACTGGGGCAATAGGAAGAATGCAGACTGTTTTGAAGGGGCCTGAATGCTGAAGGAGTGTCCTGTTCTTCAAAGTCTGATTTATTCCCCCCTGGATTAACAAATTGGCACTCTGCCTGGTATTGTGGAGTATAAGAAATGCAGGAAAGAGAAGGTCATTGAGTTTGTAATGCGGTCTTGTGTTTTGGAAATGGCCATGGGCATTGTGAAGCAGGTTTGCTGGATGCCTGCATGGAGAGCCCATGGGGCCATGCGGATGGACCGTGGGTTGCAGTGGAGACCCAGTGGAGATGCTGGGACTATGAGATGGCTTCTGAGGAAAGCTGCAGGCCTTGGATGAAGTTTTCCAGGACTGTGAGTAGCCTAGCTGGAGGGGCGGAATTGGAACTCCAGAGACTTGTTGCTGGTCAGAATTATCAGACTTGGAGATTTGTCACTAACTAGTTGTTGGATTGGAATTACAGAGTATGATGTTTGCCCTGGTTGGTTTAATCTTGTATTGGTTGAATATTTCTTTGCTTTGCCCAATGCCATGCTTTGCAGTGTGAATGTTTATTCTGTGTCATTGTGGGTTTTAGGGGGATTATTTTTGGTATTATGGCTCAGTTAAAAGACCTTGGAGTATGGGGATTGTTGGACCATCATTAGGATTGATTTAAAAAAATGGGGGCTTTTAAAGTTGGATGAATAAATTGCATTTTACATCATGTATGATTATCATTTATGGGGGCCATGGGTGGAATGTGGTGGTTTGATTCAGGTGTCCCCCATAAACTTGGGTGTTCTGAATACTAGGTTTCTAGCTAATGGCAATTTGGGAATTAACACCTCTTGGAGGCAGAATATTGTTGGGGGCGGGCTTATGGGTATTACAGCCAGCTTCCCCTTGCCAGTATTTGGCACACTCTCCGGTTGCTGTTGTCCACCTTATGTTGACCAGAGGGTGATGTCCACACTTTGATTATGCCATTGTTTTTCCTGCCATCATGGAGCTTCCCCCTCAAGCCTGTAAGTCAAAATAAACCTCTTTCTTTCCACAAGCTGCTTTTTGTCGGGTGATTTCTGCCAGCAATGCAAACCTGACTGCAACATAAGCCAATGAGATTTCTTGTACATGGTGGTTACTATAGTTAATAGAAATATACTTGAAACTTGAAAATGCTACTGAAGTAGATTTTAAATGTTTTCAAAAGAAAAATAAGTATGTGCAATAACCTGTTAATTAGCTAGATTTAGCCATTGCACAATGTTACAAATAGTACTTAATTTTGTGCACATCTATTTTTTTTATTTTAAAATAGCAAAAATAAAACCTGCTATGTTAATCTCTATCTGATCTTGGGGTCTGAATAAGGGGAGGTGTTGGTTGAAAGTACTTAATCCCTTAAGATCCAGAAAAAAAATGCTATTTCATATAGGTTGATGAAAAGTTATACCTTGGATTTTTTATAATGGTCTTATAACAGAAAACTCAAAGAGTTTTGGGAATAATTCAAACTTATTTTCAACAGGTGTTAATTTTTTTTAAACTATTTTATTAGTAAATATAAACTGAAATAAAAATAATGGGTTTCATTGCAACATAGTCATGTATGCAATTTTTTCATATCCCCCTCTTTTTCTTTCATCTTCCTTTACTCCCTCTTCCCTTACCTTCTTTCTCCACCCTGGTAGTCACCTATTCTATTTCAAATACTTTATTTTCCCAGATTCTACATTTGAGGTAAAACAAAGTGATATTTGCCTTTCTGCTTCAAAATGTATCGTTAAAAAAGATGACCATTCTGATTTATTCAGGGTGTTGAAAGCAAAGAGATTGAGTAGTTTAGCTTATCATGAAGATGATAGGTCCAAATGAACTAGAGATAGCTCCTGAAAATTAATTTTAATCTTTTCCTTCAAAGACCAGTAGTTGCATGGAAAATTACAGTTGGTAAGCAATCTTGCAAGAGTCTACAGAAGGGTCTGGAGGCCCATAAAGATTCTATACTATGTTGGAACCATTAGGAAAAGATTTCTACTCAAACATCTTCTTTAGTAGAATTAAGTTTCCTATGGATGGTTGATCTCACATTTCAGATGTTGATATCAATATCATGATGTCATTTTATGCCCATTTCTGTTTGAGATACTCCCAACAGAAAATATTAATGGGTTGTGCTGTAACACAAGAGGTTTCCACATTTTGAAAGCAGAAGAACGATTTTCTAGGACTGATACTGAATGTAATAGAAAGATAATGGTGCACATCATCAAATTTGAGGGGTTGATGAAACCAACAACAATTAATTTAAAATGTAACTACCATTTAAGACCAAAAAATGAAGAAGATTTATAGATAAATATCAGTGATGTATAATAGCAAAATAGTTATTTCCAAAATCACTGCATGCAAATATTTATTCTCTGGCTAGTGAATGAATTTAGATAAATTTGTATAAATTAATATATAAATACAAGGGGGTCAAATATGGGCTGCTCTGAATTTTAATTTAGGAGGGCCAATCAGAGAAGAGATCACAGGGTTAAATGAGAAAATGATGATGTGAATATTTTGACCTGCTTGCCTCTTCTAATTCTCATAGTTCTGTGAGGTAGGTAGATAACTGGTATCTAGCCTTGAAAATACTATTTTTTTTTTGTTTTAAAGATGAAGACTATTTTTATAAGGTTTAAGAAACTCATTCTGTTTTAAAGATGAAGACTATTTTTATAAGGTTTAAGAAACTCAAGATAACAAACTTAGGAAAGGATAAAGAATCAAGTTCAGGTTACTTTCAGAGTTCATCTGTGGATGTTCTACACTACCAGTTCTTTCAATATAACTTTTGTTAGATCCACCATGAAAAAATGCATTTAAAATAGATAAAAGAGCTAACCAAATGCTATGATTCCATATCAGTGCAAGATTGAATGAATCCTCCAAGATGAGGGACAACGCAAATGCCCACTTTAATGTTTTCTCAACACAGTTCTGGGAACTGTGGCTCATGTCATAAAAAAATAGAAATAAATAAGAACAGCCACATAAGAAAAGTAAGAAATAAACATATCCTATTGACTACATAGAGAACCCTAAGTAGTCTGCTAAAAATTCCTGATCCACTGAGTATAATAAGGCCATTGTTTATAATATAAGCATGTAATGATCAATTACAGTCCTTCAAAGTATCAATTAACTAATGTAAAAACCAATAAATATAGGTTTAAGCAGCCCCCAACATGAAATACACAAATATAAATTGAACAAAACTGCCTAGAACTTATAATTCTAGAAACTATGATGCTGATGAAAGAATCAAGGATTTCAGAAATGAGAAGATGAACTATGGCAAGCGCTCACTATTGCCTAAGTTTATAATTTTTATCAGTATCTCAAAAATATTATTTTGTGTTAATATAGACAATATTATTTTTAAAGTTATGTGGAAAGGCAAAGCAAATTAAACAATATTGAATAATGGCAATAGAGTATAAAAACTCAGTTTGCATTATTTCAAGAGAACATATAGGTATAATAATCAAGACTACACAGTATTCATGGAAGAAAACAGAGAACTCAAAAAATATATCAACACAAATTTGTCCCAATATTTTTTTCACAAATGTACACAATCAATTCAGCATATGCAAGATAACATTTACACCAAATGGAGCCAGACATTTGGATATCCCACTCACAGACCAAACACACACACACACACCCCAAAAAATAACACCCCAAAATGCATCACATAATTAAAATGTAACATAAGTGTACAATGAACACAGAAAAACAAGGAAAACAATTTCCAGCATCTAAGATAATAGGTCTTTAAGTTCAACATCAATAATAATAATGATAACATAACAAACCTGATATGCTAAAGGAGAAATAGACAATTATTATTTCAAATCTAAATATATTTTAATAATTATAAACAGATAAAAAGCATAAGCTATACTATATTTTGTTAGTTACAAAAATAAGTCAAATATATTAAATATTTAAGGTAAGATCTGAACCAAATTACCAGAAGAAAAAAAAAAAAAGGAAGTGTTTCAGAATTTTGGAGGAACTTTTTTTTGCACCACAAATAAAACCATCCTAAGAATAAAGAAACAACAGACAGAATGGAAGAATATTTACAAAGTCTAAATATGACAAGAAGTTGAGATGTAGAATATATTTGGACTTCTACAACAGACAGCAGAAAAATAAAACATAGTCCAGAGGTCTAAACAGACTCATATTTTTCAATGAAGGTATATACACATGGCCAACAGGCATATGAGAAAATGTTCAAGATCAAGAGAAATGCAAATCAAGCCCAAAGTATTATCAGCCCAGTCTACTAAGAATAGATATTATCAAAAAGACAAAAGATAAAAAGTGTTGTAAAGGAAAGAGAATCTTTGAACATATCTGGTTAGAATATAAATTAATACAGCCAAAATAGAAAATGGGATGGAAATGAACATGTATTTGAACTTGAAATTGTACTCCTGGAATTTATCTTCACATAAAACATGTATGTGAAGGTTTATAATAACTTGATTCTTAGTAGTCCAACTCAGAAATAATAGATTTGTCCTCCAACAAATTAGTGGATAAACAAGCTATGGGGCAACCATAGTATAAAACAATATGCAGTAATAAAAAGAAATATAATGATGCATTCAAAAATATAAATTACTATCTGGGAATTATACTAAGTTAAAAATGTTAACACCAAAGTTTTATGTATTCTGTGATCTTACTATGCATTTTTGAAGTAACATAATTATAGAAGAGGAGAATATGATAGAAGGATTGAGGAAGAGGTTGGAGCAGTGGCTATAAGGGCAACTTAGCTCTAAAAATATTTTTGGCATCTTCACCAGTGAAAATGTCCTGACAGCTACTTATGAAATAAAAAACATAACACCACGTAAAATTTAGCAGAGTTTTGTAAGTGGAAAATCTTAAGCATTATTTTAACCAATTCCATTTTAATGAAACCCAAGTGGCCATTTTCTTTTATGTACTCATAAAAGACAATTGTGTGGGCATTCTGGGGACATTTTTATACAAAACCAAATACTTATCAATCTAATGCATTAAAATAGGTAGGCATAGTTAAATTCAGTCCTAGAAATGCTTACCTATCTTCATCCCAATGTCACAGTAGTGACTTTGGATTCTTAAGTATTTGTATGAACAACCCAGCTAAATATTAGCCACAAAAATAAGTATATATTGATTATCCTCTATTTCAAAGACACTTAGCTAAGGAACAGTAACTTTTCCATCTTTTTCATTTCAATTTATTTAATGTAATTTTCATACTTATATGGTCTTCAACCATTTATCGAAGACTACAATCCTAAGGCTGATTTTTGAGTTTTGTGTGGCTTTTCAACAGGGCTATATTACAGTGACTTACTGTAGCAGGCATATGATACATATTTCTGATTAACAGATTACCTAAAAGCTTTTCAATTTAGTTAATTCTTGTACTTTCTCTAGAAAAGAAAACCATACATTGGGGACTCCTAACGGGACGAATTGTCAATATTTAAATATCTCCATCACTACATGGTGACTGTTAGGAACAAGCATACACCTGGTAGCAGATACACCTGTATATATCTGCTGGAAACCACAGGTGTGTTTGAAGGCTACAGTAATACATGCCTACACATCGGCACACAGCTGGGTTCTTGGTATTTTGGGAGAATGAAAGGCAGGTAAACTGGAGGCAGGAGGCAGCACCAAGTAACCAGGAAAACATTAAATAATGTCCCAGAGATTTCAATATGCACTTGTTGTTATGTGGAAACATTTTAACCAGGAAAAAGAAACTGGTCAAAATTTAGGCATATGGTTTGAGATTTTTAAGTACACCTTAGGAGTGCAGTGGAGAGAAAATAGGGGGAAAAAAGTAATATTAATGCAATTAACATTGAAACTGTACACAGCCCAGGTTGTTATGACAGTAAACCTGTCTAGATGGAATATCTTACTTTGAAATATTTTAATGAGCAGGAAAACTTCCCACCCAATGCTTTTATGGTAATATTTATAAAAAAAAAAACTCAGCATATTCACTTTCCATGGTGCATTAGTTAAGTGAGCACACTAGCACAGAGCACCCTGACATGATCATACTATTGACTTTGTTTTTTAAGCCCTGTTGAACAATATATTAGAATTTATTTGTGAACAATCTCTCAGAATATTTTACATCATCCTATTATACTGTATATTAATGCAAAAGTATGAGGAAAAATATGTAACAATTTGGAGCTGGAGTAAAACTGCAATTGCATTATGGAAATAGAATAACTGGTTTAATATTTTAAATAAAAAATCTCACCGAAGCAGACTGACACATGTTTAGGTTGGTGTGGTAGTTTGAATATATGGCCCCCAATCTATTCAATATTTTATTAGTTTATAGTTTGCATCTGCAATCACCTTGCTAGAGGCAATGTCACTGGGGGCCAGTTTTAAGGTGTGGTGATGGTTTGAGATTCCATTGTAAAGATATGCAAAGTGTGCCTAATAGGAGTTCCTGAAGTGTGCTGTGGCTTTTGGGCTGTAGTTTTTGCTGTGTGTGCTGAATGCCTGGTTGGCTTTTTCTCTCTCTTACCTGGTCCTATGAGAGCAGGCCGCTTCTCTTGCCATTATAGAACTTCCCCTGGATCTGTAAGCTTCAATAAATAATATCCCTTCCTCCATAACTGTGCCTGGTCTGGAAGTTCATCTCAGTGAACCTGAAGCTGTCTGCTACAGTTGGATTGGCCTGAATTTATAAAAAATGTTTCTCAGGCTGGAAAGATGACTTAGTAGTTAAGGTACTTGTCTGCAAAGCCAAAGGACCCAGGTTCCATTCCCCAGGACCTACATTAGTCAGATGCTCAAGGTAGTGCATGCATTTGCAGTTTATTTGCAGTGGCTGGAGGCTCTGGTGTACCCATCTCTCTCTCTTTTTTTTTTTCTCTCTCTCTCTTTCCCACTTTCTCAAATAAATAAGTAAAATTAAAAAAATTCTACATCTCTGAGGATTAGGGGAGCATAATTCAAAAGAGTGTTTAATGGGCCACAATGTAATGTTTTAGTTTATGGGCTAGGCGTCACTACCATGAGGACACTACTTCATGCATTGCTTTATCTCATCTCAAATGCAGACAAATATAGAGAATGTCTATTTTAAAAATTATTTGACTTAAAAATTTCAGTAATAATATATATTTGTATATATGAATATTTATATATTTCATTTTTCTGAAAATATTTACTATCTTAAATATCTACACTTCACTTATGACACTCTACAATTAGTCAAGCTGTATCTATGTGTATCTATAGCTATATTTATCATACTACATATGTATATACATATATATATAGTGTGGGCATATTCATTTATGTATATATGTTTGAGAATAGATCATACACTCTTTCTCAGCCCAATCTCCACCTTCTGGGTTTGTGATCTTTGCATTTTAGCATCCTGAGTAGTTGGGATTACAAACATACCTGGCCTGATTTGTGCTTTAAAAAGTCACAATGGTGTTATTTCTTTTATATTTCATTTAATTCATAGTCATTGTATCATTCTTGTCATATCTAATTTTTAAGAAAAATATTACCATGTGTGGTAGTTTGAATATATGTCCCCCAATATATTCAGTATTTTAGTACTTATAGTTTGCATCTGCAATCACCTTGCTAGAGGCAATGTCACTGGGGGGCCAGTCTTAAGGTGTTAATGGTGGGTTTGAGATTCCATTGTAAAGATATGCAAATGTGCCTAGCAGGAGTTCCTGAAGTGTGCTGTGTGACCTTTTGGCTGTAGTTTTGCTCTGTGTGCTGTGGTGGCTGGTTGGTTTCTCTCTCTCTCTGCTTGGCCCTGTGAAGAGCAAGCTGCTTTTCCTGCCTTTATGGAACTTCCCCTGGATCTGTAAGTTTCAATAAATAATATCCCTTCCTCCATAACTGTGTCTGGTCTGGAAGTTCATCTCAGCGAACCTGAAGCTGTCTTTTACACCATGGAATATAAATAAAAGCCTCTGGATGAGGTCATTTGGAGGTTTAATAAATATGATTGGAACTATTTAAAGAAGACACTACTCTTTCGGTTTGTGGAATCATGGAGAACTATATGTAAAGAGTTTACTCAGTGAGCTTGGTCTAATGAGAGATGCTCCCTGAAGCAGAGAGCTTCCTCCAATTGGTGGCATAAAAGGAAAGGTAAAACAAAGATACTGAAAGTTCCAGAAGGACACCATGGATTGTTTGTGATTTGAAGACAGGAACAGAGAGTGGGAGCCACAATATGGGTGACCTCTAAGCAGAAAAGAGCCACTAGATGACACCTCCAAAAGAAACAGGGACCTCAGACTTGCAACCACAAAGATGTGGATTTTGCCAAAAAAACACAGTGAGTTTGGAAGGGATTTTGTCCACAAATTCTGAACATAAATCCCAGTCTGGATGAGATATTAGGTGTGTGTGCATTTATGACAGTTTGCCTCACAAATCTCTGTGATGTGATCATGCATGTACAGGCCAGAGGTCAGTGTTGTATGTTTTCTGCAATCAGTCTCCAACTTGTTTACTTTTAAATATTTATTATTTATTTGAGAGACAGAGGTAGAGAGGGGGGAGACAGAGAGAGGGAGAGAGGGAGAGAAAGAGAATGAGTGCACACAGTCCTCTCGCAATTGCAAATGAACTCCAGACACATGCATCTGGCTTACGTGGGTTCTGGGGAATCGAACCTGGTCTTTAGGCTTTGCAGGCAAGCGCCTTAACCACTAAGCAATCTCCCCAGCTCTGTTTTCTCTATTTTATGTTTTTGACAAAGGGTCTCCCACTGAAAATGTAGGTCACTGATTTAGACATACTAGTTTCCAGGTATACCTCCTGTCTCCTCTTCTCTAGCAAATGAATTGCAGGTATGTATCACATCCAACATTTTTTTTTTCCTACATGTGTGCTCAAGATCTGAACTCAGAAAGGTCGTCCTGTTTGTGTGGCAAGCACTTTAATGATAGCCATCTACCTTGTCCCCAGGAAGACATCTCAACTTCAACTTTCTGTGAGTGCCTTTAAACAGACACTTTATCAAAGTTCATCCACTTTTTGACCCACAGAACTGTGGGATAATAAATAATTGTTGATTCTTACTATGGTGGTGTGAATGAATTGTTCCCTATAGGTTCCTGTGTTTTGAATACTTGATCCCCAGTTGGTGGGCAAATTAGGAAAGTTGTGGGACCTTCAGGTGAAGCCTTGCTGGAGGACGTGTGTCTCTGTAGAGAGGGATTGGTGGAACTAGTCCAGCTCCAAGCCTAGTACTGGGATTACTTCCTTTGTGCTAACATGGAGATGTGACCCAGGTTTCCTGCTCAGGCCTGCCATGCTTTCCCCATTCAATGAAACTTCCTATTGAAACTATAAACTGAAATAAACCCTTTCCTCACATGAACTGCTTATAGTTTGGTATTTTTGTCTCAGCAATAAGGTAGCTGTCACACCCAGCCATAGAAAATAAATTCATAAATAGTTTTCATGGTTTCAGTGGATCAGGTAAGGACTTAGGAGTTTCAGTGGTGGATTTCTATGATTAAGAGGCTGCTGGTGAACTGGAGAGATAGCTTAGCTGTTAAGGCACTTTCCTGTGAAGCATAAGGACCCAGGTTTGATTCCCCAGTACCCACATAAGTCAGATGTACATGGTGGTGCATGCATCTGGAGTTTGTTGACATGGGTGGTACACCCATTCTCTCTTTCTCTATCTTCCTCTCTCTCTCTTTCTCTCTCTCTCAAATCAATCAATCAATCAATAAATCAAGAGGCTGCCGGCTCCAAGGCATAAAAATGGAAATCTTAGACTATGTGTTCAACTGATGACACATGTAGTCTTGCTACTTAGTCAGTATCTATCTCCTGGCTTCAGCTTGCCAAAGATTTAGTTTCTCAACATAACTATAGTTGTTTCCAAAATGCCCTTCTCATCCAAGTCCATGGTGTGTGTGTGTGTGTGTGTGTGTGTGTGTACATGGTCAAGTGTTTTGTAGGGATGGTATACTTAACATATACAGTAAAAGTAGCTAGTTCCTGTTCCACATGAGGATTTTTTTTGAAGAGAGTCAGAGAGAGAGAGAGAGGGACAGATAGAGTGTGGGTGTGCCAGCAGCCTCTCAGCCTCTATGAAGTTACTCCAGATGGGTGCTGTGCCCCCTTGTGGGCAAGTGCCACGTTGCACCCTTGCATTTCGGTGTCTGGCTAAACATGGGACCTGGAGATTCGATTGGGCGTTCTTAGGCTTAGGAGGCTGCCTCCTTAACCCCAAAGCCGTCTCTCCAGCCTCCACATGTGGATTTTTAGTGTGCGTGTTTGGAATTTTAAAACCATTACAGGGTCATTTCTAAATCTGTGTAGTCACTTTTACAAATGTCTTATTTTTATATCCTTTTATGGTCTATTGTTTGTTGTAGACAGTTTCACATTGCTGGGATGAGCATTCAACCAGTTTTATGGGAAGAAGGGTTTTATTTCAAGCTTACAGATCGAGGGAAATTCCATTAATGTTGGAATAAGCTGCTTGCCATTCATAAATCCAAACAGGGAGAGAAAACACCGTCATCAGCCAGCAACACCAAAAGCAGCCAGCACAAACCAGCAGCAAGCAGGACTATGCTAGATCTCAAACATCTCTGCATGCCTTTAGGCTGGAATTCAGATCCGCCCCCAAACGCATCTTTGGGCTGGACCCCAGGCTCTGCCCCCAGTGATACCTCTTCCTACCAAGTGGCTGGAGATCCAAGTTATAAGCTTTAATAAACACCTGAGTCTATGGGGGTCATCCATTCAAAGTACCACATAGTTCCTTATACCACAAACACCCAGAGAATAAGAAGTACATTACACATACTGTTATGTCCTCAATTAGTCTGCAGTAGGCAATAAATAACAATTGTTGAACGTATAATAGTCACTACGTAGTAGTAAATCAGGTTATAGTATAGAAACTAGGATCAAATTGCAGACAGGATAATATAGCCTCGTCATGAGTGATCAATAAATAATTGATTATAGTCAGGGATGATGGTGCATGCCTTTAATACCAGCACTCAGGAGGCAGAAGTAGGAGGATTGCCTTAAGTTCAAGACCACCCTGAAACTGCATAGTGAATTCTAAGTCAGCCAAAAAAAAAAAAATAAAAAAAGAAAAATAAATAAAAATGAATAAATAAAAATCTATTATAAACCTGAAATTTGTAACTAAACGTTACTTCATCCACCTTGATCTAGTCTATAATATTTTTCCTGTTTTAACTTTATCTACTTTCACCTGTGTGTGTTCACATACCATGAACATACATTGCTGTGAATTGTGTATAATATTTGAGTTCTTGTACATGCCTTAACTTTAAATTAGGGGTCAAGGAATCTTGGGATCATAGCCAATCCAACATTTTGCTTTTTAAAAATGTATACTTCACAAGATAATAGAGGTTGTTTTTTTTTTTGTTTTTTTTTTTGTCCTTTGTTGTTCCATGCTAGGTATTAAACCTGGGGGTTCATATATGCCAGACAAATATCTTAAGCCAAGCCTTAAGCCAACTAGGGACTTTAAAAATGGATTTAGGTAGCTGCATTTTATTTTTATTTTGTATTTTTTATGAGAGGGTGAGAAAGAGAAAGAATTTTCTCACTAGGATCTCCAGCACCTACAGTTAAATTCCAGATGTGTGCACCACCTTGTGCTTGCATCACCTTGTGCATGACTTACATGGGACCTGGGGAGTCAAACATGGGTCCTTGGGTTTCACAGGCAAATGCCTTAACCACTAAGTCATATCTCCAACCCAGCAGTTTAATTTTGAATGGTTATGTCATGTCAATGGCTATGTAGTATTCTTAATTTTTGTCTCTTGGCCCCAAAGACTTAAAAAATTTACTATTTGGTGCTTTTTAGGAATAGTTAGCCCATCTCTGTATTATATATATTTGTATTTGAATACCATCTTTTCTACAACTACCAAAGTCTTCCTAGTGAAAATTGTCTTCCTATATATCTTAACTTGTTTCTAGTCTTATTAACCACTCATTTCACAGTGCCTTGCCTATCGCACCTGTAAAATGATCAGGCATATTTAACCAGGTTTTAACTGCATACTGTTTTTATATGTTGTTTTTGACAAAGAATAATAAAACATGCAGGGGCCATTGTATAAATGCTAATATTCAGATGATAGGTGATAAGAAAATGAGACACGCTTGAAATTGCTATACACATCTGATTTTCATTTGCTCATTGTTGCTAGAAAGGCTATTCTTTAAATAATACTGTTAATGTTTTATATTTTTAGAACATTATAAGTTATACAATTATAATATATAACTGTTTATGTGCATGTTGTTTTGTATGCTGTTTTGAATACCCAAGTCTTACATTTTACAAAAAAAGCAAACATAAAAGCATAACATAGCTGAACCATGTAAAAGAATTCTGACAATACACAGAAGAAATAGTAATAATACATTTCAAGGAATTCAAATAGACAATTATATCCCAGGACAGTGATAAAGAGGATTAAATCACTTAAAAATGACAGTGCAGTGTTTATGAATACTGATACTCTTTCAATCCATCGAGAGAACTGATGAATGTAAATAGTCAATAAGTTTCAATCAGCCTGGAAAGTTGTAATATCAAAAATTGTTATAATTAAAAGACGTTTGGGCCTAGATTTAAACACATCAGAAAAAGACATGTAATGTAAGGGCAGAAAGGTTCTGTGGACTAAAGTTTACAACATTTACTCTTCTGACTTTTTTATAAGAAACATGCTCACAATGAGAACCTGGAAGATAATATAAGACAGAAATAAAAAAAAAAAAAAACCCTGTATTTGTATTAGGGGCATTGAATCTCCTTCACTTCCTAGGAATGACTCAAGAATGTCAAATACAAAGCTATGTAAAGAGATTGAGATTGTGTGAATATTTTATGGGTAGTTATTACAACTTTCTACAACAGATTTTATTTGTAGAAGCTCAGTCAGTAGTTATTTGTTATATAGACTATACTGTTATGATTCTGAGGTATTTATGAGCAGATATTATGTATTATTTATTTGTATGTCCTGCCTTACCATATTTGCATATATTAACTTAGCACATAAATTTTAAATGAGCAAAAGAATAAAAATTGAATGCATAAATTTTCAGTAAACCTTTCACCAGCCTTACTCTAAAACTGAGATAGGCACTTGTACGGTGACATGAAGGTAAGCACAGAATTGAAAAACCAAGTTAATATTCCTTTTCCAAGAATCATTTATTTTAAAAATATTTGAAATGAAATCATGTAGAATGAAAAGAGTTATATGTTAAAGACTAAAATATAATTTTGACATTAGTTTTTATTTATTTTTTTATATTAGAGAGATAAAGAGAGAGAGACAGAGACAGAGACAGAGAGAGACAGAGAATTAGCATGCCAGGGCCTTAGCCACTGCAATTGAACTCCAGATGCTTATGCCACCCAGTGGACATGTGAGATCTTGTGCTTGCATCACCTTTGTGTGTCTGGCTTACATGGAATTTGGAGAGTCAAACATAGGTCCTTAGGATTTACAGGCAAATGCCTTAACTGCTAAGCCATCTATCCAGCCCTTCATTAATTTTAATGTGGAAAATGATACTTGCAGATGCATATATTTTGTGCAAAGGACTTTTTAATCATTTGCTTTGCAGGGATGAATTTTTCTTGTCATTAGGCACATCTTAGTGGTAACATATGAGCTACTTTATGGGGTAAATAGACATAGGGAAATCCAGCTACATATTCTCTATTTTACAGTTTAGAATACATAGGCTAACTGCAAAATAAATTTGTTACAGGAAACACAGAGGTTCTCTACAAAGATGATGTCAAAAGTCTTGCAGTAGAAGTACAAAGTCTTCAGATTTTATTTAAGACCTAGCACTTACAAGTTATATTAATACCTTTGGACCTTGTCAACACTAGGGGCAAGTTTACCTTAATTAAATAAGTAAACATACAATTGATTGATGGATGTAAAAATGTATGGGTTTAGCCAGGCATGGTGGCATGTACCTTTGATGCCAGCTCTTGGGATGCAGAGGTAGGAGGACTGCTGTTAATTTGAGGGCAGCCTGAAAGACTACATAGTGAATTCCAGGTCAACCTGGGCTAAAGGTAGACACCACTTCAAAGAAAACAAAAACCAACAAACAAAAAAATTGTGAGTTTGAACAATAAATATAATTATAACTACTACATTGTTACTAACAGTATGATGTTTAACAAAAATGATTCCAAAACCAGTACTTATCTGAAAGATGTATATAGTTACAGTGTATATCTCAAAATCTTGTAAGACATTGAAGAGATAATAAATGTATAGGGCTTAACATGGTGAAAATGCAATTGATTTTACACAAAATTATTAAACAAAATTTCCTCTGATAAGAAGAAAGTAGTCACACGAAAAACGAAACTAATAAATATTGCATCTTCTTTAGAAATGTATGGTTTCCTTACAGCAGCAGTGTTTTCACATAATGTTAATGAATGCTTAACAGCCTTTGAGAAGCCTCCAGAAAATGCCTGACCTACTTATTAGGAAGGGAACTCCAATAATCTGGCCTTTACAAAGGCTCTATTTTCCTGGACAGAGGAAATTGCATAATTAATGCTTTAGTCATTACTATAGAATGTTTTCAATTACATTAAAGCACTACAGTCCTTAAGATTGTTAATTGATCACTTTTCATTAATTTATTATTCATAGGACACTGAAAATGTCTGAAATACATTGAAGAATGTAGTGAACACATTTATAAAAAATGTTTGTAATGTATAAATACTCATACTTTAAAATATCTGTTCAAGATCATCTCCAATAGAACAATAAAAATAAGATATTTCTAGAATAACACAATTTAAGTCTTTGTCTCCAAGATATTTTTCACCACACGGAGCACCACTATATCACTTCTGTACTCTGTGGTATTCAATTAGATGAGAATCAGATATATTGTAGTGTCTCAATCTTAATATCACATTTTATAGGGGTAATTGTTACAAGAGAGTCACAAAGACAAGAGGCAACATAAGATTCACAGTTTGAGGAAAATTATACTAGTAGAAGAATATCAAGAATTTGAGAAGATTCTCAAGGGGCTATGAGAACTTAATCCAAATGGAAAGATGCTTGTGAAAGAGAGAAAATTATTACTGTACTTCTAGAGGGAAAAATAGACACCAATAAGTGAATGTCATAAATACTTGTCTTATAAAGTGGAAAAGACAGTTGGGAGCAGGTTTGGGTATCTGGTCACTAGCAGGGTTCCTGATACCGCCCCCCTTATTTACTGTGTAACACTGCTTCTTCATTTGGGTGATGGGCCACTGCTATAGATATTCATAATTTGTCAATGTCTCTGATTTTGTAGTGTTATACCATTAAGCAAATTAAGTTCACTTTTTGGGGTGGATTTCAGTTTTTTTCAGATTTGTAAAATGAAAAGATTTTGAAAAGAGGCCTTGATAGTTAAAGATCTGTTCTAAATGAAAGGTATAATTGTTTTGAGAAATTTTGTAAACAGTATATACTTAACCAGCTTCAATGAGTTGGTCTTGAATCTAGACTGTGGAAAACTCACAAAAACAGCTTTTACAAAGAAACTCTATCAGCATGAATAGTGTTCCTATCTGAAGCTGAAAAATAAATGCTAATTTGAGTTAAACGGTGTTGCCTACGAATGAATGTTTTCTTGCAGTGGTTTTATTTGAAACCACTGGGGAAATATTAGTACTTATATATTTTTTACTAATTTAGGTTGTGTATTGCTCTTAAAAGATCCAGTTGGTTGTGCAAGCCAGTATTAGGAATAATGTAAATAATAAATACAGAGTTCATGTTTCAGGAAGTTCATGCCTCAGATGGAAATTTCAATAAAACAATTTCTAATGTCAATTATTAAATAATCTCACCAGAGTACTTTCTTTTTCTACCCTATTCAGCAGGAAACCTCAAAAAAAAAGGAATATCCTCTTTGTATACCAGTGGATGGTGATTTCCAAATTACCAAAGTTTTTTATATTGTAACCTTTCCTAGAGATGGTAAATTAGTAATTATGTCACAAGTATTTTTGGTTTTATAAAAGTTGCTATAGAAATTCTAAATTGTAAAGAATTTAAAAAGCCAGAAAATTTAAAAATAAATTGTATTTTTAGGATTTCAGTAATAGATACCTAGTACTAGTTTGCATCTCATGGAATTTTCTATTCTCTCTTTCTCTTTATTATGGCAAGAGATCATCATGGAAGCAGATATGTACAGTCAAGATTCAAGGAATTTCCTCTGGTAACACTATTGTCTCACTGAGGAAAGTACTCTATTATTATTCTCAGCAATGTGACTTTTCCAAACACAATATTGAAATGACTTCACTGTAATAAGTTTATAACATAATCATTTATTGTTTTTCTCTATATACTACTTGAATTTAGAAAAGCTTCTTAAATATGAATGTTGCAAAAAAGATAGATATCCTGGAATCTGGACTTGAGGAGCACTTTTCATAGTACTGTGTAGCTAATCTAACTGTGGTGCCACAAAGTGCCTGACTCCCCTGTGACTAGGGCTTTACTTTTTCTAATTTTATCCTCAGGAAAGGTAAGAGCTATAAATCTCTCTCAATTGTAGAAATTGAGGCTTAAGGGAAAAGCTAGAGTCTCATAGGTCTTTATCTTGTTTCACTAGAGTTAAATTGAGTAAAATAAATGCACATAGACTTAGATTAGTTTAGCTTATAGCCTGTGAAGTTAAGTAAAGGTAGGCAGCCTGAATACATAGCCTGCTGTTTTTTATATTATACAAATATTATGTTAACAAGATGTAAATGGATATGCCTATCTAATATGGTTCTTGATTTCTAGACTAGAATATTTAGGCAAGATACATATACAGATAAAAGTAAAAGGTATAGAAATGGGCAAGCAAGGAGTTTACCATCTATGACAACATAATCATATTCAAAAAAAAATTAAAACTCCAGACAAAAGAAAAAAGTAACTGCTTAGGAATAAGAAATAGTTAATCTGTGAGATACAAAATTAACACCAAAAGAATTCTCAGAAATTGCAAAGTGTAAAATGACAAGCAGAAGTTTGTATTAGTTCTATCCTCTAATAATACACTACCACAGAGTAACTGAGAAAACAATATCACTTATGATACTATCAAAAATATTTATGTGGGGCTGAAGAGATGGCTCAGCAGTTAAGTGCTTGCCTTCAATGCCTAAAAATCTGGGTTCAATTCCCTAGTACACAGGTAAAGCCAGATGCACAAAGTGTGTATGCATCTGAAGTTCATTCTCAGTCACTGGAGGCCTTGGAGTACCTATTCTCTCTCCCTCTCTCTCTCTCTCTCTCCTTGAAAATGAATAAATAATAATATATTTTAAAATTATTTAGGTGGACCTGGAAAAATGAGTCGGGTCACTTAGTCAGGACCTGAGTTTGGTAATCAACACACATATAAAACATAAGTGTGTAAAGATAGAAACAGAAGAGTATCTGGGGCTTACTGGGTACCTAGTTAATGAGCTCAGGGTTCAGATAAAAACTGTTTCAAAAAAAAAATAAGGTGGAATGAAGTTGATGAAAACATCCAATGTTAATCTCTGACCACACACATACACACACACAAACACACACCACATACATATGTATCCACACACATATACGCACATGTGCACCATACACAAAAATCATTATAGGAAAGAATTAAAATGAGGATATGAAAGACTGATGAAACTATGAAGTATTAGCTAAAGACATTGAAGAAGATACAAATTGCAAGATATACTCTCTTTAGAAATAGGGAATTACTAACATTGTAAAAAATGTAGATAATTATATCCAAAGCAATCGACAGATTCCATATAACTCCTGTCAAAATACCAATGGCACATTTTTCATAAACTTAGAGAAAATATTAAAATTTATAAAGAATCAATAATGAACTCTAAAGCAGAAACAATCTTTCACAAAACAACAAAGGAGGTGGCATCACACTATGGAATCTCAAAGTACATTGTCAAGCTATTATAATGAACATATGGTACTTGCCTCAGAACACACACACATGAATCAGCAGAGCCCAGAAATAGATCCATAGACATATCTCAATTAGTTTTTGACATATACAATGAGGGACAGCTCAAATAACCATTTCCTTAATAAATGATGTAAGCACAACTGGATGTCCACATTTAAAAATATGAAATTAAGTTGGTCTTTAATCCCAGCACTTGAGAGGCAGAGGTAGGAGGATCACTGAGTTCATGGCCACCCTGAGAGTGAATTCCAGGTCAGCCTTGGCTAGAGTGAAACCCTACCTCAAAATTTTTTTTAATGTGAAAAAATATGAAAGTAGACCCTATTAAATGCTATATATATATATGATTTCAAAATTGATTAAAGGCTTAAAACAATGTGAACTGACAGTGGTTGGAAGAATATCTTTTTTGGATATGATCCCCAAAGCAAAATACACACAAATTAGATTACATAAAAACGTCTACACAGCAGATGAAATAATCAAGTGAAGAGATAAATAATTGGACAACACTTGCAAAGAATAATATGATAATGGTTTAGTATCTACACCTCAAATAACAATGCTAATCCTATTTAACCTATGCTGACCTCATACTCTGTCAGAGAATTTGTTTTTCTTATTCAAAAGGCAGTGAGAACTGAGGAGATAAGTCACCCCTCACACATCAGCCAGGGTACAAGTTAAATTTAGAGGAATTGGTGAGCTGAGAAGACTGAGTGCTGCTTTAACCGTGAGCCTGGCAACCAGCTCCTGGGTGATGGAGACAGACACTGAGGATACTCAAAATGTACCAAATCCAGAAGCTGCTGAAGGCACAACACTAAAGTAGACTTAAAACATACCCACCATGGCTCAGGAAATTTAGCAGAAGAGGGGGCAGAAAGATTATAAGTGTCACATAGTAGAAAAGAATGACCAGAAGCATTGCCCGCTGGCCCCTGGTTACAATGACTGACTGCTGCTCTCACATCTCAACCCCACAGTGAGTATCAACAATCCCACTGAGGAGGGTTGCCAGTGGAATGGGGGGAAGGGAGGAGGGAAATGATGGTACCAATACATGATGTGTACATACAAAGTTTCTACTTAATAATAATACTAACAAAAACATGGAATTTACATGACACATTTCTGTTGCTCTGATCACAACTTGTGACAGAAACAACTTAACAAATTGGGATGGTTAATGTGGCCATGTTTACAGGATTTAGAATCACCTAGTAGATAAACTATGATAATGTCTTGAAGGGTTTTCTAGATTAGGTTAATTTAGGTGGGGTAACCTACCCAAGTTTGACTGTCACCAGTCCATCATTTGCAATCATAGGATGAATAAAAAAGAGTTACTGAGCTGAACACCATGATTCATTGCTCAGGAGTTTCATGCTCTTGCCCCCTGACTTTCCCTGCCCTGCTGGACTGTGGTCCAAGACTTTTCTGACTCTGATGGACTATAGTCACTTAAATATTAAGCTGAAATAAACCTTTATTTATTTATTTATTTATTTATTTATTTACTTACTTACTTACTTTTTTTTTTTTTTTTTATTTTTGAGGCAAGCCCAACCTACTGGCTTATGTGGGACCTGAAGAGTTGAAAATGGGTCCTTAGAATTCACAGTCAAGCTCCTTAACTGCTAATCCATCTCTCTGGCCCCTAAACCTTATTTCTTAATATTTTTTTGTCATAGCAATGGGTAAAGTAACTAATACAAGAATTAAGATTTATTTTGGCTCACAGTTTCAGAGTTTAGCTACCTCCTGGAAAGGAAACACGCTGGAAAATCCCACCAGATGGCATGTGGCAGCTGCTGTTTATATCATGAAAAACCCAAAAGCCTAAGATAAGGCTGGAATGAGAGGCCAGCCTACACACCCCAAAAAGGCTCACCACTTGTGACCTACTTCCTCCAGATGGCCTCTACTCATTAAGGTTTCACAGCCTCCAAAAATAGTGTCACCAGCTGGGGGATAAGAAAAGAGCAGATTTCTGTATAGATACAGATTTTTGACCCATTTGTGTAATTATCAAGGAGTATGATAGCTTAATCAAGGGTTAGATTCTGTACAAGTCTATAAGAAACTGCCTATCTTTCAAAGTATCTATACTATTTTTCCACTCACACTAGGAAAAAAAGAATGAAAGCACACAGTACTCTGCTTCCTGTCAACATCAATGTTGAAATATTACATGCTAATGGGTCTGCAGTTCTTTTTACTATTTGTTTACCTTGTAATTTCCTAAAGCCTTGTGATAATTTTTTTTCTCATGTTCATATTTCACATCTGTGCTTTTTGATAAGGTATCTGTTCAAATATTTGATCAGCCAATTTTTTTAAATAGGATTTTATAATTTAACTTTTAGACTTCTTTTCATATTTGGAAAACAGTCTATTATCAATATGTCTTATGCAAATATTTTCTGATAATATCTGGCTTGCGTTCTAATTTTTACAGTGTCTCACACAGGTTTTCATAAAGTCCAATTTAGAAATTGTGGTTTTTCATAGACTGTATATTTGATACTGTACTTAAAAAGTGACCACCTAGGGCTGGAGAGATGGCTTAGTGGTTAAGGCACTTGCCTGAGAAGCCTAAGGACCCAGGTTGAATTTCCCAGGACCCACATAAGCCATATGCACAAGGTGGTGCATGCATCTGGAGTTCATTTACAGTGACTTGAGCCCTGGCGTACCCATTCTCTCTATCTGCCTATCTCTCTCAAATAAATAAATAAAATATTTTATTTATATTATTATTGGGCTGAAGAGATTACTGAGTGATTAAAGGCATCTGCTTTTAAAGCATACCAGCCTGGGGTTACATTTCCCAGGACCCACATAAAGGAGTTTGCAGTTGCAAGATGCACTGGCATTTTTTTTTTCTCTCTCTCTTTCTCTTTTATAAATAAAATCTAAAAAACACCACAGATGTAAACCAGGAATTGTAGTGCAGAGATGTTTAAGCTTTCCTGATATGATTCTGCATATTTATGAGCATCATGGTCATAATCTACAATAAGAATCCACCCTCATCTAAATTGGGAATTTCTTGGTAACTGATGAGTGTCCACATTTAACATGTTGTAGTCTCAATTTCTGTGGTGTAGACGGGGTGGTATGAATTATAATAGATCAGAAATGACTCTGTAAGAAACTATTTCCGGTAATGAAAATCTCATAAATTTTATGAGATAAAGATCATGCAATACTGAGAAGAGATACTCCAGATTTAGAAAGAAAATGAGCAGCAAGAACTCTGCAGTGACACTGACAGATGTGCCCAGAGAGCCACCTTGAGTGCTCTCTCTCTCTCTCTCTATTTGCAGATACTATTATAATAGGACCCTGGACTAGGTGCATTTGGTTCTAGGAAAGTAAAAATGATTTTTTATGTTATTGCTGAATAGTGCTTTCTATAATTTAAAGAAAATGAGGGGCTGGAGTAATAGCTTAGTGGTTAAGGTGCTTGCCTGCAAAGCCTAAGGACATAGGCTCAATTCCCTAGAACCCAAGTATGCCAGATGCACAATGGGGCACATACATCTAGAGCTTGTTTGCAGTGTCTAGAGGCCGTGGTGCCCGCATTATCTCTTCCTCTATCTGCCTCTTTCTCTGTTTCTCTCTGTCAAACAAATAAAAATAAAATAATTTTTAAAAAAGAAGAAGAAGAAAATTAGGGCTGGAGAGATGGCTTAGCGGTTAAGGTGCATGCCTGCCAAGCCTAAGAATGCCAGTTTGATTCTCCAGGTCCCATGTTAAGGCAGAAGCAAGTGTGCAATGCCGAGCTTGTCCACAAGGGCGCTTGCATCTGGAGTTCATTCACAGCGACTGAAATGGCCCTGGCACACCCATATTCTCTCTCTCTCTGCCTCTTCCTCTCTCTCTGTTTCTCTCTGTCTTTTTCTCTCTCAAAAAAAAAAAAAAAAAAGAAAAGAAAAGAAAAAGAAAGAAAAAGAAAAGAAAAAAGAAAATTTGATTGCATGAAAATGTTGATTTTCCCCATAATACTAACATAGTAAAATGAATTCATTGACTGTCTTTTCTAGTAATCTTTGTATGAACTTTTGTGAATGATATGCTTATTTCTCTTAGTTTCAATTACGCTTGTGTTCTGGCAAAGAAAAGAGATGATAGATAATATGATGCTCAATCAACTATATTATCTGCCTATCTAGAAACACATTTTTTTCCTGAGTGGAAAGTCTTATTGCCATATTCATTTGAAGTTATCAAATTTGTTCTATTTCTTTTTTTTTAGTGCTTTTATACATGCTCTGACATATGAATGCATTATACATTCTTTCTATATAGCATCACCTTTTGAAGTCTTATTTACTTGATTTTGCTCTTGACAAACTCTTTTCTGTTTAGCATTTCTTCTCATGCTTATTCCAATTTCTTTCCCAAGAGTATAAATAAGCACATTGGAATAAGGAGCCAGAATACTTTTGTTTACCATGGTTGTATAACAAGATTCTAACCAAGTTTTGGGGAAGTATCCAGTCTACAACAAGTGTTTCTAACAAGAATAGTAAATTCATTAATATGTCAAGTATAAAGAACATTAATTAGAGGTGAAAGATTTCACAGTACTTTCCGAACTTCTATCTATAGTCATTATTTGACTTGCCTTGGCTATAGATGTCATCTGTAAATAGGAAAAGGACAGCAGAGCTTTTCTTGTAGGGTGCATATGGGAAGTAAAGGTGACCAGGAATGGAAGGCACTTGGTAAACAAATGGAAGTCATTGTGGTTCTATATACCGTGGCCACCTTTGTGACAATTGCAAATTTAGTAACTGTGTGACTATGAAGGTAAACTATGCTTTCTATCACTTTTCTTCTTAACAGAGAAGGTACTAGCAGATATTTGTTGAATATGCATTATCAAAAGGTATGCCATCATTTATTTCCATGATTCATATAATTTTATTTTACAAGTTGAAAAAAAAATCTGCACAGGTTTTTCCTCATTATTGGTATATCAGCATTTATATTTTCATGAACTTATTGTAATTTTATAAGAATTTTTGTGGATTTACTAATTATTTAGTGTATTCAAGTTGAATGTCTATTTACTGTCTTCTCTAAGTAACACATAATTTTGATTAATTGTTGCTACATTTTGCTTTAATAGGGAGCTAATTAGTTTTATTTCCCAGAAAAATCATCATTATTTTTGTCTAATTTGAAAATAGTCCACAGAATCAAATGATCAGCTATGACAGAGAATAGAATCTAAAATGTAAATGTAAATATTTAACCTGTGTAGGAAAAGACTATGAATCAGCTCCAAAAAAAAGTCATGGTAAGTTATAAAGAATAAATAACATGAGAAAATGTGGTATATAAGAGTGATTAGATTGTACAATGGTCACCATGGGATGATAGAGATAACAATGTCAAAGTTAAATCTAACAGTAAACTTATGCATACTTAGTGCTATGTGAACTTATGAGTATCAAGGAAACATAAAACAGAAACCACTTAAAATACAATGGCTTCATGGGAATTCGGTGGGAATCACTACCCTATTTCTTTACACGCTTATATCTCCTACTGGCTTTGATCATTATATCTAGTTTGTCTACTTATTTTCATCAACTTCACCTAATTTTCAGTCCCATACATTATCCATTTTGATTTTTCTTTTTACACTTGCAAGTATCTGTTTAGTTGTTATTCTGGTTCCGGAACTATTCCTTTCTATATTACTTCCCATCCACTTTCTGGAGAAGTTTTCTTCACCCATTTTCTCTTCTTGCTTTAAATTCAAAGTATTCTTTAAGGTTCTCTGAGATCCCTATGGATATTCTGGGCCTAGCCTTCAAAATAACTCTAAGGGGAGAGTAATTGTTTTAGCAATATCCTTTCAATTCTCACAGCAGGAGTGGCAGTCACTCTCAGGACCCTGGGTCACTGTCATGCACCAGATGTTGTAATGAGCAGTCTTTTGATAGCTTGTCTATCAATCTCATGAGATCCATTTCAAGGAAGACAAAATTGAATCATCAAGAGGTTAAGTGATTTCCAAAAGTTGCACAATTAGTTTACTGTGGAACTTAAATGTGAACCCACACTTAATTTTAAACCTAACTTATTCCCACAGCATTGTATTGCCTCAAGACATCATTGAGAAGAGAGAGAGAGAGAAACCAAAAGTGATAGCACAGGTTTCAGGTATAAAAACAAAACCAAACACTAGTTATTCAAAACACAGAAATACTATCTTTTTTCCATTTTTTTTCCTTTTTTATTGACAACTTCAATAATTATAGACAATAAACCATAGTAATTCCCCCACTTTCCCTTTTCAACTCCACTCTCCATTGTGTCCCTACCAAAGCTGCAGAAATATTTCTCAAATCCATTCAAGAGATGTTTCTTAGACATACATTTGTGAGGTTCATCCATATTGTTACACAGGCTTGTAACTTATATGTTCCTATTGTGTAGTCTTGCCCAGTATACTTCAATATGCTTTCCATTCTGCTATGAAAAGCCCAGTATATTCAAACCAGGCCATTATGAGTAGTCTTCATGTGAATACTGCTGAACCTATCTGGTCAAAATATTGTGGATCACAGGTGAATTACTAGATGATAAGGTACACATATATTAGTTTAGTGGATCATGCCAAACAATGATCCAACTTGTAACAAATGTATACTCACAATAGTGACATGTATGGAAATTTTAGTGGTTTCACAAATAATCAGTAGTTTATGTGTTCTGCTGGGTATATACTAGCATTACTGTTTAGTATAAATTTTAATTTGTGTTGATAATTATTTCTTCAATCATTGCTCATTAGGACACTCTCTTTTTAAAGAGTTTTTTAAAATATTTATTTGAGAGAAAGAGAGAGATACAGAAATAAGCAGGTAGAGAGAGAATGGGCACGCCAGGGCCTCCAGCCACTGAAAACGAACTCCAGATGCATGTGCCTCCTTGGGCATTTGGCTTACGTGGCTCATGGATAATCGAGCCTCAAACCAGGGTCATTAGGCTTCACAGGCAAGCACTTAACAGCTAAGCTATTTCTCCAGCTAGGACACTCTCTTTTTGAAAGCCTGTTTAAGTGCCTATTAAAGTTGCCTTAGCCATTTTCCCATAGGATTGCCAAATGATTTTGAATACAAAATAAGAAAATACAAATTAGATGATCTTTGTAACTAATAAAATGTAAACATACATAAACATGCGTTTTATTAATTAGTATATATAAACATATAAGTTTAAAGTATTGTTGAATGACTCCACTTTTCTCAATCAAATGAAACTGAATTTTCTCATTTGTCTTTCTTCATATTTTTTTGTTTTCTGGAGGTAGGAGATCATATATGTAATTGTCCCAAGATAGGATATGACATATTGAACAAATTCAATAAATGAATGCTACATTATTATATTTAGTTGACTTGAGTTTGAACCATTGAGGACCTTGATAAATAATAATGCAGCTGAATTTGAGGTTAACATCAAACATGTGAATAGCAGCTAGGCAATCAGAGATTTTCATCAAGAGCTAACATTTCCTATGTCCAGTACAGCTTTGTTCAGGTTGACTTCACATATACTGGCAATGAGAAGCGATGTATGAATATCATCAGCAAATGCAGAATTATCTGGAATGCTAACAGTCCAGGCGTTTCATGTTTTGACAAAGACTTGCAGAAACATTCAGAGGCTGGGCAGATATCAGAGTGTATAAACTGCTTGGTGCAAGTATGAGAACAGGAATTTGGATACTTAGCCTGGTGGCTCACCTGTTATCCTAGTACTAATGAGACAGAGACAAGGTATTCCCAGAGCAGGCTGGCTTGCAAGACCAGCTGAAACTGCAAGCTTTGCATTCAGGTGAGGGGTCCAGCTTTAGCTAAATGTGATGTGATGAGTTACTGAGGAAGATACCTGATGTAACCCTCTGGCTTCCATACACCTATGAACTTGAATACACGTGTGCCTGCACTCATATGAACACACTTCATACACAAACACATCACATCACATTACATCACATACCCATGTCAAAAAAGAAATAATATAGGCTGAGGCAAAATGTTAATGATGGCTCAGAGGTGATAAGCTAGAACCAATTTCAGCCTATATATTATTGTAGATAGCAAAATGGAAGTAAAGTATTTCGTTAGCCAAGTGGATCATAAATCCTTGAGTTCTCAAAGGAAGAGACTCACATGCTAGAACTGGCAAATAACATTTTCCTAGAAGAGTTGATTTGTTTGTCTAGTGCTCAGACTAGTAAGAATTGTCATCATGTAGCCATATCCATGGGCATCCCAGAGAACTGCTCAACAATTAATATTGCAATAAGGTAGACTTGTATGCGTGCCTAATATGCTTTTGCATATGAGATTGCATTGGTAGGCATGGAGATGTATTATTTTCATTTAGATCATTTGAATGCTATGCTTTGAAGAAAGAAAATTACTAAAGTTTAAAATACTACTAGACTTAAGACTATCTTTCTATGTAAATGTATTCTTGATGTGATAATTAATAAAACATGCTAAGCAGTTGTTTGAGAAATAGAACCAATTTAGAGAGTTAAATATAATATCAAACTATACGTTTTCTTACTTTTATGACTCTCAGAATCACACTTATTTTTCTTTACATCATTATTCGTTTTTCCCTTCCTTTCAGTAATCTGAATCATATGAAAAATACTTCACGGTGTTGATTTTAATTATCTTTTTTGAGGTGAAAACCAAGGAGGGTTCAGCTTTGTGCTAATTAATGTATTATACTTGCTCTATTTCTGTACTTCATATGTCTCAAGTTTATTTGGCCTTCTGAAATATCTTTCTGAATTTGGTTTAATTTGCTTTTAAAAATCCATTTTGAAAAATCATTTGAGAATATTTACTTTGTGTCCTCTTTAAGATTTACATAAGATAAGAAGATGAGTATTTAACAGTTGTTTTATAGGAGACAAAAACATGCAGATGTAAGCCTACTTCAGAAATAACATACCTTAAGACTAGAGTGTCTACTTGAAGAGCAGACATAGATAACTCACGCACATATGAGTGTTCAGTGACACACAGTATTCAAAGTTAGCATCTCGGGGTTTCATGTTAACTGACTTTGAAAACCCTAAGGGTAAAATAAGACAACTTTCAGTAGTTTTGCACCATACTATTCACAGAGGAGAGTGGAAGGACGAGTGATGATCACATAGCATCCAAATCTCCCAGTGACAATATTTTTCTTCAAGTCAAAGCCATTCAAAAGACTTGAGTCAGTTTAGAATGCATGAAGCATGATAAAGAGTGACTCCCAACCTGAGACCAAAGAGAGGCTTGGGTTTGTTCCACTTATGGCTGTTTAGCTCTTGGTCATTATAATTTTGTGTGTTTATTTATGAATGACTAGAACATTAGAATCTGTTTTATAAAAATTTCTCACAATCTAGAGAGAATAGTGTAAGGAATGGGGGTTGGGAGGGGAGTTAAGAAAGAAGCCCACAGGACTTGAGTGTTGCTATTTTCATATTCTCTAGCTTGTGTAGTGAATTGTGACTGATGAGTATCATGTTGATTTACAGCATATTCTTCTGTGTTTACCAGATTCTTTATACTTACCATTGCAAAGCATTTTTAGAAAGAAATAAGGGTGTATGATAACTTTCTCTTTCTGTCTAAATGAAGTTTTTCCAATTTCTAGGAACCCTGCCACCCGTAAACTGCCTCAGCACCTACGTAACACAAACAGAATATATGTAAAAGGGACAGAGAGGTAGACCCTGAATGACCTGATAATTCACTACCACCACCTAAACAAGAGCACCTTTTGCTGCTCAAGATACCCAGTTAAGAACATGTCATGTCTCAATGTCTCCTCAAGATCACTCATTCAAAATATTGCTCACTCATAAGATGTTCTAATAATAATCCATATAAATCATTGTTTGATAAAAGCAATAAATACATCAAGTCATTACATCTCATCTAACATCATTTAATAACAGACATTGGGAGATAGTTTCAAATTTTATATATGAGAATATTTTATAAAATTAACTTTTAACTTCAATGTTAATCAAAAATATTAAAACAGATCTTTACCTTCATTGAGGGTGTATTTTTATAGCTGGTACCTCAGGGAATATGCAGGCCTCTGTGTCAGAGACTTTCAATATTCTTTATATTTTAACAATTTACAATGGCCAAGCAAAGTAGATAACAAAAAATGCTAGGCAAGATGGTACGTGCCTATAATTTCAGTGCTTGGTAGTAAAGGCAGATAGACATTGA
Organism: Orientallactaga sibirica; assembly: GCA_036365145.1. Taxonomy (NCBI): domain Eukaryota; kingdom Metazoa; phylum Chordata; class Mammalia; order Rodentia; family Dipodidae; genus Orientallactaga; species Orientallactaga sibirica. The sequence goes on along the minus strand of JAEOAD010000004.1, from coordinate 54,423,091 downwards.
TTTTGAAGTTATTAGGGCTGCACAGTTAAACAAAAACCAAAACATGGGATCACAAGAGTATTGTTAATTCTAGTTTTCTTTTTCAATTTTGTTCAAAGTCAATACAAAGTTAGGTTGATAATTATATATGTACTAAAAGCATAATAAGAGCTTGCAACCAGTTTTAAGTGCATAAATGTTTAAATAGCATATAGAAAATAATCCAAGTCAAGATTGGAAACTGTGATCTTTTCTTTAAAAAAGAAATTTGCTCTAAGGAATATACACTAAAAGCAAAGGGTACAGGCAAAATGTCCTGAAAATCATAACTCTCTGACAACACTTGTCTCTAATAAGAAAACAATTTTATTCTGAGTTTTTTAAAAGTGATATTAAATCCTGACCAATCTATAAAAACCCAGAACAGAGTGGCCACACCACAGTTCCCTCTAAGTCAGGATGTATCCATTCATTGAAAAAATATTTTTCAATGTTCAAAGATGATAAGGACTTTTCTAATAGAGAATTAGAAATGCTAAATGATAAACATGTTGTTCATACCAATGAAAATCTCTCATAAAGCCTCATTATTAAGTGCTTTGTGCTAGTACTTGCTTAAGAACTGGCTTATTTATAAGCATTGTGAAAAACAGGTATGGTTGTACATGCCTATAATTGCAGCATTCCAGACATGGAGGTAGGAGAGTCTTCAAGGTCATCTTTGGAAACAGAGCAATACAAACTTAGGATACATGATATCCTGCTGTTTTGAGAGGAAGAATGATAAATTCTAGAAACTTGGCAACAAAGAATTTATATTTAGCATATGATGCATTCATTTGCTATTTATTTTAAGAATTGTGCAACCCTTGTAAGATGATAAAGTGGCATTTATTACTTTTTCAGAAGATGCAGCTATATAACATAAGACAGTAAGAAGTTTTTAAACGAAATCTTATCCATGGCTATTTTCCATGGTGGTGTTATATAAGATTTTATGTTCTTAGAGCTCCTTATAATTTATAACATTATCATACATTAAATATTTTTGTGATCAGAGGAAAAGAGTAATTGTAAAGATAGAATGTAAAAGTAAGTAAACTTTTAAATAAAGCTTGAAAAGATCACTGACTATATCTGTAATGTTCAGTATTCACACTTAAATGAAATCAGGTATGACCCATCATTATTTCCTGAATATTCGTTTTGATAAGCTAAGATACTAAGTTATTTTTAGTTAACATAAATGAATGTATTGCAGAGTGCTTTTCACTAACTAAATTACATTATATGAAAGTATAATGTATTGTGTTTCTTCTTCTTAAGTATGCAAACAGGCCCATAAGATGATATTGACTAGGAAGTACTAAACACATTTTTTTGTTGTTTTTTTTCAATATTGTTGGTAGCTAAAAGCAGGAAAGATTTCCTATTGAAAGCCCCATTGTAGGACATAATAAGATGATATTGTCTAATTATTTTTACATACATAATTTAAATTTTCTTATGTAGAGATGAATCTTTCTCTGTGCAAATAGGAATACCAAACTTTCCAAATATGTATCACTTAGCACCAAATAAAGTCTGTAATTCCCTGTTCAGATAGCCTACAAAATGAGAGAAAAACTCCACAACCTATATATCTGACAGAGGATTATTATCTAGAATATACAAATAACTCAAAAAAAAACTAAACTAAACAAGAAACAAAACAATCCAATCAATAAATGGGACAGTGAAATAAACATAGATTTGTCAAAAAACATGAGATAAAAGTTGCCAACAATCACATGAAGATATTGTGAATTTATTTCATTTAACAGGAAATTCATATTACTAAACATCAGAGAAATGAAATCAAGTGGGAGTCATTTAGAAAACAACAAATGCAGCCAAGTATGTGGACAAAAGGGACCACTTATACACTGCTAGTGAAATTCCAAAATAGTCAAGTCACTACAGAAAGCATTATGGAACCTTCTAAAAAACTAACAAGAGTTCTTCTATTGACCCAGCTAACTATTCCACTTCTGGCCATTTATTCAAATTGTTTGGAGTTAATCTATCACAGAGATGTCTGTACATCATTTTGAATTGCAGTAGTAGTCACAAAAGCTAAGTTAGATCAAATCTAGGTACCAACAACAGAAAAATAATATAATTCATATGTATATAAATATTTTAGCCATAAAGAATAAAGTTATATTGCTTACAGGAAAATAATTGCTACTGGAAATCATCATTCAATATTATTTATTTAAAAATATTTTAAATTTATTTATTTGCAAAAGAAACAGGGAGATGAAGGAAGAGAGAGAGAAAGAATAGGCACACCACCAGGGCCTCTACCCACTGCAGATGAAATCCAGATGCATGTGCCACCTTTTGCATATGGTTTATGTGGGTACTGGCAAATCAAACCTGGGTCCTCAGGCTTCTTAGGCAAGTGCCTTAACCATTAAGCCATCACTCCAGCCCCTTTAAATATTATTATATTAAATCAGTTTATAAATATCATGTTATCTCTTATGAATGTAGATGTGAAATCTAACAGATAAAATGGAACTTATGGGAAAGGAACATACATGAAGGGCAATATGTTCAACATACAATACACATATACAAATGAATCCTTCAAAAGTAAATTATAGATGAGAAAAGAAATATGGGCTGGGTGTGGTGGAGCACACACCTTTAATCTCAGCACTTGGGAGGCTGAAGTAGGAGGATTGCTGTGAGTTTCAAGCCATAGTGAATTCCAGGTCAGCCTGGGCTAGAGAAAGATCCTACCTTGAAAAAAAAAAATTAGGACTGGACAGGCCAAATGAGCCAGTGGGTGCAATAGTGGCATATTTGTTATGGGGTAAACAAACCACTCTCTAATTGGGCTGAAGGCCCATACCATGGGATACTGAAAACCTACAACAGGGGTAGTCATGAGCCCTAGGGGTGTAACATCTGTTGGTGTCAGGCTAAATGTATACACTATGCTCACCAACTGCCCAGTAAGCACTTTTCTTAATGTCCACACCCATATATTAATGCTACTCTTACTTTTCATTAAAGAAGCTTCTCTTTTCAGATGACTGGGGATGTCTCAGAACGCACCATAGTGTTGAGAAGGAATGACAGTGGAATGCTCAGCACTGAAACATCTCTAACAAACCTTGCAAAGCTCAGGGTCCATTGAGAAAGAGGGGGTGGAAAGAATGTAAGAACCAAAGGAAGAGTAGGACTCCTTACAACGTGCTCCTCCAGACACAAAATGGCCTGGATATCCATTACCTCACAGTGCCTGATACTATCTACACAAGACCGTCATACTAGGAGGAAAAGATCATGATATCAAACTGAAAAGAGAGACTGATTGAGACAGGGAGGGGATATGATAGTGGTGTTTCAAAGGGGAAAGTGGGGGAAGGGAGGGAAGCATCATGGGATATTGTCTACAATTAAGGAAGTTGTCAATAAAAAATGAATTAAAAAAATAAGGGCTGGAGAGATGACTTAATGGTAAATGCACTTCTTGACTGTGAAACTAAGTGCCCACATAAGTCAGATGCTCACGGTGGAACATATACCTGGAGTTCATTTTCAGGGGCTTGAGGACCTGGCATGCCTATTCTCTCTGTCTCTACCTGCCTCTTTCTCTCTCTTTCACAAATAAATAAATAAACAAAATATTAAAAAAGAAAAGAAATATGGGGGGCTGGAAAGATAGCTCAGCAGTTAAAAATGCTGGCTTTGACATATATCTGGATGTCATTTACAGTGGCAAGAGGCCCTAACATTCATTTATTCTTTCTTTCTTTCTTTCTTTCTTTCTTTCTTTCTTTCTTTCTCACTCTCCTTTTCTTTGCTCACATGTAAATAAATAAAAAAATTTAAAAAATAAATATGACTAGTTTGATGTGAAGTGGTTTAATATATGGTATAATACATACTGATTTTCTTAACAAAAATATTGTTAAATATGGACAATTCTAAAATATTAATTATATGTTAATATAGTTTTAATTGTTAAAATAAATTCTCAACATTGAAAAATGATAATTTAATATCTTTAGGACTAGAAGTAAAATTTTTCTCATTTGGACTTATTTTAGATTAGAGCAGAAAATACCCTTTTGAATTCATCCCCAACTGGAAGTTAGGTTATTGGATCAGTCATCTAAATGGTAAATGGTAGCATCCACTATTGTAACTGATTGTTCTGTTTCCAGTCTGGCACCATTCTGTTAACATTTTCTTAAATATTTCTTAAATCTTCCACTATCCCCTTCTAATAAAGTGTTTTACCAGCTTTTTGCTTTAAAAAAATTCAATACTAAAAGGCATATATAATCTATTCTCATTACTTTCATTGAGAATAAATCAAGCTTTCAAGAAAACTTCTGGATGTTAAAATTTAGATGGGGTGGTAGTTTGAGTAGATGGCACCCAATAAATTCAGTGTTTTATTGTTTTGTAGTTTGCAATTGCAGCCACCTGGCTGGAGGCAGTGTCACTGGGTGGATCTTAAGGCTTGGAGGTAGGTTTGAGATTTCAGTCTAAAGATATGCAAATATGCTTAGCTGGAGTTCCTAAAGTGTGCTGTGTTTTTTGGCTTTTGGCTTTTGGCTTTCTCACTCTTTCTTGCCTGGTGTTGGAAGAGTAGGCCAGCTTCTTCCGCCATTATGGAACTTCCCCTGGATCTGAAAGCTTCAATAAATCCCTCCCTCCATAACTATGCCTGGTCTGGAAGTTCATCTCAGTGAAACTGAAGCTGTCTGCCAAAGATGGGTAATATACAGTTAAAATATTACTGAAACAATGCATAGAGTCACTTTAGGAAACAAGTTCCTTAGAATAGGAAGATATTTCTTAAAGTCCTAAGTACTGACTGATTTACTCACCCTACAGTGTATATAACTACCAAAGTGTCACACTTTACACACAATTATATTTGTCAATTAAACACTCAAAGGACCTTTCTTGAATGCCTGATTTTATTTCCATACAATATTTCTTTAATTTAGTCTGCCAGGGCTAGCCCTACAGCACAGAAGGAAAGGGACAAAAAATCAGAATAAAACAAACATAGATAAAACACAATAACAATTTATTTTTTTTTCAAACTTTGATTGTCATTCATCCAATCAATGAAGATAAAACAGAGTGGAAGTAAACCATGATGTAGATATGCCTAACTAAAATAAGTCTCATGTGTCATCTTGGTCTATTTCTTTCCTAATCAGTGAATCACAATCTACTTACAGCAGAACAAATAAAAACAAAACAAAACAAAACAAAACAAAACAAAACAAAACAAAACAAAAAACACAAAAATTTTCCTTTAGTTTTGTAAAGAGAGCAAAATGTTATTATTGAAGGGACCAAACTGACGCCAAGACAGACTTCCGTAAAGTGCCACCCTAACTAGGCCTAAGTTTCAATTTCCCAGAGAGAGAGGCAAGACTTCTGGGAAACCATGAACAAAGGGCTGTTAATCAATGTCCGCCCTGACATGTGGCCTGGGAGATAGCCACCCAGTTTATGTAATATCTCTGACCAAAGAAGGCATGCCCAAGGTAGTGGGTTCTGGGGGTTGAAAAGTTCCTGTAAAGTCTCTGGAGATATGTCCAAACATGCCCAAACATGTCTCTTTCAACCCAACCAATCAAAGATGTACAAATGTAACTGCTACTTGCTTAGCCAATCATGTTAGAAGATTACCTAACCTGCCTGGATACTTATAATGTTCTCCTCTCCTCTCTCTTTTTTCTCTACACTCATCTCTCCTTTCCTCCTCTATTCATTTTTTGTCTATGTGCATGCATGTGATTGCACCTCTGTGTTCAGACATGCATGCACATGTGCGTGACTGTGCATGTGGAGGTCAAAAGACAACTTTGGTTGTCATTCTGTAAGTTCATCATCCACCTATTTGAGACAGCCTCTATAATTGTCATTATACTAACCAAATAGACTAGACTAGCTAGCTATGGAGTCCCAGTGACCCACCTGACTCATCACTGGCATTATAAGTATCTCCCACCACACTTTTGTATGTGGCTCTGGGAAGGAACTCAGTTCCTCATGCTTACATGACAATGGATATTACTGACTAAGCAATCTCCCAGGCCCTGTTTCTATCTCAATTTGGTGCTCAGGAACGTGCCATACAAACATTTCATAGCCTCCATACATGGGTGATATTAAAGATTTGTAATCATGAGAACACAAATCTCTTTTAGATTAGTCAGAAAACTTAAATTTAAAAGCTTTCAAAGTAAGCACAAGTATATACAACCAGAATTTATGTGAACTTTTCACAAACTGAAACCAATGAATGACTCTCAGAATCAGAGCATGGAAATTATTATTTTCAATATAATTCCTTATAATTCTCTCTTCCTTTAGTATTATCTCTGCAAGTAGTAATCCTGCTTCTGCATATGTTCTTTTATTTATTTATTTATTTATTTATTTATTTATTTATTTATTTTTTTTGGTCTCTGCTGTTCACAATACTATTTAATGATATGCTACATTTCATTGTCATTCAACAGGTAGATGCATGTGCATCATGTTTTAGAGTATTTTTAAGTTGCCACAGTAAAAGAAGCAAGAAATGGAGCCAGTATGATCTGGAATAATGGGATGAATCATTTTCCATCATTTCCATCACTTTATATGTAATTGTGATTTGCAATTTTATTATGTATAACAGGAACATATTGCTTTCTATCTTACTAGAGTTGTACATTTTAATAGAAATTATGAATGTGGGCTGGAGATATGGCTTATTTAATGCACTTGCATGCAAAACCTAAGGATAGAGCCAGGTGTGGTGGCACACACCTTTAATCCCAGCACTTGGGAGGGAGAGGTAGGAGGATTGCCAAGAGTTCAAGGACACCCTGAGACTACATAGTGAATTCCAGATCACCAGATCAGCCTGACCCAGAGTGAGACCCTATCTCGAAAAAAAAAAAAAAAAAAAAAAAAAAAAAAAAAAAAAACCTAAGGATACAGGTTTGATTTCCCAGTATCCACTTAAGCCAGATGTACAAGATGGTGCATGCATCTGGAGTTTGTTTGCAGTGGCTAAAAGCCCTGGAATGCCCAGTTTCTCTTTCTCTCTATATATGTGTCTTTCTCTGTCTCTGTCTCTCTCCCTCAAATAAATAAGTAAAATATTTTTACAAGAAAAATTAACATTATTTCTATTTCCTAAATGCAGTGTCTGGTACTTAGTTCATTTTAGTAAATAAAATCTATAATTATGATCATGTGATATGATATGGTGAAGACACTTTTATTATATTTAATGTATGAACTGTAGGTATTTGGGTTTCACTTATAATGTAACATGTGAACTATAGAAACATATTACCATTTCTCTTACACTGAAACAAAGTGATTAGTAAAATTCAATTCAAGGATTGTGATTTGCAAGGGTTAATACCAGTGCTCATGTTTCACCTTGTGCATCTGGTTTACATGAGTTTTGGGGAGTCAAACCTGGGTCTTTAGGCTTCTCAGGCAAGTACCTTAACTACTAAGTCATCTCTCCAGCCCAATAACCATATTTTTACTTTTACATGAGTTTTGGGAGAGTCAAACCTGGGTCTTTATATTGCCCAATAACCATATTTTTACTTGGGAGAGGAAACTTATATTGGAACGTTTTTCTTTTCAGTTCTATAAGAAACCTATTTCCCAGCCCATTTTTACCACTATTCTATTTTCTAGAATTTCCTAGTTAACTGCTCCTTCCCCATTCATTACTTTATGCTAAGTATTTCTTGTTGCTTTAGGCCAAGAGTTAAATGTTTAATCTTAATTTAAAGAGCATATTTGGAGTGAATTTTTTTTTTTTTACTGATAAACTCAACTTGAATACTGATCAAAAAGAGAATTTTTCAGCAAGTCTCATGAGAGAAATTCACACTAAATCAATATTCTCATGAAAATTTCTGTAATGTAACACTTTTCAAAATGATGAATTATAAGGAAAATTATAGTTTATATGATTAACCTTCTATTACTCTAGCCAGTCCATTATTGCCAGTTCATGAGAAATATAGTTGATAGCTCATAACTATATATGGAAAGAACACAGTTTAGGGTGTGACCGTTTGAATGTATGTTCCCCATTGACTCAGGTGCTAAAATTAAACTTGGAACTTGGACCTCCAGCCATCTGGATGGAAGAGGTGTTATTAGGCAGTTGATCATGGAGTCCAGCAATAAGGTGTCACTGGGGGCAGATCTGAAATTCAGCCCAAAGGTGTTAGAGACCAGTTTGAGCTATGGAATCCTACTTACTGCCAGTGCATGCTTATTGCTTTTTGGTGTTTGCTGGCTGCTGGTGGTGGTTTCTCTCTCTTTACATTTATGAATGGGAGCCAGCTTCTGCCACTGATGGAACTTCTCCTGGATCTGTAAGCTTGAAATAAATCACTTACCCCCATAAAACTGTGTTTGGTTGGATTTCCATCCCAAAAGACAACAACAGAAATTTGGTACCAGAGAAGTGGGATATGCTGCACGATTAATCTGACCATGTGGTTGTTGGTCTTCTGGAACTTGTGTACTAGAGGAAAATTGATAGTATTGGCTTTTGGGACTGAAGATGTATTCCAGCATGGCAAACCAAATTTTATGGGCTACTCTGGTGAGAGTTTGAAAATGCTAAATACAGACAAAATTGTATTTGGTGGCTTTGCTTATGAATTTTCAAAGGATAAGGAGAGATTTCAGAGAACTTTGTTGGAACTAGGCTACTGGCAAAAAGGATGATTATGTTCTGCTTCCCATGACCAAAGAGTTTAATAAAGGTTGAACTTGAAAGCAATGGACTAGTGTACTTGGTGGAAGACAGAGAATAGAGAGTCATAAGATTTAAAGTGGGAAAAATTCAAACATTTAAAGTTATTGGCTCAGAGAGGTTTTGGGTTACTGAAGCTACTATTGTCAGGATTATTATCATTAAGTATGGTTCTACTGTTTTACATGGAAACAGTGGAAAATATGCTTGAAGTAAATTTCACTCAGGCAAGACTGAATGGTACAAATGTAAACTCTTTTTGAAAGAGATAACTGAAAGTATGAAATCTGTTCTGCAAGGTTAAATTTGATTTTCTCCCTGGGTTAACAAACGGCTGTGTTGTTGCACACTTTCTATTGATTCTGGAAGCAGGAAAAATGCATACAAATGGGTCATGATGTGCACACAATACCAGGATCCACTGCTGAGAAACTGTATGTGAAAGAATTTCCCATGTGGACAGTGAGTGGTTTGCAGTGGAGAACAAAATATGTTTTGTATATACCAGTACTGTGCAACACCTATCATAGAGCACTGTTGGCTCAGGATGGAACTTTTACATGGCTACTCAGCCCAGCTGGAGGGATGAAACTGGAAATCCAGAGACTTTTATAACTGCTTATGGCTGTTGAGCTTGAACTACAGATGTCTGATGTTTGCCTACTGGTTATTGATTTTACGTTAGCCAATTACCTCCTTGTTATGTATTACAGCAATGGAAATACTTACTCTGTACCTTTATCTGTTGGAAGTAGGCAACTTGTTTTGATTTTACAGGATTCACAATTAACAGACAATCTTAAAGTTGGTAAATACTATGGGGTCCTTGAAAATTGGACTGAATTTGCAATGTGAGACAATTATGAGTTGATGGGGGCCAGGATCAGACTGTGGTAGTTTGAATATATGTCTGCTATTGGCTCAGGTGTTAAAATAAAACTTGTAACTTGGATCTCCAGCTGCCTGACTGTAGAAGGTGTCAATGGAGGCATATCTGAATTCCAGATGAATTTGAATTATTGGGGTTCTTCATGCTGCTGGTTCAGGCCTTCTGGTTTTTTGTGTTTGCTGGATGGTGGTGGTTTCTCTCTCTGCTTGGATTTAAGAATGAGAGTCAGCTTTTTCTGCCATTGATAGAAGTTCCTCCTGGATCTGTAAGCTTGAAATAAATCTCTTCCTCCCATAACTCTGTGTTTGCTTGGATATTCATCTCAGAAATGTAAACTGACTACAACATGGGAAAAAATACATAGGCAATACCCATCTTACATTTCCATGAAAATAAGGTATAAATATGTTCACCTTACATTCTTTTAAAAGAAATTATTTGAGACAGATAGAGAGAGAAAGAGAAGGGGGGGAGGGGGCTGGAGAGATGGCTTAGCCTGCCTCCGAAGCCTAAGATCTCTGGTTCCAATCTCCAGCGGTTCCAATCTCCAGGTCCCACGTTTAGCCACAAGGGTGCAATGCTGCACTTGACCACAAGGGGGCACACACATCTGGATTTTGTTCACAGCAGCTGAGACGCTGCTGGCATGCCCATCTCTATCTGTCTTCCTCTCCCTTTCTCTCTCTCTCTCTCTGTCTCTCTCTTTGGAGAGAGACACACACACAGAGAGAGAGAGAGAGAGAGAGAGAGAGAGAGAGAGAGAGAGAATGAGTGTGCCAGAGCCTCTAGCCACTGCAAATGAGCTCCAGATGAATGTACCACCTGTGCATTTTGTGCATCTGGCTTACCTACAACCTGGAGAATTAAACCTTGGTCCTGGGCTGGAGAGATGGCTTAGTGGTTAAGGTACCTGCCTCCTAAGCCTAAGAACACTGGTTCCAATCTCCAGCGGTTCCAAGCCCCAGGTCCCACATTTAGCCAGATGCAAAGTGACACAAGGGTGCAATGCCACACTTGACCACAGGGGGCACACACATCTGAATTTCGTTCTCAGCAGCTGAGAGGCTGCTGGCGCACCCATCTCTTGTCTGTCTCCCTCTCCCCCTCTCTCTGTCTGTCTCTCTCTAAAAAAATAAAAAATAAAAGTTTTTTTTTTTTTAAAGAAAACAAAAAAACCTGGGTCCTTAGGCTTTGCAAGCAAGCACCTTAACCACTAAGCAATCTCTCCAGCCCTGAGCTTACATTCTCAAATTCAACATATCAATTGAATGAAATAAGGTATGATCACATGTTTCTTAATTGTTTCCAAAACTACCTATCGTTGGAGCGAATGTCATATTTTCAAATCAGATAGTTCTGTTTTTAACAATTAATTTAAAAGTCATAACATTAGTCACATGGAAGATAGGTGGAAACAATTTTGTCCTTGGAGGAACATGACAGACATCAGTAGTGGTAAGGTTATTAAGATTTGATGATAGTGTTTTACTAGTTTAATAGAAATACCCACCTCCCCCACTATGGTTTATATGGCTCCTGAACTCCTAGAATCCTAATAAGATCAATTTGAAAGATGCAAATGTTACAGTGTTCATCTACTTACCATTATGACCTTGACACTGGTAGTGTCTAGGGGAAGCTACTATTGATATGTGCAACATTAGATTTCATGACCAATGTTACAGTATAGCTACAAAACAAACAAACAAACAAACAAACAAACAAACAAACAAACAAACAAGAAAAAAACTATAGAATAAATTCCAGGCTTCTCTGAACAAAATCTTACAGTATATACACCTGGATATTTATGTGTGTGTGTTTAAAAGTACAAACACACAAACTTCTGCATCTAAAATTTCACTCAAAATATTTGAGTGGCTTAATAAACACATGGTAAACTAAGTTTTGAAGAGCTGATTTTTTCTAATAACAAATCCAGTAGATACAATAAAGTTTCTTGATAATGTAAAGTATTTCCTAGTGACATTTTAAAGTGTAAGCTGCCATCACATTTGATGAGAGATAAAGAATGAAAGAAGTTGACATTTCTGAATTATTTCTAATCATAAATAAAATAAAATTTGGTGTTTAATATCTGGGGACCACATGAGACACATTATATACAATAGAAGCACTCACAATAAAGTAGTTCTCATTACTGCAAGCAGTTTAGGTAACGAAGGTGTGCAGGGCACAGAGAGACTCTGAATAGGGGGTGCTGGAGTAAGGAAGCTTTAAATACTCCAGAGAAAAGCACTAAGGAACTAAATGCAGCTAGATAAGAACAGAGTAGGAAACTGTTGACCAAGTGGGCAAGAAAAGATCATACAAAGACTGTAAAAGAATGTGACATTTCTTATTTAATGACTGAAAAGAATGAGGATATTTTCCAATCTGTGAAAAAAGGAAAGACCATATGAGCTAAACACCATTATTAAATCCATCCTGTGTGAACAAATAAAGAAAAAGATAAAACTATGTGAAGAGTGAAGTGCAAGGAGATCACAGATAATATGAAGCCAATTAAAATACAACACATAGAAGAAATATTATTGCATTGGTATTAATTTTTAATGGTGCAGTAGTTTAATAATTTAATGAAAGTATGAGGATTAATGATATATTATCTTCAAAGCCTTTTAGAAAAAAGGTATTATACAAGTCTAAAATCTGACTATTATATTTTAACAATATACATTCTCATTCTGAAGTATATTTGAGGAACTGTAATTAATCATTAAAGGTTTAACTCTATTATCATTCAATGATTCATACAGAATTTGGAACTACTCAACATTCTTTACAACTAACCATGGAAAAAAGCACCTGATGCCATTAAGAAAAATATCTGCAAGAGGTCACTAATATGTTAACTCAAATTTCTTACCATGTCCGTAGCAGGTCAGCTTTAAATAGGATTATTGAAGTCTGTCTGTGAGGCTGTAAGCATGCAGAGGTCTTTTTAGTATCAGACACTCTTGATAAAGTATATATGTGGGAGGGGAGGTTTTATGCGGGGTGGGGCAGGGCACAAGCAGACATTCTTCCCATAAGGGATATGAGTTTTTATGATCCAACAAGCCTCATATTAGGGGCTCCAATGTTACACATTCTGGGAATGAGAATGGGCAATCAGAAGCTGTATCTCTGATCCATGCTCTTTCAGGGACTGCTTCACAGCTTGGAGCATGACTTCTGCAAACATACTGAGAGGAAGCAATGAGGTAAAAGCACTCTTTACGGCAAGGTGATTTCTTGGAACACAGCTTGGTTAAGAAAGGGACTGAGGAAAAAAAAAAAAGAAAGGGACTGGGGTGGAAAAGTACATTAAATTATTAGGCATTACTTTTTTAATTGATGGAGAAGATTTCTCATTGTAATGTTGGACACCAATAAACTTTGAGTGAGTGAAGTTTCAGTTTCCTAAGAAATCTGAAAGCCTGTTTGTTGTGTTAGTTAAATAAGCCTGTTAATTTTATTTTTGCTAAGCATGCGGATTTTTCTGTCTTTAGTCAATAATAACCAGTTACTGGATTTGGGAAGGATGGGAATGGCAGAAACAGCTGCATAGTTCTCACACTTCTCTGAATCCTCGAATAAAAATAGGCAGATTAACAGCATGGTAAAACTAGAAACCTATGAATAACACTTACGGAAAATCTAGGTGACAAGATATCCCCATGTTCCCCCCAAAGACAAGAGTCTAATAAAAACTATTGCCAGCTGACAAGACTAAGGGTAATTTGCACATTTTGAGAGAGAGGACAGGAAATTCATAGGTTCACTATAGGTTCTAAGAATTTCAGAATAATCCAGTTTGATGGGTTAGTTTGAGAATAACTGAAACTAGAAGTGACTATGTGTTCAGTAGTATGGGTGTGCAAAGCCAGGTGCATCTTATAACACACATGTCATATAATTGTAGCATGAGAGTCCCAAGCCAGCTGTATCGTATAGCAATGGGTCACTCAATTACCACTAGTATGGGAGCCCAAGCCAGCTGCATCTTATAGTACATTTGTAAGTGGCAATATTTGCCCTCCATTTCATAGTACTGACATAACAGGGTTCCACACTAGAGAAAAGAGTGTAGAAAAGAATCAAATCTCTCCTAGATATTTACAATGGATATTATGAGAGATTTTTGATATAAAAATTCAACAAGGGAAAGTCCATGAAATGAAGTAAGAGAAACTTCCATGAAATCTTGGAAAGCGAATATATATATTAAGCTTTATATATATTATATATATATATATTATATATTATATATATAATTATAATATAATTATAATATAATATAATAATTATATAATAATAATATAATATAATATAATAAATAATATAAAAAATATATTTTATATAATAATGAATTTATATAACTAAATAATTTATTATATATTGCATAGTGAAAATAAATATATAACTAATGAACTAACTAAATATTTATTAAGTTGCAGGGGAATAAAGGGAGAGAGACAGACACAGAAAGACACAATGGACAGATGGACAGACCAGGGACCTTTGCTGCTGCCAATGAAATCAAGATGCATGCACCACTTTCTGCATTTGGCTTTATGTGGGCACTAAGGAATTGAACCCAGGCCAGCAGGTTTTGCAAGCAAGTGCACTAACCACCTCTCCAGCCCACACCTTATATTTTGGTTCACTGGCAAAATAAACAAAATGAGGCACCTCTGCTTTGAAATTTAATTTAGGATCTCTCTCTTTCTTAGTATTTGGGAAGAGCAATTTCATACTCAAAAATATATAAGAAGCTTTGAATAGTAAATGGGATACTTCATAGAGCTAAGACTACCAGCATCTGAGAAAAAATTGAGGTGGGGGGGGTGGGCTGGAGAGATGACTCAGCAGTTAAGGCACTAGTCTACAAAGCCTAATGACCTTTTTGATTCCCAGTATCCACATAAAGCCAGATGCACAGAGTGGCAAATTCATCTGGAGCTTATTTGCAGTGACTAGAGGCCTTCTCTCTCCCTACCTCTATCTGCCTTTTCCCCTCTCTAAATAAATATATTTTTTTAAGATGGGGAATAGCTGTAGAGGTTGCTTAGTAGTTAAAGACACTTGCTTGCAAAGTCTTTTCTACTCTGCCATATTCTCACTAGGTTAAACTGAAATATCTGACACTGCAAACAAAACAAATGATTCTATCTATGAATTTCTTTTATCAGGTATTTTGTCACTATCATGAGAAGTCTGATTGACACAGACAATTGGCAACAGGAATAGGGCTGTTACTAAGGCTATTGGTCCATGTTTTTGAGACACCTTTAGATCTGGCTGAGAGACATTTGGAAATATTTGGAGAAGTAGGCTAGAGGAAGCATAATGCATTGTAGCAGAGCTGAATGTGAGATTTTGAGAGTAGCTCAGACCAGAATTCCAATAAGAATGTACAAAGAAAAGACTGCTCATGATGTTTCAGATAGGGAAAAGGACTGTAATTAGAATTGGAGCATTGGTATTAGAATGCTGTAGAAAAATAAAATACATTTTTGTCCATAATCTGAGATTTTTATTGTTGTTGTTGTTTTGTTTTGTTTTTTGAGGCAAGTTCTCACTGTAGCTCAGGCTGACCTGAAATTCACTATTTATTCTCAGGGTTGCCTCAAACTCACAACGATCCTCCTACCTCTGCCTCCCCAGTGCTGAGATTAAAGGTGTGTGTCACCATGCCCAGCTTGAGATGTTTTAAGATACTGAATTTGAAGGGATGGACAAATTAATTTGGTGGAGTATATTTAAAACAGATCAATATTCAAGCTATGACATTGGTATTGCTGCTTTTAGCCAGGTTTATAGAGAGAACAAAAAGAAAGGAGAATACATAAAAAAAAAATGTAGTTTCCTAAAAATAAACACATAAATAAATAAAAGCAGTTGAAGACTAGGACAGCATGGCTGCTGAAGGGATAAGAACCATTACAAAGAAGTCAATATTTCATATCAGGACATTAGGAATGATACCATGAGGTCACCTTGGGTATTGGCCAAACCTTTCCCAATACAGACTCCAGATATAAAATTGTATACTCATTTGAAACATATTTCTTTGAGAGGAGAATACCTCTGGGTTACTCTGTAGACACAGGAATATCTCAAAAGCTGTGTCCCATGTTCAACCACCCAGGCACTCCTGGTGGTCATTGGGAGTTCAGTTACTTCAGTAGTTCATGGAAGAACTTTACCTCATCTAGATGAGAATGGCTAAGCACACACACATGATACAAGAGCTGTGATAAAGAAGTTTTTCCTACATTTCAGAGGGTCATAAGGTAATGCATTGTAAGGGTATTGGAATCATTGTACAGGTATTAGAAGCATTGTAAGGGTAGTGAGCTTATTATGCAAGAATTATGACATGGAAGCTTCTCCCCATGTTTCACAGGGTCATGAGGCAATTCACTGTAAGTGTATTTGATTCTTTGTAGTGTCCCTGAAGTTGATGTGTGAAGAAATGATAGTCAAGCCAGTGGTGCAGGAAAAACCTTGATGCCAACAAGGAATGGCAGCTGGGGAAAAATAGCAGGCTACAAACAAAACCAGTTTATAATACAGACAATGTGCACTGGAAAACTTCAAGATTTTATGGTTGCTGGAGCGCAAGTCCTGAGTACTGTTATTGTGGGACATGGAGTGACAAGATGTAATGTTTTCCCTAATGGCTTTGTGTACCAGACACCTTCAGGTTCACTGACATGAACTTCTAGACCAGGCATAGTTATGGAGGAAGGGATATTTATTGAAGCTTATAGGTCCAGGAGAAGTTCCATAATGGCAGAAGAAGCTGGCCTGCTTCACAGGACCAGTCATGAGAAAGAGAAAGCCAAAAGACAAAGCCAAAAGCCAAAAAGCCAAAAGCCAAAAGCCACACAGCATAGCACACCTCAGGAACTCCAGCTAGGCACACTTTGCATATCTTTAGAATGGAATCTCAAATCTCAAACCCACTACCACACTTTAAGATCTGCCCAGTGATACTGCTTCCAGCCAGGTAGATGCAGATACAAATTGCAAACTAATAAAACAATATATTGGGGGCCATATATTCATACTACCACATTCTGCCCCTGGCCCCCAATAGATTCATAACCATCACACATAAATTGTATTCAGTCCAATTTCAAAGGTCCCTATGGTCTTGACCAACTTAAGATAGTGAGTCCTGTAAAATCAAACAAGTTAAATACTTTCAAAATATAAAGGCACAGAGTAAACATTTTCAACTGGTATAAAGCATAGTAAGGAGAGATTAGAACAATGCAAAATTCACCACTATCAAGCAATCATCAAAGTTCTGCAGTTCAAGTTCAATATAACCAGAGACTGACAGTCTGCAGGTTTTCCAATTCTGCCCCTTCAGCTGGGCAGAGTAGCCATGGAAAACTTCCATCCCATGCCAACAGTGCACTCCATGGTAACCCTTGCACAGTCCAGGTATATCCAAAACATCTTTAGGTCTCCATGCAAACTACAGTCCATTTTCCAAAGGCTCTTAAGCCTATCAGGGCATCATACCTTGCCTCATGCCACATCTCAGCAGCAGCTCCTGGAACCATGTGCAATTCATGACCACTCCAAGCTTCCTAAATTCATGCTTCCTAAATTAATAACAGGTGTGTAGGACACAGTCATATTCTTGATTCGGGGATAAAATAAATCATAACCTTGAAAAGCAAGTTCCTTCTCTGTTCATCAACTCATTCCCCAAAGGGTTTGCATTTCTAGCAGTCTTTTCTCAAGCGTCTTCTCCATTGTTTTAATGTAAAGCAGTTGGGCCATCTTCTTTAAGATTGCTAATGTGTTTCACAATAGCAGCTTCAGCAACCTAAAACCAGTCTCAATGCCTATAATTTTAACTTTCTTGAGGTTTTCCAACTTAAAATCTTGAATCTCTCAGTGCAATATCTTTAGCCAAGCACATCAGTCAATTACAAATTTAACTGTGATCAAACTCTCTGAGCCTGGGCAGCAGAAAGTAGCCATCCCTTATGCCAGTAGCCATGTTCCAACAAAGTCCTCTGCAGTCTTTCCTTCCCCTTATAATGCTCATAAGCCAAGCCTCGAAATTCAATACTGTCTGCACTTAGCATTCTCAAACTCTCATCAGAATAGTCCATAAAACTTGGCTTACTAATCCAGAAGGCATCTTCAGTTGCAAACCTCAAGTCCATGCCCATTCCGATAAAACAAAAGTTCCAAAAGACTAACATCCACATGGTCAGGTTCATCTCAGCCCACTCCTCAGTACAACCTCTGTAGCAGACAGCTTCAGATTTGCTGAAATGAAGTTCCAGACCAGGCACAGTTATGGAGGAAGGGATTTATTGAAGCTTATAGATCCAGGGGAAGTCCCATAAGGGCAAAAGAAGCTGGCCTGTCTTCACAGGACCAAACACAGAAAGCAAAGCCACAAGCCAAAAGCCACGCAGTATAGCACACCTCAGGAACTCCATCTAGGCACACTTTGCATATCTTTAGAATGGAATCTCAAATTTCAAACCCACCACCACACTTTAAGATCCACCTAGGGACATTGGCTCCAGCCAGGTGGATGCAGATGTTGGGCTCTGCCCGGTGTGAAGCCGAGTGGTTAGCCCAGCCAATCTTGGCCTATTCCCGGTAAGGCCTAGTCGAGCCTGAGTACCTGCCCTTGACTCAGCACCTAAGCTGAAACTGCCTCCACCCAGCTGCTGCTGACGTGATGAAATACTGTTGGCCCTTATACCTTTCTCTCATCCCCTCTTCCCACCCCCTTCCTCAAAGTATATTGGCCCTTATACCTTTCTCTCATCCCCTCTTCCCACCCCCTTCCTCAAAGTATTGGCCCTATACCTTTCTCTCATCCCCTTCCCCCCCCTTCCTCAAAACACATAAATATCTCCCCGACAATAAACGACGAGTTTCGCTTTAGACGTTTCTCCGCGACTCAATGTGGTTTTCTTTTCCCGGTGATTTGGGGAGGTTTGAGTTGCCGACACCTGTCTTCTCGCTCAGCCTCAAGAGAGAAACGGCTGGCCCGGCTCTCTCTCTTTTTTGCTCTACCTGCCGGTGGTGAGGGAAAAAGCCCTGGCATTTTGGCGCCCAGACGTGGGGCACAACAACCACTGCCCCATGTGAGGACGTATGAGGATTCAAAACGGACTACGGACTGCTGACGGACGAAGAAAAAATTCAACATTAAGCTGACGAGCTAATCGGACTGCTGACGGGTGTATCCTCATAAGTAATGAGGTAATCTTCATATTTAATATTCTACCTTTACTTCTATAATCTGTGCTTACTTCAACTTCCTTTCTCTTTCCTTCCATTTCCGGTTTGCCGCCATTTCTAAACGAGTACGTTCATGGCGGACACACCACGTGGACCCGACCTAAAGGAGACTTTAAACGCTTTGCCTCCTCATTTAAATAAAAACTCCGTCCCAAACTTCAACATCTCTTGTTCTTTTCTCTTTCCTCTCATTTTTGGGTTTCCGACAGACTGCTTCTGCGGTGCCGCCATTTTTGTCCTGCCCCGATTTGAATGGGGGCGCCATCTTAGAAACACCACGTGGGCAGACCTAAAAACGAAACTCACCACGTGGGTAGAGACTCACCACGTGGACAAACCTAAAAGAAACTCACCACGTGGGTAGACCTAAAAGAAAACTCACCACGTGGACAAACCTAGAGGAGGCTCACCACGTGGGCAAACCTGGAGAACTCTCAAAGTGTCCTGCCCCTCATTGGAGTGGGGGCGCCATCTTAGAAAAATTCTACAACATGTTTAGCTACTTTTTGGGACCTTGTGCTTGTGTTGTATTCTTATGCATTACTGTTACCCTGATGTTAAAGATACTCTTCCCTCAACTTTATAACATGGGACAATCCTTATCTAAGCTAAATCCTGCCTTAGGGTCACTACAGATTCTACTCAAAAGTAAAGGCCTTAATCTATCTGATAATCAGGCCCTCCAGATATGGGGCTATTTACTCAAGATTGCTCCCTGGTTGCCGGAGAGTAATCTTTTTGACTGGGACACCTGGGATAAAATTGAAGATCTGATAAAAAAAGCTCAGATAGAAAAAGGGGAGATCCACCCTTTGGAGGCCCTCCCGGCTGTGTTGGCCTTAAAGGGCTGTTTTCCACCTCAGCCTCCGAGGTCGAAAGGCGACACCCCTGACCCAGGAAGGGACAGAGAGCAATCTCAGCCCCTCGGCCCAGCCTGAGTCCTCAGATTCACCCCTAAATCCTTTTGAGAGTGCCCTCAGCCCTCTAAAGGTCCATCGCCTCCAGATCCCCCTACTAATCCATTTCTGAGCGCCTCTGCCCCTCCGCCCTACCATGGGGAGGACGGCCCCGGGGGAAGAATAGTCGATCTCTTCCCTGTTAACGTTAATCCTGACGGTAACCGCCCTGCAGCCTGGTATCCTTGGGAAGCTCACAATTTAAAAGATCTTAAAAAGGCTGTCTCAGAGGACGGGCCTAACTCCCCCTGGGCAGAGACCATCCTTCAGGGTTTAGTTCATTATCATTGTACCACTCAAGATTGGAAGAACCTTGCTAAAGCTGTTCTCTCTGGCTCGCAGTACATAAAATGGTGTGCTTTTTTTCAGGATGAGTGTCGCCTTCAAGCTGAGCGAAACCAAGTCGCTCAGCCCCCAGTACCAATCACCTTTGGAATGCTCTCGGCACTGCTGACCAGTTCTCTACCGGTCTTCAGCAGGCTGCCATTCCTGATCCATATCGAGATCAAAATCGGGCTTTGGGAATGGCTGCATGGAAAAAGTTAGAGGAGGGCCCCTCTGAACCCCCATTACAGGAGTCACCCAAAAGTCCGGTGAGGATTTGGCCACTTTCATAGAGAGAGTCGAAAAAAAGCCTACAAAGAAAGTTCCCCGGCCCCCTGCGAGACCAATTTGCAAAAATGCTGGTCTGGGAAGGCATGACAGGCGATCATAAGTTGGCCTGCGCTGGACTCAAGGACCGCTCTATGAGTAGATGGGTTGTAGCCACCCAAGATGTAGGGTCCCCTCTCATCAGATCAAAGTTATGACATCAGCCTTACAGGCTTCTCGCCGTGAGGACATGGCTGCACTAGAATGTGCACTCCAACAGGTCTCAGGGGAGGGGACAATCTTGCTTTGGGTGCGGCAAAGAGGGTCATTTTAAAAGGAATGCCCCAATAGGAAAAGCACCCCAATAACTCCCTCAACCCCTAACTTGCCCCGCACGCCATGTCCTCGATGCAAAAAGGGACTTCACTGGGCCAGAGATTGCAAATCCAAGTTTAGCCTTCATGGTGAACCTTTAAACTTCCCAGGGGCTATCCCCAGCCCCGTTAAATAAGGGGAAAAAGGTAATCAAAACACACTGGACTGTGCCTTTGACACCCGGACTTAGACCAAAAATGAACCTAACAGTCGGTGGAAAAACTTTCAAATTTCTCATCGACACTGGGGCTGACCGTACTGTGATAAGAAAAGAGGAGGTCCCTCCCTCCTGGCAGTTAGTCCCGGGTCCACCCCCTACTGGGTGTGGGCGGACAATCTACGTCATGGGAAACTGCTAACTGGCAGACCTGGATTGACCCTGACAATAATAGTGGGGAGGTGCGCCCTCTAGTGGTGTCAGGCCTAACAGCCAACCTCCTAGGCCAGGATATACTTGGGGAAGCTGAGGCTTATATTACTACTAATCATAGGGCTTTCTGTGAAGATAGACTTGACCAGAAAGAAAATAAACAGTTTAAGGAAGGAGGGACCTACCATCCTAACTATAGAGATGATCCTCATTTTGAAAAAATTAAACAAAAACATTCTCAGGTTCACCCCCCAATCCTAAGGGCCACTGCTCACCCCCAGTTCCTAAGATTCAATGGGTGCCTGGGGACCCCGATGGGTCGAGCAGTGGCCTATACCTACCCCTAAACTAAAACAACTTCATATACTCGTTAAACAACAATTGGCTTCAGGACATGTGCGACCTTCAACAAGTCCTTGGAACTCTCCGGTTTTTATTATAAAGAAGCCTAATGGCTCTTGGAGACTTTTACATGATTTGAGAAAAATAAATGAGAGAATGATAGCTTTTGGGACCCCCCAGAGAGGGCTCCCTTGGATTCCAGCCATTCCCAACACCCATTACTTAACCATTATCGATATTAAAGATTGTTTTTTTCTCTATTCCATTACATCCAGATGATATAGAAAAATTTGCATTCTCCATACCCTCAACAAACTTTCATGGACCAGACCTAAGGTTTGAATGGACCGTCTTACCTCAAGGCATGGCTAACAGCCCCCCCATTTGTCAATATTACATGTCTCATATCTTTTCTTCCTTGATTAATCATCCTAACATTTTATTCTACATTTATATGGATGATATTATTTTAGGTCATTCCAACCCATCTGATCTCCAAGACCTTACTGCTAAATGCCTTGCCATTTTACAGGCCAATGATTTTAAAGTGGCTCCAGAAAAGGTACAGACTGCCTCTCCCTTCAAGATTTTGGGCTCCAGGTTATCTCTTGATACTGTTTCTCCTGTCAAACCCCAGCTCCATATTCAAAAATCCTATACTTTGCCTCAACTCCAAAAGGTGCTGGGAGAAATTAATTGGATGAGGCCCTGGATACCCATAACTACTGAGGAACTGTCCCCTTTATTTGACCTCTTAAAGGGTCTTACTCTCTCCTCTCAGATAACCTTGCCCTCATCATGAACAAATTCTACATAAGGTACAACGGGCCATTGATGCTGCTGTCCTAAAGAGGTTTGATCCTAACTTACCTATCTCCCTTTGTATTTTCTCTGGAGAAACATTATGCACTGCGCTGTTGGCCCAGGAAGGAGAACCCATCCAATGGATTCACCTCTCCCTTGGTGGAGTCCCCAGAGTTTACTCTATAACTAACCAGATTGCAGACTGCATTATAAAGGGCAGGGACACCTCTGTCCGATTGTTTGGCACGGAGCCTCATGTCATTGTCACCCCCTTTAAGGTAACAGACTTCAATTGGCTTCAGAGAAATAACAACAGGGTTGCTATGGCCCTCGAGGGGTTTCTGGGTATAATTGATTGTCACTATGGTCCTTATAAATGGATAAGCTCCTTCTCTAGGTTGGAATGGAGACCCCCCAGACTTTTTTTATCTAAACCCAACCCTGATTTCCTTACCGTATTCACTGATGGGGGGCACTTGGGAGCTTCCCTAGTTGTTTACCCTCCCCTAAGGAGGGGAGAAAAATCTATACCCATAAAGTCTATCTCCCATGAGGTCACAGGATCAGCACATGCTGGGGAAAAAACTAAACATGCTATTAGCCATATGCTTCAATGCTTTGCCACCCTTGGATTGCCAGATCAAATCAAAACCGATAATGGTCCCTGCTTCATAAGCAAAACTTTTATAGATTTCCTCCAAACCTGGAAAATCTCACTTTCCACAGGCATCCCATATAACCCAAGGCCAAGCCATCGTGGAAAGATATCATCAAACTCTCAAATCTCAATTACAAAAACAAAAGGGGGAATCTCTACCCCCACATGACCAACTAAAAAAGGCATTATTAACCCTAAATATTTTAAATTTTTCTAAAGAAGATAGACACTTGTCCCCTTTTCAAAAACATTGGACCTCAGCTGTCACCTACAGCTCCATCTGGGTCAAATGGAGGGACCCATTAACTGGGGCCTGGAGGGGACCAGACCCCCTCCTCACAGCAGGGAGAGGATTTGGATGTGTCTTTCCTCAAGAGGAAAAAAGACCTATTTGGGTACCGACAAGAGACTTAAAATATTTACCCCAACAAGGGGATGATAATAATCAATCTTCCAGGGAGTATCACACCCCTGAGAACTATGCCTCTATTTCTTCCCCAGGAACAACTGAAGGTATGGATGCTACTAGACCTAAATGAAGCCAGAAAAGCTCCAGAGAGATTTACAAAAGAGGAGTCGGGACTCCTAAGACAACCTGCTGTAGACGAGCTTACATGGCTTTTTATTCCACCTTCTCCTCCCTTGGACCCCTCCTTCTTCTTGCTCTTTACCCTACCATCTCCCTCCCCCTAAACCCCTCCTTCTTCTTATCCTCACTCTCGGGCCCTGTGTAATTAATAAGATTACACAATTCATTCACCAACAGCTTGAGGCAATTAAACTTCATCAGGCCAAGGCACCACAGGTTTGCGACTCAAAGACAATGGCTTTTCCACTTACTGGCTATCCACCTAACATCCCTCCCCGGCCCTCCATCGAACCAACACAGACTGAGGCAACCTAAGACAGGGCGTGGAGTGGTCAACGGGCTAGAGGCATAGTGCCCAGAGACGGGTAAGGTTCCCAGAGGGGAACAACCTAGGACAGGGACTATGCCATCCACCGTTCTTACAAAAACAAAAGGGGGAGATGTTGGGCTCTGCCCGGTGTGAAGCCGAGTGGTTAGCCCAGCCAATCTTGGCCTATTCCCGGTAAGGCCTAGTCGAGCCTGAGTACCTGCCCTTGACTCAGCACCTAAGCTGAAACTGCCTCCACCCAGCTGCTGCTGACGTGATGAAATACTGTTGGCCCTTATACCTTTCTCTCATCCCCTCTTCCCACCCCCTTCCTCAAAGTATATTGGCCCTTATACCTTTCTCTCATCCCCTCTTCCCACCCCCTTCCTCAAAGTATTGGCCCTTATACCTTTCTCTCATCCCCTCTTCCCGCCCCCTTCCTCAAAACACATAAATATCTCCCCCGACAATAAACGAGTTTCGCTTTTAGACGTTTCTCCAGCGACTCAATGTGGTTTTCTTTTCCCCGGTGATTTGGGGAGGTTTGAGTTGCCGACACCTGTCTTCTCGCTCAGCCTCAAGAGAGAAACGGCTGGCCCGGCTCTCTCTCTCTTTTGCTCTACCTGCCGGTGGTGAGGGAAAAAAGCCCCGGCATGCAGATACAAACTACACACTAATAAAACACTGAATATATTGGGGGGCATCTATTCAAACTACTACACGTTGGGTCTTGCATTGATCTGAACCTTTCTCTCTTTTTGAGTGGAATGTTTACTCTATGCTCCTGTATGGAATTTGATTTTTATGGTAAAAGGTCTTATAGTTAAGAATTTTCTTTGAGTCTCATAGGAGATTAAATTTTGAACACCTTGAGGACTATTGAGGATGGGGGACTAAAGACATTGTGTATTATGAGTTATGCATAAGCTTTTGGGCAACTAAGTTGGAAGTGTATAGTTTAAGAAGTGTTTGGTGCTCAAGTTGGTAAAAGTGGTTTTGTGATGATACTTAATAGACTGTCAACTTTATGGAATTGAGAACCACCTAGAAATTAATAAAACACACTTCTGCTATGTTTGTTAGAGTGTTTCCAGAAAGGATTATATGGAGGGAGAGCCACTCTGACTTATAATTCTTCTGCTTATAAGAAAAACATATACAAAGGAGGAAAAGAGACATAGTACAGTTATCCTGAAAATAAATAAAGAAAAAAAAGTAAATGTCTAAATTCCCTGTTAGAGAAAAGAGTCTTAGGTGGAAAACTATTAAAAGGGAAGATTTAGTGCTTATAGCTGTCTTGCTTTCAATTCATGATATTAAATGCTGAATTGAATGTCATGTTCACACAGAGGCATCCATTTAACAGGATAAAATGCTGGTATTGTTATTATTAGTATTCCACTCATGTGTGTGGAATGTTTTCTTCTTGGAAAAAATAAATATTTTATACCTATGAAGTACAAACAGAAGAATAGAAGGCTTAAGGGTTTAAGGAAGGTAATTAGATAAAAGATAGGCTGGAGCCTACATTTATCATGACAAATCAATATAAACAACCACCGATTATTTTTGCTATCCCTTCCTTAGATCTGAAATCAGCCCTTTCTTTATAAAACTTCATCTCTTTCTGGTAAAGGTTATTTCAACATCATACCTGGAGTGCAAATGATGCTCCTTGAATTTAGTTACTCTAGCTCACCAGATCACTTCAATAGATAGAACTCAGACATACATCTGTGAAAATAAAATACCTCATGAGTTTTTACTATTTTTTCTGTATTTCCAGTTCATACCAGAATTCCAAGATTTATTATTATTACAAGGCATATCAGAAGTGCTTGACATCAGAAATCTTTCAGATTTTTATTTTTTTCTCAGATGTTCCTGGTCCTAGCTCTATGAAATCTCCCATTTACTATTGAGTTCAGTAGTACTCTTATTTCTATATTTGACTTATTTCCCTTATTTTGAAGTTGACATCCATCTCTGTATTTATTTATTTGCAAGCACATAGAGATAGAGAGAGGAGAGACAGACAGAAATGGATGCCAGGGCCTCCAGCTGCTGCAAACAAACTCTAGGTGAATGTGCCACTTTGTGAATCTGGATTTATGTGGGTACTGGGGAATCAAAACTGGTCCTTAAGTTTTGCAGGCAAGTGCCTTAACTGCTGAGCCATTTCTCCAGATCCAAGAGAAATTTAACAAGAGAGAAGAATAGAGAGAAAGAGAAGCTTTGAACACTTTCATCCACTTAAAATTTGCTGTAGAAGGCTCAGATTCCCTACTAAAATCTCTGCCAGGCAACAGATCTCATGAGTAGAAAGTGTGTGTGTGTGTGTGTGTGTGTGTGTGTGTGTGTGTGTGTGAAAGAAAGAGAGAGAGAGAGAAAGAGAGAGAGAGCGCACACAAGCCAGGCCCATCTGGCTCAAGCTCTTTGTTTATTTCCAATGGGAAAATTTCTACTGTGTATGAATCATGATTTGAAGCACATTTTTGGTGCCCATGGCAAATGGACTAACTATATATCATGGACCTGCCATTACTTCTGCCCCACACAGCATCTCCAGAATTCCACATTTAGCAATGCAAATGATTTCAAAGAATCTTTTCCATCAAGAATTCATTACCTCTTGACTATCAGCATATGATTTTAAAGTTCTTTGAAGATAGCAGAATATGTTTCTTAGTGATTGTGTCAGAGAGTTAAAAACTGTTACTAGCCTGGTGTGGTGGCCCACACCTTTAATCCCAGCACTTGGGAGGCAGAAGTAGTAGGATCAGGATAAGTTTGAGGCTGCCCTGAGACTACATAGTGAATTCCAGGTCAGCCTGGACTATAGTGAAA
This sequence comes from Orientallactaga sibirica, assembly GCA_036365145.1. Taxonomy (NCBI): domain Eukaryota; kingdom Metazoa; phylum Chordata; class Mammalia; order Rodentia; family Dipodidae; genus Orientallactaga; species Orientallactaga sibirica. The sequence goes on along the minus strand of JAEOAD010000004.1, from coordinate 54,396,269 downwards.
AGCTTTTAACAAATTGGAAAATTGTTGCTCATTAGGTTAGATTCAGACTTTTTTTTTTTCTTTCCTGCATGAACATGATACAACAGCTCTATTTTGCTGTACTTAAAATGAAAGTTAAGGCTCATTAAACTAGTTAAATATTACTTGCTATCCTGAAAGGCTTCAGGTTGTCCTTTGGAAAGATATTATTCTTATGTTTACCCAATGTGCCACATCACTAGTTTCATAACTTAACTGGACCTATAATTTTCCACATAATCACTTGTTCAGTTAATGAGAAATGGCAATCATATTATACTTCAGTTCCCTTCAGAACTATTAAATTCACCATCAGTGAATTATTACTAATAAAATTTATTCATGGTAATCTACTTTACATCTTCATTAAATGCTTAGAGGCTATTTTTAATATATATGCATTTTCATAATAGGCTATTTATAAATCCTTTGTTAAATGTTTATACACTAGTTCCAAAATTTTAGTGTAGCTTAAATCTATTTGTAGAGTGTTTTCATAATTTTAAAATACTTGTGCCTATTATTTTCAATCTCAAATACCCAGAAAATATGGAATTTGATAAGAAAGATCAGACATGCTAGATTTCACTAGATGTGGCAATTTTAAAAAAAGGAGACATCTTCAATATTATAGTCTAAACAATTTGAACTGAAGGTTAAAGGTTAGAGTTCAATTTAACAAGATGAAAATTTGATCTTGGTGCTCAAAAGTATTGTATAGTTTTACCAATATTTATCTGTAAAAGCATTGCATAGAGAAATGTCATTTTCAAAAAGTCAAGTCCTTTTAAAATAAAGGACAGTAAAACATCCATATGTTTGGATGATAAACATCACTAAATATTATTGTTGTAGCTAATGATTGTCATAAGCAAAACATTATCTGTGGCATTTACAAACAACTAGATTTACATGCAGTGCCCCCTCCTTTCTGTCAGGATATTGAAGCATCTCAGCTGTCATATCACACTATGCACAGAATTTCACACTTTATCATTTTAGTACAATCAATGAAATATTGTACCTCAAATGATATTACCCATTAAATTGCTTATAATAGGATAAAACTAATTGCAACAATTATACCATGATAATCTTTCAAACAGTGCATTGTAGATGTGATAGGAGAGAACTTGACATGCATTCCAATATTGTAAGGAAAGAAGTCAGATTCCTAATTAAATTATTATTCATGGTTTTAAGCACGGCGTCTATAATTTTCCTTTCTCTCCGAGAACTATGGTCTTGCATGCATTCATCTCTGTTTTGGCAGGCACCTCTCTTAATTTTTTATCATAGTAGTGTCTCCCTCAAAACACTCACTTGGAGATTACCTCTTCCACATAACCCTTTTTAGTCCGCAATGACAATAATAATTTTGTCTCAATAGTTTTCAAATTAGATTATATGTTCCCTAAGAAGTCTGGTTTGATTGAACTTTGGAAATGTAAGGTTATTCCATTGTTCTAGCTGTCAGTAGGGACTCCATAAACACTCTGAAGGGGAGTGAAGACCTGAAATATGATCTGAAGTATAGAGATGTGTTAAAAATTAAAATTTGTTTGTAAGTTAAGGTAAATAGTAGTCATAGATATACCAATCATTTACAATATCTCATTTGATCCCTATTTTAAAAAGCCATGATTTCGGCTGGAGAGATGGCTTAGCAGTTAAGGCACTTGCTGAAAAGCCTAAGGACCCATGTTCAATTCTCCAGGTCCCACACAAGACAGGTACACAAGGTGATGCAAGTTCTCAAGGTTGCACATGGGCACAAAATGTCGCATGTGTCTGGAGTTCGACTACAGTGACTGGAGGTCCTGGTGTGCCAATTCTCTCTCTCTCTCTCTCTCTTCTTGCCCTTGCGTGGAAAAGGCTAGGGCTATAGAAATGGCTTAGTGGTTATGGTGCTGGTCTACAAGGCCAAAAGACCCAGGTTCGATTCCCCAGGACCCACGTAAGCCAGACGCACAAGGTGACACATACATCTAGAGTTTGTTTGCAGTGGCTGAAGGCCCTGGTTTGCCCATATTCTCTCTCTCCCTCTTTCTCTCCCATCTCTCTCTTCTGTTTCACTCTCAAGATAAAAATAAATATATTTTTTAAAAAGGCTAGTCTGTTGCCTTAAAGAAAAAAAAAACCATGATTCATTACTATCCTCATATTATGTTTGAATCATCTGAATTACTATAAGCTTAATGAATGAGAAGAATGAGACATAGTATTAAAATCCAACAATATAACTGGCTGAATGCAACCTTTATACTTCACTTCCCCAAATGAATATAGTCACATGACTCAGGAGATTTAAGCATTATGTGCTTAGAGGATATGAAATTTGAAATGTCAGAGGAGGAAATGATTTTATAAACATATCTCTATTATTATTATTATTATTATAAATAAAATATTATACTTTAATAAAACAAATTTGATATGACATTGATATTTAACACAGACAAGATTAAACATGATATATAGTGTCTATGTGGCTGCAATGTCTTACCTTTAAAAGAAATAGAGAACCATAAACTATAACATCTAAATTTAACTGGACAATTTGGCCTGTGACTAAAATTGACTTTTTCAAGATAGGCTTATCTGTCTCCATAGTCAAAACTTCACTATAAAAATAACAAAGATCCTTTGAAATACTGACTCTATTTTCTTTTAGCTAAAATTTCTTGTACTTCTGAGATACCATGCATGATCTTAATAAAATTATAGATATAGTAAAAGAGCTTTAGCCAAATAATTGGCCTGGACCTTTCTTAGATAAAAGAGCAAGAAAATAATAAATATTAAATAAATTAAATACAATAAAAAAATAAATTTTAAAAACTTTTTTATTAATATGGAAAATATGGAAGATTCAATAATATTGGCTTATAGAAATATTGTGATTTCTATTATTCAAATACATTTAAAGTGATATAATAAAAATTATAATATTAACATACAACTATAAGTGAAAATCTATTCATAACAGATAACAGGTTGTGGTAATATTGTTCAGAGAACAAATAAAGATTTAGATATCCTGTCATGCTTCTCCAGCCAATTAAATTATGTCTGACATTGATTAAATCACATATATCCTATTTTTCAGTTCCCTTAGAGAAATATACCTACTTCCTATGTAGGCAGGTGTTGATAAAATTGAATACTAAAAGGAACAGAATAATGGCAAAACATTAGTTTTACTTTAATGTGTTTGATAACAATAATGAAAAAGTCAATTAATGAAACAATCCAATTATTGAAATTTTGGGGAAAGTTATTATGGGCATTATTGTTTTTTTCTCTCATGAGTTTAAACTGCCTTGACATTCAACATATGGTTGTATAGAAGTTATAGTCTATGATTACTGGGTTGTATGAGTTCAAGGGGAAAGTTGGGATCAACATTTCAGAATATTTGTCTTTTTATTACTTTTAAATAGGAGATTCAAGTGTCCACAGCCTCAGCTAGTTAGACTTTCTCTCTCCAGCTCTAGAAAACAGGAAAAGAACCCTACTGTGCAATGGGAGAGCCATTTTCTTTCTATTTCCTTATGCAGGTTCCCTGCTGCAGTGAGTCTGAGTGTTAACCAGCTGTCTCCACAGGAACCCCAATTGGCTTTTCTAGTGATTGAAGACAAAATGGCTTTACAGCCAGACAGTATGCAATGTCACCAAAAACATGCCCGGATACCTTTTCTCTCTGCGTGTTCTCAATCAAATTCTTATCTAAAATATAGTTGTCAATGCATAATGAATGCACATAAAGTTCATTAAGAATTCTCACTTTAAAAAAAATCTATGTTTTAGTAAAATAAGAAAGGTAAAATGTAAAATAATTGAGTTATATTTCTTAGTACTTTTATAGAATTTCTAACTATGAATTGGGGCATATTTTTATAAATCATCATTATTTTATAATTTTTGTGCATGTGTGTGTGGTGCTAGAAAGTGAACCCAGGATTTCAAGCATTCAAAACATGCTCTGTACTATGGAGCTGTATTGCCAGGCCTTAAGTCAGAATGTGTATATAATTAGGTCTTATATTATTCATATAAATTCCCCCACTAGAAAAACATATTTAAATCATATTATGCTCAAGAAGTGACAATATATTTCATAATATCCACAAAACTTATCCTAACTTAAATAATTACAAACTGCATAATGTTATGTAATATCCCAGCAGACAGTGTTGTACTTTTAATGCATGCCTTTTTAGCAATCGAAAACACATGTCTTCATGTAGAAAGCACAGATACCTGTTTAAGTGAAAACAGGTATGAGGTGTCACAATCAAAATTATTTTAACTAAGTACCAGTTTGTTCAACTGAAAGGTGTAATGGTGATTTTATTATCCTCATGGCTCTGCTTAAGTAGAAAGGATGCAAAAATAGGAAGACTGGACTAGTATACAAGATTGGCCTTTTCAGAACAATAAACAAACAAGGTGGGTTCAAGCCATGAGCTTTGTGCTTCACTATTGAATTATGTACCAGCAGATGATGTTGTTTCTTCTGGCATAAGGTTGTTATAGTCTAAACTGTGGAAGTGATGCATGGACCTATGGGTATTGGTGCAGATAAGATCCTCCTCGTTATCCAAGGACTGAGATAACAGAATGCTCTATCTTTTGAATGATTGGCAAATCTCAAACAGCTTCAGATTTTTATTTGGCCTTTGCTGATCTAACATCTCCCTTACTCACTCACAGGAAGAGCCAGCAAAAGGTCACTCTTTTAATAATGAAGTTAGCACTTTTTTCTTTTCAGTGAATTTTAGGACCAAATTTAAAACAACAACAACAACAAAAAAAATGCACTTCACTTAAGTTTAAACATTTGAAACCAACTGTTAAGTGGTGACTCCAGCTGGAACATTCATGATACAGTAAAATTAGAACGTTGGAAAGAAAACACTCCACACAAATGTACTTGATTTAAAAGTCAGACTTCACATTTCAAGGATTCTGATATTTCAGATGAGCTTCTGCTGTGCTTACCCACAGTGGTACACTTTCAAGTCACACAAGAGTGCTCGACTAAATGTAAAATCTTTTGTGTTCCCAATTTTCAGATAGGAAGACTTAAGGGGCTTCAGTGGAGACTGCAGCTTTGCAGCAATGGGATGGTTCAGTCAACCTTGCAAACCTTGGAAACATATTTAATGCTTCAGCCTTCACCCTACATAATTTCAGGAAATTAGAACTTCATAAAATTGAGAAAGTGGGTGTGCAGGGGGGACACGATGATCTCTTTAAATGGCATCAGTAATGATATCAATGATCTTGATGATGAGCGATGATATCCTCATAGAAAGAATTCCTATGTTCAATAGCTTCTGGGTACTTTGCGTGCCTGATTAGTTCTCCCCAAAAAATCCTGTGCTAGGCATCTCTGCTGTTCCCATCTCACAGATAAAGTGAGTAAAGTTCCAAAGTGTTAAGTAACCTGACAAGGTCATATCTAATTTACGGCAGAGCCCAGTTGAGAGCTCACATATGCCTTATTACTCCAGTGTTTTATTCTCAATCATCCAGATATATAGAATGATCAGAGGTGGTTATACTCCTCCAAAAATATATCGCTGTTTCTTTCATCTATGTGATATGCTTTGTTTTTTTAATCACTGAAGAGAACAGAGCTTTTGTTACATACTTTTCTGTAATTGTCTCCACTCAAAGGGAAGTTGTGTCACCCACCTGTGAAACACAGCGGCCTATAGGAGGGAGAAGGCTTGGGATAATGCTGGTTCACATAGGAAATACATTTTCAAAATGTTTAAAATGGCCTCTCATGCTTAAAAAGTAATAATCATAGTCAGAGGTTGGTCTAGCCATTTTAATCTACACTTTGTTTTTTCAGAGTGTGTTACTGAGACCTTTAATGAACACAGTTGGAGTGGGGAGCATTCTCTTTCTGAAAGCAGGAACATCCCCAGTTCCATGGTGCTCCCTAACAGCACACTAGAATATGCAAGGACAAAGCTTAGTATTGTATCTTTTCCCAGTTCATTTTTTCCTACAATTGTTTCACATTCATAGAATGTCATTCTTTTCTTTATATTTAGAAATCAGCACAAACTAATCCAATAGCTATGAAATGCCTAACTGCTTTCAGTTTGCTTGTTTGTTTGTTTTTTATCTAAGCTATATACCTGAAGTGATATGCAGGAACTACATGGATATTCCTTTGTGCTTGAGAGAGCAGGCCCAGAATTTATAAATTTAAAAATGACACCCAGATACTGAGGGCCATTAACCTTTAAGAGGGAAATTAGTATTATCAGTTAGTAATGGCTAAATTAAAATATTCAAAACAAAACTGGAGAATATGAATTAACCTTTATCATATACTACATAGTAGACACTTTAACTGTAATTAAAAAGTAATTTAAGTAAAAATGTAAATATTCCAGGAGAAATGTTTTGTGATAATTACATACTTGACTTTCCTGTATTGAAGAAAGATGATCAACTACATCTTTTGTGTCTAAAAACATAAATGTTTCTATGAATAACAACACGATGAACAAGGTGAAGATGAAGGAGGTGAGGAAGAACTATGACTAACTTGAACATAAAAAAATGCATAATGGTTAGTCAAAAGAGGGAAAGATATGTGGTACACAGTGGACGCTGATTGGTGAAATCATGTTGCACATCTGACACAGTGTCTTCCATCTCCTCTCCCCCTCGTGGACAGACTGCCAGAATCTTGTGATTCTTCAGCCAGTGTGCAGTGTTCACTTCCCTGGCCTTAAATCTAGCCTTCTTCTTTGCCAAGATATGCACTGTGAGGCTTTCTGAACTCTTTACATACCACAAATCTTACTTCTCAGTTACATCTCTCCCTGCCTTATTTGAAATGACAACTTCCCATCCACTTCTCCATTTCTTTTGTTAATCTTAGTTTTCTTCTAAAATCATTAATTTTCAAATGCAATATCCTATTTTTTCATTTAATATACTGTGCTGCCTTCTATATTTAAGATTCACAGGGTATGAACTTTTATTTTGCTTAATCTGGGAGATCCTATAGCATAGAATAGGAATTTAGCAATTATTATTTGAAAGAAAATATAAGAAAGTTTATAGGGATTAGGGTGTGGGTCTTAAGAACAAAGGATTCAAAGAGATTTAAGAAAATCACTAAAGCATTAACATAGCCCAGAAGAAGAACAAAATGTTAAAATCCATGTGCAGGCCAATGAGGAAGAAACGAGAGTAGGGAAAGAAGTAAGAACAATGAAATCAGGAAGGATTAATTTCTGAAAGAACTGAACACGTAAATAGGTCTAGAGGCATAAGTAGCATAATTAGCCCCCTGTGTATGAGAACAGCTTGTCCTGTCCCTTAAGACATGATCAAAGGGAAGGATGGACAGGGATAAAGATGAAGGTTTAAATTGAGACACGTGAAGAGGTGGAAAATCATCTCCAAAGTCATTTACTAAGAGTGAAAAGAACTAGACACAAAATGGAAGAGTTATTACATGGAATATCAGAATAATTGCTAGACATGTTTCGATGGATTTGGCAGTGAGCATTTTGCCACATTTTATCCTCTATGCACCTATAAAGAATATATATATACCCAATACCCTCTGGGAGAAACAAACAAAAACAACACTACAGACACCATAAAAGGGGAAAGGGAGACCAGAGTGGTATTCTGACTGTTAGGACAGCCATATGTACAAACTAAGGATATCTATGGAATCACCTGATCCTGGTTCCTATACCTAGCATGGCAGTACATAGTAGATATTAATATAAAGGATTGCACTTATTGCCACCATTTAAAGAGGCACACAAATGACAGAATCAAAGTTACAGTTCACTTTAGAGTAGTTGGGAGGTGGCATGCCAGAGATCATTACTGAACTTGTAGCTAGCCCTCATCTGCTCTAGGATCCCAAATGTTTATCCAAAATGCAACATAAGAATGATATAAGTACCAAACTCATAGCAATGACTAAGTGGAGTAAAGTCTAATTATAGAGAAAAATATAGCAATTAAAACCATAAATTTAAGAAAAAATATCTAAAATAATATTTGGCTCAGAATAAACACTACATGTGTTACATTTAAAAGAAATAATAAAACATAGGGCTTGAGAGATGGCTTGGCAGTTAAGGTGCTTGCCTAAAAAGCCAAAGGATCCCAATTCAGTTCCCCATTTCTCATGTAAAGCCAGATGCACACGATGGCACATGCGTCTGGTGTTCGTTTTTAGTGACTGGAGGCCCTGGTGCACCCATTGTGTGTCTCTCCCTCTGCTTTTCTTTCTCTCTCATAAATAAATAAATAAATAAATAAATAAATAAATAAATAATAACAAAATAAAAATAATGTAATGGTATCTCTGGGTTCAGATGCTCATTCTTGGCTTTATTTATTTATTTATTTATTTATTTATTTTTAAACAAAACTCTGAACATGGAATCTTCAAATCTGATTGCTTATATGGAGAGAATCAACTTTGTACTTCTAAGCTTTACATTCAGGTTTCACCACATGTTGCTTCCCAGCTTCCTTGCAGTCAGTTATATTTATCTATACTTCTTCCAACAAGGCCAAGGCACAGGGAGCCTTTGCTATTGTCTCATACTTTAAGAGGGGCTGCTACTCAGCTTTGGCTAACTTTTGTAATTTGTGAATGAATGTCTAAGGCAACCAGATCTTCCCAGTGATCAAGAGATGCTGCAGACTCTGACCTTTTAATGTGAAATTTATAGATTTTAAAAATTTAACCCAGGAGCAGGAGAGATGGTTCAGCAGTGAAAGGCACTTGTTTGCAAAGCCAGTAGGCCTGGGTTTGATATGTCAATACCCACATAAAGCCACATACACAAAGTGGCACATGTGTCTGGTGTTTGTTTGCAGAGACAGAAAGCTCTGGCATATCCGTTCTCTCTTTCTTTCTCTTTTTATCTTTCTATCAAATAAATAAAATAAGATAAAATAAAATAAAATAAAAAAGTAAAATAAACATTTGATACAAATTCTCTTAAAGTATTATTGGTCAGAGTACATTTGTTATGACCTGAAAATCACTGTTTTGGTGTACTTTATGTTCAGGTGATAAACCTCTTCTGTCACTGCAATTCAATATCCCCCGAAAAAAGTCACCTGTAAGAATTAAAATAATTATTATTCTTTGTAGCAGACAGCTTCAGGTTCGCTGAGATGAACTTCCAGACCAGGCACAGTTATGGAAGAAGGGATATTATTTATTGAAGCTTACAGATCCAGGGGAAGTTCCATAAAGGCAGGAAAAGCAGCCTGCTTTCGCAGGGTCAAACAGAGAGAGAGAAACCAACCAGCCACCACTGCACACAGAGCAAAACTACAGCCAAAAAGTCACACAGCACACTTCAGGAACTCCTGCTAGGCACATTTGCATATCTTTACAATGGAATCTCAAATCCACACCTTAAGACCAGCCCCCAGTGACATTGCCTTTAGCAAGGTGATTGCAGATGCAAACTTTAACTAGTAAAACACTGAATATATTGGGGGACATATATTCAAACTACCACATTCTTTTCAAAATACAGGTGCACTTTGCAGGACCAAAAAAATGTACGTATATATATATATATATATATATATATATATATATATATATATATGTCTAATAATAACAAAGAAGACTATAGAATGACAGGTGGAAACCACGAGACAAGAGGGTAGAGTTTTCCAGGGGAAGTATAGCTTATCTGATATTCTTGGTCTTGTTTTATTTAGTGCATGCCCCCTGGGTTGAATATATTCCTAGAGCAATAATCCCGAAGTCATTTCTGGACCTTCTATGTCAGCAGAGACTTTGAAAGGTTCTATATTTTTAGAATGCTTTCACTGAGGCTGCTATCGCCACCACTGAACCATTAGTTGTAGGCTTTTTTAGGAAGGCATTGGAAACAGTCTCTAAGCAGTGATCCCTTAATGCAGTGTCCACAGGAGGACTGGCTGGTTCTCTGGGAAGAAAACTATACTTCTGATTTACATGCCTCAATGGACACAGGATCTGGCACACACTAGACCATTGCTTTGTCATCTAGCTGGAGTCTGAGCATGTTGCATAAAGGAAGCAAACCCGGCTAGCAGGTTCAACTTGCTGACTGTGATTTCCAAAACTGTCCCCAAATTAATAAAGCCAAGATTAAAAATAAATAAAGAGTGCTGACAAAGTTGCTCAATGTATAAGACACTTGCTATGAATTCATAAGTACCTGAATTTGAATCCCCAGGATCTATGCCAATTGGAAACGGTGGTCAGCCTCTGTAATCACAGAATATCTACAATGAGAAGGGAGCAGAGCCTGGAGAATCTCTGGAAGCCTGCCAGCTGGCTAGCCTCATGAAAACAGCAGCAAATAATGACAGACCATTTATAAAACGAGGTGGAAGGTGAAGACCATCACCAGAAGTTGTCTTCTGATTCAGTTATATATACAAGAGTGCCCACACACTCAGCAGCAGACACACACATACACACGGAGCAAATAAAAAGAAAGCCAGTACACATTTAAAGGATTTTCCCAGAATGTTGTTCCATCAAAGTCATATAATTGTGCCCCTCTTTCACTTACATTCTGCATTTTCAGTAACAGGTTTCAAAGGGAATTTTGATCATATATTTTTCTCTGATAAGAAAAACTTCTAAGCTACTTTGTGCCTATGCAATCACACAGGACATTTTCCTAATTCCCAAAAGTCATGTTTCTCTTTGATAGTTAACATAACTCAAAAGTGGGAAAGGGGGAAATATGCTCTTGACTTAGAAGTTAGGCAGCCAGACAATGTTCTAAATGCTTCACACAGAAAATGTGTTCTTGTTCCTGTACAAGGAGAAGCACACTATAGAGGATTCAGTTCCTGCAGTGAAACAGCTTTACAATAGCTATTACCTTCAAAGGCAAAGGGAATAGAAAGAAATAAAATGGAAGAGACTGAACCACATGAACAAAAACCGGCAAAAAGTAATAAATATGAACAAATTTGAAAGGGTAAAGAGCAAGTAGTTAATGACAGGAGAGTAGCTGCCTCCTCCTATCTTCCCATCTGCCTTTGTCCCTTTCCACTCTGTGCACTTAGGCTGTTGTTTTCTCTTTGTAGATTCCCAACAGGGATGCTGTACTTTCACCGAAGTGTGTGTGGCCTTCATGTGCAAGATTCTTCCTAAGGTATTTCAAAGGATTCATTCATTGACTATAGTGTAGCCCTTCTCCTCGTAATTTGTAGATAGCAAATTCTTCAGAATTTAACAGCAATTGGAGCAATTTTAATGCCAGCTAATAAAAATATATTTTTAAGATGTAAAAAATGTCCCTTTGGGGTTGGATAGATGGCTTAGCAGTTAAAGCACTGTGGTGGTGTCATTCAGGTGTCCCCCATAAACTTAAGTGTTCTGAATGCTAGTCTCCCCAGCTGATGGCAATTGGAAATTAAAGCCTCCTGGATGTGGTGTATTGTTGGGGGCGGGCTTATGGGTATTATAGCCGGCTTCCCCTTGCCAGTGTTTGGCACACTCTCCGGTTGCTGTTGTCCACCTTATGTTGACCAGACGGTGATGTCCACCCTCTGCTCACGCCACCATTTTTCCTGCCATCATGGAGCTTCCCCCTCGAGCCTGTAAGCCAAAATAAACCTCTTTTTTCCCATAAGCTTCTTTTAGTCAGGTGATTTCTGCCAGCAATGCGAACCTGACTGCAACAGGAGCCTACCTGCTAAGCCTAAGAACCACGATTCCAGTCTTCAGGTCCCACGTTTAGCCAGATGCAGTGATGCAAGGGCGCAATGTTGTGCTTGCCCACAAGGGGGCGAGCATCCAGAGTTCATTCACAGCAGCTGCGAGGCTGCTGGCCCACCCATCTCTGTCTTCCTCTCCCTCTCTCTCTGTCTCTCTCTGTGTCTCTCTCAAAAAAAAAAAAAAGTCCCTTTGCTGTGTACTTTCCTTCAAATGTCTAGGAATACTTAGTCGGGTTCTCTATAAGAATTACTCCTGGGCTGGAGAGATGGCTTAGCAGTTAAGGTACATGCCTGCAAAGCATAAGGACTCAGGTTTGATTCTTCAGTTCCCACTTAAGTGAGATGCACAATGGTGGTGCATGCATCAGGATTTCGTTTGCAGTGGCTAGAGGACCTGGTGTGCTCATTCTCACTCTATGTTAAAAAAAAAAAAAAAAAAAAAAAAAAAAAAAGGATTACTCCTATTTTATTTTCTCATCAGTCCCCCACAGCTTATCTCCATTCCAGCAAGTGAATCATTCTCTGGCCCTGGAAAACCACATTCTGCACTCTCTCCACTTACTTTCTCCTTTGGCTTTTCAGAAAAAAAAAAAAAAAAAAAAATGACTGTCTGTGCTGTGCTTACGAAGGATGCAATTAGGAATTGTGTCAATTTGGAATTTAATTAGAGTGATCTTTTATTTTTACAAAATGTTTAAATGTTTATATTTGTGTTTTGTGTGTGTGTGTGTACACACACACCATGGTCTCCTGTCACTGCAAACAAATGCTAGATGCTTAGCCACTTTTTGCATTTGGCTTTACATGGGAGCTGTGGAATCAAACCAGGAACAGCTGGCTTTGCAAGCAAGTGTCTTTAAGCATGGAATCATCTCTCCAGGCTCCACAGAGTGGATTTTAAAAGAAAGTACTATAGGATAAATGGAAACATTCTTCTTAAAATGCTCTTTAAGTAAGTTAGTTTGTATTTTCTAGACCTGAACTTCTCAAACTCTGTGTTACAATATGGAACAATGTGGGGATCATGAAAACTTTGACAACAAGGTCTGAGGGGATAGCTCAGCACTTAAAGGAACTAACTTGCAAAGCTGCCAGTCCAGGGTTCAATACCCCAGTACCCATGTAAAGCCAGATGGAAAAAGTGACTCATGAATCTAGAGTAATAAAAGGCCTGCACACCCACTCTCACTCTCTCCACCCTTTCTTTCACTTTGTTCACAAATAAAGAAAATATTTAAAGAAATTGTCAACAGTAAAAGTCTGGATATTTAGTCCCTCATAGATGAAGAATTGTGTTAAAATGGCTCCTGACTAGTAATACTCGTCCCATCTTTCTATCATCCCTCATTGCTCTTTTGCTTGTCTTTCAAGTTCGTAATATCTGGCTATCCCTCCTGAGTGTCCTTGCCACTCAGAAAAATTGTGTGATAGGGTTCTCAATGACAAGGTTTCCCCTAACATGTTTTGCTATAGAAAAAGCACAGTCTTGTAAGCACCTGACCATCCTGTCACCTGAAAGCAGCAGCCAGAACTGTGATTGCCAAGCTGGGGTCTGCTGACTCTGATCTCACTTTTTAAGCTCATATGAGACATAATCTTTCAAAAAATAGTAAATGGTTAATAAGTGAATTAATGTTTTTCTAAGTATAAAAATTAGAATACATTGCATTAAACAGTGTTTTTCCTTAGATGTTTGGCTTGCCTTCATCATCATTAACAAATTAAATATATATTTTTCATTAAAATAATTAAATATGTAATAATTAAAGCAATACATTCAACTACCATACTATGTGTCTATATACAACCTTCCAGTTTTCAGCTGCCTTCAGTAATCTATACATTGATTTTATGAGTAATCACTGAACTAGCATAAGTGACTTTTATGTAACTATTCAAACTTGGCTTACATAAGATTACTCTTGAATGCACTTCCAGTTCTTATCTTGAAATATTGTCATAAAATTCTAAGCACTGGGAAAGTTATGGATAATACTGCCATCAGTTTTGCTCACAACAGCCAACGATGAGGCATAGCCTGCCTAGCTGATATTTTCAGGCATAGAGAGCAGATTTCTTATCATCTCTTTGTCTCAAAATTTGCCTTTCTAGGGCTGGAGAGATAGATGTCTTAGTGGTTAATACACTTGGCTGAAGCCTAAGGACCCAGGTTCGATTCTTCAGTAACCATGTAAGCCAGATGCACACAAGGTGGCACATGAACTCTGGAGGTAGTTTGCAGTGGCTATAGGCTCTGCATGCCCCTTCTCTATATCTGCCTTTCTCTCATGGACATATGTATAGGAAATTCTGTACTAAACCTATAGCCAGAGTTCTTTTAACTTTTTTTTAAATGAAACTTGTCAACAATTCAAATAGTAATCTCTTCAGTTCATATACTCTAACACAAGGCAATTCAAGGGATACCAATTTGATTCTTTATGTTGTAAAATGATACTAGAAAAATGTTAAAAAGAATTTCCATACTTAAATCATTATGCTTCTTTATATAATGTTTGAAAGCACAGTAAAAAGAAATCCTGTAATTCATAGAATATAATAATCCTGAATCTGATCTAGGGTTCTCCAGTTAGCATTTGTCAAAATAGTGGGTGTAGCAACATGTAAAGTGAAAAGGTGGTGATGTTGTGTGTTTAGAACCTAGGTTGCAGTGGTCACATAATACAAAATGGGTAAATGGCAAAGGAGAAAGGAAGTGGAGAGAGTGCAGAATGTGGTTTGCCAGGGCCAGAGAATGATTCACTTGCTGGAATGGAGATGAGCTTTGGGGGACTGATGAGATCCACAAGGTGGCACATGCACTTGGAGTTCATTTGCAGTGGCTGGAGGCCCCGGTGTGCCTATTCTCTCTCTCTCCCCCTCTTTATCTCTCTCACACACAAACAAATAAAAATTAAACAAACATTAAAGTGAAAAGATTTTCTTCTCTCTCTCCCTCTGTTTGCAAATAAATCAGTAAATTAAAAACAACAACAGTTAAGGCACTTGCCTACAAAGCCAAAGGACCCAGGTTCAATTCTTCAAGACCCAGGTAAACCAGATGCATGAGCCAGCACAAACATCTGGAGTTCATTTGCAGTAGCTGTAGGCCCTGGCACACCCATTCTCTCTTTCTCTCTCAAATAAATAAATAAAATTTCAAAAAAGAATAAAATGCTTTAATGGACATTCAAAACTTTAGAAATTCAGAACACCAATATTTGATTTTAAAATATCATGCCATATTTAGCTAATTTTTACTGGGATTAAAGAAAAAAAACAAGTTATTTTGGTGTGTTGGTGTGTCTGTGTGTCTCTCTCTCTGTGTGTATAAAATGTGTGATGTTCTGTGTGATGTGATATGGGTATAATTCTTGCCCATGCATATGACCTTTGTGCATGTGTGTGGAGAAATGTCAGGTGTTCTTCTCTTTTTGCTCATCTGTCTTTTTTCTTGAGACAGAGTTTCTCACTCAATCAAGAGCTGCTGTTTTCACCATCTATTTTTTAGCAAGTCCCAGTGATTCTTCAGCTTCCATTTCTGCAGGAATGGGCTTACATATGTTCTTAGTCATGCTCAGCTGTTTATGTGGGTGGTGGAGAATCAACGTCAGGGATCTCAGACCCTCATGTTTGTGCATCACATTCTCTGAACTCCTGAGCCATCTCTCAAATTCCAACAATGCAATTTTAACATGCCAATCTGCAATTCTCACGTGTGTTTTCACATCAGCATCACCCTATAGTCATACAGAGCACTGGTTTCAATGGCCATCATTATCTAAAATGGGATCTGTAGCATACAGCTTCAGGTTGCTGAGATTAACTTCCAAACCAGGCAAAGTTATGGAAGAAGGGATTTATTGGATATAGAGGGGAAGTTCCATAATGTCAAAAGAAGCCAGGCCCCCTTTTCCAGGTCCAAGCATACAGAGAAAATCCACAAGCCAAAACTCAGAAGCCACACCATACAGCACACTTAGGCACTCTAGGTAAAGCTCAGGCACTTTGCCTATCTTTAGAAATCCAAATCCACCACCACACTCTAAGGCTGGACCCTAAAATCCACCCACATTGAAACCTCCTCCAGCCAGGTGGCTAAAGATCTAAACTACAAACTGTAATAAAATCCTGAACATATTGTGGGCCATCCATTCAAACTACCCCAAGTTGCTTGCAAAAACTCCATATAATTATCATCAGAGTTTTGTGAAAATTTAACTACACTATATTCAATAATGGATATGTTTTATCTATTTGTGAGTAGACTTGGTTTTGGAAATAGTCAGAAGTCATTTAGAGTCCACTGTGGGGAACATGATACAAACAAAGCAGAACTCATACATTTTTTCATCAGAAAGTGATGTAATTGGAACATAATGAACCTCTCCTTTGTCCGACTGCCCAAATAAAAGTTCTCTAGAAGAACTTTCAAAATTAGACTACGAGATATATTTTGGTATCCTAGTATAAGATAATTATGATATAACATAAATATGGTATTTTGTTGTGCTTTTACTTCATTTGTAGTATGTAACCTTGATTATTGTTTAAAGTATACCAGCCTATTTTTATAATAAATATATACAGAATTTATAATTAAATATTTATCTCTTTTTGTTCTCTAATTCTTTTAGTTTAAAATGTTTCTGATTTTGTATAGGGGCACCTGTATATTTGCTTTCTAAATATATCATACTAACTACGTACATAAGTAAACTTTATGTCCATAGTTGTTATAAAGCAACTCAGTTTTAGAGTCAGAGAGTTATACAATTTTTGGGGGGGTGGGGAGAGACACAGAGAGACAGAGAGAGAGGGAGAGGAAGAGGAAGACAGAGATAGGCGCGCCAGCAGCCTCTCAGCTGCTGCAAACGAAATCCAGGTGCATGTGCCCCCTTGTGGTCAAGTGCGGCATTGCACCCCTTTTGCATCTGGCCAAACATGGGACCTGGAGATTGGAACCACTGGAGATTGGAACCAGCATTCTTAGGCTTAGGAGGCAGGCGCCTTAACCGCTAAGCCATCTCGCCAGCCCAAGTTATACAATTTAAAATGCAAAAATGATTTGGAAACAAGGTTTCCCAGCTGTCTTCCAGTCTGATCACATTTTACTTTATTGCAGAAGAAGGCTACATGAGGACCTATGTTATTGTCTTCAGTTAGGCATAAGGGAGATGAAAATATTAGCAAAGACACCTAATGTTCTGGGCCTTTCTACTTATGTCGATGCGAATGAAGTTCTGATTTCCATAATCTGTTTCATCCTAGCTAGGCTTTTATTCAGTGCATTGGTGAGAACTTGCTATCTCAGAATATTGTACAAAATGTTTTATAAAGGGAATATTTGCTTTTTAACATATGTATATGTGTGTCATGCATATGTGGATTCATGTTCACACATGTGTGGGTGCATATATGTGTGGGTATGTGTGCCCATGTATGTGGAGGCCAGAAATTGATGTCCAGTATCTTCCTCCATTGTTCATCTTATTTACTTAGATAGGGTCTCTTACTTGTACCCAGACCTCACTAATATGGTCAGTGTAGCTAGCCTACTTGTCTCAAGTATCCTCTGCCCCTTCCTCTGGAACACTAGGACTTTAGGAGGCCCGTCACTCTCACCAGATGTGAGCTGGGAATCTGAACTCAAGTCCTCATGCTTGTTGAACAATTCCTTTTCCTACTTTATCTAAACCAAAATTTATACTTTCCCTTTTAAGGGAAATATATTAAATCTGCATAAAACATGGCAGACTTGGGTAGGCAGCTTTCAACTACACACATGTTGAATATGTGAGCTGCAGATGGCTTTGCTTGTCCTTAACGATTTAGACTGTGTAAGTCCTAATGTGCCTTATACACAACTGACAATTCAAACTGCTAAGAGATAAAGGAAACTTATGAGAAGACTTGTCCTGCAGGGGACTCATGTCCCATCTTTTTCAAGTACTCATAAAATAACTCTCATCATTTAGGCATGAGGTTTTGTTATGTTTTCAAATGAAACATATTTTGATATTCTAAAAGAACTCCCTGACAATGCAAATAGCAGTTTTTAACAGATGGAGTGAAAACCCTAATTCTTGCAGCTTTGTTTTTCAATAGGAATATGTGGGTTACATACTAAAAACTAAACATGATTTCAACCTACTTACTATCTATTTTTTTGCCATTTTCAATCAACACCCTTGGGTCAATAAAAAAATAAACAAACAAAAATCACAACACATAAGGGATACACCTGAATTTATTATACAATTACATTGTTGTAAATATAGTACCTCAACAAAGAGACATAGAAT
Organism: Orientallactaga sibirica; assembly: GCA_036365145.1. Classification (NCBI taxonomy): domain Eukaryota; kingdom Metazoa; phylum Chordata; class Mammalia; order Rodentia; family Dipodidae; genus Orientallactaga; species Orientallactaga sibirica. Next base: position 54,378,189 of record JAEOAD010000004.1, on the reverse strand, counting down.
TTAATTAAGATAATATAGGTCAGAGGTAGGCCACTTGTCTAATAGGGTGAATTAATGAAGGAAGGGATGGAGAGGGGGAAGAAACAAACAGTGAGAAAGGAAGGAAGGAAGGAAAAAAGGAAGGAAGGAGGGAAGGAAGGAAGAAGGAAAGGGCAATAAGGTAATTTTAGAGTATATCTTGTGACCCTGGTATGATAAAGAATTTTATAACAGAAGTTTAGAAGTGTATATTCAGATCATTTGCTCATTTTCAATGGGCTAACTTGTTTTATTGAATATGCATGAATGTATGTGTGTGTTCATGTGTTTCTGTGTTCATAGTGTGTGTTTTTTAAATTCATATATTCTGTCTATTTTTCTAAATCACATACATAGTAATTCTTACAGAGAAGTAGGAATGAGCTCAAGGTTGAAAACAAAGAAAGGATTAGGAAGGGAAATGCTAATTATTCTGATTTGATAAGTGCACATATGATCATTTGAATGTGGAACGCCCCATATAACCTTATGTGCTTTGAATGTTTTGAACCCCAGTTGGTGACAATTTGGGAGGTGAAGTGTTGATGGAGATGTGTTGCTGGGGGCAGGGTTAGGGGTGTTATAACTCAGATTTCCCCTTGCAGAGCTCAGTTTACTCTCTCACTGCTTTCTGCCAGCTGTTATGGCCAAATGTGATGATCTACCCTCATTCTTTTGCTGTGACAAAACTTCCCCTTGAAACTGGAAGCCAAAATAAACCCTTTTCACATATCATCTTCTTTTGGGGGGGGAGGGTATTTTGTCCTAGCTGCATGAAGATAACTACCACAACAACCTGCTCCACAAGCTTGACAAAATATCACACTGAACCCCATTCTTATGTATAAGTTATACAAGTGAATTGACAAAGTAGAGAGCACAGAGCACGTTAGTTCTGAGGCTAAAGCTATGAGGGCTGTAATTATAACCACAGACTGACAGTGTCAATTCCACTTTCTTATCACTTTCCTCAAAAACTTTGTATTTGCTAAATTAGAATAAGAAATTTTAATAAATGTCGCTCCAGAAATGATGTACAAGATGAGATAGAAAAAGCTATCGATTTTGAAGCTGTAGGTAATAAGAAGCATGATAGCTTGAACCTGTGTAATGTTTCTCTAGTGTAAAACATATTTAATTTGGTAGACCTGTTAGCATAATTAAACATACTGTATGCACATGAGTCATAGCAGGAAAAATAATTTCAGCTATTGTATTATGGTCAGTTTCATTAAAGGAAAGGATACTTTTTAAATTGCCATTTAAAAAAAAACTCTTAATTTTACCTTTTCTTTCATGACTCACTGAAAGTGTGTTTTATTTTTGGAATTTCTTCTGAAAAGCTAAGGTCACATTAGCCAACTTCTTGCTGGTGAACATTTCTTTAATTTGAGCAAGAAAGCTCATAGGCTTAATTTTAGCCATACGATAGTTCCCTCAAGTCAATTGTTTTTGGATTAGAAGATTCTTCAAGTGTTTTTACTGCATGATAAGATTTACTTAAAAATTTGAACTTGATGTTAAAGCAAATCTGCTATTGGTAATATTTATTCCCCTACTTTCACCTCAATTGTAGCTTTTTATAGCAAAAGTATGAAATATGGTGTAGGTCAAACTGCATTGATATAAAGACCTCACCTTTTCCAAACTGTTTTGCAATTTAGAGATAAATAATATATTGTCTTTTTGCCTGTAATTTTATAATGAATATTTTAAAGAAATAATTTATTTGTAAAAATATATAAAGACAAACAGAAGTCCACAATGTTTCATAAACATTTCAGAATTTCAATATATTTTTAAACAATTTTTTTCTATGAACATTATTCTGCATCATTTGAGGCTTAATTACCTAGTACCACTACAAAATAATTGAATTATGAAAAATTTCTAGCATATTCACTTTGAGAAAACAGAGCAAAAATACTGCATATACCAGGCATTCAGCTTATGCAATTATCAAATCAGAGGAATCTTGTCAGTGGAAGCCTCTTCAATTGGCTTTAGAAATTTATTTTTTATTAAAAAAATGTTTTTTCAAGGATAGTGAGGACATGGTTGGTCAAGACTTCTTGACACTGCAAGCAAATTCCAGATGTATGTGTCACTTTGTGCATCAGGCTTTATGTGGGCACTGGGGAATCAAACCTGGGACAGCAGTGTTTGTTGCAAATGCTTTTAACCTCTCAGCTAGCTTCCTGGCCCTTTAATAATTTTTGATAAGTTCTTTGTGACCTTAATAGTTTCCCAATTGCTGATGTGACATTGTGGATTTGCATCCATTTCCTATAGTAGACCTGAATGAAATTAGTTAAATGTCAAGGAAAACTAGTGAATTATAGTGTGAAATAGTATTTCAGGAGCTTAATATAAAACTTGAGAGGATACCTATCACTGTTACCAATAATTAGTACTTATTTTTAGGGCTTGCTCTTCAATATACAAATCAATAGTTTTAAACATGAAAATATGTGTGCATATAGATAATTTCAATTCAGATTCAGGTTTTGATTATACTTATCTACATATATATGTAGATATATATATATATTCTCTTTATCTATTTCCAAAACCAGTTTTTCAAAAACAACTTATTAAACTATGTCCTGGCTATTATAGTACACATGCAATATTCTCAGAAAACACTATAGTAATATTATTTGCCAAGTACAGCTTAAAAACATTTGTTTAATCCAAATGTATGAAGACTTGCTTCTAAAATTTCTTCTAGTAATTTGATAATCCTACTGTTTATATCACAGAAAATGAACAAATGATTTCACTGATGCATATAGAAATACAAAGGAATTAACATGGAGCAAACCAAAAAGAATTGAGTTGGAGAAATCCTAATATCTAATTTCAGACCTTATAATGCTGAACTAATAAAAAATGCTTTTGTTTTTGGGCTGGAGAGATGGCTTAGTGGTTAAGGTGTCTGCCTGCTAAGCCTAAGAACCCATTCCAATCTCCAGGTCCCATGTTTAGCCAGATGCAAAGTGACACAAGGGCGCAATGCTGCACTTGCCCACAAGGGAGCACACACATCTAGATTTCATTCACAGCAGCTGAGAGACTGCTGGCGCACCAATTCTCTATCTGTCTCCCTCTCCCTCTCTCTCTGTCTGTCTCTCTGTGTCTCTCTCCAAAAATAAAAATAAATTTAAAAAATAAAAAAATGCTTTTGTTTTTATCAAAATGATAATCATATGGACCAGTATAGAGTTCAGAGGGAAATCTACATATTATTTGATTTTTTCACAAATTTTTATTTATTTACTTATTAGATACAAAGAAAGGGTGAAAGAGAGAGAGACAGAGAGAGAGAGAGAATGGGCATGCCAGGGCCTCTAGCCACTGCAAATGAACTCCAAATGTATACACCACCATGTGCATCAGGCTTATGTGGGTCCTGGGGAAATCAAGCCTTGAATGGGGGACCCTAGGCTTCACAGACAAGCACTTAACCTCTAAGCCATCTCTCCAGCCCCATATTATTTGATTTTTGAAGCAAGTTCCAATATAAGTCATAGGGAGGCTATTTTTTAAAATGAATTAAACTGCAGTAATCCATTATCTGCACAAAACCAAAATTGTGAACCACATTGTACATATGAAAACTAATACAAAACAGTATCAATACATAAAGACTATGTTTCTAAATTATAAATCTAGCTTTAAAAGGTGCAAACACTAGTACAACTATAAAATGAGCAACAGATTAACATCTTTTAATTCTTAATGTATAAATAAAAATTTATTTATAAATATTGTCTATAAAATACATGTTTGCAAGATATTGCAAAATAAAATGACTACTATTAAAAAGCAAAAGCATAAGATTCTCATCCAGTTCCCAATTCCAGATATGGGTTCCTTTACACTGAGTGGATCTCTTAGTCAATCAGAAAATTATTGGTTACCCACTGAGGCTGTGTGCCACTATTGCACTGGAATAGGGGCAGGGATGAAGGAAAAGAGGGTACCAGCACATGATATAGCCATATGAAACATCTTAATAATCATAATAATAAATAATAATAAATATTTAAAAAGCAAAAACAAATTACCATTAGAAGCAATGTACCAAAAAGAAATCAAGGACTATATTCCATATTAATTTTTAGAAGTTTTATAACCTGCGCCTTGCATGCATATGCACATGAATACACACATCCATAGACCATATATATATATATATATTTAGTGAGCATTGAAATTCACTAATGGTATATAACTATGACCCTGTGATTTGAAAAACCGAAGTCCAATACAACCATTGCTAAGACTGCAAAGCAGTGTGGACTAGTAGTGAATGCGCCATGTTTAAGACATCATTAGATTAATTTGGGAATATTTGGTAAAGTTGAAGCTATGTATATCTATATCTCAGCAATTCTGGTTGTAATTACATTCAATAGAAACCCTTGCATGTGGACAGGAAGGTGTTTCTGTAAGTCTGAAATACTGAAAGTGAAGGGAAAAGGAAAGGAAGAGAATTGGAAGGGGAGAGGAGGGAAGAAGAGGAAGAAGAGATATAAGAAGACAAGGGGAAAATGAAAGAAAGGGGAGTAATGAGAAAAGAGAAAGAGGGAAATACGGAAAGGAGAAAGGGAATGATGAGAACACAGGGATGTCTGTGACATTTTTATATTTACAATGTTTTCTTAATTGTATAAAATGTTGACAAAATTAAAGCAATTGAATTTCTTGAATTGGAAGTGGCAGAGGAACAAATGCTAAACAGCTTTTGGTCCTTAAAAGGCTGACTGGACACACCTCTCCTTGCAGACACCAGGGACTAGTACAATAGGGCAACAGTGCCACCCTGGTGTGGATGAGGCAAGATTCACCAGACATGGGTTGACTCCAGGACATTTAGGCTGTATGTGAAAAGGACAGGTCTATTATTTTTCATTTCTTTAGGAAGTTATTCTCCTGAGCTGATTATAAATTTAAAGCGATCTTAGGAATTGTCCTCATAATGGAATTTGGAAATTAAAAGTTTCCATATTTAAAAAAAAAAAAAAAAAGAGGAAACAAAGTAAAACTGATACTCAGGGACATTTTTTTTCTTTTATAGCTTTCTTCAAATGATACATGTATTTAAGGGTGATGGATACATGTATTTAAGGATAGGTGGAAGGCTTCTCACATTTATTCCGTTACTGGTTGCACATTAAGATGGTTGTTTTTGAAGTCATATGTTAGCAAACATGCAGGTACACTTAAACTGAATGCAATGAATAGGAAGAAAATGGAGATCCAGTGGACTGAATTTCCAAATTTAAAGTCTCTCTGCCTGAGTGCCCTCACTCATAACAGGAGCCTAAACACTCTTGGCATATACCTCAAAGGATTCCTGTAAAGCTTTAAGAACTTGAGACATGAAAATTCCATGGAAGCGCTGTGTGTTTTAATATATCATTCTATAAGCAGAGTAATACTTCTGTTCAGAAGCTGCCAGTCAGAAAAGTGCCAGACCCTCCATCCACACCACCAAGATTGCTCAGAAACTGCCCAGTGAGCCAGATTACCTTCAGAGTATCACATTAATTAAAATTGAATTCATTAAACTGGGCATGGTGGTGCACACCTTTAATCCCAGGCAGAAGTAAGAGGATCACTGTGAGTTCAAGGCCACCCTGAGACTACAGAGTGAATTCCAGGTCAGCCTGAGCCAGAGTGAGACCTTACCTCGAAAAACCAAAAAAAAAAAAAAAAAAAAAAAAAAAAAAAAAAAAAAAAAAAAAGAATTCATTAAATAACACTGGGAATTTGGCATATTGAGGCACAGTGGAACTCTGTTCCTTTTATCTTAGAATATCATGCAAATCCTTAAAGATTAGGGATCCAGAGGGATGACTTAGCAGTTAAGGTGTTTTCCTGCAAAGCCAAAGGACCCAGGTTTGATTCCCCAGGACCCATGTTAACCATGTAAGCGTCTAGAGTTGGTTGCAGTGGCTGGAGGCCCTGGGGTGCCCATTCTCTCTCTCTCTCTCTCTCTGTGTGTGTGTGTGTTAAATAAATAAATTAATTAAATAAATAAATAAAAACTTAAAAAAAAAAAAAAGATTTAGGGATCCAGAGCTGCCCCAGAAGCTCCCTTGGCTCAGGGAACCGTGACTGGCATCACCAGTTCCCACGATCTTGTGACACCATAGATTTAAGATTTAGCCACTAGGTTTCCAGCTCTGTATAAACTAGCTGCTGGTACATCTCAGCTTTCTCCAATTTCCATGTTTAGTCTTTAAACTGATTACTTTTGTCCACTGTGTTAGATTATGACATGGTTCAAAATATTTGTGACCCCTCAACTGACTAAGGTCAGAGTTGATCCTTTGACTGGCTTTGACCACCAGATTGGGACACAAAACCCATCCAAGAAAAAAGGTCCCTTCCTTAATTTTCCTTCAGCCAATAGATCAGGATTTCACTAGGTGAGGGCTATGTCTTCACTCTAGACCAAGAATAAAAATGATAGGGAGCAGAGTGGGAACATAAAAGATGTGTGTAACATGAACAAAAATTAAGTGATGGCTACAGAGAGCCCAGAAAGTTGTAGTGTTATTTCCTGTCACAGTAGCCCTCAGTCTAAGCTATGTCTCACACAAGCCTTTAGCAAATTCTGGCCATTTGTCAAGTCTCCTCTGAGACCTCCTGCCTGCCTCAAAAGAAGGGGCATTGAATCTAGTTATTAAAATCAATTTCATTTTTTGTGAAAAGGAAGTATACAAAGCACAATAAAAGTGCCTAATTGTTATGAAAATGTAATAAGTGCTTCCTTGCTCATTTTACTATGTAGAGCAAAATGAACGTAAATTAATATTAACTGAAATACTACCATGTAATAGGTGTTAAGCTAAGTATATTATTAAGATGTAGATTCTAGGAAGTCTTCTCTCAGAAGGTTCTATATTGGTTTCTATGTTGGATTTATGGCATTCCTTGCTTACATCATAGACATGACTCTTCTCTGGACGTATAGAATATGGCATGCATGACATAGAATGGCTCTTTTCCATTATGTTTCATAAGATCCATAAAGAAATTTTAAAATTAATATGCTGGCCTTTATCTTTATATCATGACCTTTCCATGCTTCTTGGTTAAATGTGCTTTCCTATGAGAAATGATGACAGTCACAGGTAATCTTTGGCGTGATGTTTATATTTGGAAACATTAGGGCATGTCCTTTTTTGTTTGGTATAATTGCATTTTTTTTTCTCCCAGGTGTGGTGGTATTTTTTTTGTTGTTGTTGTACAAAGAGAAATGTCTTTCCCTCTGTGATCGTTCTTTAGTATGAAAGTCCTGCTCCTCAGGAAAGCTGTGCATATGGCACTGTACCTCAGGGGCAGTTTGTTTAAACACAAACTGAGTGCTCTCCATTTTTAAATGTACTTTAAAATACAAGGAATAGGTAATTGATGAATCTTTATTTTAAATTCAAAACCACTGCCTTAAGTATCCAAAGGCAGGGCTTGACACAACCCAATATAAAATTTTATAGCATAAGACATAGTCAACTATGACTAGCTGGCAACATTTTTTTATCAACCGAGGTTTTTAAATTATCAAAATAATTATGTTAGTATGAGAGAGTGTGGAGCTACTGTAAAGAACTCACAAACTAAATCAACAGATTTAGATATTGATGGGAGTTTAAAAACAAGCCTTAAACTTTATATTGTTTTGCAGGTAAGCTGGTATTTGGGGATCTAAAAGCCAATAGAATCTCTGCCTTTAACCCTGGGAGATAGTAAGGCTTACAGTAAATGAGCTGTAAAATAGAAAGAAATGGTTGTCACATTCCCATCCAGACAAAGCTTGATGACAAACCCACCTGTGATCTTGTAGTTGACAGTTGCATTCTTGAGAGGGTCATGGTGGTAACTGAGAGAAGGCCAGTGCTGCTGAATGGTCTCAAGGTCAGGGATAAGTGGGGTACTACATGACTTCTGTGAGCCAATGATTTAGCTATATAGGAATAGACATTTTAGATAGTGTGCATTGGAACTGATGTTGGTGATTAATAATAATAATAAGTAATAATTATATAATATATAATAATATACTACTGCAAAATCTATGTGCTACCCAATGTGAGTCTGTGCAAAGTGTGAAAACTGAGGCCTATCTTTCCTTATCTGGGTCCATTGGAACAACCCCAAAGAGAAGAGACTATATGTGGGCTAAAGTCCTAAACATGAACAGAATGACTTGCTCATGAAATGAAATGGAATCCCATGAAAAAAAAAAAATTCAATTCTAGATAATTAAGCAAAGTTATGCCTTTCCATCAATCATTTCAAGAACTCTAAACACTTTGCTGATTGTTTATGGACTCCAAATATTTTAATGCCTATTGTTTGTGGTACATACCAGGTATGACTTGCATCAGGAGGCAGAGCATTCTGTAGAGGAATGCCTCAAGGTGAGTTGTCCTTGTACAGTAAAGGGAGACAGTGTCACTTGCAAGGAGGTTGCCACTTGGAATTTTCCCAGGAAGTCAACGATCCATTGTGGTTAAGGAACATTTAAACAGCTCTCTTATCACAGGTGAAGTGTGATTTTCTAAGAATAGGAATTACTGTAATTTCTGAGGTAACCAAAGTCACAGAAGGAGAAGTGGGTGTTGGATTGTTGTGGCTATTCCAAGAAAGATAGGGGACATCAAGAAGTACTATCCGAATTTAAAGAATGACAGCCATCGAGAGCTTCTTAAAGGAAAAGAGCTAGACAGGCTATAAGCAGATCCCAAAAGACTGTAGGAGTTCTGTCATTTCTCCAGACCTTAATATAGTGAAAAAGCAAGTTTCACAGACCTAAAATTTGATATATTTAACTTTAATGTAACTTCTCAATGAAGCATGAAGTTTCTTTATTTCTTTGTGTGTGGGGGGGTATGCATGTATGTGTGTTCATGTGTGTGCGTGTGTGTGTGTGTGTGTGTGTGTGTGTGTGTAGGGTACATATGAACACATGTGCATGTGAGGCCAAATGATATATTTGGGTATATTCCTCAGGTTTGCCATATTCCCCTTTTCGAGGCAGTGTTTTTCATTGGCTTGGAGCTCACTGATTAGGCTAGACAGTATGGCCAGCAAGCTGCAAGGTTCCATCTGTCTCTGCCTCTCCAGAGGTAGGATTACAAGTTTCCAGCACCATTCTTTGCATTTATGAAGGTACTGAAGACTGAACTCAGGTCCTTATGCTTGCAAAGTATTTATTGACAACTATCTTTCAGCCCCTTGAAACCCATTTCTACCTTTAAATGGTCATATACCTTGAAGTCAAGTACCCAGAGAAATGGAACTTTGAAATTAGTTTTGGGGAAAAAAAGAAACAACTTGAAAATATTCAACAAAACAGGCTTTTGCTTGGGACTATTTTAATTAGCACAACGATTATCCTATCACATTGTCATGACTGGCATTTAATGAAACGAGACAAAGAGAAGTGACTTATATTTTCTTTGCTCCTATCCAGCCATCTGATAAGGAAAAGCCAGGGCCAGACATTCTTGAGGCCAGAGACTGTATTCTGGATTTACATCAGTTGGCTTTCTCTGCCTTGAGTGACATGGCGACCCAGAGCAATAGATAAGCACTCCTGAGCTTTAAGAGACACTTAGGCGCTAATGGATCTGGTGAGGCCCCTGGTTTGGCTCACAGCTCTGGGCACTGAAAGCAGCCTTGTGACTAACATAAAGTGAAGAGTAATCACTGGAGCAGCTAGAAGACAAAGGCATGACTACAAGGGCAGAGCAAAAGTGAGAGAATGTCAAGCATTCTCAGAATAATTTGAGGAAGGTGAAAGGTTCTGCTGTCACTCGTGTGATAGATAAAACAGACACAGGATTGCATATGTTAAATAAGAGACATTATGGATAAAAAGTGCACAGATGTAAAATGACATTTGAAAATTATGCCCTCAAATTTACTTATTGAACTTAAAGAAAATGATATTAATGATACAAACTCCTAATGATAAGAATAGACTATTCTAAATTAAAAAAAATGACAGGCTGAAACTTTACTCTGAAAGTCAAAACTTTTCTTCCCTCTGACAAATAGCTGCATTGCTGCATTTTCCTGTTTTAGGTGAGAAAGACTAGATATGAGATGGTAACAACATGGCTTTGGAAAATAGGTGGAAAAAAGCAAAGTATCTATTTCATTCTTGGTGCAATGAGATAAAATCATCCTATATTGTTACTTTAAAAAACTTTAAATGCTAAAACCTTCCAGCTATTAATCATATTTTGATGATGATGATGATGATGATGATGATGAATATGTATGCTGAGTTATATGTAGTCAATCCTTGATACTCACAGGGATTAGTTTTAATAGTTCATATAGACATATAACCTAGCAAAGATTCATATTTAATATTAAAAATGGCTTATTATTTAGATATAACCTATGAACATTCTCCAGCATACTTTATCCCTTGATCACTCATAATGTAATATCAGGAATTGCAATGTAAATAGGTGTTGTGCTCTATTGTTAGAGAATCATGGCAAGGAAACTAAATGTCAATACATATATAAGTATTAGTAAAGTTTTTTTTACAGAAACTATAGTTAAGGTAATATATGGAGACAGTATAGAGGGAGGGAAGGAGGGAGAGAGAGAGAGAGAGAGAGAGAAGAGAGAGAGAGAGAATATGCTGTTAGACCTCATTTGTAAAGGCCCCTCCTCCCTCTGTATGCAGCCTTATTTTAAGCAAGCTCCTAATAAATAATCCTCTCTTGATGACTGGCAAGACATCTGTCCCCCAGTTCTTCAGCACACATGAACACAGCCCTTATACATGAAAGTGATCAGTGCCCTAGTTTCACATTTTGGAAAAGGACAAGTTTGCCTCAGTTGATTTCATTTAATCAGGATTCTTCAGAATTTGCTGATGGAGACTTTCTGCCTTAGTCAGGAGGTGTCTGGTCTGGGTAGCTTCCTGCTAAGTTGGCCTGATCTGACCTAGTTCCTCCAAGGGAAAAGAGACCTGAAGGAAGCACTGGTGCTGAGTGGATGGCCGCAGAGCACATGGGCAAGTGCTCAAAATAAAACTCAGTGCCGTTAGGCAATTTCTTCTGAGACAAATCCATAAGATGAAGGTAACTTTAGTTGGGTTTAGAAAAGTTTTAAAAGAACTCTAATTCAATCTTGGTATAGTGAGATAGAATCTTGCTTTGAAAATTATATCATTAATGGCTAACATTCAAATAATTGGTCAAGTTCAGACCATAAGTAAAATAAATGACAATTATGTCAGTAGTTGTAGCAGACAGCTTCAGGTTCGCTGAGATGAACTTCCAGACCAGGCACAGTAATGGAGGAAGGGATATTATTTATTGAAGCTTACAGATCCAGGGGAAGTTCCATAATGGCAGAAGAAGCTGGCCTGCCTTCACAGCAGAGAGAGAAAAAAACCAACCAGGCACACAGCACACAGAGCAAAGCTACAGCCAAGCCACAGCACACTTCAGGAACTCCTGCTGGCACACTTTGCATATCTTTACAATGGAATCTCAAACCTACCACCATACCTTAATATCCGCCCCCAGTGACATTTCCTCTAGCAAGGTGACTGCGGATGCAAACTATAAACTAATAAAACACTGTATATATTGAGGGACATATATTCAAACTACCACAGTAGCCATCTTAATTTCCAACCCTCTCTTGAAACCCTTACATGTACCAGTAGCAGGCTCTACCTAGGCCTGTGCTACCTATGCCAAAGCATAGCGTTGGAATAAGCTCAACACCACTTTCCAGAGTCAAGTCTTGTCTAGCTATATTCTAGACTGGAAGGCCTCCTTCCCATTCTGGAAGAGCTGGCCCTGCCTTTGCTTCTGGTCCTAATCCCCACCTGCCCTCCAATGAGAAACTCAACTTTCCCAAGTTCCCTAAGCCTGGTGTCATTCTGACCATCCTAAAATGCCAAATTCCATCTTATTTGGAGGTGTCAAGATCCCCCATGTTCTAGTATGCTCCTTTAAAAAAAAACAGACTTACTTTTATGCTAATTTTCAAATCCACTACTTAAAACTCATTTGTATACTTGCCCTGTCATCATCCTAACTTTGCTTCTCACCAGTCCCACTCTAGTGTCTATCTTCCAAGCTAACCATACTTCAAATTCCAGAAAAGAGTATTAGGACCACCTCCCAGCTGATATTATTACCAATGGCAACTGTGTAGCCCATTTCTGATGTCACACTCATGAGCCAAGAGATACTGCATCACTATGTTCTTACACACCTTAATATTGACCTGCCCATCTTCTTCACCAGCCATCTGATATCTCTTTTGCCTTCTATCTTTTGCAGCCATGTTTTGGTTTGTTTTTATTTTTGTTCTGTCAGTTTAAATTTCTTCTAACTGTACCAGGAGTACCATCCTGAGCTGTTATAGGTCACTAGGATATTATGCGAGATCTTACGTAAAATAAACATCGTAGATGAGCATCCTCCTTAAAATTTCCCTTAGTCTTCCTCAGATAGAAAGCAGAGCCAGCACTAAAGGCACCCTGGCTCTGACCAAGTTCCTTAGTGAGACCTAATCATTGGAAGAGCTTTTCTTCTGGCTTTAAGAGGTAGTCACAGTCCCAAACCTGCGATTATTTCTCTTCTTAATTCCATTATAAATGCTATGAGGGCAACAGACACATTGAAGCATAGGACTGTATGTAGCGTAAATGATGTAACTATGAGATATGGATGTCAGGACAACAGTGCCTGGGTAAGAAGGGCTAGGTATTAATTGAGACTGATAAAAGCTTAATCATTAAAGCTTTAAACACAGAAGAAATTTAACTGGAGTGCAGAAATTAACCCAGGCAAAAGGAGGTAAGAAGTCCATAAATAAGTGCCCCAAGGGGCCACTATCAAAGATGTACCAAACACGTTGAAGCATGCCAGTAGGTTGGGTGGCTCCAGGGCAGTGATGACTCAATGAGAGATGATAACTCATAATCAAGTCATCTGGGCCAAAGCAGGAGTGTCCAATAGGTGTGCCTGTGTCAGAGGTGGGGAAGAGTGAAAAGATAGTAGGAGCCATTCACAGAGAAATAAAAGATTTACTTTGTATGGCTGGTTGAATGTCCTTGTCTTAGGTAAACCTGTGGTATCTGATAAAGACGATGTTGTTTGGGAGCTAGTTACTTTGTAATTGAAAGGCCATGATGATTACAATGTCTTTTCCAGGCACGTAAGACACTGACAAGGGTGAGAGAGAATATCTGAATTTGCAACATAGAGAGGAAGACTGAGCTGCCCCTCCTGTGTTGGAGGAAGTGAGTTGGTTCTGCAGGTGAGGTTCATGAGCACATCCAATTAATGATACAGGTATGGGATGCAGAAAATAGTATGGGAGACAAATATTTCTTTAAAAAAAAACGGTAGTCTCTCATTAAGGGATTGAAAGAGAATATGGAAACTTGTGGATCAAGTTTGTCAGTGATATGATGGATCTCTGAATCCTGGCCAGATCTTTAGCAGCTACCTGGTAAGATGACAACACTTGACACCTAAGAAGCTCAGCTAGATGATGTTTCTTTTTCCATGACTTTGCTCTGGTCCTTCAATCTGCACTGTCTCATGCTTCCCCTGTTACCTTTTCAGGCCCTGCTAAGTAATCCAAAGTGCTCTAGCTGTGAGAGCCAGTATGAACCTGCAAAGCACTCCCATGCCCATTCTGGAACTGGAAGTTTTGTCATCATTCCAGGAACATGTATTTTGTACTTATTATTTCTTTGAAATTATCTATGAATCTTAAAACAAAACTCTGAACATAAAAATAGCTTCAGAAATATATGATTGTCTAATTGGTATGGCAGTCTTATGGGAAAACTTAATCAGTGCTTTAGGAAGACATGTTTAGATATGTTACCTCATGCCAAACTGATATGCTGGTATTATAGGTAGTATAAATGTCATTATCCAGTAGTTTAAAAAGAAAAAATGAAATCACAGAATCATTTAAAAATAGTTACATATATTCATTATACCATAGACTCTCTTTCAGGAATAATAAAAAAAGCAATCACTACAAGTAGCATGGATACTTAACAACCAAAGACTTGAAAATAATCCAGAGCAATGGGTGTGACAATTTAGAAAGTTATTAACCCCAGAGGAGGTCTGGAGAGAGCAATTTCTAACCAATATCATCATAGTGGAGAAAGGGAAGACCTTTTAGATAAAAAATATGAAAAAAAAAAAAAAACCAGTGGGCACATTCAAAATAAAAATATTAGATGATACAGAATGTCACTTAAGGAAAACTTTACAAATGACAGAACACTAACTGATGATAACGAAGCTTACCTGAGATTTAAAATCAAAATGCAGGGTTTCTATATGTGAAATTCTAAATTCTGATATTCAAAATTAGAGACATGTAAAAATTTTTGTTACTTTGATTGACACTAGTGGAAGCTAGATTTCAGTGGTATAGAACAAAGTTACAATAAATGTAAGAAAGATAGAGTTTAAAGATGTCCTTCAAATGTAAATGTTGCCACTCTCAAATGACAGTTAAATGCATAGTCATAAAAACCTTATCAGGAAATGCATACAAAGAAAAATTATATTTTATAATAGTTCTTTGTATATTTTGCTGGAGTTTGAAAAGAAGATTCAAATTTATGTAGTTAAATACACATGTATCTAAGTCCTGGCAAAATGTATTTATTTCAAGATATTTTCAGATGGAGAGAACAATTTTTCAGCTTCATAACACACATAATGCTTGAGTTCATCAAATTCCAATAATAGCAACAACCATAAGACATTAAAGAGACAGATGAATTTATAAAGAATCAAAAAAGTTAACATCCTTCCACATATATCCCTCTGTCTACAATATTGTGAAATATGTGACAAATATACCTGATGTTTATATCCAAACCATAGAGGATTTATATAGTTCTACCTACTAAATTCAAAATAAATAGTCCTCAAATATAAATTATCAAGTAAAACTTGGTAGCATTTTTATTGTATTAAACAAATGCTAATTCTTGATAGTTAGAGTCTCTAAGATATATAATTGTTGCTAATACAACCTTCTAAAAGGAAGCAAGAGCCTTTTTTATTTTTATTTTTTCTTTATGGTTGTGTTATTGTTCTTAACAGTCACTGTAATTAAGCTCTCCCCAGGCAAACAAGCTTCCCTACCAGGCAGGTATTCCCAGTTCCTCCTAGCTCTAATCACCCTAATCTCACCAACTCTGACCTGACAATTTAAATTCTACACATACAATTTTATTCTAATTTACAGAACTTTTAATTACCATTCTAACCCATGATTCAGGAAAGGAGACTGATGTTTCAAGCCTGCTGACAGTCAGACTCTACTTATCCTGTTGGCTGGCTCCCCCATAAGAAGCAAAACACTTCACAAGAGTCATTAGAGCTTTTGCTCATGATCTTTTACCTGGAGATATTTTTGAAACATAGGTAGCCAAAATACTTAAAGATGCATTGCTCTTGAAAGGCATTAGGTCACAGAAGTTTTAGAACGTTTTTACAGGATTCCTTGACTTAATGTCAATGTGATTAGTAATAGAGCCTCTAGACCACTGTAGACAAAGATAGCATACCAATCATGAAATATGAAGCAACTTGACATAGTCATTTGTCAACTAATACTAAATTCTGCATTTAGCATCATTTACTTACAGAGGCTTACTCACCTCCAAACACCCAATGTTCTGAACCTACCTGCAAATTGACAACTTAAGCATCTCCAACTAAAAACCTTCTAACTAAAGCAGTCATAATTTAAGGAACAACCACAAACTTTAGTAGATTCTTGGACATGATTGTGTAAGCAAATATCCCAAAACAGACTTTCATTCCTTAGTAATTTCAACAAAAATTTCCTTTTTACAAATAATATTATGACCTCTATTGATTTTTCTTAAAGGAGTATTGTTAGAGAAAAAATTTTTTTTCACAAAATAGACTTTCCAAGGGGATGAAATGGATATTATGTATGATAGTATGACACATTACACAATAGTACACCATTTTATAATTACTGAGATGTTTTGCTTTGTCATAAAAACTTTTAAAAGACCATACTTATGTAATTTAGGCATATGGGCAATGTAAATTATAGAAACTACCATTGCTAGGAAGTGAGCTGATTAATGGCAAACTTACTTGCTTTTTAGCAGAGTCATACTTAATATGGCTATAACAATATGTTTGTGATCATTAAACATTAATTTGTCATTGCTGCTTGTTTTTACTAATGACTAATATGGGCAGTTATATAAGAGTTAATATATAAAAATAATTTGAGTTATAGGTCAGAAAGTATTTTTATCCAAAATATTTATAGTGACTCCAGCATCAGTTCATGAGATTCTGTATCCCTTGAGGTTCTCTTTGAAATCCAGGCTTAAATGAACCAGAACACTCAGACTCAAAACTCGTTTCACACTGCCAAACTTTACATGATTTCTGCCTGAAATAATAAATCAAACTTGAAATTTAGCCCAGATTTGTTGAAAACTCTAATTTCATGAAACCACTAAAGTCTTGAAACTATAATGAAACTTGCAATAAACTTCAAGTAAGTAGGGAAATAAGAAATCAGGTAAAATTTCAGTAGATTCACACAATCAAATGGAGCATGCAAGCTGGAGAAATGGCTTAATGGTGTTAATGGTAATTCCATTGCAAATGTGCAAAGGATTCCTGAAGTGTGCCAGGGTAGATTGAAGCTGTCTGCTACAGTAAAGTGGTACCCTTTTGGAAGACCTAAGAAGCCAGAAACACAAGGTGGCACATGGATCTGGGAAGGGAGGACTCATTTACAGATCAAGGTTAAATTTGTAATGGACTGATGTGCTTGGCTGAAGGCCCCTCAAGGTTAAAAGCAACCATTTTTAGGTTACTGGAGCTTTTATTGTCAACGCATTAGCAATCTTAAGGAAGGTGGAAGGAAGGTGGTCTGACTCATTAAAACAATCTCAAATCTCTCTGGAGAAGGAACTGCTTTTGCTTTTCAATAAATAAAATAAATATATTTAATGCATGACTCACATTCCCCATTGATGAGGGTCCCTTTGGAAGAGGGAGGACAGGGAGGAGGATAATGAAGTCAACACTATGAATGTAAAATCAGAATAATATAAATAAAAAATGAATTATTTAAAAAAAGGAGCATGCAATCAGACCATCATCTTTGTTCACCTTCATTTCTGCAAAGAAAAATCATAAGGACAACAGGAATAATTGCCATCAAAATTTTAAATGAGGAGCCAGGTGGGGGCTGGTTGGCTTTTGCTCTCTCTGCCTGGTCCTGTGAAGGGCAAGCCGTTTCTCTTGCCTTTAATCCCCTGGAGCACTTGGCCTGGTCTGGAGGCAGAGGTAGGAGGATCACCATGAGTTCAAGGGTGACCCTGAGACTACATAGTGAATTCCACGTCAGCCTGGGCTAGAGAGAAACCCCACCTCCCTCCCCAAAACAACAACAACAACAAAAATTTTAAATGAGGAAACAAGAAAATCAAAATCAAAAACCCTGAAACAAAAACAAAACAGAAAAGCAAAACAAAACAGAAAAGCAAAACAAAAAAAACAACAAAAACAAAACAAAAAAACAAAAAACAAAAACAAACAAAAACAAACAAAAACTTTAAATGAGGACATTTTATAAATTGAGAACCTGAGTTTCTCATGAAACCTTTCAAAATGGGTGCAGGGGAGATAAAAGTGGTGTGTTAAACTGAGCCTCTGCTTCTCAAATTTCCTGGTTTGCCATATTTTAAATTATCTTGTCTTCAGCCATGGCTAAAACATCTATGTCTCTTTGCTCAAAGGAAAATAAGAATAAAGTCAAAATGTAAATGATGCAGGACAAAATCAAGGCTTGAAGATGCTGGCTCACCTTATTGTATAAAGAAACAGAATTCCCCATAAAATATTTTCAAGGCATTTATTTTCAGAGATCTAAATTTCATTTTAATTTATTAATCCATATACTTAGTTTTGATTAAGCCACTCCATCCCTTTCTATCCCATCTCTTCACTCACTTCTTTTTTCTCCCCCTTGCTTTCTTGTATATCACTGCTTTGACTTTCATACAATTTAAGATCTGCATACTTCTCTACCTTTTTCTCTTGAAGCTTCTTTTTTTATTTATTTATTCATTTGAGAGAGAGAGAGATACAGAAATAGGCAGGTAGAGAGAGAGAATGGGCGCACCAGGGCCTCTAGCCACTGCAGACGAACTCCAGATGCATGCGCTCCCTTATGCATCTGGCTTACGTGGGTCCTGGAGAATCAAGCCTCGAACCGGGATCCTTAGGCTTCACAGGCAAGCGTTTAACCACTAAGCCATCTCTCCAGCCCCCTCTTGAAGCTTCTTTTTAAACTTTAACTCCAGAATTGTAGCTATTTCCATTTAGTAGAGAAGGAACAGGATCATATGATAAGAATAGTCTTAAAACATGTAGCAAAAATAGCCATCTAGTGTGAATAAAAATTGAATGAGAAATTTCTTTCTCTTGTAAAAGCATCTTTGGGACAAAGCTGAAGAGATGGCTCAGTGGTTAAAGGTACTTGCTTGCAATGCCTGCTTGCTTAGGTTTAATTCCCTTCTTATTCAAACAAGTATCTTGTTTGTAATGGCAAAAGACCCTGGAGTGCCACCCCTCACACTGCACACATTCAAATAAGCAAATAAAAATTATATTATAAAAACGTATCTTTGTCTAACTTGTAGTGAGATTTTTGGGAACTGAACACTAGTGAAAGAAGGAAATAACTAAGCAAATCATCAAACATACTGATCCACAGTCACTGAAAGTAATAAAATCCAGAGTCTTAGTTTCTGGGAATCATTCTTTTTTTTTTTTTTTTTGGTTTTGTGAGGTAGGGTCTTACTCTGGTCCAGGCTGACCTGGAATTAATTATGTAGTCTCAGGGGGCCGAGTGCTGGGATTAAAGGAATGTGCCACCACACCCGGCTTCTGGGAATCATTCTTAAGAGTTTCCAAATATATATATGCAAAGATCAGAGTGCTTATGTGTTTATTACTTGTTGATGTATATAAAACCTAATGAGTGTACACATTAGTTGGATATGGGTTGAACTATGATTTTATAAATGCAAATTTTTGTGGCAAGTTGAATTCTGTACCCCATCCTATGGATTGATACAAGGGCATGGAGTGATTTGCTTACTGAATATCTGTAGCAGCTAAACTGAATTTAAAAGATTTCTGAAAATGCAGGTGACTGGAGTTATGGAAAACTATGCAAATCAAATAGTTGTTTGATCATATATATATATATATAGTTTTTATGATAGGACATAGTTCTTGATTATCTTCTGGTCTCAGTATTCATGTATTTCCTCTTTTGGAAAAGATCAGTGTTTTGTATCATGGCGTTGATGATTTCTTTTCTTTATTGTTTGTGAATACGTCCATGTGTAGGTCTGTGTGTGTGGTGGGGGTGTATGCACGAGCATGTGAGGACCAGAAGATAAACTTGAACACCATCTTTATAAATGCTGGCCACATCCTTTGATATAGAGTCTCTTTTTGGCTGGGAGTGAACCTATTAGAGTAGACAGTCTGTCCAGTCCTGCCTCTGCCTCCCTCAATTTAGGATTACAGCTCATTCCCCAACATCTGTCTTTTCCCTTGGGCCCTAGGGATTGAATTCTAGTATTCATGTTTTCAAAGCAAACACTTAAGCAATTGAGCTGGCTCCCAAGCCTTAAATGAGGCTTAATAACTACTTATTCCTATAGGGGAAGAGAATTATTTTATGTAGTATGCCCACTTTCATTGTGGACAAAAATTCATTCTGAGTTTCTATTCTAACCTTTCCTAATAACCCTATATACAGTTTATAGGTACCATGGTTGGTGTGCTGAGAAAATGGTGAATCTTGAAATGATAATTACAAAACAGTTTCAAAAGCATGTTATTCGGAAGTCTAAAATCACTAAGCATGGCCTAACATACACACACATGACTAATACAAGTGCTGCAGCAGCATTACTACCTGCAGGTTATGGAGAAATCTGATGGGACAACAGTTCTCATGATATATGATAGGGTTTTACATGTAATAGGATTTTGTTTTGTATTCTAAAACTGTGTAATTGTCTCTTATCAGTCTATAGTATATAAATTTCATATGTCACTGAGTCATATCCAAGCTGAACATCTCATGTTTTGCCCATTTATCAGCCAGAACAGTGATCCTTCCACTAAGATGAGATATGCTATGTGTTTATGTCCCTTTGCAGATAAGTTTAATACCTCAAGTGTGTATGTGCGTGTGTATGTATATGTGAAGTTGCATGCCTATGCAAAGGCCCTGAGGATAGAAAGAAATATGATATTCTTCAAGTATTATTATTACTTGAGAGTTCTTATTGATTTTTTGATCAAGTCAGCTAAATAGCTATCTTCTTTCCTGTAATTCTAGTTTGTCTTCTAAAATTTGTTTGTCAGAAAAAGTGGAATGAGTTTTCCTAATTTTACAATGTTTGTACTAAATATTCTAAAGAATCCTAATGATTATATACATATGTCAATCAGGAAAGGAAAAGAAATACTATCAAAACACTACTTATCAAAGCCCAAAACAACATACACCTCTTTTATTTTTTAGCACCTCCTTTTTTGTGAAATATATTGCATTTTCTCTTAAGGCCAATGGGGACATAATGCAATGTACACGACAGTTTGATTCATTTAATTTCTACTTTCAGAGCAAGTTAGGCAATTATGAAAGTACTTGAAGTAAAGTTTGGTAAGAGTTAGATAGAACAAAAGTACCAAAAAGCAATGTCACCAAGGGCAAATTAGTTGAATATAGTGTATCTTCATGAGTGCTAAAGGAATACATAGCATAAAATTGATGAAAATCTAACCATGATCATTCAGATTGCATGAACCAAAGACAACAGCTCAACTGAACTGTGAGAAGCATGGAGATGTAAAGAAATGAAGGCACATCTTCTTAGTGAGTAAACTTAATTTCATCTTAGTAATAATCTGAAATGACTTTCAAAGAGGTATTTTTCTAGCTTCAAATGTGAAACTTACACTTGGGACTTATATGACCCTAAGAAAGTTAATCAGATCAGTTAAGGGTATGGCAATGCTAGATTCATTTACATAAAGGAGATAAAGATGAAAATTAAAAATAAATATATATTAGTGACAGAACTAGCCATTGCAAATCCTAGGAATCAAGATAATGCACTGGAGAAAAGCTTCAGGATGGAACTTTATTAAGAATTTGAGAACTGGGGAGAACACACAGAAAGGGAATAATAATTTGTGCAAAAACTAATTAAATATATAAAACATTTTCCTAGGTTAAGGTTATCTTTAGTGAACACAATTACCTGATATACCTATACTCATGCAAATTGACAGTTACAAGTAGCATATTAAATCATTTATAAAAGTTAAAGGGCCGATTGACATTATCATGTTTTAAGTAATTTTCATTAGTAATTAAATTTTGACTCGGTATTTTCATGGGGTATAAGGAAGAATGAGTGACCTTGGAATTATTTTAGTCCAGTTCTCACACATGGGAACAGGAGGGGGGGAAAAAGTTTATATAGAAAACAAGCTAAATCCAAAATAATCTTATGGGAAAATCTCTAATTCATTCCTTCATGTTATAATAAATGCATCCTTAATTGTGAATTTTAAAACTTTAAGACTTTCATTTTTTTATTTCCTTCCTCCCTCTCCTTATCTTTTATTTTCCATTATATCTTGCCAAGGATTTGATACCCTGTGTTTAGCTTACATTCCATGTTTCAAAAGGTCACAAACATCCAAAACAATAACATCAATTATTAATTAAACACGTTGTTTCTTCCTAAGATTCTTTTATAATCTGTGTATAGTCTTAGGAATTAATATTTGTGACTAGCAGATATCTAGAGGCCATGTGTATTTTTTATCAGACAGAAGATATTTTTTTCCACCATTCTTGCCAATTAGAAATCAATACAGTTTCACACCACCTACAATATTGGACCAGCACCAAAACATTAAATACACACACCACATTTCTGAAATAATACTGTTAGATCTTCATACCTAATGTACTATTGAAAGAAAGCCATTTATAAGTCATCAATATAATGTCATGCTTTGAGAACTGAAAAGATGGTTCGGGCAATAAAATAATTGTTGCAAAGCATGAGATCAAAGCACACTTTCAAACCTATGTCCAGTGAAGGCAGAGACAGAAGGATTTCTGGGGTTACCTGTTTACTAGTTGTATTAGTCAGGGTTCTCTAGAGGAACAGAACTGATAGAATAAATTGTATTAAAAAGGAATTTAAACTGGGCTTGGTGGCACACGCCCTTAATCCCAGCAATTGGGAGGCAGGGGTAGGAGGATCACCGTGAGTTCCAGGCTACCCTGAGACTACATAGTTAATTCCAGGTCAGCCTGGAACAGAGTGAGACCATACTTCGAAAAACCAAAAAAAAAAAAAAAAAAAAAAAAAAAAAAAAAAAAAAATTTATTGGGATTAGTTTATGGCAGTCCAACAATAGCAGGTTGCAGGCTTGAGAGTCTAGGAACCCAGTAGCTGCTCAGTCCATGAGGCTGGATGCCTCAGCAGTCCCAATCCGTCACTGAAGGCCTGAGGTATCCTAGAGAGACACTGCTCTTCAGTCCACGCTGGTCTTCAGTCCACACTGGAAAGCAGCAAGCATCAAGCAACAAGCAGCAAGCAGCAAGCAACACCTGCAGCCAGCGGGGAGGAGAGAGGATCCTTTCCTTCCCAGAGCTTCCTTGATAAAGTCCCCCTCCGAAGGGCCACCCACTCTGGAGGAAGGGCTCACCCTGGGGAAAGGATGCCTCCTTTAGCTAAACTTTTCTAGAAGCAACCTCAGAGACACGTATGAGGAATGTCTGTGGATTACTAAACAGATCAAGTTGACACAAACTTAACCATCACATTAGTCTAGGTGAATTTCTAAGCTCCAAGTTTATTAAGAGACTATCTCAAAATTAAACCTAGAAAAACATTGAGATGGACATGTGACATCAACCTCTGACCTCCACATACACACATACATACACACACATGTGCATATATTCCCACACACATGTCCATGTGTATCTGGGTAGATTTTGAAAATGGTCATATACATTTAAATTTCCTTCAACACTGATTTCTGTCACAGTTATTTTCCATATTGGAAATAAAGCTTTTCTTCATTTCACAAAAGCTCACATAGATTAGGGGTGATGACTTATGTGAGTCCACTCAGAACTCCCTCCCTGTCATCTGGATCATGGGAAGATATTCTCCTTAGAGAGCAGTGAAACTGAGAACACCAAGTCCTCAGTCTACCCAAAAAGGAATTCTAAAGTGAATACCACCACAGGTGGTATTGCTGAATGCCTAATGCTCCTTCAGTAATTTCATTCTCATTTATGTTAGCTGAAAGGAGTTCTGCTGAAACCCAAAATTCTAATTCTATAATCTCTCAGTTGGTTTCCTTGAGGAATTGTGCAGATGGGACTATTCCATTTTTATAATTTTTAAATTAGTTTGGAGCAAGCCACTCACGCTTTGCTAATAAGATTTCCTAGATGAATGACTTTGGATTCAAGAATTATTGCTTCTTCCTGTTTACTTTCTCTTTTTATTTTTATTTTTTTTTGCTTTAAAAGATTAGCAAACTCATGTACTTGTTACATATTAAGAATGTAAAATACTGACCTAAATAGAAATAGCTGTCATATGTTTCAGCAATTTCAACAATGAGTATCATATTAAAATAATAATTCTTACTTTTAATCTTGAGGATAATCTATATAGAATCAGGTGAAAACATAATGCAAACACAAAAGAATGAAAATGAGAGCTATCCCACTACTTATAATGATATTTATGATTTCTTTTTAATGTCCTTAGATCCGGCCTTTACCATTCTAAAATATGTAATGCTCAAGCAAATCCAAAATTCCAGTGATAATAAAAGATGAAATGCAGAAAGAAAAAAGTGAAACCAGGGAGAGGAGGCAGGATATTGTAACAAACCTGGAGGCAGCAGCCTATATTGTACATCAGTAGTAGAAATCAGAAAGGAAAAGCAAAAGTAATAAACAACGAATCACAGAGATGGAATTGATAACATCACAACTGTTTTATAAGAGAGTAGAGGGGCTATTAAAAGTGAGATTTCTGGGCTGGTGAGATGGCTTAGCAGTTAAGACACTTGCTTATAAAGCCTAAGGACCCAGGTTCAGTTCCTCAGAAACCATGCAAGCCAGATGCACAAAGTAGCAAATGTGCCTGGAATTCATTTGCAGTGGCTGGACGCTCTAGCACACCTATTCTCTCTCTCTCTCTCTCTCTCTCCCTCTCAATCTCTCTCTCAATATCTCTATCTCTCCTTATCTCATAAATTAAAAAAATAAAAAATAAGATTTCTAGAAAAATAAATCATAGATTGTCAAGTAAAAATGTGAGGAAAAATAGTGAAAATAATTAATTCAGGGTTCAATGAGAAGAGAGATTGAGTGCAAGGAGTATTTCTAGATGTGAATCATCAGGTAGCAGACAAGAGCAAGGATACATCTGCAAGATTCTATTTAACAAACAGAGATAATTATTGAAATTATTAAAATGTTGAGAATATAAAAGCAAGCCTAGTGATAAAACTTGAGGAATTTATATTAACATATAATAGATTAAATGGTTTAAGAGATCCTCTTGGTAAAACAGTTTTGATAGTGGTAAGAGCAAAATTCAGTTGGCAAGGAACTATCTTTTCTCAAAAAAAAAAAAAAAAAAAAAAAAAAAAGATACAAAGTGCTTGGCATTGGAGCCAAACTGGGCTAAAATCTATTACCTGGCTCCATATCTAATAACTGCCACAAAATTGGTTTTCTCAGAAATCATTTTCTTACTTTGTTGCATTCTTCTTGTTCATTTATGCTTAAAACAAACAGAATTATAATTTATAATTGAAATTTATTACTGAAATTTTATGTAACAGTATATTTTCTGTAGAAAAAAATAAGAAAAATTAACACCTTATCCAAATAAACTATCTTCTTTTGAAGAGATGTTGTTTCCTATAGAATCCATGTGGAATCATAGATTTATTAATTAATTAAGCACACCCAACATTTACCAATTAGTTTTATTGAATGTAGTAAGATGATTGTACAGGTTTAATCAGAAGTGTTTAGTTAGAATCTTTAGATTTTAATATTAGAGTTAAAGATGTTCATATTGCATAGTGTCTAGCAAAACACAAAGGGAAGAAATGATACAATATGTCTACTCTAAGATGAAATGACAGAAATGTCAATGTAAAACATAGACATCCAACAGATAATATCAAACACATTAAGAAAACAATTACCATTCTATGTATCTTGTGATATGTAATAATCATGATCTCAGGTTGGCTTGCATTTTGAGAAATAAAACCAAGAGTTTACACCTGTGTATCTGCATGGCATTCTGTAATAAATCTACACCTGTAGTATATACTATGGCCAAAACAGTATACTTATGTATATTTGTCTTATTGTTGTTCAATAAGATAAATAGAAATCTGCTTCTTTTGTCTTTTTTTTTTTTTTTTTTTTTTTTTTTTTTTTTGACGGAGGGGAACTAGTTTTTGGAAGTTACTTGTGTTGTTATTTTTGAGACATGGTATCATATTGACCAGGCTGACCTCAAACTCACTATGTAGCCAATACTGTCATCAAATTCCCAATCCTTGAGTAAAATAATAATCTCACAAAAGTGTTAAATTAAGGTACATAAAGAAAATCAAGTGGCATTTCTTAACTCAGTGTTTCACAAACACAAGTGTGAAGTTAATTAGTTTGTTAAGTTAGTTAATTAGGTTGATCAAAATATGTTATTTCTATTTAGAGTTTTCATAGCCACTCATCAACTCTTCATAATTAAGTTATAAAATAAACTGAAGAAACCAATAAAAAAAAACACACTAGGTTCATTATTCAGAAGACTTTAGGAGATTGATAAAGTTTTATGTGTATTCCTTCAAAGTAATCTGTTTCAGCAGTAGGAACTAACAAGGCCAATCTGACTTAAGAAACACCTGGAAAAGGCTCTTCTCTAGTTTGGGTATAGACTTGCAAGTAAATTCCATGAAAGCAATGGCCTTGTTCATTTGCTGTACTCCTAAAACATAAGATGAATTTAGGGATACACTAGTTTCTCAATAATTTCTTACCATTCAAGTGATAGTTGTCCTACTTTAACCTTCCTTTTATAATTGGGGAAATATTCTCCTTGATTCTTTTCTGATGAAACTGTTAACTAGATATAAATCAAAATTCTGGAGGTCTTGTTTTCACTAGTAAGTTAAACACAGAACACAGTCTATTTAAAGTAGACCATAGCTGGATGGATGTAGTAGCACATACCTTTAATCCCAGTGCTAGGGAGGCAGAAGTAGGAGGAACACAATAAGTTTGAGGATAGCCTGAGACTAGAGTGAGTTCCAGGTTAGTCTGGGCTAGAGTAAGACCCCGCCTAAAACACAATAACAACAACAACAAAATGATACTATCTTGCCTAAAGTAGACTGTGTTAATAGACAATGAAAATTCAAAAACAAATATAATCTAATCCTTTATATAGATAAATCATCATAAAATTTAAATTAATGGAGTCTGAATCAATATCAACTAAAAAAATTCAAGTTAACCCTCAAAACATAAGCAGTGTGAGTTAGGTACTGTTTACATTTCACTGTGAAATTTACTTTTCACCATTTAGGAGTTTGCAGAGAAAAAAAAATCTTGGATTAAAAATATTTTTCCAATGTTTAATTTTAGTTGTACATTTTTCATTTTTAGATTATTTTTTATTTGAATCTGTAAAACTGTTAAAAATGTGGAATAAATTACTGGAGTAATCATCTGTTGTTTTACCATTTCCTTCTGGTGCCAGCTAAAATTAAAATGGGAATATCAGTGTTTAGAGATTTAAATGTTAGGCATGATTGAAATAGTATCATTTGAAAGAATGACACCCAGAGCAATCTTTCAATACATATGAAAAGTCAGCTGATTTTAATGACTACCCTTCATGTAACATAATTAGGCTATTTAATACATTTTTTCCCTCTCCAAAAGTTCAGTCTTAATCAGACCACTGATGAAATGAAGTAGCTATGTTGGTAGAACTTAAATTGGGTAATAATACAAAATAATTCAAAATATTCTTGAAATTGCTATATTTTAGCTATTTCCCCATCCAACCACCATTAAAATGGCATATATTTAGAAGTTTCTTACCACAGAGATAGCTCATGTTTAAAAATTCTAATATAAAATGATGTATACTGTAAAAGTAACCATTTCCTTAGCATTCGGAGAGAATGATTTGAAGGGATTTCCCCCCAATTCCACGAGGGCACTTGATATCAGACCCTAGATGTTTCAGAAGGAAACAACTACAACACATGTGTTTTGGGACAATTATAGCCATGTGGACAGTTTGTCCTGTAACTCAGTGCTTGTCAGCCATTCTGCCTTTGAGTGCTACACTTTTATGAGTGCCTAACATATATTGCTAAGACAGCCCTTAGCCTCAACAAGTTCCATGACCTTGGATAGAACCATTGTTTGTAGCCAGCATAACTGAGGGTTTTAAATACATAGCTGGCTTGTTGACAGCAAAAGAAAAAAATAACTTGATCTTCTCTATTTTCCGTGTGACCAGTGGCACCTGAAACTTATTAAAAGAAAATTATTTATTGAATAAACAAATGGAATTTTGATGAGTTCATTTTCTAAGAAGAAACTGAGCCATTGACCTGGAGCTAAGAGAAACTTCAGAGAAAGTCCCCTGGAAGAAGCAGTGGCTCTCTAAAGTCTGGGGAAGTTACAAAGGCAGGGTCAGGTATAGGCATAAGCAAGCATATTACCTTGTTCCTGGAGAATATAGTATTCAGCCAGTTAGGGAAACATAGAACAAAGGGATTAGCAATGTATTTAGCCTTAGTACCATAATGATAGATTTTTTAAAAAAATTACATGTGTATGTTTGTCTATATTTGTCTTAATTCTTTAATATAGTATTTAACAAAGAACCTCTAAAAAACATTAAATTAGATATTATTTCTTTTTAAAATTTTTTTGTTTATTATTTATTTATTTGAGAGTGACAGAGAGAGAAAGAGGCAGACAGATAGAGAATGGGTGCGACAGGGCCTCCAGCCACTGCAAACAAACTCCAGAAGCATGTGCCACCTTATGCATCTGGCTTATGTGGGTCCTGGGGAATCGAGCCTCGAACCAGGGTCCTTAGGCTTCATAGGCAAGTGCTTAACCACTAAGCCATCTCTCCAGGCCCCAAATTAGAGATTACTTCTTACCACCAAGCCTCATCATCGAATCCTCCTTAGACATTCGTCATATATACTTTATAAATGTGGATCAATATGGAGAAGGTTTGATTAAAAACTTAAAGCAAATAAGCAATTAAAAACCCCACTGTATTTTACCTAAGCTTTGAAAACTCATGATTCCCAAGATGAGGAACAATGTAAGGATAACTTTATGTAGTCATTTTGAAGCCAAAGAAATGTAAAAGGAAAGTAGATAATTAGTTGTAGAAATAAAGGAGGGTACAAAGATTATTCTAATATAATGTAATAGACTGCAGGATGAAAATCCCTTGTTAAAGAATCAAATGAGAACTGTTTGTCTCTTCAAGAAGGAAGTATACTTTCCTGCATGATAGGGGTTGTAAGGATCTGGTCTGAGCTTCTTTACCTCTATGGAAACACCTACTTAGTTGTAGAAAATTAAGATCCTTATGCAATTGAAAACATACAACAATAAGAAAACAAACCCTGGGATTTTGGATTTCAGGCAAACAGCCCAGAAAGAAGTTTTAGCTAGATTGTCATTTTTGTCAGTGATGGATAGTTTCAACCTTGCCTCATAGGTCCTAGGAACTGGTGCATGGCATTGCCTGAGAAAGAAAAATGCACAGGTGTCATTGGAGCCTTTGGAAACCAGACCAGCCTGGCACTAGGGTGTGAACTTAAAAAGCCATCATTTAAATAGACCCCAGAACTAGTCAAGGTTGATTAGCAGTGC
Source organism: Orientallactaga sibirica (assembly GCA_036365145.1). Classification (NCBI taxonomy): domain Eukaryota; kingdom Metazoa; phylum Chordata; class Mammalia; order Rodentia; family Dipodidae; genus Orientallactaga; species Orientallactaga sibirica. The sequence continues at coordinate 54,349,032 of JAEOAD010000004.1, read as the reverse complement.
TCAACCTATGGGATAACCAATCATATCTCACATTCCAGTTTCTTTGGTATGTAAGTCCTTGGGCCTCTGCTGCAAGGCATAAGGGGGCATTGAGATCATTGCTCCTGGATTTCTCATTGATATTGGATTGACTAATTATTGCACACCATGTTTCATTGTATTAAGGGGGGAAAAAGAAGCAAAACCGCGAGGGAAGAAGTGAAAGAGAAAAAGACTGGAGAAAGGAGTAAAGTGAAGAAAGGGCTAGAGATACAGGTCAGTGTTAAAGTACCTGCATAAGATGCATAAATCCCCAGGTACAATACCTAGTACTACACAAAGAAGATAAACACAGAGGAAAAAGAACCAGGAAAGAAATGACTAGAATTTTTGAGATGAGAGAATTTTGAAGCAAGTTAAACCTGACACAATGTATCAGTAATTGCTTTATAGAAGATAATGAGTACTTGATCCCACTAACTGTTTAACTTTGCCATTAGTATTTTCAAATTAAAACTTCAGAATCTGGCTTACTAAAATAACCAAAAGAGGCAAATTCCTGAAGAATCAATATGTAGTAACATTATACATAGTGTTTACTGAAAACCAGTGCTAACATAGTTCTCTAAGTGGAAAATTGCCTTACTATTTTCATGTTAAGTAATTGTGTGGCATTCAGCAGATAATGCCTTCATGCTAAAATGAGCACAACTTATGATACCAGGCAGGATATTTATTTACCTTCAACAACCACTGCTATACTTTGTAAAAATGACAAAACAATAGGAAATTAAAGCAGGAATTAGATTTTCCAGTTTTTAAAAAAACACTGTATCTTTTATAAAACCATGCATTTTACTTTGTTCTGGTATAACTTGATATTTTTTGAAATTTGTATTCCTGGATCATTGTTCAGTAAACATTTTGAATTAATTCACATTTTTGTCAACCTGAACTACTTCATATATATATATATATATATATATATATATAGGTAGTGTCTCATACTAGCACAAAATGACTTGGAACTCCCTCTGTGGTCCTAGACTGGCCTCAAACTTAGGGTGGTCTACCATCATCTGTCTCCTGAGTGCTGGTATAAAAGTCATGCTTCCTGGCTCCCTGCCAAGATCTTCTCCATATATTTGAAAGAATTTAACATATATGTAAATTGAATTATGTGATATATTCAGTTTAGAGAGAGATTATTTTTCCTGTGAGTTAATCCAACACATGCAATTTTAATTGTGCATTCTTTTAAGGTCTATGATTCCTCAGCTTGATGACTATTATCACTTGGTTTTGGGCAGATGTGAAATTAATGATCCTATTTTCATGGCTTCTAGTAATAAACTCTAGAGATAAGTATCTTAATGGGACCAAAAGTAGTGAATAACATGTCTTTCAAACCTAATTAGACATGTTTAGCATCTAATATGCATTAAGGTAAGATCAGCTTCAATATTTTATTTCATTGAAACATCTGCATGATAAAGATTTATCATTTTAAATATATGCTGTATTAAATAAACAGATTCAATCTTTTTTAGAAACATATTTAAAATATCATTACATAAGCACACCAAAATTCTTGCTTGGAAATATCAGAAAGAGTTAATTCTTCCACTTATATACAATACATAATTTACATGTAAAATAACAATAACATATAATGTATATATCATTCTCATTTTTTGCCTACAGTTTTTAAGTTTATGAAATCTTTAAAGATATATATATATATATATATATATATATATATATATATATATATATAAAACTTTCTAAAGTTTTCATATAAGAATCTGATGAATATATTTCAATAAAAGTAAGCTTACTTTTAATTTCCATACAAATAAACCATAATTATATTTTGTCCATATGATATTTATCAATTGTGACTCTGTTGATAGTTTTTTCTTCACTTATAATTATGGCTGTATTTGTATGAACACTTGTATCAAAAATGTGATTATAAGCCAACTGAAGTGAGGTTAAGACAAAATGGGGGGTCTATTGTATGCATTAGGTATGTAGTGTACTGTGGGTATCTATGGGGGGAATCTCCTATTTGGGCTTTCTACCTCTTCTTGGAATATCCCTTTCCTGATTTCAGCATTGCACTTTTAAAGTATCTCTATTCATATATTCAGGATATATGACTGGAAAATCCAAAACTGTTTTGTTCTCAACAAACTAGAGCTAAGGAGAGAAGTACTATGTCTTTCTAACAAAAATATGGTGAAAAGGGACAAAGACAAAATGCCTATTGCAACTACAGCAGTAGTTGACACTTGTTGGATTCAGGTATAATACTAGGGACTTTAAATATTTTATGACCATCCTATCAGTCAATACTTTATAAATGATAATTTTTTAGGTTAGTCTTTGTCCAAGTCTTTGACAAAATAAAATAAAGGACAAAGAGAGAACAGTGATGTTAACTCAGACAGTGTTACTTGAATGGGTTGACTTTCACTATTTATTGCTGTAAAAGGGACCTGTTCATGCCCTGCAGGTCCACTGCACAGATGCTGACAAGGCAGGATGGTGTCATTTGTCTATGTCGCCAGTTGCTTCTGAGTTATGATTGCACCTTTGCCTTTTCTATGCTTTCTTAAAATGTTCTCTTGATTCTGACATCGTCTCTCTTTCTCCCAATAGGTTTCAATATCTGTTCCTCTAAAACTCATTTGAGTTGTTGAAACTCCTAAGACTGGAAATTCAGTAAAGGCCAATCACTTAGGAAAGGATAGGAGAGTGAAAAAAAGGCACTGTCATTTTCTCTTCTTTCCAAGGCAGAAAAAGCCACATCTCATTCTGCTTCCTGTTTCTTCTCTGTATCTTTTCCTTCTATTATTTTTCTCCAAGTATCCATTTTATTCTCCATAACTAGAGTCTTGCCTTTGTTTTTTAAATTATTGATTTTTTAAAATATTTCTACAAAATGTACATTTTTTTCAAATAAATATAACCAGGACTAATAACAAATCAAATGGTTTTTTTGTAAAATCTGAGCAGCAGGTGATTTAGATTAACACAGAACTTGCTGAAGAAGGACTGAGATGGGTAGAATCAGTATGGACCAAGGTTGTAGCCTCTGGAGGAAGGAAGAGAAAGGGAGGTTACAAAACACCCTTTGGGGGGCTGGAGAGATGGCTTAGCAGTTAAGGCATTTGTCTGCAAAACCAAAGGACCCAGGTTCAATTCCCCAGATCCCACGTTAGCCAGATGCACAAGGGGGCGCATATGTCTGGAGTTCATTTGCAGTGGCTGGAGGCCATGGTGTGCCCATTCTCTCTCTCTCTCTCTCTCTCTCTCTCTCTCTCTCTCTCCCTCTTTCTCTGACAAATAAATAAATAATTAAATAAAATTTAAAAAAACACCCTTTGATAAAAGTTGAGGGAGGGGCTTTTATCCCAAAAGGTGCAGAATTGCATGTATCAGTGATTTACAATTTATAATTAATGTCTCCTATGTTTGGAAAATTAAGCACCTTTAAAGGGACAACAGTAGGAAGAAACTTGCTGGATCAATGAACATCAGAGTTGATCATAGCACCAATAGCTCATAGTAATATAATGAAAGTATACTAAACCTTGCCCTTTCTACAAGACAAAGCTATTTGATACAAATATGCATGAATATCATTAATATATTTAAGCCTGTAAATATATTGGTAAGCACTGGAGCTGTAATTCTTAACTGTGTTCCATTGAAAATAAGTAACTAGTATAGTTATTATCTTTAAGAATCATTATATTAGAAGTTTTGAGCTTAACTAAGGAGAAAGTTAGACCTTCAGTCACTGTAATAAGAGATTCATCATGATAACTTACACTATTTTATAATATGAGGAACAAAATGGGAAAGTTCCAGGCTGTCACTCTTGCTATAAATTATTTCTTCTCTCTGGTTTTTATTCATCTTCTGATGTATGGTTCAGGAACCATGTCATGAGATATCATCCAAAATGACTCCTTCATTTAAACTTCTATAAGTTTATCTAAATTTTACACTTCATTTTCATGAGAGAATGAGAGCTGTGTGAAGACACAAAGCATAGTCTATGAGCACTATTCTGAGTAGACATGAAACACTAAAATTATTTTCCCAAATAATTTTAAAAATCACAGTGGATTAGTTATTAAATGAAATAATAATGCAGAAATAGCCATTGTTACATAAATCACTATTCTACCATTTTGCTTTCTAATTAAATCATGCCAAGTAGCATAGTTGCTTCATTTTTCAGTGAATGACACCACCGCTTTTCACCATATAAAATTACTAATTAAAGTGGGGAGAATAGATCAGTGGATAAAGCATACACATGTAAATTCAGATTGCCACACCCCACATTGTATACTTACTTGGGACAAAACACCTGACCAAAAGCAGCTGAAGGAAGAATGTATTGTGGCTTATAGTCTTGATGGAAAGCTTCATGATGGCAGGGAAAATATGGTAGAGCACATATTGGACATTACCTCTGCCAAACAGGTGGAAAACAGCAGCAAGAGAATAAACAAAACTTTGGCAAGGGAGAGCTGGCTACAACCACCCTAAGTCTGCCCCAAACAATTCACTTCCTCCAACAAGGCTCCATCTTCCAAATTACCACCAGTTTGGGACCAAGCATTGAGCATACATGAGTTTTTTTGTGGGATCTCTGTTTCAGGACACCACACCACTTAAAAGCCTGAAGTAGCAGGAGTCTTTTGTAATTTTAGTATGCCTATGGCTTGATAAGAAAGGAACAAAGGAGAACTTGCTTGAAGCTCACAGACAAGCATGCCTGATAAACAGATCAGGAACAATGAGAGACCCTTCCTCAAATGAAGTGGAAGGCAAGGACCTAAATGAAATTTGTCCTCTGACCTCAACACATACATACCTACACACAAACACACACACACACACACGAAGACAAACACACATATACACACAAACATATCATACACACAACAAAAATTAAATAAGTAAAATAAATAAATAGTAAATTACTGCAACTGTTCCAATGTGCATTTTTCTAAGTTGTTATTATGCTGAGCATTTTACATAATCAGATTAGTTGAAAATTTGGTAGCATGTAGAGTAGTGAGAGCTTCTTGTCCTAGCAAACTATGTAGATTCCTCTGAATTGAGCAAGGAGAGAAAAGGTTTCTAGGAATTGACCATTGCTGTAGAAACAAAACCATGATAGGGGTTTAGACTGCAATGAAGGAGCATCTACTGGACAATTAACCTGGGAGTCAAGCATTTTCTGAAGGAGGGTTCTACAATATTTCAACTTACTGGTTTCCTCAACTCAAATTGAAATCTTCCCTCAAAAAAGAGATGGAAATGATGCAAAATAACACAACAGAAAACAAAAATTCAATAGAAATTATAAAAAAAAAACCTCTCTAGAACCCCTCACCAACAGAATTACTCATGTGGAAGACAGACCCTCTGAACTTGAAGATAAGACAGAAGAAATTGATTGAGAGGACAAAAACTTTGCTAAGTTCAAAAAAATCAAGTGTACAAAATATGAGGGAACTGTGGGATACCCTAAAATGACCAAACATCTGGAGCATGGGTATACCAGAAGGAAAGGAAATCCAGGCATAGAGAACATATTCAACAACATTATGGAATACAATTTTCTGAATCTATCAAAAGAGAGGCCCATCCAGATACAAGAAGCCCAGAATACACCAAACAGACAGGACCAAAGAAGAAACACTACTAGGCACATCATAGTTAAAATTCTTAACAATGAAAACAAAGACAGAGTGTTAAAAGCAGCAAGAGAGAAACAACTCTCAACATACACAAAAATTCTATCAGAATTACATCAGATTTGTCAATGGAAACTCTGAAAGCCAGAAAGACCTGGAATGGAACACTTCAAAATCTGAAAAACTATGGCTTCCAACCCAAGCTACTCTACACAACAAAAGTATCCCTGATAATAGATGGTGAAAGGCAAACTTTCCATGAAAACAGTCAACTCTATGATTATATGAACACAAGACCAAACCTACAGAGAATACTTGAGGGAATACTCCATACAGAACAGTCAAACAACAAATCTCAAGGGCCAAAAAGAAGAAGATCACAATAACACAAAATAGAAAGGCTCAATATAGTACAAAACACAAGGAAGCACAAAACCCCATAAAACCCCTCATCATGGCAGTGATTCATTCAAACCTCACACTGATAACCTTAAATATTAATGGTTTTAACTCACCCATCAAATGCCACAGGTTAGCAGGGTGGATCAAAAAACTGGACCTTTCTGTCTGCTGTCTTCAAGAAAGCTACCTCATCACTAAAGATAGATACCTTCTCAGAGTGAAAGGTTGGAAAATGATATTCCAAACAAATGGAAATAAAAAACAAGTGGGTGCTGCTATATTAATATCTGACAAAAGAGACTTCAAACCAAAAGCAACCAAAAAGGACAAAGAAGGCCACTTCTTACTTATCAAAGGAATTATCCAAAGTGAACACATCAGAATCATAAATATATATCCACCAAACACAATTTATAAAACAAAATCTACTCAGTAAGCAAACAGAAGTAAACACCAACACCATCATAGTCAGAGACTTCAATACTGCACTATCATTAGTAGACAGATCATCCACACAGAAAATCAACAGTGAAATAATAGAGTTCAACAACATCACAGAACAACTAGACCTGATGGATATCTACATAACTTTCCACCCCGTCTCTGCAGAATACACATTCTTCTCAGCAGCCCATGGACCCTTCTCTAAAATTGACCATATATTAGGCCGTAAAGCATGTCTTCATAAAGTCAGGAAAATTGAAGTAACTTCCTGCAACGTGTCAGATCACAATACTTTAAAGCTAGAAATTAACAGCAAGACACACATCAAGAACTCCAACAGCTCCTAGAAACTAAAGAACACACTTTTCAACAATGAATAGTTTGATGAAATTGGATGAATCATCAAGGCATACTTCTAAAACCTCTATTCCACAAAATTGAATAATCCGGAAGAAATGGATGAATTCCTGGACACATACCGCCTTCCAAAACTAAACTCAGAACAGGTTAATCTACTAAACAAACCTATCACATCCATGAAGCAAAAAATGTCCAGAACTGGCTTCTCAGTTCAATTCTATCAAACTTTCATTTAAGAACTGAAACCATTTTTTCTCAAATTGTTTCACATAATCAGAGACCTGGAAATCCTCCTCGACTCCTTTTATGAAGTTGGCATCCCCCTAATAACAAAACCACATAGAGATGTATCAAGGAAAGAAAACTATAGGCCTATATCCTTAATAAACTTAGATGCAAAGATTCTGCACAACATCCTTGCAAATCGAATTCATCAACACATCAAAAACATCATGCACCTTGATAACGTAGGCTTCATCTCAGGGATGCAAGGATGGTTTAACATATGGAAATCAGTCAACATACTATACCACATAAATAAACATAGCCATAAGAACCACATGATCATCTCAATTGAGTAGAGAAGGCCTTTGACAAAATAAAACACTTCATGATCAAAACACTGGAAAGAATAGGCATGGAGGGCTTATATCTCAACATAATAACGGCCATATATAAAGCTCTGAAAGCCCAAATAATACTTAATGGGGAAAAACTCTAGGAGTTCCCACTAAGATTGGGAACAAGACAGGGGTGCCCATTCTCACCACTGCTCTTCAACATAATACTAGAAGTACTAGCCCAAGCAATAAGACAGGAGAAAGAAATAAAAGGGATTCAAATTGGAACGGAAGAAGTCAAGTGAGTCCTATTTGGAGATGACATAATCCTATATATAAATGACCCAAAAGTCTCCATCTCAAAATTTGTAAAGGTGATAAATTCCTTCAGCAAAGAGGCAGGATACAAAAATAAATGCACAAATTTCAGTAGCTTTACTATATGCAAAGGACAAATATACAGAGAAAGAAATAAGTGAGGCTGTCTCAATTTCAATAGCAACAAAAAAGTTAAATACCTTGGAATAACACTAGCCAACGATGTGAAAGACCTATATAATTAAAACATTAAAAAAAAAAAAAAACTCAAGAATGAGATAGAGGAGGAATTGAGAAGATGGAAAGACTCCCCATGCTACTGGATAGGAAGAATTAGTATTGTGAAAATGGCAATTCTACCAAAAGCAATATACAGATTTAATGCAATGACAATGATCTTCACAGAGATTGAAAAAATCATCTCAAACTTCATATGGAATGGCAGAAGGCTTCAGATATCCAAACATACCCTCAGGGGAAAAAAAAAACCTTCTGGTGGTATCTACATACCCAATCTAAAGCTATATGACAAAGCCAAAGCCAGAGTGACAAAAAAAAAAAAAAAAATGGTGCTTTAATAAAAACAGAAACATTGGCCAATGGAACACAATTGAAGACCCAGATCTTAGATCAAGTAACTACAGCTGCTTGACCTTTGACAAAAGTGCCAGTAGTGTAGCCTTGAGAAAAGATAGCATCTTCAATAACTAGTGTTGGACAAATTGGATGACCATATGTAGAAAAATTAAATTACACCTACTCATTGCGCCATACACAAAAATTCACATCCAAATGGATTAAAGACTCAATATAAGACCTGAAAATCTACAACTACAAGTACTTGAAGAAAAAGTAGGAGGCATTTCCACGATATAGGAGTGGGAGAAGAATTCCTGAACAAAACTCTAATAGCCCAAGAAATTAAACACACACTCAACCAATGGGATCTCATGAAGCTAAAAAGCTTTTGCACAGATAAATATACCATAAGCAGAGCCAAAAGATTAAGCACTGAATGGGAGAAAAATCTTTGTCAGCTATACCACTAACAGAAGACTAATATCTAGAATCTACAAAGAACTCAAAAACTAAACAATAAAAACATCAAACAACCCACTCCAAAAGTGGGGCAAAGAACTGACTAGGGAATTCTCAGAGGAATGATCCCAAATGGCTAATACACACTTCAGAAAATGTTCAGCATCCCTAACCATTAGGAAAATGCAAATTAAAACAACTATGAGATTTCATTTACCCTAGTAAGGATAGAAATTATTAAAAATCAAATGAAAACAAATGTTGGCAAGGACATGGAGAAATAGGAACACTTATTCACTGCTGGTGGTAATGTAAGCTGGTCCAACCACTATGGAAATCAATATGGAGACTCCTGAAATGGACTAATGTAGAGTTACCAACAGACCCTTTTATTCCCTTACTGATCATTTACCCTAAAAGCTCCATATCTCAGTTCAGAGATATTTGCTCAACCATTTTATAGCTGCTTAATTCATAATAGCTAAAAACTGGAATCAACCCAGGTACCCATCATTGGATGAATGGATAAGCAGCACGTGGTACATCTACATGATGGAATTCTACTCAGTAGTAAGAAAAATTAAACAGTGAAATTTGGAGAAAAAATGTTGAACTTGGAACATATCATTCTAAGTGAAATCACACAATCACAGAAAGAAAATAGTCACATGATATTACACATTTATATTTACTACCATGGATCAGTCTGGGTTGATAACATATGTGAATGGCATCTCAAGGCTTGGACAATAGGGAAGGTAGGGTGTGGGGGAAGGGAAAGGGTGGAGGGGCACAAAACAAAACCCAAATTGAACTGGTACCATAGAATCCTATATCCTGGAAGTCAGACTAAAAGTTGGAACCCTCAAGAGGACCTTATATAGGATTACCAGTGGCTAAATGAGCCTTAGTTTTATTGCTGGTGTGACTATAGAAATTCAAGCAGGAGGTAGTATTCTTTTATGTATCAAGAAGTAAATCATCTTAAAGGGTACATTCTTCATGTGGCTTTCTAGATATTACCATTTTCTTCAATTATTTAAATATGGATAAAATTCATAAACTTTGCTAATACTACTGAGAGTATTCTAAGATACCAACTGAAACTTCCGCAAATATAGTACCCACTTTAAAAAAGTTGTTAGAATACATGTCTTTTCTTATAGAATTATAATTAGGCTTATTCAAAAGTTAATTAGATCAAAACTGAAGTAAATGAAAATGTAGGATTAGATATATAAAACATCAATACATCAATTATTTTGTAAAACACCTAAACACTTATTAAAACACCCAAACTAAACATAACTATTATGAGAAGATAGAGTGCAGGTTCAAATTGAGGTTTTTAAATTAATTTATTTATTAATTAATTAATTTATTTAATTTGGTTTTTCGAGGTAGGGTCTCACTCTAGCCTAGGCTGACCTGGAATTCACTATGTAGTCTCAGGTTGGCCTCGAACTCATGGCGATCCTCCTACCTCTGCCTCCCAAGTCCTTTATTAAAGGTATGTGCAACTATTCTTGGCTTTGAGGTTGTTGTTGTTTTTTTTTAATTTCTTTATATTTTAGTATGTTATAAAGTATCACACATTAAGTTTCATTTACTCAAAATAATTTTTTTTGAATAGGCATAAAGCCTAACCAAAATCTTTTTGTTAGCTAAAATAATTTTGTCCTTTGTATTTTTAAATTATATATATAATCTCCATAAAAAACATCAGATAGAGCCATAAAAAGAAATCCAAGACTCATAAATATGTCATAATGTTTACTTGAGTATTAATGCCTATGATATATTATTTGATATAGTAGAAAGTAGGAAGCAGGATTCAAAATGGCACTACATAGAAAAATTGGCTGCTACTGAATCCAAAATTCAAAAATACCATAAGGTATAAAATGTAGATGAAAACTTGAACCAATCTCCATTCAGAGTACAGGAAAAGGAAAATGAGATACAGCTATAATGTCAAAGCTCCATTTATAGATGACTGCTAGAATGCTGGTTAGTGATGAAGTACCAAACACATATATCTTACATTAATCTCTACTAAATACTCATCAGCGGCTGTGCAGATGACTCATAGTTGGTAAAGTACTTGCCATATCACTGCAAGGACTGAGTTTGGATCCATAGCACCCATGTAAAAGTCAGAGGGTGGTTCAAATTTGTAATCCTAGTGTTGGGGGTGGGTAAAAAGGAGGATCCTGTGGCTTGTCTGTAGGCTAGTCTAGCTGAATTGGGACTGTTTTCATTCCATAAGAGCCACTGTGTCTAGATGATGATGATCATCATGCTGAGGATGATGTGGAAAACAACTGAAGAAGACACTTGACATCAACTTCTGACCTCCACGTTTACAGTGTAATCCTTTCACTCCCAATGTGTCTAATTGTACTTGCACATTTCTAGGAGTGAAATCACTCATTTTATATTTATATACTTTTAAAAGCTGTAGTTGGGGCTAGAAAGATGGCTTAGCAGTTAAGCACTTGCCTGTGATGACTAAGGACCCCATTTCGAGGCTCGATTCCCCAGTACCCATGTAAGCCAGATGCACAAGGTGGTGCATACATCTGAAGTTTGTTTGCAGTGGCTGGAGGCCCTGGTGCAACCATTCTCTCTTTCTCTGCCTGTCATTCTTAAATAAAAATTAAAAAATTTAAAAACAAAGCTGTAATTTAATTTCTCTTCATAGAAAGTTTATGAATATAGATATCTACCAGCAATAGAGCCCTATATCCTTATCACCATCTGATATAATCACATCACTTTTCTTTAATCTCATAGGTGGAAAGTGATGTTTTTGTGCTCTAAAGACTTTTCTTCCATTGTTTTACTTTGATTTTGGTTGTAACATATATATATATTAACTCATTCACTTGAAACTTATAGGTATGACTGGAGATAAACAACCATCTTAAAATGATACCTACATTACTTATTATTTCCCATTTTCCCCCACAGATTTGGAAAGCTAGGTTGATTACATACAATAACTGTATGCGTTATATTTGGAGCCAAGTTTTAAATGTTTACATGTCAAATTTCATTTTTTAAGATTTTGTTTTATTACTTAGCTCATTTTATTTATTTGAAGTAGGGTCTCGTGTAATACTGGCTGTTCTCAAACACACTATGTAGTTGAGGATGATCTTTAATTCTGGATTCACCTACCTCCATCACTTGACTGTTAGGATTAAACACCTGTTGCCACTTTGCTCAGTTTGTGGGGTGCTTGAGATCAAACCTCTTGCATGCTAGGAACACACTCTACCACCTAAGTGATATCTCCTGACCAACATTGTGTGTATCCCTAGTTAGAATGTCAAATTTCAGATACTGTTGGCTCCTAAAGGGCCAGAATATAAATTTAAACATAAAACACTATCCTATAGCATTTTATGTACAGGTAAACAATTTCAATAGCATGTGGAATACAAAAAGTTGTTAACATTGTGCCTAATCATGTTTCTCTGTTAGTAGATAGTGAATAAGATTGACATCAAAATATTTTCCACCTTTTAAATTAGTGATTTAAAACTGAATGTTAAGACCCTAAATTATTGATTTGATTTCCAATTTGGGAGTACAACCAGTTAGTAAATTGAGGCTGACTTCTAAACACATGTAGAATTTAATTAAATATATTATTGTAAGATTTACCAAAACACAAAATTTCCAGACTGAAATAGAAGTGAAATCACTGAAATTTTAATGGCTAAGGACATATTTTCTGATGCAGGACTTATTTTGATAAATAAATGGTGGCTTTATGTTAGATGCATGGAACTTCTAGAATTGCTTATCTATCTCAGAGAAGAGCAACTATCAAATTAGCAATAAACACACACTTCACTGAGCATTCTCACATTGGCTTGTTGACATTTCCGTGAGCTAAAATTGAAAACCAAAAGAAAAAGCAGAAGTGAAAGAGACATCCTTACTTCATTATTATCTACCAGAGTGGCCAGTCACATTTCTTAGGGGAGAAAAGAAAAGCTTATGCTCCCAGTAACGAGATCTGGACAAATGTCAGATCCTGCAGTCTTCACAGAAGCTTAGTCTGAAGCAAGTCTTTCATCTCGTGCAAAGAGTGTACGCACACTGCAGTGGTGCAGTCACCCAGTACCATGTCTGTCCATAAGTAGTCTGCTGGTGCACAAATGAAAAAGACAGGGTTGAAGAGGAGAGGTTGGTTAGCACTAAAAGAAGAGCATTCCCACAGGGTTCTATGGTTGCTATAGAAACCACATCTTTTGTTTGTACATATTCAGAACAGCTGCTTTCCCTGGCTTCTGGTGGCAGGGATATATATCATGGAGGTAAAAGTGAGAGAAAGAAGTACCACCAGTCTGATGGAGAATAGTTGCCATAGTCACATACTCATATCACCTGCTTTCACTCTATACTGGGGCTCGAGGGGGCTTCTGAATGTTTGTAAGGTCTTTTCAAATATGAATTCCAAGTAGGAAAGACCACAACATGCTGTAATCTACAAAAGATCTTGTGCTAACTTGAACAATAGACCTATACTGCTCTATGCACTCAACACGTGAATCACTCCATTTTATGACTTCCTGGGATATATCCAACCCTACTGCAAGCACACTAAACAGACATTTTTCTCAACAGGAGTAAAATACCTCTTCCAAGTGTCCAAAAATCCCTCCATACCTTTCCAACTCCTAATTAATTCTTCTAATTAGAGTTTTTTTCTGGCTGCAACCATTTACAAAGTTGAATAGCTATATAAAAACGAATTTAATGAATATGCATGTACTAATAATCTTCACAGAATTAACACTCTTACTGCCCACTTACAGCTATTGAAAAGGCTTATTAGAGACTTCACCAGACCTTACTAAAGAAGGGCGTCTCCATGGGAAAGGCAAAGAAAAAAAATTTTTTGAAAGACTCCTGACCAACTGGTTTTTATATTTTATGTTGTTTTGATATTGTAGTTTGCATATATGTATATATAAAGTATTTATGGCTTCTATAATATATATCATGGAAACAAATCAGTTAAAATGCTTGCAGTAAAACAGTGGAAGTAGCATCTGCAGGAGGAATAGTAAAATTGTGTGCATACACAAACTTTGGATGCAAATAAGCAGAGCAGAAGGCACAGCTGTCCTTATAAACAAATTACATTGAGCATGGGCATACTATCATGTTTCTACCCATTTGGGATTTATGAAAAGTACAATATGAAAACAGGCATACATTTATTTTTAAATTAAATGTGTAGTATTTGTCCAACTAAGATAAGCTTTGACTCTGTGGTTAAAACCCATGAATCATTTGATTGATTGGTCCAGCTTGGCAACTGCAGATACTCAAGAAAGCCAATGGTATGAAGTTTTACTTCAATTGCATCAGTGTGATGCCATCATCCCAGTGACCCTTAACATACAAACATATCTGAGTTCTATTCATGCAAAAACACAATAAATCCTCGAACACTATAAGGTTGAACTTACTTTAATTAATAATAATTTGCAAAATTCAAATGATGTAATTTATCCTTAGATATCAAAGGAAGAGTGTCATGACAGAGCACACTAAGAATTGCTAAAAAAATAAAAGTAAAACTATCTAAAATCAACACTTTACAAATGCTATGCAGGAAATTTAGCATTACGTTATTCATTAATTAGTGGAATCACATTCAAAACAGTGCAATTAAAGGAACAAAAAAATCAGGCATTGCTAATTCAATTTTCATTAATTTGTTAAACAGACATGAATTGTTAGGAATTATGACAGTGCAACAAATAGTAAAGAGCTTGTTGAGTTCCAAGAATGTATAAAGAAATCATAGATTCATTAGAAGATTGTTCAATAAATTCTTAACAGACACTTTAGTACTGTTTCTTTGGCCCTCATTACTAGAAAGTGACAAGAGTGAGTTTTCAATAGTAAAATACTATATATAAAATGAAGAGATAGCAGACTAAATACAATTAGGTCAATATTGAATTAAAAATCATGTGTTTATAGGAATCACAAAACTATAACTTTATTTTTTAATATGCTTTAATAAGAAGAAATAATAATTTTAGGAGCTCATATCTTCACAATTGAAAGCTAAGTAGAGGGAAAAAGAGTCATAATAACTTATGACTCACTAACAGAAAAAGGCATGGAGAAACAATCAAGGAAAAACATATGGTAGGTGACACCTACAAATACATTGCTAGAATGTCTGGGTAATAAGCTGGGTATGTTTGGAAAGGAGCCATCCTATAAGGTGTGTGATGGTGGGAAAACAAAAATTTTTGCAGTAAATAAGTAAATAAAACTTTGGAAAACAGAACAAAAGAAGAGAGAGTTCAGAGTTTGTTCCAAAGAGCTGAACTTCAATTAGAAGTGTTCTTCACTTGTTAGCTCCAGGATCAGGAAAAAAAAAAAAAAAAAAAAAAAAAAAAAAAAACTTTGGATCAAATAACAAAGTGGAAAAGTAGAAAGTAGCTGAAGAATGCTGACATCAACCTGTACACATGTGCATCCACACTGCAAAAATAAGCATATACACATGCATGTATACCACACAATTATGTACATGCAAAAATAATTCAGCTTCATTCCAGGGATGCAAGGTTGTGTCAATTTTATGAATCAATAAATATAATACAGAACATTAGTAGGATCAAGGACAGAAACCACATGATTATGTCAACAGATGTGAAAAGAACTTTGACAATGTTCAACCTCCGTTCATGATAAAAATCCCAAAAGCCTAGGAATGGAACCTGAACACAGAAAACACCACACAGAACAATCCTATAGCCAACAAATATTAAATGGAGGCAAACGGAAACTATTTGCTTTAAAGTTAGGAAAAATACAATAATGTTCACTTTGTATGCTTTTATTCAATAGTCCTTGACTTCTCCCAGCTAAAGCAAGAAAACAGGGGAAAGAAAAGAAAAGGCACATAAGTTGGAAAGCCAAAAGGAAAATGAACTCTCTTTCTCTATAATGTCAGCATATGTACATAAAAAATCTAAAGTCTGCATCAAGAACTGTTATAACTGCTACATGTTTATTTATTTATTTATTTTTTTTACAAATGACATACAAAATCAACCTACAAAATCCACTAATCTTTGTAAATAGCAATACTAGATATGCAGAGAAAGAAATCAGGAAAACAATTCCATTCACAGTAACTATAAAAATACCTAGAAATATACCAAAACAAGGAAGTGAAAGTCCTCTAAATGAAAATTTTAAGTTCATATATTGAACAGGGTTATATTACCCAAAACAATTTACAGATTCAATGCTGTTCTCATCAGAATTTCAGTGGCATTATTCACAGAAATTGAAAAAGTAACATCTTATAAAATCACAAAAAGCTTCACAGAGCTAAACCTGAATATATCCTAATTTCTGGTTTCAAGTTACAACACAGGGCTATAGTAACCCAAATAGCATCATAGTAGCAAAAACAAAAGCATGCAAATCCAAGGAATAGTATGTAGGACCCAGAATTAACTGCCAACAGCTACAGCCAACTGATGTTTAACAAAGATATAAAAAGTATACATTAGTAACAAGACAGTTCAGCAAGTAGTTTTGAGAAAACAATATACACATATAAAGGAATAAAATTGGATCCCTAAGTCTCACCCTGTATAAAAATAACATGTATTAAAAACTTCAATGTAAATATTGGAACTTGAGGGCTGTAAAGATGGCTTAGCGGTTAAGGTGCTTGCCTGCAAAACCAGTTTGATTCCCCAGGACCCACATAAGCCAGATGCACAAGGTGGTGCATGCATCTGGAGTTCATCTGCAATGACTGGAAGCACTGGCGTGCCCATTCTCTCTCTCTCTCTCTCTCTCTCTCTGCCACTTTCCCTCTCTCAAATAAATAAATAAAAATACAATATTTTAAAAAAGAATTGGGGCTGGAGAGATGGCTTAGTGGTTAAGGCACCTGCCTCCTAAGTTTAAGAACACTGGTTCCAATCTCAGCTGTTCCAATCTCCAGATTTAGCCAGATGCAGGGACGCAAGGGTGCAATGCCGCACTTGAACACAAGAGCTGTTGGCACGCTCATCTCTGTCTGTCTTCCTCTTCCTCTCTCTCTGCCTCTCTGTCTCTCTCCAAAAAATAAATAAATAAATAAATAAATAAATAAATAAATATTTTAAAAAAATAATTGGAACTTGAAACTGTTGGGAAAAGATAAGAAATATACTTTAAGAAACAGGCATAAACAAAGACTTTCTGCAAAGACTTCCAGTGGCTCATACAAAATCTTCTGTATAGCAAACTCAATACTCAAGGTCAAATACAGTCTATGGGAATGTTAGCTATATCCTGACAAAGGATCAATATTCAAAAAATATATAAACAGAAAAAGACAACAGAACAACACAGACCAATAGGCTAAAGAAATGAGCATAGAGTTCTCAAAAGAGGTAGTACATATGACAAATAGACCCATTAAAAATGTTCAGCATCTAGCAATTAAGGCACCTGCCTGATAAGCATAAGAACGCCTATTCCATTGTCCAGGTCTCATGGTTAGCCAGAAGCAAAGTGACATAAGAGCACAATGCTGCACTTGCCCACAAGAAGTTGGACACATTTGGAGTTCGTTCACACCGGCTGAGAGGCTGCTGGCATACCCATTCTTTATCTCTCTCTCTCTCTCTCTGACTCTCTCCAAAAAAAAAAATAAAATAAAATAAAATAAAATAAAAAATCATCATCTTTAGCTGTGGTTGTTTGAATGTAAAATGTCCCCTCATGTGTTTGTGATTAAGCTTCACATTTAATTCCCAGCTGGTGGGGTCTTTGGGAGGTAGAGTCTTGCAAAAGGATGTGTATCATTGCTGAGGGCAGGTCTTGGGGTATTATAGCCCAAACATGACTGTTACACTCAGTTTATTCTTTCCACTTCCTCTCTCTTGGTCTGGTCTCTCCCAAACCTTACACTGACATTATGTTTTGAGGAACTGTGAGTAATTTGTGGTTTAGGAGTATAGAGCTGAATAGAAATTTAATAAAGTGGTTTATATAATAAGCATACACATTATATTTAATAATCTAATAAATATGGATGAAGTTAATCCTCAAAGAAATAATGTATACAGAATAGAAAAATGGAAAGTCCATTAGGACTATAATCAGATTTTAAGAAAAGGGAGAAAAGGAAATAGATGTTAGGAACAAAGTATGTATCCTCCTTTGGCTAACACTAGCACTGTATATCAGGAAACTTTTTGATCTTCTTTGGTGACTATGAATCTACTAGCCATATCTCTATCCTATTTTCTTAACAATTATTCCAGAATGTCAGATATCAAGAGTCCTGTGCTAATAGAGTTCTGCTTTCATGTCTTCTTTATCGTGCAAGGTGAATGTGGATACTGGAGCCAAGGTGCCTCAGTATACAATTTGGCTAATGCAATGAGCACTGAATAACATTTGGCTCATAATAACCACTCTGTATGTACTGGCTGTCAGTTATCAGCACAGCTATGAAAGTTTAATAAGCCATATATTTACTAAAACAAGCCACAGAGTTTGTATTGTCTCATTTATTCAGCTGGTATTTCATGAGGCCATATTCTGGTCTAGGAATATAACCTCTCCTAGAAAAGACTGTTGCTAGGGCCTCTGGAAGGCCAGGTTATGATAGCCATCTGCATTTACACAGTCTCCCTGGGTTCCTTTTCACAATCAGGGAGCCAATTCATTTGCTAACACAGGTGATCTGGCCCAAAACAAGCTCTCTCTGAGAAGTATAATTAAAATATTTGAAGACCAAGTCAGTTACTCATGTAAAGACTGCCTTTTAGTTGAAGAACTAGTACTAGTTAAGAGAGAAAAGGAATAAGAAGAAAGAAAAAACAAAGTTTAAAGAAATAAGTGAAAAAAAGATAGCAAAAAAGATGGACAAAGGCTGGAAAGTAAAGGACAGAACTTGATATGCTGAAGCCTTTAAAAGAGACAGTATAGGGCCTAGGACATTGTAATCCTCATTCAGATTTTTAAATCATGAAGAGATACTTCTATAAGGGGTGCCTGGAAGCAAAACCATTGGGATAATTCTGCCTTTCACTTCAAATCTACCTCAAGTGCTCTCCTCTCTTTCTGTGACAGTCATGTTGCCAGAAAAAGGTAGAATTTGAGGAGACAAATATATGTTGAGTATTATTTATAAAGTTAAGTATAAGCTAAGTATCTTTTATGGTGTAACAGTATTATTTTATTCTTATAACAACTTTGTGATGTTTGCATCATTCTCATAAAATGAGAAAATGGACAAAGATAAATGAGCCAAATTACTTAAGACCCATTGAAAGAGCTAAGAGGGGCTGGGAAGAGAGCTCAGCCATAAGGCAGATGCAAAATGTGACATAAGACTCTGATGTTTGTTTGCAGAGGCAAAAGCCCCTGGAATACCCATGCATACATGCATACACACATAATTAAATACAATATTATTTTTTAATAAATTATGGTTAAAATGTGACTTTGATTAAATTCATGAGAGGATGTCATAAGGATTATCATACTGAGTGGTCTCACCTAGTTTTTGAAAAAGGTAGAATGTTAGGAAAAAATGAATTTATACTGACTGCTTTACAATACTTAATATAATATTAAACTGAAGCAATTTTTAACATATTTATAAGACAGGTTAATGGTACTGTTTTAAAGACTAACTTGGCTTATATGAAGATACTCTGATATGTCTTTGATAAACATATTATTAAATACCAGCAATTATGCATAATAAGAAAAATGTAATATAAAGAATTTAGTTGAAGGTTTAAACATGCTTCCAACTTCTTAATATAAGTCAGTATGAACTAAAGTAAGAAATATGCATGTACAGTCAAATAATTCATGTTTAAGGAAACACTAGAGTACCCCTCTGTATGAATTGTGTAGTACATACATGTCATGACTGTATGAGAACAAAAGAAACCCATTTTAACTGTGTAGGAAAACATCAAAATTCGAGATAAAGTAAATTACTGCCATGTAAAGAAAAACATGACATGTTAAAATAAGATTTTCAAGAAAGCTTTACATACAAATAGAAAGATTGGGATAATGCTGTGTGGTAGTTTGTATAGTTACCCCCCCAATAGACTCAGTTTATTAAAATTTCTTGGATATCCAGCCAAATCAGGGGCAAATCTTAGGGTTCAGCTCGAAAGTGTGGTAGTGGGTTTGAAATTCCAGTCTAAAGATATGCAAAGTGCCTGAGTTCCGCATAGAATTCATAAGTATGCTTGTATGTGGTGTGGCTTTTGGGATTTGGTTCTTTTCTCTCTCTCTGCATGGACCTGTGAAAGCAGGCCAGCTTCTTCTACCATTATGGAACTTCCCCTGGATCTGTAAGCTTCAATAAATAAATAAGTATCCCTTCCTCCATAACTGTGCATGGAATTGGAAGTTCATCTCAGCGATGTGAAGCTGTCTACTACACACTGATTTGTTTATATTAAAATAAACCCAGGGCCTAAAGTTTTCTTTTTCAGTTGTGTCTTTATCAGGGTAATACTGGTTTTGTCAAATGAATTTGGAATTAGAAGCGTTCTTTACTGTTCTTTATTGAGGAACACCTTGAGAAGAGTTAGTGTTAGGTTGTCTGGTTAGTATTCTGCAGTGAATCCATCTGGTCCAGGGCTGTTCTTTGTGGGGAGAATTTTAATTAGAGCTTCCATCTCATTGCTTGCAGTGGATCTGTTTAATTTATTGACGTCATCCACTTTTAATATTGGGAGGTTAAATATGATTAGAAATTCCTCGAATTCTTATAGTTTTACAGCTTTTTGGAAGATAAGTTTTCAAAGTATTTTCTAATGATAATTGGATTTCATTGAGGTCTGTTTTAACAACTCTCAATCTCTAATTTTGTTCATTTGAGTCTTGTCTCTATTTTTTTCTTTCCAAGGATTTATCAGTCTTTTTATTTTCTTAAAGAACCACCTCTGTTTTATTCTGCATATTGATATTTTAATGTCTATTTCATTAAATTCTGCCCTAATTTTTCATTTCATTGCTTTCTATTTGGATTATGATGGACTTGTTTTTCTAGTGTGTATCATTAGGTGATTTATTTGAGGTATCTCTAATTTCTTGATATCAGAATTCCTAGCTATAAACTTTCCTCTGTGAACTGCATGGGGTATAGTTCAGAGGGTCTGGTGGGTTTCATCATTTTTTTATGTCTAAGATTTTTAAAAATTTCTTCCTTGAATTTCTTAATTACTTCATTCAAAAGTGTTCAGTCTCCAAAAAATTTTATAGCTTCTAGATGTGCTCTTTATGTTAAATTCTACTTTTATTTTGCTATGATCTGACAGGGTACAAGGGATTACTCCAAGGATTTTTTTTTATTTGTTATCATTTGTTTTGTGTCCTATTAAGTGATCAGTTTTGGAAGTTTGAATTTTCTTTGGTGATTTTCTGTCTTGATGACCTATCTAAGTATGAGAGATGGATATCAAAGACTCCTACCGTTGTGTTTGGTTCCATGTGTTCTTTTCTGTCTTTTAATGTTTGCTTTATGAAGTTAGGAACACCAACAATTAGTAAATAAATGTTTATAACTATAATATCTTCTTAACAAATCATTCCCTTTATTAAAATGAAATGCTCCTTTTTGTCTTTTCTGATTAGATTTGGTTTTAAGTCTACTGTAACTTCTATAAGTATACTACCACTGTCTGTTTGCAGCCCATCTAGTTACTTCACTTAAACATGCTTAAGTGGAAGAATTAAATTAAAAGATGCTATGAGCAATGTGTACTTTTTACGTTTGAGATTTTCTTGTGAAAGTCTTTGCCAGGTCACAACAGTATTGGTCTTTTGAACTTTCTAAAGCAGAAAATTAAAGGTTCCTTTTATTGAGAAATATTACAACATGAATTTGTTTGCATCTTAGCCAAATTTACAAACTGCAAATTTCTAGTAATGTAAGCAATCCAGTTAATGGATCTCTGTAACTAATTATCAGTTAGTTGTCAAAGGTAGGAAGTATACATTTTTAGATTTCATGAAAAATTAACAACCAAGGCTATTAGCTGGATTAATGACACATACAGATACATTAAAAACATAACAAGTGTTTAAATCATGCATTATTGCTATTTGAGTAGGTATAAAATCTGTTCTTTGTCATGATTCAATGGGAGTGGACAGGGAGTGTATCAAGAGAAGATATTGGAAGGGGATTATCATCAAAGCATATTATATACCTATAAAAAACAAAATAAAACAGGAACATATTTAAAAATCTTATTTTTACAATGTTAACATGACTATTTAAATTTCATTTTAGAGTTTTTTTTTGTTTGTGTATAACATTTTATTTAGAATAATCAGTGAGGATTAGAATAGCAATGAAAGGAAAAAAGCTTTTATGAGGAATTCTTTAGTGACTAGTGAGATGACTATATCAATCTAATGGTACCCTGGGATTATGCTAAAAAGATACATAGTGGGGTTGAAACATTTATTGAAAATAAAAATAAATGTGAAACTGTAATACTAATTTCCAGAAGAGTGTAATCTGATTCTATTCTATAATTCCATTAAAGTTATCCTAATTGTAATAATATTTCTATAATACTAATAAGTTATTTTAGTTTATTCTTCTATCTCCAGGAAATTGATGTTATGTTATAACATTTCCTTTTTGGGCAAATGTATGGCTGTCTATTTTAAAATTCTAAGAAAGTGACTGATAAAAGGGTAGGACCAAGCAAAGCTAAAGGTCCATTTTACACACAAATGGAAATGAAATGTACTTGTTATATAACATAATACTTGACATAACAGCTTACTTTACATATTAAATCATTTTTAAATATGACGATTTTATAGCCAATAGCAAAAGCAGTTAATAGTTGCTACAATTACCTACCATATCACATATACAGTGCTAAATGCATGACATCTTATTTTGACTTCATTATAAGATATGAGGACAGATATAATTACTCTATTTTATATATAAGGAGACAAGGGCTATGAATTGTTATTCCCTTGTGCCACAAATGAACAATTGGGACCTGCAAGGACTCAAATTCAAGTGGCTAGGATCTGAAGTCTACATTCTTTCTACTATGGCACAGTTAATGTTCTAACCTAACATTCTCCACCTTCCACTCTACCACTTTCCAGTCCTGACTTCCCCAGTTCTGTAGTTTATCACTTACACTCTCTGCAGGAGCTTATGGAAGCTTCTGCTGTATTACCCTTATTCTACCAGTTCTGAGTGTCATATTATCCTTTCCTGACACTTTGATGCTCCTCTTCTGGAATTATACCACACTCCCTATAAGTTTACCCCAAATAAATGATTAATCATCTTGTTTTACACATATTTCATCTTACAGGCTCATGTGATTGGGTTTGGTTTTGTTAATGATGGGTAGTAATCTTATTTTTTCTATAAGGCCAAAGTAAAACTTTCCTCTGGGCAAAGGAACAGATAGAAAATATTTTAGGTTGTGTGAACCACATAGTCTCATTACCATTTGTCCCTCAGTATAATGTACAACCATCCATACTCTAAATGTGTATAGGTGAGTGTAGCTGTGTTCCTATAAAACTTAACTGGAAAAAGAGGGATCAACTTGGATTTCTGCAAGCTGCATTGTGCTGACCCCTAATATAGGATGAACTAAAAATTAGATAATTTACTTGTTCTTCATGGCCCTCTGAACTTTAATCTTTATCCATTTAGCACAGTTTTGCACATATAAGCCAGAAAATTACATAGATCATTACTTTTCTCTCAGGGTCAAATTTCCTAAAATATTGTGTACATTAAATGTTTGTCTTATGTTCTTTCTTATTCTCTACACCAAATATCTTTTGAACACTCATGTGATAGTCACCAAGAATTCTGTAATTTGACAGAAACGGGTCCATATAATCAATTCATTCATTGACCTTGGTCAGTATATTGAACATGTCTGATTCTAGATGTCTTTCTGTGTAAAAATGAGAGCAGCAATTTTATTATTAACATGAAGATCGAAATGAGCAATTATATACAATTTTATAAAATATAGCAACAAATATATTGTAGGTGATAATGTCAATTACCTCTTCTCATTCAAACCATCAATTAATATATTTTTTTACTTATTTATTTATCTGAGAGAGAGAGAGAAAGTGAGAGAAAGGGTATTGCCAGGGCCTTTAGCTACTGCAAATGAACTCCAGAAGCATGCTCCACCTTGAACATCTGACATCTGTGGATACTGAGAAATCAAACTGATCTTTCTGCTTTGCAGGCAAGTGCCTTAACCATTGAGCCATCACTCAAGCCCTATTAATATAAGTAAATAATAGTATATACACTTTTTCTACTTGATTTCTATGACTAAACTATATTGAACACACATGTGCACAGCTAAACTTACTATGTGTGCATCTGATATGTATGCATAGTGAATGCACATGTATGTATATATGGGGAGCACCATGTGCATGTGTATGGAAATCAGAAGAAAACACCAAATAAACTCCTCTATCATTTATCCATGCTGCCTCCCTGAGACAGTTTCTCAATGAAACCTAGGGCTGGCTGAACAGTGAGCCCATCTATACTCTTGTCTCCATTCCTCACAGTACTAGTGTTACCAGTGTGTGACAAATGGCAAGTTCTAATGTGGGTTCCAGGGATCCAGCTCAGGCTGTCTCAGGCCCTTTCACATCCTCAGACTTTATGGCAAATACACTTACCCATGGAGTTGGAGCCACCTCCCCAGCCATATACCTTTTCCTTTCTGTCTTCCTACTTTTCTTATTAACTTTGTTTCTGTTCACCCCTACATATCCTTTTTCTCAGTGGGCTTTGTTTTCATTTTCTTTTTGGCATGTTATTTCTTGACATGTCAATTTCAGACATCATCACCCAAGAAGCTTTGGAGATCACTGAATCCAATTAGCCTTGCATCTCCTGCCTCTCATATTAATCTATTTCAACTCTCTAAGCAACACTGCCACTAACAGACCATTCTGTGTTTTTTTGTTGATGTTGTTATTGCTATCTTTTAAAAAGTCTCTCTTCATAAGATTGTAGCCTAGGACCATCCTTTCACCACTGTTTTTCTAGTATGTGCAAGGAACTGTGTCAGGACCTCAGCAGATGTTCAATAAACCTTTATACCATATACCTATGAACTTAGGGCTATCTCCAGGTTTCTGTTTTTACTCCACTTCTCTCCTCACAGTAAATTACTCCCCAGGCAAACTCACATACTCCCAGAACTTCATGTCCATAACCTATTTCAATCATGGACTGGTAATTTTTCTCTCCCAGAAGACTAACTTCTTCCCTATTTCCCCTTTCTGCTTTGTCTCTTTAAATACTACAGCATTGATTTTCTAATTTGCAAATTTTAAGTCATAATATCTTAGATGAAATGCAGTCTGGATTTCTCATCAGCTACAGAAGAGAGCTGGGACCACTGTGTCCTCCTTTAGCCTGCCAATGCTGCCTCTCACCTCTTCTCAAAATGATAGTGTAGTAAATATAATTGTGTTCTTATTGTGAATAGGGAGATAAAAAAGAGAGCTTTCCATCTTACAAAATAAGGCTTTAATATTAAAACTGATCTAAACAACCATAAGTCAAATAGAATTGTACCTCTTTGGGATCTTATTGGTTTCTTAGTAGGGATGGGAGGAATATCTACAAATGGCTTTTCATTGAACCCATATTGCAATGTGATAAAAATTATCTTAATCACCTGATAAAGAAAAAAAATCTTCATTTGTCCAAATAAAACATATGCATTTCTTTTATTTACTATGGTTTGCTAAAAAGATTGAACTATAATAGGCTCGTGGTAGCAGCTTCATGATAATTTTTGAATAGGAAATTTGAGAGGTAGATAATTTGTCAGAGCATTAGAGTCAGCACAGACAATTAATTTTATTTTTGAGAAATTATCGATGTAAGAAAAATGCTGTTTGTGTACTTGTTGCCACAGTAACTTCTGTGTGTTTCTTACATACTGGCTACCACTTCTTAATCCAAAATCCTTTTTCATTTCGACCCTGCCTCCATTAACCCACTTCTAAACATCCAAACTGTCTTGGGTTGATGATGCCACCTGCTGTCAGGAAAATTTAAGAGTCAACACATACCCTAGGGTCTTTCCATCCTTCTCAGAGAAATTTAGTTACATCTGTCTCACTGCTATCTTTCTCTCCTAAGCCTTAATTGACCTTGATTTACATAACCTTTTCCCACACATGTAAGTTCTTGGATATCTTTCATATGCTCTTTTGTGTTCCCTCCATTTTCTCAAGATCCATGTCTCTGTCTCTTCTCCTTCTACCTGTTAAAATTGCAAGTTGAGACAAAAACTTCCAAATGTGTGATAATTTGTGCACTAATAATACAAGTGATACAGTTTTTTTTTTTTTCCAGGAATGTATAAACCATGAAGGTAAATGATTGGGTTGTGAGTTTAGTAGATAAAGAACAGTGAGCATTTAGTCTTCCCCTTTTCCAGGAAATTAATTCCTGTATATAGAGAAAACAATAGTACTTTACAGAAAAAGTGTAGTTTCCTCTCAGAAACTATAGCTTATTATTCAAATCCTTCCATATGTCATGCCACTCCAATGATAAATTATCTTAGGGATGTATACAGATAGCTCTCAAAGACCTGCCTCATTCTTTGTAAGGGATGCATAGTATTTTACTCTGTATTTGTATTAGTGTTTGTGCAGTAAGTTTTCTATTATAATCCTTTGGATTTTCTTCCTAATCTTTAAAAATGTAAAATATTATTTGTAGAATAAGATGGTCCCAATTTTATAACAGGTGTATAATAGTTAGAATCATTAAATTGCAAATATAGGATAAAATATATTATTGTGTTTAGGTAAAAATAAAGATAACAAGTCAGAGACCAAAGTTTTATGACAGTCTCAAAAACTTGAAGCTTTGTCAGACCATTTCAGTTTACCTGCTCCAATCCCTATTGAACTAATATTTTCTCATTTCTAGTCTTATGTAGTTATGTGAGGGGGGGTGGCTGAGTGGTTAAAGGTGCTTGCTTGGGTTTGATTCCGCAGTACCCACATAAAGCTAGATGCACAAAGTGGTGCATGTATTTAGAGTTCACTTGCAGTTGCAAAAGACTCTGGTGTGACCATTACCTCTCTCTCTCTCTCCTTGCAAATAAATAAGTAAAAATATTTGTTTAAAAAATAACCTGAAGACACCACATATTGCTGACAGAGAACATCGATGGAATCAGGAAGGAAGCCAGTCCCCCAATGGTCTGCCCACATAGTGCTGCAAAGTACTGCATGAACTGCTGTGTAAAAATGGCCAACAACCTTGTGTGCTAACAGGAGACTCAGCTATACCAAAGCAACCATCCTGACAATAAGGACATGTCTGTGCAGTAGTGGCACCCAACCTAGGTGGGTAACTTATGGCTCTCTGATTGGCTAAAAGATCCATTCAGTGGGAAGAAACTCTTAGCTGGA
The DNA here is from genome assembly GCA_036365145.1 of Orientallactaga sibirica. NCBI lineage: Eukaryota > Metazoa > Chordata > Mammalia > Rodentia > Dipodidae > Orientallactaga > Orientallactaga sibirica. The sequence goes on along the minus strand of JAEOAD010000004.1, from coordinate 54,321,689 downwards.
ACTGGGAACCAGTCAGAATCCTATGATGACCAACATTATGGACTCCAATAAGAAGCTCCCATTAGTCTTTAGCCAAGAGTGGATGCACCAACCTAAATCTTTTTGAATTAATAATCATTATCTCATTGAACCTATGTTGACCTCAGTCTCCTTTGGAGAATCTGGTTTTCTTTTTCAGAAGTCAGCTAGAATGAGGAGATAAACCACCTTTTGCACATCAGCCAGGGCCCAGGTGAAACCACAGAGGAATTGGCAAGATGAGAAAAAGTGCTGCTTCAATAGTGAGGTTATCAACCAGTGCCAGGGTCATGTGATAGAATGTATTTGTAAATATGGAACTTTTTCTAGACATTAATTTCAACTAGTTATTTAGCACACATTTCAAACTAATTTGAAAAGTATACTGCTTTTAATTCATATTGATTTTATTATTTCATTCAACTTAAGGACAGAACAGCTGCTGTATATACAGAACAACTGCTGCATATAATGAAGAAAATAAACTCTTATGGTGATATCACATATCCTATCACCATCACTGTTTGCTTAGCTTGTGAGAAAATTTGACATTATGTTATATACTTATATATGCAACTTGCTCATAATTTTGTGGCTGGAACAGAGAGTAAAGATACTTTAAATTTCTCATTCTATTCTCCAGGAAACTGAACTGGTGATATGAAGCATTCTATAGAAAATGTGTGTTCATATGTGTGGATAATGATACCACCATGATATAATTTAATATACTTTGTGTCTTTTGTATCGTGCTAAGTCATGTGCTGTTTCATTTATTCCTAATAAAGGCCTTACTTGGAAGAATCTATCATCACTTCCTGTCATTCTCATTTTTATATAGTTTAGCAGATGAGGCTAAGTAAAGTAAGATGTTTTCACTGTGTCAGGTTTTATTATGTGATAAGGCCATGGGCTGGACTCTGGATGCTCAGCACTAACTGTGGTCTACTATAAACCCTAATTCTTACTAATAAAGTCATTGTGCTTATTAGAGCTCACCACTTTTGCATGCTTTCATGACCTAGAAAAATTAATGCTAAGTGTATGAGAGAGAACAGGAGAATAAAAATTGGAATGAGTGTGAAAAGTAAATTGAAAGCAATTTTAGAATGGAAGACAGTAGTGGTATAGTAAGTGAAAGTGTTTTAGGATGGATGTCATTACTCATATGCTCAAAAGTAGCACTAGAAGGCTGGAGATATGGCTTAGCAGTTAAGTCACTTGCCTACAAAGCCAAAGGACCAAGGTGTGATTCCCCAGGACCCACATAAGCCAGATGCACAAAGTGGTACATGCATCTGGAGTTCATTTGCAGTGGCTGGAGGCCCTTTGCACCTTTTCTCTATATGCCTCTCTCTCTCTCTCTCTCTTTCACTTTCAAATAAATAAATAAATAAATAAATAAATAAATAAATAAATATTTTTTAAAGTAGCACTAGAGAATGAGATCTTTAAAGAATAATGTCTACACAGTGAAAGACAGAATAGGGAAATGTTGATACTTGGTTTTGGACTGCTCTTCCATTACGTCTCTAAACTCGAACTTTTAAGATTTCTGCAGAATCATCTTGGAACCTGACCAATTCTGGGTTTTGAGAAAAGAGGATAAGTATTAAAGTGGTAGGAAAAAATGCCCATAAATGACTGAGTGTTTCACCAACCCACAAAGTCAATAAATTGTTTACATTTAAGATCTCATAAATAAGATGAAAATGTTTACATATAATAATCAGTAAAGGCTATTCTGAGAAGCTGATTCTTGAAGAAAAAGCCAGGAGAGAAATGTGGCTGTTTGGGGAGCAGCCTTCTAGGAACAGCAGGCACATATGCATCAGGCACTTAGACAAAAAGTCAAGGGACGTTATATGTCCACAGATGCGGGAAGGAGTGACTGGCCTAGAAGATCAGAAATAAATTCAGTTGTCCATCCTTCAAAAGGTTTTAGAACTTTGGCCTTAACAATGAGGAAATCTAGGAAAGCAATTTTGAAGGTTGAATGCAGAAAAGAAAAAAAAATGACAAACACCTGAATAGGGAATCTATTTCTGTATGTCATTTCTATGGCATTATTCTGAACATAAAATAAGGGTAAATAGCTTCCAGTGGAGACTGCCCTACTGGAATGGCATCAAGGCCTCAGTAATGTGTATCATTGGCCTCAGGGATTTGCAAAACTGTTTCTAGTGAAGCTGGGCATTTTGACATGCCCATTTCCACTTGTTTGTATGATTGCCAAAATTTTCTAGAAAGATTTGGGAAGTCAAAGTGAAGTGGTCATGAGACATATTTTGAGGGTCATCATGTTCTTGTGCTGTGATGTACATGAAAGGCACCAGGCTCTCCCTGTTCCATGCACTGCAAAAGAGCCTCCTAATACTGCCCTTGTTGTCCAGTAATGGTCAAGTCCAGCACCAAATGCTACTGAGATTCTCAGAGGCAAAGGTTCCTTGTAGATTTGCAGGCACGCTTTTTGGCAGTTTGTTCTAATAATACTTGCTTTCTCAGATTGCATCTCTGATGAACTCACTATTATTTTTAGGCTTCAGTTCTATTGCTCTATCCGTAATTGTGTATGATTTATTTTTCATAATAAATTCCTTATCCTATGACACTCTCTGGTAGCCCCCCTGCCTCCTACACCTGCCTAAAACAGTAATTTACAGGAAAATATCTAATTTGCCTCATCATTTGATAAAATGGTAAATATTGATAGTTTGGGAATTGTTTTTAATAAACCTATTTACTGTAGTATATATTTGGATCAGGTGAGCAATGTTTTGAGATATTTTAAGGTGTCTTTTTTTTATGTAATAGTTTTATGGCCTGATTCCAAGTTTAAGTGTAACACTGAGTCCCAACATGTGCTTGTGAATACTGTCAATTTGGAAATTGAACACAGATGTTGACAGAGTTATATTTGCCAGTCTGATGCCTCAGCAAACAGTCTTTGAAGGAAAGACAACATGAGACTAGACTGAATAAATATCCTGTTTCAAATTTATTTGGCAAATTCTTGTAGCAGTATCCCCTAAAGGTAGCATATGTAAGATGATGATACAAAAAGGCGTTGCTATTACAACTCAGCAACTTCCATACTTTAATAGCAAAGCTTCCAACATAAGAAATCCACATTAAAGAGAATATTTCACTGTGCTTCAGTCTGAAATGTAAATGGATGTCTACTTTATTCATCAGTGATTCCCATCTTAGGGTTTCTCCTTTCTAAGTATATTGAATGTGTTTTACCTGCAGTTCAAACAACTCACAAATGGTATGTCTGAGGGAAATCTTGGAAGTACCTTAGAACAAAGGAAGGTATGAAGAGTTTCCTTTTTTATTTAAGAAAACTCATTTAACCTTAATTAAGATTACCTTCTTTATCTAGTGTTTGGGTTTTGTGAAATACAGTTGGTCAGCAGAAAAACAGTGTGTGTCTTCAGCAGAGTGATGATACTTTAACATCATTGGTGCAAAGTCAACAATGATTTATTTGCTCATAATGTTTTAAGGTAGCATTGCATTAATCTGTATCAATGTTTCATTTGAAAGAAAATGCTAGATTGTAATAAATAGGTAAACCAATATACATTAGTTTTTTTGACTATCATGAATCATACTAAGCTGCAGATAAGTACACAGTAGGCAATCTTTGTGCTTTTGAGTGACAGAGTTGAACATCACATACTAATAGACATTTTCATTTCTATTTGTTCCTAATCTATTATTATAGCACGTTCTTAGTATGCTGATAATAAGTATGTAATAACTACTGAGTATTTTACATCTCATTACATTTCACTGACTTTTCCTACTTAAAATCACAGCTTACTATTATTTGGGTGTCCTGGTTTTCCTGTCTGGGCATTTCTTCAGGCACTCAAATCTATGTTGCTTTAAGCGTTCAAGTGTGTGGGTTAAACAGGAAGGATTTCTGTGTTTTGCATTTTATATTCCTCTGGCTTCGATTACTGTTCTGTATTCAGAGTACATGTGGGGGTTTTTCATAGTAGGTAGAAGTAGACTTAAAGGAGGTGGGCTCTCGCATGTGTGTGTGTGTGTGTGTGTGTGTGTGTGTTTAACTTGGCTGCTAGAGTTGTTTTAGTACTGAGGGAACAATGTCTTGGAAATGAAGACACAGCTCTATACATTTCAATTCTATTTAGCACCTCCAGAGAATGAACACTGAATTGTGACTGTTCCACCCTTATTGGCTTATTTATTTTCCCAATGACTTAATGAGTTCCCATTTTAGTGGTTCTGAAAACCTGCATTAAAATAAGTAATATAAGCCGGCACTCATTGAGCACATACTGTTTTCGGACACTGATTTATGTAAGTTTGCCATGTTCCAATTCCTTCTCTCTATAACACCATTATATATGCAAAATATTCCATTCAGTAAACAAGGAAGTTGACACAGAAGTAACACTTTTCTAAAGGCAGATATTGAGAAAGTTGCTGAGCTATAATTATACCCTCAGACTAGAGTCTCTTATTTGTTTTATTTTTGGTGAATATTTTCATTTCTTGATTTGTAAGCAAAAAGAGAGAAAGAGAGAAAAAAGAAAGAGAGCATAACTAGAGAGAGAAAGAGACAGAGAGAGAGAGAAGGGAGAGAAATGAAAATGCCTTCCAGATACATGGGTTACTTTGTGTATCTGGCTTTATAAGATTAGTGGGGAAATCAAATCCAGGCTGTCAGACTTTGCAATCAAGTGTCTTTAACCACTGAGCCATCTCCCTAGCCCAGATTTGAATTGCCATTAAAATTGAAATAACCTCAAAAACCTGTATGATTTAATTTATGTTTAAATAAATGCAAGCATAAAATTTGAAAAAAATTTGAAAGTGTTTGAAAAATTTGAATTTTAAAATAAAGTGCTTTTAAAGTATGTTCTCAATGTAATTAAATGTTTGAAATATAAACTAGGTCCAACATGAATACAGTGGAATTCACCAAATGAGGCCTAAATTAATTTGGGGAATTACTGAGCTGTTCAAGTCTTTAAGGAGTGTTAGGGGGTACTATCAGCAAGATGGTAGTCATTTCCAGAGCATCACTTTGAGCAATTCTCCAGAACATAACTTCAAAAGAGTAAAGTAACTCAAGTGAAGATTTCTAGTACTTGAGTGGAATGCAAAAGTGAGAAACGATCTTTAAAGCAGAGAGAAGGACCATTCCACATTATCTCATTGACTTTCTCCCAGTCTAATGCAGCACTGTATGAAGATATGACTGTGTGTGGGGAAAGACAACTGATGTAAGCATCAGTTTCACATGGACACGAACAATAGCTTACCTCAGTGCACCTCAGTGCATGGCTGGTTCCCATGGCACTTTGGTCCAAACCAACAGCCATAATGCTAGGCTTTAAACAGGTACCTTATAGACTCTGGGCCCATACCTAACCCATGATGCCAGAATCTAGGTCTATTAAGTTGACACACTGTCACATGCTAAGATCTTGTAGCAGATAGCATTGCCACCACAGCCCTATAGTCCTGTGACTGAGCCCTTTCCCTGATTTCATGCTCCAAGCTCACTTGAAACTGATCAAGTCACTCCAAGATCAGATTCAAGGCTCAGCCAATGAGATATCAAATGACACCTTTTTGGGTCACCAGGCCTCAATGGACCCTGCTATCAGGAAGGCACCTATAGCCCTACAACTAGACCCACTCACAAGATCCCAGGTGTACTCTAACTTATCTCTTGCCTAGAAGCAGCAAGTTCCCCAAGCTATGGAATTGGGCAGGAAGCACACACTCTACCATAACTAGCTTACATAATATCTCCTGATGGATTAACAGAGGGTTTCCCAGATTGAAGACATCTGAAAAGGCTACACAGTACTAATTCTTCAAATTCCCAAGTAGGAAGACCATGAGGATTAGAAATAATTATGAAATCATACCAATAAAGAAGCAAAATAAAGCACCAGTAACCAATGCCAGAAATAAAGATATACACATTGTCTGACAAATAATTCAAAATAATTGTCTAAAATAAACTCAAAGAGCCAAAAGAGAATTTCAACAACAAAACAAAATTAGCAAAATGATACATGAATAAAAAGAGAGATGCACCAACAACCAACAGATACTACACAAAAGAATAAAACATAAAACCTGCAGCAAAAAATGCATAGTAACTGAGCTTCACAACCCATATAGGTCTCCACCTGAAGATTCAATAAGTGGAAGGGAGTTAGCAGTTCAAGGATGGTCACTAAAATTGACCCAATTAGAGAAGAAAAAAGAGAAGTAATGGAAAAATGAAGAAAGCCTATGACATTTCCTCTTTACAAGTTAGTTATCTAAGATATTATGTCACAAATGATGTAAAACAGGACTAACCCAAAACAGAAAGTGAGGGGATGATAAAGTATGGATTTATGTATGCAGTTCAAGTTAAATTGGTGGCTTGGTATTGACTTTTACAAGACATTTTTAAGTAAGGATGATAAGTAAGATAGCAAGATGAAAGACTGGAAAAAAACTATAAAACAGTCAAAAGACAGTTAATGAAAGACAATAAGTAGTAAATCCTTACCTGTAAATAATCCGTGTAAAAGTAAATTAATTAAATTACCGAATCAAAAGCCATAGAATGTATGCACAAATTTAAAATTAAGAGCACAAATCTATGTTATGTATATGACACTTTGGCACATATAGATTGAAAGTGAAAAGAAGCAAAATGATATTCTTTGTCAATGGAAACCACAATAAAGTAAGGTGGTTTTAAATTGAATTAAGTTGAAAAGTGTCATAAGACAGTAAGTCATTATATGATAAAAAGAGGTTGATTAGTCCAAAGAGTATAGTGATTGTGAACATCTATGAAGCCAAAATCAGAGGACATAAACAGGTAAAATAAATTTAATGCATCTGAAGGATGCCCATTTTCAAGACTGGAGAGATCATCCAGATAAAAATCAGGGAGGGTTGAGCCGGGCGTGGTGGCACATGCCTTTAATCCCAGCACTCAGGAGGCAGAGGTAGGAGGATCACCGTGAGTTCAAGGCCACCCTGAGACTACATAGTTAATTCCAGGTCAGCCTGGGCCAGAGTGAGACCCTACCTCAAAAAAAAAAAAAAAAAAATCAGGGAGGAAATTATGGACTTAATGATGACCAATGTAACCCTTTTTCCATATATAAACTCTGAATCCCTTTGTGTACAACATTACAGTTGAAAGGGGGGCTCAGAAAACACCTCCTCTTCTGGCTTGATTTAACTTCATCTCAATGATACAGTTAGCATTCCATGCATAAAATTCTAAATGCCACAAGGATACACAGGTATTTAAAAATGCAGGTCTTTCTATAAGGCTTGCATCCTAATGGAATGATGATAGGTCACTGTTAAAAGTACATAACTCATACTACTTTTATGCCATAAACTAACTCAGGTATAGCAACTACCCAATCATTGTGCATGCAAAATGTCTTCCTGATCCTGCTGCAGAGAACATCAATTCTCACAACATCCACACATTCTAGGGCTGGACAAAGATGCTGGAGACATCAGAGAAATTATTAGCGCTATGGCGTTTGTCTTCCCTGCAGCACATATCCACTAAATTCCAGGATATGCCTCACAAATATTTAAACACCACTATCCTTGCAGTATAAGATTTTTAATACAATGATCACTTATACCTATTCCTGATGCACATGAAGAAACTGAGTCTTAGAGTGATTCCTCTTGATTATATTACATTGCTATCCTATTAATCAGGCTTATTAAACCAAGTTATTGTGCTATTTATTTCACCCTATGGTTGATATAATACTGAACTTCAAACTGATTGTAGCATGATTTTTAGAAGAATTTGATGTGGGAAAAGTGACCTTATTAATATGTATAGAATCACATTAATTTTATTTCCCAATATCTTCCAATTTGAATACTTTTAATCTTCTGATTCATGATCTTCAGTAAAGTACATATCAGAACTAGTGAAATTACACTGTATAATTTTTTGATATTCATTGCCCTCAACTAATTTGCCAGTTGGGCAGCAATTAAGAATATGCTTTAGTTTAGTTTTTAATACCATTAAAAAGTGAATATATAACCATAGATTCTGTATTCTCAGACAGTTAATTTATTTCGTCAATGCAAAGGACCTTATTAATTACTAATAGGTAGAGATTTAACCTTGTACATTATCAATAATTTAGTATCATGTTATTCATTTATGTGGGGATATAATTAATAGTCCCTAAAACAATTCATATTCTTATAAAATTTAGTGCACATATTTGAATGAAGTTAATTTAAACTTTAGCTCATTCAGAATAGTTTGATGTTGAAAGGGGAGAGCAGAGCATAAGAAATGAGGAAGTCTAAAACGAATTGATAATCTAGATTCTACTGCTTTTTTCATTCAAATTTCTTACTGTATTTGTAGGACAGTACTCATCAAAGGATATCTAATTCCAATAGAGCCAGTCTGGTCAAAGTAAGGTGAAGTCTGAACCACAGACAACAACCTATTTTTATTTGTTATCTTCTGGACAACATGTTAGTACACATGGGCCAGAAGCTCTGAAAATCAACAATGGCTAGTCTAGCAGTCTTGAAGAATGTTGAAAGAGCTTGACATGAGTGCAATGCTAGTATTCAGATTCTGACACTGAAGGTTTCTCTGGTCATAGTAAAATGCAGCATGCAATCTTCTCTGGAGATGGTAGACCATTTCTTTTCATCTTCTCTTGAGTGATACCCAGGATAGAAGGATACAACTGTAGGGTAGAAAATTTGAGGTACTTGTTCTCTCACTGGCTACATTTCTGCAGTCAGGGAGAGAGAGTCTTGTATCTTTGTTATGAGCACATCTAAGACTGCAGGATTATGGACATCTCCATAAAATAAAAATATTCAGGTACATTTTATACAATTTATTTCTGTGAGATAAAAGGAATAAGAGACAAATAAAGACCACTGCAATGTAAAAATGCTACCTCAATGAGCAAATCTGAATATAAACACATGTGGGTTGAACAAGTCAGGAAACTGAAAATTTGAAGTACATAGCTGCACAACATTGGAAAATATACTTCATTTTCTAAACCTCAGTTTTCTTATATATAAATAAGTATAAAAGTTGTAACGTCTAAGGTTTCCTGAGAGGATTACATGAGATAATATATGCCAGGGCAAGGATAAAATCTAGAGTATAAAAACAGCTACAACTCAACACTTTTTAGCAAGGTGAACACAGAAACTTAGGGAGCAAGCGTCTAATTCAAAAGAGACTGTAAGTGTGTCCATAGAGATGAGGAACTGTCTGTGTAGGGTAAGTTCACTGGACTCTACTACTTCCAAAATGAGAGAGAGATTGATGGTCTCTCCTTCTGTTCCCAGTCCCTGTACTACTCACACTGTTGGGGATAATGCAAATTACATGGCATCATGGCACATCACTTATCAGGAAAATATTTCAGAGGACAGGTGCTGTCTGTGGCCTCTTAGTAGCAGCATCTGTGTGTAACATCTTTCCTGTTATGTTTAACATGGTCCATATGTGAATGCTTAATATATCACATTTTCCATGCACCAGCAAACACAGAATAACAATAAAGATGTGTAGATTCAATAATTAAGCTATGTTCATCTGTGTTTGAAAGGCATCTATCCCTCAGAGTTATTTTTTTAAAAAATACTGTTTTTTGTTTTATTTTTCAGTTTTAAAACTGTTTGTATGTAAAAGTTTAGCAGTAGAGAAAGGGTCACTAAGCTATCCCTACAACCTGAAATGCTTTAATTTCATTCCAAGGATATGGGCTGCCTTCTATGTATAAAGGTCTAAGGCAAGTAAAGGGAGGAAAACAATGATAAAGTACAGATACAACTACCAGGGACTGTAATCTATTTGAAGAAAATTAGGTAATATTGAAGTACAAAATTCTCAATGCTCTAACATATGATATAGTAAATTCTTTATCAAATCAGACTATAGAATTTTGCTAACCCTAATCACTCATCACAAGTCACAATTAAAGGCTGAGTCCTTTTGCTGTAAACCTAGGTTTGACCTCAGAAATCTTTTTCACATCTGTCAAATCAGCAATGTATGATGAGAGTCAGTAATCTCTTTAGTGTCCTTTGATTATGATGGTTAATCCTTACTGTCAACTGGATGTTGTTAGAATCACAATGGGACTAGAACTCCAGACATACTTGTCAGAAACATCTTTTTATTGTAATTTATTTTCTTTATTTTTTAAAATTTGTCTGTGTAAATATAGATGTGTATATGTGTTTGGGCATGTGAAGGCTATGCCATGTATGGAAATCAGAGGACAAATTTGGAGTGTTGGTCCTTTGCTTCCATATTGCTTAAAACAAGATATTTCATTGTTTGATCCTAGGAAGGCCAGACTAACTGGCCTGAAAGCTTTGGGGTTTGAGGATTTTCCTGATTCTGCTTCCAATCTCTATGGGTGAAGTTTTAACATGCAAGCTAGAGATCCAAACTCTGGTTGGCAAACCTGTATAGCAAGCACTTTTAACCACTGAGCTACATCGACAGTCCTAGTAGGAGAGTTTCTTTATTGATTGGATTAAATGATATAGAAAGAACCACCCTAAATATGGGCTGGGGTCCTGGCCTGAAGTAAAAATAAAAACAAAAGGAAGCAAGCTGAGCACCAGCATTCATCACTCTTCTTTTGACTGAAAATGCAATGTGACCAGCTGCCTCATTCTTCTGTCACCATGCCTTCCTTGCCATGGCCTACTTCACTGTGAAATTTAAGCCAAAATATACCTTTTCTACTATAAGTTGCTTCTTGCCATATATGTGGTCACAGCCATGAAACAAAAACTAATACAGCTGGGTGTGGTGGCGCTTGCCTTTAATCTGCACTTAGGAGGCAGAGGTTGGAGGATCAGCAAGAGTTCAAGGCCACCCTGAGACTACATACTGAATTCCCGGTCAGCCTGGGCCAGAGTGAGACCCTACCTCAAAAAACCCAAAATAATAAAAACAACCACAACAAAACAAACAAACAACAAAAAAAAAAACTAATACAATGAGGTTTGCATTTTTTTTTTTCAACGAAAAATACACAAGCTATCTAGGGGCTACTTCTCACTAAGTACTTCTTACTAAGGAGTTTAGATTACTGTCTACTGTGTATTGAGGTTCATTTCTTAATTAGAGAATTTTTAAAATTTATTTTCACACTTAAACATTAAAAAGTATAGATAAGGAAAAGAATAGCATATTTAACATGAGTGGATGAGTGGAAGACATCTGTAAGGGAAAAAGAATATATCTATCTATGTACAGGTAATGAAAGACCAAAGTAAAAAGCTATCCCCTAACTGTTCTACACAATCTCTTAGAAGCACAGGACTTTGACAAGGAATTTTGTAAGTGTTTAGTCATAATGCATTTTAGAATTTATATTTTTTTTCTTTGAGAATTTGCTATCCCTAAGATTTGATAATAGAAATATTATAGTGCTAATACTTTGAGGGGAAGAAAAGTAAAACAAGGAATTTTTGAAAGTCTTGACCCATGTTATAATTATATTGTTAGGATGATATTATTCAGAAGACACGTGGATTAGAATATTACATACAGATATTTTATATCCTACACTGACAATTTTACATATTGTGTGATAACTTTTAAGCAAACTTCAGAGATTCATTTTCCACGAATATTGTATTTCTAGTCCAGGACTATAAATGGCAGACATGGTCTCAATGCATTATATATGAAGTCATATCGCAAACAGAAATAGCAGTAAATACTAACCTTTCAGATCAGTGTTTGATTCTGTTACTTCTTAAAATATTAAGCAAAATGAAAAAGATATCTTTCAACATGCTGTCTAAAACATTGCCTTAAGATGGCCATGGTGGCACACACCTTTAATCCCAGCACTTGGGAGGCAGAGGTAGGAGGATCGCCATGAGTTCAAGGCCACCCTGAGACTCCATAGTGAATTCCAGGTCAACCTGGGCTAGAATAAAACCTTACCTAAAAAAAAAAAAAAAAAATCACTGCCCTTAAAATAATGTCACTTTTAATATTCAGAAATAAGAAGTTGTCCCAATAATTTGCTGAAGAATGAGCTGTTACAGACAAATTTTAAACATTTTTTTTTCTTTAACATGTGTCTTTAGTAGTGGGCATTACATTATGAATCAAATTGGTCCTTATCTAGAAGGAGTTCCAAATTGAAAAGAAAGGCAAATATATAAACAGTGTTTATGGCATTGACAAAAAGGGTTTCATCTAATACACCCCACATCTTGCTTCTACTTCTTATAGTGCAACACTGGTAGTGATTAATACTGACATGATTTGGGTTTGTTTTCTTATGTGAAAAAAGTGGCCCCTTATCAACAATGGAGGATTCTGGTTACCTTAAAGTCTTGACCAGAAAAGAGAATATTCAACTGCCTTTAATGCAGTAATAATATAACTGAAAGAAATAAGAAAATCTGAAGATATTTATAAAATGTTCTTACTACAAATACTCAGTTTTATTTTTAAATATAACAGTGAATTGATTTTTAAGAGTGTTTGTTGGTTTTTGTTGGTGGACCCTGGAAGAAACAAGCTCATTCTTCAAGTTTGCTGTCCCAGTTATACTGGAATAGACTCACACCAAAGACCCTTATGTGAACACCTTTAAATACTAAAAAAAGCTTTACTGCCCCTCAGAAACAGATGTTTCTATTTTGAACTGGCACTTTCTACATTTTTCTATAGCTGGCAAAATATTCAAGGCTAAGTTCAAAGCCTAAATATAGAAACTTTGGTATCTGAATTGTCCATATATTTTATTTAACTTTTGCTCCTTAAGATAATTTAATTTATTGTCATACTTGTTCAAATTTTTGGAGAATAAATTTACTATATTACATACATATTTACTCAATTAGTAATATATGTCTTGCTTAATGGAATGGGACATAGGTAATAATTAGTGAATTGATATTTTCAAAGTAATGTTAAAGTTAAGATTATCAAAGATTGTAACTCAGACCTTAAAATGTTAAATCTTCTGCTTGTCATTATAAATAGTAATTCTTTTTAACAAAGTGTTCAGTTCAAAATCAGATTCACAAATTAGAATATATCTAAAGTCATACATAAGAGCGTGTAAATAATAAAGTCCCATTCTTAGAACATTTTAAGACTAAAAGAATGATAGAAGCCAAATTCCATCCAGTTAAAGAATAATGGAGGAGCACAAGTGACCAGAGTTTGTTGTTGTCGTCAAGCAATGGGCATTTCCATTTCTGGTGTAACAATTTCCAGGACTGATTCTGATTTTAAAGCCTTGAAAAGCCCAAGGTTTCATATTTACATATTTGACTTTGTTGATTACAAAGGCTAAGCATGTGGTAGGGCTTTCCATTGGAAGCATAAATAGTTTACACACACACACACACACACACACACACACACACACCTCCTCATAACAAGAAGAAACAATTCAAAACATTTGAATAAAAAATAAAAAGTCTATTTATATACATTTCCTTTTTTTTCTGAGAAATAGATCACTTATTTACCTGTTACCATTTCAAACATGTAATTCTCAGCAGGAAAAGTATATTAACAATCATAAGCTTTGCAAAAAGAATCAAAGATTGAGGACACAGAAGTTGGTGAAGTTCAGAAAAATGACCAGGTGCAAAAATGAAAGTAATTGGCTTGCCAAAGGTTTTTAGGCAAATAATTATATAGAAAGTCATATATGGTATCAGTATTTTTAAACTTCCATTGAACAAACTATTTTAATTATATGCTCATTATCTCCAATTGAAAACCTTAGAAAAAGGGAGTTTAATTCTAGGTTACCTCAAACTCTATTTCCAAATTCTCCATTGCCCCCTTGAAGTATTGAATCATTTTGTCTTGGTAAAATATAATATTTTTCTATTACCTAGTCATAATGAAATAGTATGTTATTGGGTCAAATTACCTAGTAAATCACTAAATTGTATGAAGTCATTAGTCATGTACATAAGCAACCACTAATAAGGAAATTTTGTATGGTTTTGACTTTTCCGGTGCTTGAGATTATACAACAGTCATCAGGTTTAACATGGATGGTAAAGGACAGAGTGCTCAGAGCTTGATGCTCTCCTAATACAGAAAGCACTATGCAGGTTTACTTCTAAAAGGCTCAAAATACTTCTGTATTTCTGAACGCATGTCCAGGTAACTGTACATTTCCTGGTTGTGTGCTGATTGATTTTGGAAAGATAGAATTAAAGTGGAAGTATTTAGCAGAAATTCTTGCTAGATTTTATCGTCTTGTAACAAAGGGAAAAATATTCTCAAGTACTAGGCTCAGGTTCTGATTTTTATTCCACATTTTGAAATAAAACTCAAGTCTTATTTACTTTAAATCCACATTTTATACCTATGCAAGTATAGAGACAAAGATTGTCCATTTTTAAATGCAAAAATGCATGTGATGTATTTGGAATTAACTTGACATGGGTAGAAATGTTTGTAGAATATGTACAATATGTTTTATAGAGTAATCTGATCTAGACTATATAAGTATTAAGTGAGAATGTATTAATGGAAATTTAAAACATAAAAAAGATAAGCTTTCTTTTTTAAGGTAAATATTATTATTTTGCTTTAAGCATTAAATTTAAGTATTGAAAGCACTGAAATTAACAGCAGAAGTAACAATGCTCAACATACAATTGGCTTTTATTTTTTATTTATATAAATAAAATCTACAATGTAAAAATAGTACAATTCTGAAGTGATTTCTTGGGACCCTGTTTTTCCTTCCCAAAAATGTCATAGCCAAAATAACTCAGCAGTATGAAATGTTACATAATGATTGTGACATTCTCAAAAGTCAGTACAATCATTTTTCATTGCAAACAGATGAAGCTTGGTGGGATTCCTTTAAACTAGTATAGCATCCCATTCAGCAATCCTCCTGTAAGCACTGCAAAAATGGAAAGCATCCTGGGGATGAAAAGTTCTTGTATCTCAATAAAACAGAAGTTGTTTAAGGATGGTAAGCAATTAACCCCAGTAAAAATTCAATTAAAAAAATTAAAGGCTAAACCAGGAAAACAATTATCTAGATTCCTTCCTGGATATTTAATATTTTAAGGTTGCTGGAGAAAGGAAATGTGCAGCCTCAGCCCTTCATTATTGCCTAAAGTGGGCCATCCACTAAATAACTGTTGCCCTACAGAGATCCCAGACGATTTATCAGAGGGACATTTGTCTCAATTACCAAGAATATTTAGTATTCCAGTGCATTGGTTTGCAGAGTTGTGTGCATCAGAATCACCTGCAGGCTTAAGCCAGAATTCCTAAGTGTTATCTACAGATTTTCTGACCTGAAAGCTCTGATAAGTGTAGACATGTTGCTGACACTATTCTTACTTTGACAACTGCCTTCTTATGTTTAAAATAATTCTAGTTTATTTTTCAAACAATGAGAAGACTATATCATTAAGTTTTCTAGTATTCAAAAGGACTGGGAAATTCTCTGCTGCTATTGATTAGTTAAAGCCACGGATGGCACTTTATGTATTAGCTGCTACATCTATATTCTTCAACACTGTTTTCCAATAATCTTCAAGAGCAGACAGTCTTCATTCTCTTATGCTGCATGCTCCCCTTTCTCTCAGGTCCTATTCTCAGTCCCACTTGACTTATCTGAGGCCTGCAACTAATTTTCAGTGGGATATTTTAACTTAGAGCTAAGTAATTTTGCTTTAGCCATCTCTCTACACCAAGGTCATCCAATAAAAATGCAAAGTATGCCACAAGTACAACTTTAATTTTCTAGTAGCTACAGCAAAAAGTAAAAGGAATACATTTTAATAACATAACTTACTTAATGTATCCTAAAGAATATCTTTGTAATATGTAATAATATACAAAAATTATTGAGATATTTACATTTTTCACTAAGTCCTTGAAACTCACTATGTATATTATACTTATAAAAATGTATCACAATTCAAATTCTGAATTTTCTGGAATTAATAAAAATGTTGCAAATAACAATATACTTAAACAAAAATGCTTAATAGGGGCTGGAGAGATGGCTTAGCAGTTAAGGTGTATGCCTGTGAAGCCTAAAGGACCCTGGTTCGATTCTCCAGGTCCCATGTAAGCCAGATGCACATGGTGGCACATGCATCTGGAGTTTGTTTGCAGTAGCTAGAGGCCCTGGCAAGCCCATTCTCTCTCCCTTTGTCTCAAATAAAAAATAAAATAAAAAAAAAAAAAATGCTTAATAGTTCAAAGATTTAATTTAGATTTAAATTATTAAAAACAGTTCCTTCACAATGCTAGTTGGATATTCATATCTAGTACCTTATAGCTACATATGGATAGGTGTATACCTTGAAAGACCATACAATTCTGTATTTTTACCTATAACATGAATCAATTTCCTTTGGTAGGAGATCTAGGAAGACCTAAGTGCAGTTGGGATCAGCCAGACAGAGGAGGAAGATCTCCATGCTGACTGAAAATGACTTTTGTTCAAATAACAAAAATACAATCCATGAAAAATTACCGTTTTATTCTGTGTATTGTTTGGTTTCCCCACAATTTCTATTTCCAGAAATAACTGGAATCTTAGCTATAATATAAAGGAAAGAATAGAATATGAAAAGAACTTTGGAATAGCTGTGATTAAAAAATTAATAGTATTTACAATAAGTGCATATGCACCATTCTTGCTGTGCTGCTGTGAGACATTCTAAGTATGCAGTACCATTGAAATTAACTTTCCCCTCATGTGTGGTTATCATTCCATGGCTACAGAAGATGAATATGAGAACATATAATTTACCCAGAGTTCCCTCTCTTGAAAAGGATTCAAGTTTACCCATGGAAAAGCCAAAGTTCTCCCTAATGAGTAACTCCAGTCCTGGGAAATGATATATAATTTCACTTTTCAGAGACCACTATTCATAGGCCAATTATCTGGAAACCAAAACTATTAGCAAATGTTGTTTTAATCATAAAAGTACCTGTGGAATCTCAGCCAATAAAGAAATGACTTTTTACATTGATATATAGGTCATAGTCCATTGCCTAGAATAATTAAGGAAAAGTAAAGTTTCACAAAACATGGCTCTCAATGGTTGCTGCATGTTAATGACCGTTGTGTCATGTTTGCAGTATGTGCCCAGTGGGCCCATGGAATGATACATTCCATGCTCTAGCTCATAGCCTAACACTCAGCAAAAAATTTTCCTACAAAAGCATTTAAAAATCATAGCAATTTAATTTAATTACATGTAAAATATATCTGATATTTATAAGAAAATTGCAATTTTACTATGTATGAATACTTGAATACATAGTTGACCAATAAAAAGTCAAAAATACATAAATTCACAAACATGTAATCATCTAACATCAATGCCTCAAAAATTATGAGTCTATACAACTACTCTAAGCTTACTGTAAATTTAGTTAATAGTTTTCATCGTAACAGTTTATTTCAATTAATTATCCTAAATAGATGGACTTTGAATAAATTACAAAACCTACTCATTAAGTACTAAGTTCTTACTATGAGCTCTATTTAAAAAAAATATTTCATTTATTTGCAAGTAGTGTGAGATAGAGAGAGAATGGGTGTGTCAGGGCCTCTAGCCACTGCAAATGAACTCCAGAGTCAGGCACCCCTTTTGTGCATCTGGCTTTACGTGGGTCCTGGGCAATCAAACTCAGGTACTTAGGTTTTGAAGGCAGGTACCTTAACCACTGAGCAAACTCTCTAGCCCTCTGTGTTCTATTTTTTGATAGGAAAAATATTAAACACTGTTGGGCCATGCCCGCCATACTTTGTTACTGTACTTCATAGATTATCTTACATTAAAAGTGCAGGGTTAGAGAGTGTGCGACTACTAACAGCTGTCATACTGCTCATAAAAATGACACATTTCAGCCTTATGTCCTCAAATTCTGCTATGCAGTGTTAAAATGTGTGCTGCATTTTATAGTTTTCTTTTAACTATAGCAGTAGAAGAAATATCAGTAATAAATGAAAATAAGAGTTGGGTTAGTAAAGCAGCAATGACCTGCATTCCCTGCTGGATACACAGCACTGGCAATGCTGAACATTTAAATGGAATTTGTGATTTTGGTAAAATTAGAGTTGAGAGAATAATGAACTTTTTTAATGATATCAAAACCAGATGAAAGTAAATTACTATCTAGATAAATAGTTAAGAATACAGGATAAATTAGAAAACAATCCAAATATTATTGTACTGGTACAAAAGTGGAAAATAAGAAGTTAGAATAACATAAATGCAATGGTGAATACCAGACTCTATCTTGTGAAAAGAAATAAAGGAAGGCAGGAAGGGAGGAAGGAAGAAGAAAAAGGAAGAAGGGAATGTGGGAGAGGGGAGAGAGGAAGATCAAAACATCCCTCTAAAAATATTTAACTCTAAGGATTAATTTTGTGGTTGATGTGAAGAAAAACTTAGGTCTTACATCTTGCTGAAAGCAGCTAAAAAGATGTAGAAAAACAGGGGTTTTTCAAGAGCTTATATCCCATGGACATTGAAACATTGTAGAATTTATGTTATTTTTACTCATTCATTTATCTGTTCTTTACTTTCTTCAGGAACTATCAATTAATGTCTAGAACATGTGTAATACTGCAGGGTTCATAAACTGTGGTGATAGTATCTTCACCACAGGGCTTTCTAGCATGGAGGGACCCCAAAAGTTGTTTAAGCAAAGTTTATTTCTGAGGTTTATGATGGGTTTCTAAGGGACATAATACAGACTCATTTTTTTCACTTCATACTATCTAGTCTTTTGGGATTTTGTTTTACTCATTTTTTTAAAAAATATTTTTTATTATTTTATTTATTTTTGGAGAGAGACACAGAGAGAGACAGACAGAGTGAGAGGGAGAGAGACAGAGATGGGCGCGCCAGCAGTCTCTCAGCTGCTGTGAACGAAATCCAGATGCATGTGCGCCCTTGTGGTCAAGTGCGGCATTGCGCCCTTGCATCACTTTGCATCTGGCTAAACATGGGACCTGGAGATTGGAACCAGGTTCTTAGGCTTAGCAGGCAGGCGCCTTAACCGCTAAGCCATCTCTCCAGCCCATGTTTTACTCATTTTTTAATCAACTTTTAAATAACATGAAAAGTTTTAAATTTAGAAACAATACACACAGGAATGACAGAAAACATATTCTAGTTATGAAATTAAATGTAACAGATTATGCAAATATGACTCACCACCTTTATATCCCATGTCTCCACTCATTTTGACATAGATATGTGCACACATGAACACAGAATAATTGTATGTACAGATGTGTACTTAGTATGTTATGTCTGCCTTATTTCAGGTAAGAAACTCCCATGGCCCAGACAAGACCACACAAATGGCAAACTCCTCCCCCACCTGCTTTTTGCGAAACTATAACAGTGACACGGGAAAGTAGACACACAGAAATGCATATTGAACCTTGGCTGACCTCTAAATTGACTTTTACATTTGAGTAAATGCTTGCTTAATGAATTGACTAAACTAGAAAAAAAGCAGGATCCTGGATAAGTTTCATGTTCATATATGTGTGCAAAATATAAGAAAAGAAATTTAATTATATTTTTCATAAATTAGTTTGGAATGAGTTTGTAGTACTATATAGTAGTACCAAAATAGAATGCAATATTGGAGTGGGGAGGTAGCTCCATGAAGAGTGATTGCCTAGCATGCATGAGGCCTTCATTTCAATCTTACAATTGAAGTGCTTGTGTGTGTGTGTGTGTGTGTGTGTGTGTGTGTGTGTGTGCGCGCGCGCGCATATACGTGTACTTCATGTGTCAGGGGGTGAAGGGAGAGAGAGGCAGATAAATACAGAAATACATCAGAGAAAAGGATTCAAGTGGTGTAATAAAGGCATCTTGTGGATGACTTTTGTCTGTACTAAGGCACCCTGGTACTTTTAAATTGGACAATTTGGTATTATCTCTCCAAGGCTAAGCATTGGAAGTTGTTTCATACTTACTAGTGATTAGCCAGCACCTCCAGATAGATTTTTCTTCTAACTCATCTGAGTCAATATTCATATGGAGTTCTTTATGAGAGTTATCAACTGACCATTGGACTTACACGATGGTTATTACTGTTATATATTAGTTATAGGGAACTAAGTGTTAATGGACCATATTTTTAGAACAGAGGAGGTTAAAAGTGTTTGTGTTACTGTCCAGATATATTCTGAGGCCATCTGAATTAACTAAGTGTATAAATTGGCTTAAATCATGTCTCTTTTACATTCTTTGGCTTTTTGTGTTGTGAATTTGTGAATTGCTAGCTTTTTTGAAAGTTGTTATTGCTTTAACTTATAACACTAGGAACTATTGGAATGGCATTTAAACACAGAAAAAGAAAAGAAAACATCCCAGTCCCTCCTCATTCTGGAAGAAGAGGTCAAAGCTTCATCTATATTGAATAACACCTGACTGAAGGTAAAGCTGTATTCAGCACTTAGGACTCCTAAATGACTATCATTACTCATTTTCTTTTCTTTTTTTTTAAAGGCTGATTTTTAATTAATTAATTAATTAATTTTTTGGAGAGAGACACAGAAAGAGAGAGAGAGGGAGAAGGAGACAGATAGAGATTTGGGCACGCCAGCAGTCTGTCAGCTGCTGTGAACGAAATCCAGATGTGTGCGCCCCCTTGTAGGCAAGTGCAGCATTGCACCCTTGCGTAACTGCATCTGGCTAAATGTGGGACCTGGAGATTGGAACTAGGTTCTTAGGCTTAGTAGGCAGGCGCCTTAACCGCTATGCCATCTCTCCAGCCCTCATTACACATTTTCAATGAGATGTGTCAGCATAGACATAAGAAATATACTTTTCCAGAAATATAAGACTTTATTATTATTGTTAATTAATTCATCATTTTTATTTATTTAAATATTATGAGAATTACTGCTTCAAAATATTTCCTTTTCAGAGCTGGGGTGATGGCTTAGTGGTTAAGATGCTTGCCTGTAAAGCCAAAGGACCTAGGTTCAATTCTTCAGGACCCACATAAGCCAGATGCACAAGGTAGCATGTGTGTCTGGAGTTCATTTGCAGCAGCAGGAGGCCCTGGCACATCCATTCTCTCTCTCTCTCTCTCTTTTCTTTCTCTCTCAAATAAATAAATAAAATATTTAAAAATATTTATTTTCCAAAGACTAAGTTGGTGCAGTTATATTATAGAATATATATTATCATTTATGGTGAATGTACTACACCATTTATAATCTAACAACACTTATAATATTCATATCCTAGTAAAATTCCCGGAAACCAAAAAAAAATGGTTGTAATTTTAACATACAAATAAGTTTAATATGCTGGGAGCATATCTATAAAATTTTGAGGACAATAAATAAATCAGGACATACAGTAAGGGATCAGCAAAAAGTCTTCCTCAAATCTGCCATTACATCACAGAATAGGTATTAATACATATAATAAAAAAGACAAAGGAAACAAGAAAGAGAGCTGTTTTATGCTGCATTTGATAGAGGAGAGCTAACCTAGTACTAACATAAAAATCATGTTTATATTCACCTATTCCTCTTCAGTCCTTCTATCAGTCCCCATTAACTAATACCATTTCACGAAAGCCAGAAAATATATGCCAGTAAGTACTGCTCTTGGGAGAGTTGGTAAGTGAAAAACTATTTTTTAAAGTTGAAAATGCTGAACAGATATGATTTTATCTGTGTCACTTTCATTTTAATCTGCATATATCACAGTACAGAATGTTGAAAATGAATTTAAATTTAGTTCTAAAATCTGATGCAATATGTGCCTCTAAAACTTAATGTCCTAGTTTGTCTTAAAATACAAAACCTTCCCCAGACAAATTAAAAGAGAAAAGCACATTATAATTGGCCAACAAACTTTATGTTAAAAGCCAATTCCCCACCTCTAAAATATGAAGTTAGCTTAAAATATTTCTATCTTTAGATGTAAACTTTTGTTTTTACTGTTAAATAAAAAAGTATCAAATCAATTTAATTTGGAAGACTGAGCTTTCATATTTGGTGATAGAAAATCTTATGATGAATGACTCCTCCAAATAAACAAATGTAGATTTTCTTTTATGTCTTTTTCTTTCCACTAGCACATTAGTCATATGCACAGTATACAAGAGAAGACAGGAACCTAGGGACATGCATATTTTTCTAATAGATTCCTCATTAGACTTTTAAGTTCTATCTAGTAGCTGGAAAATTCAGAAAAGTTTATTGGAGAAAGGTATTTGAGAATACTATAAACATAGAAAATAATTAGAAAAGATTATGAAAAGCTTATGCACCAAGAAGACATAGTTAAAAGGAATA
The DNA here is from genome assembly GCA_036365145.1 of Orientallactaga sibirica. Classification (NCBI taxonomy): domain Eukaryota; kingdom Metazoa; phylum Chordata; class Mammalia; order Rodentia; family Dipodidae; genus Orientallactaga; species Orientallactaga sibirica. Next base: position 54,299,298 of record JAEOAD010000004.1, on the reverse strand, counting down.
GTTAATATGTGTGAAATGTATGCCAAGAATATACATAAGTTTTTTCCTTTTCACAATTTTATTTTATTAATTTATTTATTAGAGACAGAGAGAGGGAGAGAGAAATAGAGAAAGAGTGAGAATGGGCATGCCAGGGCCTCAAGCCACTGCAAATGAGCTACAGATCGTGTGTCACCATGTACATCTAGCTTATGTGAGACCTGGAGAACTGAACCTGGGTCCTTAGAGTTCAGAGGTATGCACCTTAACCACGAAGCCATCTCTCCAGCCCCTTTTCAAAAATTTCTGATGCTGGTTCTATAGGTCCTGTTTAATAGTTGAAAATGAGATGCTATAGATTTGTTTAAGATCACAGGAATGATAAGTAGCAGAACTAGGTAGGATTCATATTTTGACATGAAAAACTAAATTATTCTCATATCATCATATAAATCCAGCACTTTAAAAATGAATTATCTTATTCTATCAATGATAAATGAACCTACTACATTGTTCTGATCATATAAAGTCCTATATATTACTCTTAATGAGCATAACAACTAGATGTAAAAGACAATTATAAAATCAGAAGAAGCAAGGGCCATTTTATAGCAAACAATTTATAAATATTCTTCAGAGAAATTTTAAGTGTTAAATATGGCAGGACAAAATTCATAACGGTAGGAGCCTTCATCAGGAAAATATAAATGAAATTTGGAAACTAATGTTTACTTGTGTGTCTATAGAGGGATGTAAATCGTCAAGATATAGTAGAGGGAGGAAAGTGGGATATGAAGAGGTGTAACATTGGAAGAATTGGGCCACTTGAAGCTGTTAATCTTTAGAGAAAGTCAACTTTAGGTCTCATAAAATTCATATGATACATAAGAGGTATATTGAAAAGTAAGAGTAACTTGCATGAAGTTAGTGTATTGTTTCATATTTTTAATTATGTGGATTTAGAGGACAAAATGTATATATTTATGCTGATAAAATTGTGCTGCAAATTATAATTATTTTTAAAAGCATTAGAAGTTGGATGTAGAGTGAAATTAGTTATTGAGGTTTCTGGAAACTTCACAAAAGCAACAACGAAGAACAGAATGGAAGACTTTTAAATATGCTCGGTAAAAGGGATACAATGAAAATAGGAAAAGAGTGAGATTATACTGACAGTAAAATGTAATATAGTTGAAAGTAATAAAGAGATTAGCCTGAATAAGAAAAACAAGAAACCACTATAGACACCTAGTTACAGATTATGAATCCAAAGTTATACACTGGCTATGTGTATAATGAAAACAAAAGAAAGGATTAACATTTCAGAGTGCAAATATAAAGGATGACTGAAACAAAAGATATAAGGAATAAATCAGAAAGGTCATGGGTGTTTTGATCCTGTATATTAAAGAGACTGGTGCTTTCAGTACAGTTTAATGTAAACAGTATTGTGAGAAGGTAAGTGTTGTTTCCGCCTACCTAATTATGCAGTGAAACTGAAATATCTTTATCATTATTATTATTATTCTTATACTTGCCTCATCTTTGTGGGTCTGACTTATGTGGGATCTGGAGAGTCAAACATGGGTCCTTAGGCTTCTCAGGCAAGTGTTTTCACTTCTAAGCCCTCTCTCCAGTCCCTGAAATATCTTTTAGGCATAAAATATAGTACTTGACTATGGGCAAAGAAATTGTACAGGTGCAGTTTGAGCCATTGAGTTGTAAGTGAAAAATAAAGAATAGCAATCATGAGGTTAGAGAGAAAGCTTAGTAGTGAAGGCACTTGCCTGCAAAGCCAGAAGGACCTTGGTTCTATTCCCCAGGACACACAGAAGCCAGATACACAAGGTAGTGCATGTGTCTGGAGGTCATTTGCAGTGGCTGGAGGCCCTGGCGCACCCATTCTCTCTTTCGCTCTCAATCTCTGTGTCTGCCTCTTTCTCTCTCATGCTCTCTTAAGTAAATAAATTTTTTTTTAAAAAAGAATAGCAATCACAATAAAGCACAAGATCTTGATCAGGAGATGATGGAGATGAAAGTTATAAATAAGGGGAAAATGGCACTGAAATTCAAAGAAAGTCAGGAAAATAGTTAAGCAGAGTGAATTTTGAGGAAAAATTTGATGAATTTGTACTAGAAAGAGCTTCATAAACCCTTAAGATGCAGTCTTTCCTAGATGGTCAGGACAAAAATATTTTCAGGACTTAAGATGGAAAAAGTGATGAAGAAATACGTAAGAAGGAAGAAACCTAAGAGGTTTTACAAGGAAAGTATTGGAGAGCGGCCAGTGAGAACATAAGACATTTCAGCTCCTCTCCTCATCTAACATTTAGGAAATATCTCTGTGTATTCAATGTCAGAAAGGAAAAAGACTATGGGGACAAGGAACTGCAAGTGTGTCGATGGTTAGGCAGAGGACAGGTAAGAAATTTTGGTTCAGTGCATTTAGTGGAAGATTGCTTTCGTGCCAAGAATACAAGAACATCTAGAAAAATTGTTATATGATATTTAAAAAAATATTTATTCACTTGAGAGAGAGAGAAAGAGAGAGAGAGAGAGCAAGAGAGAGACAGAGAGAGAGAGAGAGAGAGAGAGAATGGGTTTCCAAGGACTCCTGATGTTGTAAACAAACTACAGACTCATGTGCCACTTCGTGCATCTGGGTTTGGATGGGTATTGAGGAACTGAACTGGGCCATCAGGCTCTGCATGCAAGCACCTCTAACCACTGAGACATCTCTCCAGCCCCCATGCTAATTTTTAACACACAAAAAGTTAATGGCTGAGGAGGTGGAAGTACTGATGTTAAAAAAAAAAAAAAAAAAAAAAAAAAAAACCCTCCATAGTCTGTGCTCCATTCCCCAGTACTGAACTAAAACACAAAATAGCACTTACACCTTGAATCTGTTTGTAGTGACAGGCAGCCCAGACATTCTCTCTCTCTCTCTCTCTCTCTCTCTCTCTCTCTCTCTCTCTCTCTCTGTGTGTGTGTGTTACACACACACACACACATCCATGCATGAATACATACATACATACATACATACATACATACATACATACATACATACATAAAAATATTGAAAAATACTAGGCTAAATGGATGACTGGGAGCTTCAAGGCACTTGTGTGCAAAGAAAGTTAAGACAATTAGAAATCACAAATCACCATAGATCTACAGTTTTCTGTCCTGCCAGAGAAGTTTTCCTCAATGGAGTATACACCTCTACTTTCATATACATTATAATGATATGTCTAAACATTAGGGACATTTGGTGAGAGGGGCTGCACTATATCAGGCTGTCATTATAGTTATTTGTGAGGATCTTTAAAATTGTAGGAAACTACTGAAAATAATAAGATTAGCAATTTTCATCCATCATTCTTTTTCTCTCCCAATCATTTATAGTAAAGCTAAGAAATCACAGAGAGACTTACTTTCTATCCATAATTGACCAATGCTCACATAGTTTTCAAATTTAATGATTCACCTGAACTTCATTTCCTTCTGACATTATGGATATTTTGTTTGGCATTTGTATCCTTTTTAACATCATTAAACATACCAGTTTTTTTTAAACTTAAAATTTTTTTTAAATTATTTTTTTGGAGAGAGAGACAGAGAGAGAGAGAGAGGAGAGGAAGACAGAGATGGGCGTGCCAGCAGTGTCTCAGCTGCTGTGAACGAAATCCAGATGTGTGCGCCCCCTTGTGGTCAAGTGCGGCATTGCACCCTTGCGTCACTTTGCATCTGGCTAAACGTGGGACCTGGAGATTGGAACTGCTGGAGATTGGAACCAGTGTTCTTAGGCTTAGGAGGCAGACACCTTAACCCCTAAGCCATCTCTCCAGCTCAACATACCAGTTTTGATGGAAATATTTGATGAGTCATGCTCTAGCATTATGTGTATACAGCAAAACATCATAAGTTTCCAGTGAACTGTCTTATCAGTAATATTTCCACTCTCTCAAAACTGTCATAATTACCTAAATCTCATTTAGTAAGAAGACTATAAGCAATCATGACAAAATAGTTAAAAAATATTTGAGATAAACACTGGTGTGTTCTAATAATTCACCAATAAAAATTATAAAATATGAAATCAATGCATTTGAGATAATTCAAATTACAATACTTATTTCATATGGTATTGGTATGATCTTCAATATTACCTCTCAATCACTAATTCTGTTTGCCCCTAAAACTAAGGTTCTAGTTATATTCTATAAGAGCAGCAAACTTACTATACTAATCTTTGCCAAAAGAAGTGTGTCTGGATTTAGACATGAAAATGTCTATGTCACCATAATCTTCATTTCAAAAAATTTTGGAAAGCCAGGTATGGTACCATAAATCTTTAATCCCAGCACTTTGGAGGCATGAGTAGAAGGATTGCCATGAGTTTGAGGCTACCCTGAGACTGCACAGTGAATTCGAGGTCAACCTGCATAGAGTGATACCCTACCTCAAAAAAAAAAATAAATAAATAAAACCTCCCAAAATGGAAAAATCTGGTGTTACAGAAAAATTCAAATAATTAGGTGATAATGTTGGGCTTATCTCATAAAACATAAGCAATTTCCACTCATGCCAAAGTAGTTACACTACTTAAACCATTTATAAAAAAGCATGCATATATGTAATAGAATAGTACATAATAAGGGCATTATGTGATATATGCATATGAAATATAAATGACATTTCCTTCAGAATTTCCACTCCTGTGACTTCATGTACTTTGTAAATAGCCACTCACCAAAGCACTCTGAATGCTTCCCAACCTATGTGGGCTACACCAGTCTTACAACCAAATAATCAAGCTACTTTATGATTATTCCAGGGACAGGGATTTCAGTGCCCTTCGGGAACCTGTTTCCATCTACTCTAGACAATACCCTACATTAATGGGTAATAGTATTCTGCTCTATTTGTGATGTGTGTAGTATGAGTCCATGTATAACATGCTGAGGAATGTTCCCCTCTTCTTCTCCTTTATCAACCAACCACTATTATGACTCCCACCTTTATATTCCTTTATGTTCTTAGATATACTATAAACATTTTTATTTTTATATAATTAGTTTCTAATGAAATGAAAACATGCTTTTCATTTAGAACTACTTTATTATTATTCCACTTCCATGTGCAGACTTCTCAAAGACTTTGTACTATAATATTATAATGGCATCAGAAAAGACTAAGTACAGGTTGGACAGATAACCAGGGGTTAAGTGAAATTCCTGCACAATCATGAAGTCCTTAGGAGGCCATAAATCACCTGAGTTCAAATCTTCAGAACTCATGAGAATAACTGTGTATGGGCGAAAACACACCTATAACCCCAGTCTTACAAATGGGAACAAAAGCCTGGAAATTGCCTGGGCTCATGACATGAACAAACAGCAAGGTCCAGTATCAGGTGTCAGTAAAAGACACACATTAAATAGTAAAGGGAGAGAAGAAAGTGATGGAGCTACAGATCATGGGGAGGCACACAAGCACATATAACACACACATGCATACACATATACTCACACACAAAGCAAAATAAAAAATACAGACTAACTACAATATTGAACTATATGAAAGTTCCTCCTGTAATATGACAATCCACAATCAATTAGGTACTAAAGAAAAATAATAAGAAAAGCAGACAAACTTTTTAAATAAAATAAGTAATGTGATCCATCTTTATTATTAATTTTAAAATTATTTTTATTCTTTTTTTTTAACTGAAGTAGTAAGGTCTCAATAGCACACCATATACAATGAAATAGTGGAGTTATCTATCAAATAAAGGTAGTAGCAAACTGAATTGTGTACTTTCAAAACTCTGACCAAAAATTTTTCTTTGCAAGAGATGACATTAAAAATAAGTTGAATACGGAGCTGGAGAGATGGCTTAGTGGTTAAGCGCAAGCCTGTGAAGCCTAAGGACCTGGATTCGAGGCTCAGTTCTCCAGGAGGCATGTTAGCCAGATGCACAAGGTGGTGCATGCATCTGGAGTTCATTTGCAGTGGCTGGAGGCCCTGGTGCACCCGTTCTCTCTCTCTCTCTCTCTCTGTTGCTAATAAATAAATAAAAATGAAACAAAATAAATTGAATGCTTTGGTATGTTCCATAGTTAAGATTGTAATCAGCAGGGCAGAAAGGCCAGAATAAAAGAACATTAACTGGGGTTCTGTAATTGTCCTTCCATTGATGTCCTCCTCCTAAGCAAAACTGGAAGGACATAGGATGAGATCATAGTCTGCAGGAAGGCAGTGCATCAGATAGGGACTAATCTCCAAGGAGCATATTAAAAAGTCAGGTTCGGAAATTGAACCTATGAAACACAAAGAGGACATAAGTGCAGCTGTAATGAGAATGTATAGTCCTCATTTAATTATTTTCTCCACAGTGAACATGAATTGTCTTCATAGCATCAGCAAGCCTGGACAAAGTTAGCTTTTCTTATGGACACAGACATAAGTGTTTGCTTAAACTGTCTAAGAGCTCATTACCCACAACCACCTGCATGAACTCATAAAGCCTAATAAATCAGATTTATCAACTCAAACAGATCTGCATTCCAATTCATTTTTACTGCCCCTGTAGATACTACATGAGATATGTTCTCCTTTCTTAAAATATTGCAATACAATGTTGTGGCAAATAACAATGCCTCACTACTTTAATATACAATACAAATAGCACCAGCTCTTCTCAAGAGGCTTAAATCAATTTATAGATTCATATGCTTCATGTGTTATACTGGATTTAAAAAAGGTGTCAGGAAAGGTTATTTTAAAAGCAGACACAAGAGCAAAAAAAAAAAAATTCAATGAAGAAATCAAAAGCTATATCATTGCCTCAAACTCAGTGAGAAATGCTGATTTGAAATTCAGTTAAAGTAGTCCTCATTTTCACAGAAAAGGAACTAAATCTTTATTGATCCTTGTAAGAATATTACTTGTTTGTGAAAATGAGCAAGATGACAATGCTTTCTTTGTAGAATGGTGGCACCTTTCAAAACAGGAAGATTCAGACAGTGATCCCAAGTGACGTTTGTCAGGTTACTGGACCTTGGCTTTTACATTTTTATAGCACAAGAATGACTAAAAGAAAAAGGAAAGAAAATAAAGGGAACAAAGCAGAGAGGAAGGGAGGATGGAGGGAAGGAGGTAGAGTGGGGGCAGAAATTATAGGAGGAACACAGGCAGGTGGCCTTTGTGGGGCATCCTCTCTGGTCCAGAATCCAATGATGAACATACTCAAAAAATGGAATAGGTGCCACCAGTCACTTTGCTTAAAATGTTGTAATTCCACAGCATCAGCATTTCATATTTGGATAATATTGTTTGAAATTGACTACAGGGTGAAAATACATTTATTTTTATTATCTTGTTTTCCAGGAGACTTCATCTAGTTTTTTTTTTGCCAAAGACACAAGGCAGGAAGGCAGAATTGACATCAAGTATTAGCTTTTACTTCTGGAAAAGTATATCTGTTGTTTGGAACAAAGACTTGTTATCTATTGACTGGGAGCACTTTCATCTGTGTAGCTGTCAGTAGATGGCTCTCACACAATGAGATGTAATGAATTCCAGGGCTTTAGCCTTTGTTCCAAAGACAGTTACCGTGTCTTGCTATCCATTATTCATCACTCTTGCCTTAGTTCCAAATGGAACAGTAAACAGATCTAAGGAATGAGAGTGTTTTTCACACTAAAGAATTCATCTTTCTAGGATCATGGTGTCTATTCTCAAATAACCTCCTTGAACTTGTGATTGTCATATATTTTATTGGCAAGCTGTCTTTTGAAGAGAGGAAACAGCAATCTTTCTTTTATCTATCTATCTATCTATCTATCTATCTATCTATCTATCTATCTATCTATCTCTATATATCTATCTAACATTATCTAGCTTTATCATCTGTTTATTTATTTCCTTCCTATTAGTCTGCCATAATCTTAAAGCAGTTTTCCTCTCCTTCTCCCTGGACTAAGCTTCATGCATGGTTTTGTATAACATAAATTTTCTCACCTACATTCAAATCCTCTATCCTTGATCTGCCTCTTTGCCTGATTTTTTTAATTCCCATAAGAGGAGTTGGTATGTCTTCATATTAGGAAAGTCATAATTCCTCACAGAATATGTGGCTTCTCAAAATATCTTAAATCAAAAAAACCTTAGGCTCTTATCAAATACTTATAACAAACAAAAGTGAAAATATATCTTACCTTCTAATTTATCTTAAACATGCTGACTTAATTCATAAGCAGAACAGATTATCAAGGTGAAATGTACTATTAATCTTGGGAAATATTTTAAAATTCCAAACAGTAGTAATCGCAATCATAATATTTTTTAAACATGACATGTGACTTTACCAAGAATTATATCAATGTATGTTTAATAAACTCTGGTGATTTGTCACAAGAAAGTAATCTGTATGGAGCTCAAGCTTTCACATGACACATGAACATCCCACTCCCAGAAAAACCTTGAGAAGTGATATAGTTGTTTGCACACTATTTTAGATGTGGTTTTGAGTTAAATTTGAAGCTATTAAAATAATGAAAAGAAGGCTGTGGAGATGGATCAGTTGGTAAAGTAACTGCTACAAAAATATTAGGTCCTGTTTTTATATTCCCAATACCCAAGTAAAAATGCCAGGCATGGCAACATGTACCCATAGTCTCAGTGTTGGGAAGGATGGGATAGGAAATCTCTGGATCTCAGTGGCTAGCCAGTTTAGATGAATTGGTAAGTTATAGGTTCAGCAAGAGACTCTGTGTCAAAGAATAATGTGGAAAGCAATAGAAGTCGACATCTGAACTTGGCCTCTGGCTTCCACATGCACATGCATGCAAGCACATCCATACTCACACATGTACTGACAGACATGCATACACATATATGCACACATATACATATGTTAAAATATAAATATCAAATCAAAAGAAAGTGATTCATAGACCCTTGGGTCAGTATGCTCTGAAGGGTTATGCTCATGAGTAAGCAAAGGGGAGACACAGGGTGGCTACTCAGTAAATCCAAGTAAACCTAAAGACAGTTTCAAAAGTTAAGAATTTCCTTTTTGTCCAAAAAATACCACCTTCTAGGCTGGATAGATTGCTTAGTGTTTAAGGTGCTTGCCTGTCAAGCCTATTGACCTAGGTTCAATTACCTAGAACCCATATAGGACAAATGCACATGGTAGCAGCATCTGGAGTTCATTTGCAGTGGCTAGAGGTCCTGTCATGCCCATGCACTCTCTCTCTCTCTCTTTCATTCTCTCTAATAAATAAATAAATAAAAAGAAATGATAATTATATATATATATATATATATATATATATATATATATATATATATGTATGTATTTGAGAGAGAGTAAGAGGCAGAAAGAGAGAGAGAGACAGAGAGAGAGAGAGAGAGAGGGAGGGAGAGAGAATGGGCATGCCAGGACCTCTAGCTACTGAAAATGAATTCCAGATGCATGCACCCTCTTGTGCATCTGGCTTATATGGGTCCTAGAAAATTGAGTGGGGATCCTTTGGCTTTGTAGAGAAGCACCTTAACCACTAAGCCATCTCTCTAGTTCCCACATATACATTTTTAAAACCAAAAAAAATAAAAAGAGAATTTCCTTTATGTGCCTGGTATGTGTCAGATCCAACAAAAAACTAACACATTTTTCCTTCAGGGTATACAAAAGTTTATCCTCTCCAATCCAGTGGTAATGTCATATTAACCCTAGTTTAACTGTACATTTAAACATGCTCTGTTTTAATTATCAAAGAAAGTTCTTCCATTCTGGACCCAATATTGAACTGATCACATGAGTAGCGTGTGTGCATCTTTTGAATTATGCAATCAATTTATTTAACACCTTGTTCCCACAGTTAAAATTACTTAAAAATCTGTCCTACATTTCTAGCAGTCCAGTTTTTCTTCTTCATTGAACATGTTTGCCATTAGTAGAAATCTTTGGATCTGCATAAAATAAAAGTAGACTCTCATGAAACTGGTCATTTCTGCCCTTTCCCATAGTAGAATCTCCAAAACTACAAGCAGAAAGCAATAGAAAATACCCTATACTATAGGACTCACAGATTCCTAAGGGTACATTAGCCACTTAACATTCCCCATTGATGAGGGTCCCTATGGAAGAGGGAGGACAGGGAGGAGGATAATGGAGTCACCACTATGAATGTAAAATTAGAATAATATAAATAAAAATAAATTTAAAAAAATTAAAAAGAATAAAAATAATTTCTGCAAACAACCCTAATCTTGTCCTGCTTCTCTCTCTCTCTCCCTCTCACTCTCTCTTCCTACCTCTCCTCTCTATACTCACTTCCTCTATAATATTATCTATTTTTTTTTCCCTCACCTTTCTAGGTGCAGACTTGAAACTCCCAGTGCCAGCACTGGGTTAAACTCCACAATGAGCTCTTGATCCGAGACACCTACAAGGTTACCCCCCCAAAACAAAAGACAGAATTCTGTCAGAGTTCTTGGTGACCCACCAAAGGTTAATGGTAAGACCCTACTGTCGAAGATAGCATACGTGTGTGAGATCAAACACAGAGAGACCAGGCCAGAATCTGGAAGAAGGTCAGTCCCCAGTTAGCTAGTCTAGTACCAGAGGGTGCTTCACGAGCAACTGGGGGAAAATGTCCGACAATGGTCCAAACAACTTGAAGTCTAAGATACCCAGCAGGAAACAACTTGACGTAATGCTCATACAAGTGCAGTAGTGGCAAACAGCCATGGTGGGAAACCAACTGCTCTTGATTTGGCTAACAGATCCACTCAGTAGAATACAACTCATTGCTGGAACTGGGAAATAAGTCAAAACCAGGTACAAAAAATAAGCTCAGTCTCCAAGAGCAAGATACCACCAAATGTGGGCTAGAAGAGAGCCAATGCATACAAAATTCCCTCCAAAACAGAAGGTCATCCCTTCTACCTAGTACTAACTTTTCTCTCCATTGGAGAATTATCTTATCTTTTTCAGGTGGACAATGAACCTGAAGGGAGGTTCAGCTAACCACACCTCACCAGGGCCCCAGCTGAAACCATAGAACAACACAGGGGAAGGGCAAGAGTTCAGCGTTCATGGCGATCATGACACCAGAAAAAGGCTGAAGGAGATAAACACAGAGAACATCCAACTCCAACTAAGCCAGATATCCAGAGACACAGAGGCTCCCAAAAACCTCATCACTGAAAAAGAACTAAAATGACCCCAAAGTGGCTCAGGGAAACTCACGGAAGAGGGGGTGGAAAGATTGTTAGAGTCACAAGTAGGGGCATTATGCACAGAGACTGGGGCCTACCCCCCAGAACTCTGGACTAACCTCACAATGAACAACCCATATTCCCCATTGATGAGGGTCCCTTTGAAAGTGGGAGGACAGGGAGGAGGGCAATGGAACCAATACTATGAATGTAAAATCAGAATAATATAAATAAAAAAAAATGAAAAAAAAACCCTGAGAAATCATTTGCTAACACAGAAAAGAATTAAATTCAATTTGTTTAAATATAGTTTTAAGAGTATGAAATATTAGATTTAGAACTATGACTCATCATGGGTACCAGGGATCAGAATTGAAAAAAGGTGGGGGTGGAGAAGCAGCCCATGTATATGATAGTAATCAGCACAGTTCCTCTGAGGCTTTGCTGAACTCTAAATTCAGGTTGGGAAGAATCAACAAAATAAGGCGCTAATCCATACATGCCACCCTAGTTTCCCAAATCATTAGGGGAAGTCCTGGCTGGTATATGAGGCCATTTCTAAAATTTTTCAACCTTAAAAATAAATAAAATCACAGAAAATTAAATAAGGACTGTGTTTTTTACTGCTGTTAAAAATCTAAACAAGAGAACACTGGCTGTAAACTAATTCCCTTATACGTGAAAGTGAAAGGACAGAAACTAAAAACTAAAAATTAATTAATCTTCTTAATTTATCCTGACATAAGAATAATGATTGCATGGGCACAGTAAAATTCCTCTGACTGTGAAAGTAAATAGCAACTTTATGAAATTGAAGTAACATTTCCCTACAATGCAAATTGGAACTAGTTGAAATATATACAAAAATAGCTAGAACCCTAATTAAGATATAGACGCTATCAATCAGTCCCCAACATCCTACGGTGCTTCACTTATACTATTCCTTATTCCTTTCACACTACGCATTAATTACTGTTTGCTGTCTACCATTATAGTTAAGTGTTTCCTAATCTTGAGCTTTATATATATATTTGGAGGTATGTAATGTGTGCTCTTTTGTTTCTATGTGTCTTTTTTCTCAGTGTGTTCTTGGGAGTTATTCACTTTTAATTTTTAACAATTAACTATTATTCATTACTAATTAATATAACATTATTTTTGTATATATTATAACAGTGATCAAGATCAAATTTATAAACACATTATATTTTCTAGTTACTCTAGCAATCAAGAAAAAGATTTGTGTTTTTTCATTTACTTTGCAATAATTATCCAAATCAGTCATTGTGTCTGTGAGAATCTATTAATGTTTCATTGAATACACTATGCACACTTATGCAGATACCACCGTTCCATGCCTAGTACAAGCTCATAATTATTCTTACAATGGTACTGTTTAGCCTACCCCCATCCTGTTCTCTTTGTCTAGGAGTACTTTAGTTATTCTTGATTCTTTGTATTTACATGCATAGTTTTGGAGCAGCTTGGAAATTAAAATCTTCTATCATTCTATTTAGGATTAAAGATCAGTTTTGTAAGATTAGGCATCTTTACCACATTAGCACTGCACTTACAATTCACAAACATGGACCCAATCCCCCTGTACCTAGGGTGACATTTACTTCCCTAAAATTGGTTGATTGTTTTATCATAGAAATCACACAGATTTTGGTTAAATATATTCTACTGATGCTGTTTAAAGAATTTTTTTTTCATTTCCAAGGAATTTTTTTTTTTCATGTCCCAGGAGCTGAGGCAACAGTTCACAGAATGAGAACCTATTGTGTGCAAGTGTGATGATCAGAGTTGGATCCCCAGCACCTACATAACTGCTGGGTGGGTGTAGTGGCCACCTGTAACTCCACTGCTTGTGGTGACCCCTGGGGCAAGCTGGCTAGCCAGACTGGCAGAATCAGTGACTCTGGGTTCAAGTGAAAGACCCTGCCTCAGAACATAACCCAGTGTAAAAGTTTGGTCTAAACACTCTTATATACACACATGGCACAGGCACATAGACACACTTGTACCCATATGGATATGAACATGCATACACAAACACACACACACATACACACACACACACACACACACACACACACACACACACACGAGAAGAAATAATTACCCATTCTTGTCAAAATATGTAAAAGAATAGGGATCAAAAATATTATTAATAGTGGGAAAAACCGACATCAGAAGCTTCATGTAATGACTAATAAAGAACATTAATGACACCATTTGCATATTAAACATGAACAAAAGTTACAACTTGAATTATGTTACAAAGATTCCTCAAACAAATCCAAAGTGAACATTCTATAAGATAATGAGCCTGTTCCCTCCCTAAAAGAATATCCATGTCATGAGATCCAGGACACCCCAGCATGTCATTCAGACCTAGAGGACACAAAGAGGCCAGAACAATCCACTGTAATATGAGATACTAGTTTAAATCCTGCATGATGAAAAACAATTGTTTGAAAGAATGATAAGGGATGATTGGCCAAGTTTAATGTTATATCTGTATTAGTTAATAGTATTGATTCATTGTATAATTTCCCAAATGTCATAATTAAGATATAGTTATATAAAACAATTTTGATACTTTTAGGAGATAATGTATTTAGACACTTAAGGATGGGGGGCAGCATTTCTGCAAGTAAATTCAATTGGCTTATTGAAATAATGAATCAAAGGATTAAGCAACACACATACATGAACACACACACACACTAACAAATATGGACATAGAGAAAGCAAATGTGGCAATTTCTAATCTACTTGCATGTGTGTAAAGATTAAGGGGCATTCACTGTCATACTTTTCACAATTCTTCTGTTACTCTGGTTGTTTTGTTCAAGTGGGCTTGTGTTTTTTGTTTTTCCAAAGTAGGGTCTCACTCTAGCTCAGGCTGACCTAGAATTCACTATGTAGTCTTAGGGTAGCCTTGAACTCTCATCAATCCTCCTACCTCTGCCTCCAGAATGCTGAGAATAAAGGTGTGCGCCACCACGCAAGACTCAACTGGCTTTTTAATTGAATTGATAATTGCAAAGTTGACACAGGGTTGTTCTTTCCTCTAGTTTCCCAAGATCCATGCTCTACCCCTGCTGTTATTTGAAAGACTTTTGAGCTACAAAGATTTGTATAATCTCTTGATTTTCTTTTTATTGTTTGGAGGAAGAATAATGTATCCCTGCAACAGCACTGAAGAAAAATGCAAGATGGAGGATAAAAAGTACTTCCCAGGTGAAGGATTTCATATGCTGCTCTTTCTTTCCTGTCACTAAATTTTAACAATAGATGAGGAATCAAAATAATCCTGACTAAACATGTGAATTTTGTTTTATTTTTTTCTTCCATAGTTTAGTTAGTTAATGGGGGAAAACATTTTAAGTTTAAAATATGACAAACCCAATAGTAGCAACTTCTGTGTACCACATTATTTCTATACTATAATGTATTTCAGGCTATAGTTTATTTCATTAACTTTTATTTAGCAAATATTGTGTCAAATGATATCATAAACCAACACAAAATTAGATAAGCGTGAGTAAGTTATAATTTCTTAGACCTCTTGCTAACATTCTTGCTAACATTATGTAAAATGACCTCCACAACCAAGGCTAATTTAAAAGGAAAAGATAGTTGAATCTAGAAGGAATGGAGGGTATTTATATCTATTGTAATTCATAGGGATTTTTTTTCTTATTGGATTGTAATTGCAAAAGTTGGATTTGTTTACGAAGCCAATTTTCACAGAAAAAGATGACTTCCGTTTTTCTTGTTTGTACTGACTCTACAAAAACGCAAATAAAATATGAGTGTGTCTGCTATACCACTTTAATGTAACATCCCTCTGGGAAAATAAAACAATTTTATTTTCTTTCTTTTTGACTTTGTGATATCTGCATGTTCCTCTTGAAATGTGACATTAATTTCTACATAAGCTTAGGAGAATTAGTAGACTGACTTTGCATTACAAAATCTGAATCAATTAATTCATTTATCCTTTGTTGTTTTTATTAGAATACTGATAACATTCTCCTAGAATTTAGTCCCAACTCTTGGAAAAGTCCCTTCTATTTAATACACAGTAGACACCATTTTTTGTGTGTTATATGTGTCTTCATGTTTATGTGTGTGCATGTGTCTGCATGTGCAGGTGCATATGGTGGCCAGAACTATATGTTAGTGTCTTCCTCTATCACTCTCTACCTTATCATTTGAGACAGAGTTTCTTGCTAAATGTAAAAATTACCAATTCAGTTACATGAGTTAGTCACTGTACCACAAGGAATCCTTCTTTCTGTCTCTCTAGCACTGAGATTCCAGGTGTTCACCACTAGATCTGGCATTTTATATGGGAACTGTGGATCCAAACACGTGCCCTCATGCTGATTAAGCAAGCACTTTATACTCAGCCACCACTAGAGCTCCACCTTTACACACTATGCAAGAATAATTTTATCACAAGACTACAGATATACTAATGCACACAGCCAAAGCCTGAAGGAGAAACTGGGGCCAGGGGTCAGGGGTGACACTGCATCTGCTACTACACACCCATTCTTCAGCAGAGTACAAGATTGAGATTCTTTTGAAAGTCAAAGACATCCTCTAACAGACTGTTGGCATTCAGCAATGAGCTCAATCTTTTACCTTAACTCTATTGCTGCCTTTCAGACTCACAAAACTGTTAAGGTTAATTCCTTTTACTAAGAGCCACCGCCAACATGGTATTTATAGAGGGATTCATTTGCAGTCTCTTTTCAGAGAGGTCAGCAGGTGCAATGTGTTCTTTAGAGGAATTCTGACTCATTTCTCCAGATTGCAAGATACTGTCTTTGTCTACACAGTAAGCATTTTAGGCATTGCAAGAATGAGTGGCTACATTTTCATCTCATCCATTTGGAAATCCCTAAACAATGTTCAAGAATTATATACTATAGAATAGTATCCCTTAAAAAAATTTTTACTACACAATGCTAAATATAGATTTTACTTAAAGTTCAAACATTCAGTTTGCCTTCAACAAACCTGGATTTTCCTGATCTTCTGTTATATTCCTTAATAAAAGTCCTCCTTTTATTTGAAAAAGAATTTCTTCTTGGGTGCTCTGTTACATTGCCACATTTAGCTATGGTGTTCCTAAGTGCGGATTTGCATATACATATGCTCTGTGAGTAGACAGGTTTCAATTATTTCCACATCTTTGCTGTAAATAAGATTCATATTGATTCTCACTGAATTCTGGCAATGGAGAAATGAACTAAGCTTACACATCACTGTAGCAATTTAGGAAATTTCCTTCCAAACACTCTGGTTTCTGGAATATTGTGTGTGGAATTGGCTATACTATAGCTAAAAGACAGCTGCATACACAAAAAATTATAAGAATCCAAGTTTCTAGACATTAATATTTTCAAGATAGCAGAGCTTTAAATGAGACTCTGCATTTCAAAATAGTGATAAATTAAATTAAATTATCCAGAATTTTATTAAGATGACAATCTCCAGGTAAAGACCTCAGAATTAGATTCTTTTTTCAAAACTCAAGCTAGTTTTATTTTTCCTACCAATATCAGAATTGGGTTCATATATTTTACTGAGATACACATATGGTTGTAAATTTCCCTTTGTACTTGGGAGTCATTAAGCATATAATTTTTAAATGGACTTTGACTAAATTTTTTTTTACATTTTTCAGTATTTACGTGTTAACTCTTATACTTCACTAACTAGATACCAAGATTTGCTTTTATACCTTTTAGAAACATGAACATATTTAGTCCTATAAGTTAGTTACAAAATAGATTCTATTACTTATCATAGTCCTATTGTTACTGATGATGCAACTATGGGCTGAGAATTTGGTAATCTGTGGAAGGTTACTTTGATGTGCATGCTCAGAATTTAGAGCCAACATGTCATTTTAGTCTCAGAATCTGAATCCCTATGCTTGGCTCCTTCTTTAGCATCTCTCATCCACCACCGTATCCAAAAAGCAGGCGACCAATCAAATTCTGATGGTTAAGGAAGTTTGTTTCACATTTTAATTCTGTCAGTGATTTAGAGAAATAATTTTGGGAATTGCCACTCTCTGTAAATATTGTGGGAACCAAGGTAAATTTAAATGATTTCTAAAAGCCTTCAGAATTCATATATCAATAGATCATCATGTTATAATGTTTATAATGTTACGTTATATGTTATATGTTATAATGGTTGCTAAACCCTGTGGTGAACTGGAAACATAAGAACTTTATAGTATTTTCCTGCCTTTTCCAAAGGAAAATATGATTGAAATACTAAACAGATACAGACCCTAGTGTCCTGCATGAGAAAAGGCAGGTTTTCATATAATTATAATAAAGGGAAATAAAAGATTATAAGATTCCAAATTTAAAATATATAAATATAAATAATCAAAATTTGTTTCACCCTTTTCTGTCACATTAATATTTCACTCTGCAGATCTGTAGTTTATATTATGTTGCCCCTATATTAAAGAGGATGGGCTGAGGTGGGGCAGTGAGCTCCAAGTACAAGCATTGAAAGAAAACAAGAATTGGTAAGATGGTGACTGTTTTGTAAGCCTGTGTAGCCTTGTACACATTCATGTTTTAATCTGCAAAATAGGGAGAATAAAATATCTACTTCTTTGGTTATTAAAGATCTTCTCATAAAGGAAGATTTCTAGAAGAATAAGGACCCATTTCAGGTGCACAATAATGGATAGTCATTATTAATATTAAACTACTCAAAATATACTCTATCATTTAATTATTTTCTATTATAAAATTGCACATAAATTCCTTGAGATAATTTAGCAAAATATTTGAACTCATTCGCAAGATATATATACATACATAAATGTAAATGAAGGAATGAAGAAAATGAACAGAAAGCAAAATTTTGGGATCTGACTTTAAACCTGGGTTATGGCTAATCTGGAATGGGGAAAAGGAATGGGCAGGTCATTTTCACTCTGGAACAGTGGGATGAGTGCAAAGAGGGACTTTCTAATCATTGCTATAAAAGTCAATTTCTAGTGTTTTGAATTCACATTTATTAAAATGCTTTAAGAGGTAAACGCAAGGAGCATTTAATTCGATGAAAAAGAAATACCTAGGATATTTGTTTTGTTGGTCTTTTCCAGTACTTTTTATGCAACTCAAATAGTTAAAAGTGTGGGTTTCATTTGTCATTCTTTGCATTTAAGTACGATACTGGAGATTCCTCAAGTATCACATAATAAGTACTTATGAATCTACTTTTGTCTCTCTTTTTATACTTGAGATCCTGTCTTCTGCAACAGAGCTGTAGCTCTCCAAGACATTTTAATTGATTTTCTAATATTGAAGAAAAACCAAGATGATATTATAAAAATCTTCCTTGGCAAAGACATTTAAAGTGGAAGCAGCATTGCTCACATTTTCAAATGTGAAGACTAATTTATAACAACTGTTTAATAGGAAGTATTCGCCAAAGAAAATTCATCATGGAAATTATTGGCATCCTTAAACAAGCCAGTAATTAAAATTAACTGTAGTATAATCAACACTACACTTGTGTTTCACTGAATATATTTGAAATAATGATGTTGGTAGGTATGAAATTTCAGCAGGATACCTTCTGTTCACTCTAGAATCTTGAACTGTGAAGAAACAAGCCCTGCAATTTTAGAATGTGAACTGAATAGGTGCTGGCTAATGGGACCATGGAAGTTGAACATCATTAGTGACATTTCAGTGTAGTTCTTCATTTAGGAAGAAAATTCTGAGAACAGCAATCTGGGAATCCATAAATTCTACTAAGCCTTGGTTAAGTGACATTCATTATGCAGAACACCTGGAGGGAAGACCTGAGCCTTTAGTCATAGCTGGAAAGATAAGATTACCTGAGCTCTGCATGTTTGGTTAAAGAAGACAGCGCAGAAAGAGTGAACTTTCCCTATATTCTTTCAATGTTTTTTTTTAATTGGAATTTTTGAATAAAGTTGGTAGTTTATCTACACAATGTTGAGTTTCTGTTGCTTATGTTTTTTTTCTTACACATCTCTGTGTAGTTTGCAGCACTTGATGTAACTTATAGTATAAGTATAGTATAAATATATAGTATAAATATATTTACTTCTGTTCTATGGTATTCTAGAGGATATTTATTTTCCATAAATTTACTATATCTTATGGCCACCACTTTGTATCTGAGCAAAATTTTACATTGTTATACAAAATGTACACTTTCACAATAAAACACTGAATAAAAATTTCATTTCACTGCTCATATTGTTAATCATAATTTATATACATATAAGAAAGAAGTTAAAAATACCACTATTTCATATAGAAAAGAGACAAAGTTCAAATAAGTGCCTAAACTTGCAAATGGAAAATTAATTAGTAACAAATTAGGACTAGTCTCTGATTTTGAGACATTAAATTGCTGGCAAATTACCCAAGTAAACTTCAAGAATACAGAGCAGTTTTTGAAAGAGTGGCTCTGCTGTGTAAGAGGGTGTCCAGCCAGCCAATCAGCTGTTAAGAAGGGTCTCATTGTTTCCTGATAGGGATAATTCTCAGCCTTAGTGTTCATAAATAAGTAAACAAGTTTTTTCTACATATGTTTTCCAATAAATATTTAGGGGGCTAGAGAGATGGCTTAGTGGTTAAGCACTTGCCTGTGAAGCCTAAGGACAACAGTTCAAGGCTCAATTCCCCAGTACCCACATAAGCCTGATGCACAAGGTGGCACATGCAACTGGAGTTCGTTTGCAGTGGCTGGAGGCCCTCCTGCACCCATTCTCTCTCTCTCTGCCTCTTTCTCTCTGTGTCTGTTGCTCTCAAATAAATAAATGCAAATAAACAAAATTTTAAAAAGAATTAAAAATAAATATTTAGGATTAGATTTAGTGATTAGGCACTAGGGTACCTTTTTTACTAAGGAAACTAAAGAAAATACCAAGTTTTATTATATATATGAAATAACATTTCCTTTTAGAGTAAATATTTTTAAAGTACCAAAAATTCATCAATTTTTAAATACAGATGCAGTTTTATCACAAGTTATAAGATACATAACTATAAAATATAATGTATATACATTTACACACACAGAAAGGAAACAAGAGTACAAGTGAGCAAGATGGATATGAAGTCTCTTGGCATTTTTTTATAATTGTGAAATGTTGGAAATTGTGAAGTGTTCCATAATTAGATATTTTGATAATTCTCTAGTTAAGTGAAATATATATAATAACTTCTGGTCTGTCCATATGAAAATATTATGTAATAATTAAATTAATCTAGTATAGATTTATCAGTGAGGAAAGCAAGCGGTGTATTAAAAATAAAAGTATAATGTCATTCTACACTTGTTTTAAAATGCCCATATGCCCTCCCACAAGTATATTTATATAGATTACTATAAACAGAATACATGTCATAATTTTTTTTCAGTGGATATCACTAGTTAGAAAGTTATAGGTTTCTATTTTCTATTTCCTTCTGCATTTCCTAGTTTTTCAGTACTGGAATTAAATCACTTTGACAGTGACACAGAGAGAAGAGATATGAGGTCCTTGCTCTGGTATTGAAATCCTATAACAGACCATGACTGATGAAGTGTTTTCTGACATCATACAGGTTTCACAATCTCAATCAATGGTTTAGGGTTTCTAGATTAAAGAAGAAGGAGGAGGAGGGAGGAAGGAAGGAAGGAAGGAAGGAAGGAAGGAAGGAAGGAAGGAAGGGAAGGAAGGAAGGAAGGAAGGAAGGAAGGAAGGAAGGAAGGAAGGAAGGAAGGAAGGAAGGAAGGAAGGAAGGAAGGGACATGAAGAATTAACCACATTAGAAGACTAGTGTAATGATGAGGTTATTAGTAGTGTATGGAGAATAACAGCAGAAACAATTCTCAGACTAATTATGAGGATTTATAAGTTCTTTAATACAGGGATTTAAGAAAATGCATAGAAGGCTAAGATTAGTTTAACACTTGCCTATGAATGTATAAGAACATATGGACAAATTCTTCCTTTCATTGATCTGTGGATGCCCCATGTGGTAATTTGAATCAGATGTCCGCCATAGACATGTGTTCTGAATGTTTGGTTCCCAGCTGGTGGCATTTTGGTAGGTGGAGCCTTGGTGGAGGAGGTGTGTTTTGGGGGACAGGCTTAGGGGTGTAATAGCCATCTACCCCTTGCCAGAATTCAGCTCAATTTCCTACTGCTATTTTCCACCTGCAGTGGCAGAGGTGATGCCATCCTCTGCTCATACCATGCTGTTCCTTGCTATCATGGAGCTTCCTATCTAGACCTCAAGCCCAAATAAAACTTTCTTCTCATCAAATGATTTTGGTCATGTGCTTTGTCCCAGTAATGAGAAAGTAACTACAATATCCTATCAGAAGGCTGGGCATGGTGGTACACACCTTCAATCCCATCACTTGAGAAGCAGAGGTAGGAGGATCACAGAGAGTTCCAGGTCATCCTAAGACTACATAGTGAATTCCAGGTTAGCATGGGCTAGAGCATGACCCTACCTTGAGAAACCAAATAAATAAACAAATAATAATAATAAAATTAAAAAAATATAGAACCTTGCTAAACCACTGATTATTCATATTTCTATTTCAAGGCTAAGAAAGGTGATTAGTTGTCATGTATTTTTAGATGGCATAAGCTACTCATAATTAGCACATTAATTATTGAAACTAATAAACAAGAGAAATTATATATATTAAATTCTTAACTGTAGCAAAATAACTGGTAAACAATTTTAACAAATGAATAAATTCAACTTTTTGAAATCCTATCACACAGTTTCTGTTATTATTCCCATAATCTTCTGTTATTAGTGCAGGTTATACTGAACAGAATCTAAAAGAATATTTTGAACATTGAAATCAGTGATCTGTATGAGAGGTGATAGCTATTTCAACTTGTCTGGAATGCAAACATGTTTCTCAAAGCCAGTGTTGGAGAACATTGTGAAAACTGAGGCAGCTAAGGATGGAAAACATTTCATTCTTCCTAACGATTTCTGCCCATCAAGAACCAGCCACCACCAATTTTACCACTTTCCTGAACACAGAGTAGTATGAGACATTCTATCAACAATAAAAACCATAAGAGACAAATGTGTACACAAACATAACTGTTTTAAATGAACAATCACCGGGGCTTCCCCCAACCATAATTTGAGTTGGCATAGAATTTTAATTAAAGTAAAAAAGATTATATTATAGAGTGTTCAGTCCTGATCTGTATTTGGAATGGTGATTATTATTTCTGTAGGGTGAGAAGCAGAAGGAAGGAAAACACATTTACTAGTCCACATTTTGGACTATTTATTTGGGATACAAGAAAACTTCTGAGGGGTGATTAAAACCTTGGACGCATTATACTGCATTATTAAAAAAAAAAAAAAACCTCTTAGCAATCAACTATAATTGGAACATAAGATTTGTAGAGGAAACAAATTTGCTAATATATCTAACAAATTCACATTTACTGAGCATATTGTGGGAAACAAAAGAAAACATATCATAAATAATGTTATACTTTGTCTTGTACTCAGAACAATTACTCAGCATTGACAAAGAGATGTTATGTGTAATATATATGAGGAATAGAAATTAAGACACCAAGAAAGTAAATTTGGTCCTCTTCACCTTGGTGTTGACAAAGCTGAGAATCTAGCATGGTTCCACTAAATCCAAAACCAAACTTGAAAAACAAAGTAAATTTTATCTGGAAAGCCACCAAGAATCCTACAAAGAAGCCTATAACTGTTTTCTAAGAGATTTTACAAGTCAAAAAAGGATTTTTAGGCCAAGATATGACACAGTAAGGCAAAGCTGCTGAGAATTTAGGCTCTATCTTGGAAAAACTGTGTGTGATCTGACAATTCATTTACATTTATATTTGGCTTCAAAAATTAGTGTGCTGGGCTGGAAAGAAGGATTAGCAGTTATGATGCTTACCAGCAAAGGACCCAGGTTCGAATTCCCAGTACCAATGTAAAGCAAAATGCACATGGTGGCACTTGCATCTGGAGTTCGTTTACAGTGACTGGAAGCCCTGGTGAACCCGTTCATTTTCTCCCTCTGCCCCTTTCTCTCTCTCTCTGTCTCTCTCTCTCACATAAATAAAATATTTTAAAAGTAGTGTAAAGCATTTATATTTCAGCAGAATACCTGTGACAGCATTGTGAAGAACAAATTCGAGATGGAGGAAAATGGGAGACTTCTGTAGTAATAAAAATCTATCAAATATACTTTAATTAGAGTAGCAGAATATTTGGTAGTGGATGAAGAAGTTAGAATTGTAAAAGATATGTTTACAAATGTTTTGTTTTTTAAGATTTATTCATTTATTTGAGACACACAGAGAAAGAATAGGCCAGGGCTTCCACCCACTGCAAATGAGCTCCACACACGTGTCACTTTGTGCTTCTGGCTTACATGGGTACTGGGGAATCAAACCTGGGTCCTTTGGCTTTGCAGGCAAGTGCTTTATCTGCTAATCCATCTCTCCAGATCAAATGTTTTAAGAAATTGGAGACAGGTAAACAGAAATAACTCTCCACTTTCTGGTTCAGATGGTCAAATGAATGGTGGTGCCTCAGCAATCCATACTACACCTGCCATTTCCCTGCAGTTGTCAACTTGGTAGCTTGCTGGTAGCAATTAATTATTTATAGCAAACAACAGACCAAACACAGCCTCTTAGAATCCAGAAAACTAAGTTGCTCTTACTTCGCATACTCTATGCAGATGACTTCAGACTGGTCTTCTCAAGTCCTTTGGGTATAAAAATAATAACACAATTCTCTCTGAGACCAACAGAAAACATTGTCTTGTCTTCTTACCATGAAGCTTACAGGTATGGAGCTAGAGAGTGGTACACAAGAACTAATGGACCAAGCTCCCTGTCATTTCCAGGATGCTTTTGCTTCACTTGGGACAATAATGAAATAAAAATTTCACATTGTGGGCATGGCTGTTTCTTGACAATGTTTATTTTACCAATGGGGACAACTGTTCAAAAGTAAGTCCAGAATACATGAAATGTTATACAATTTAGGTCTGTGAACCAAAATGAATTTTAGAATGACTTGTTACAATATCCTATTGAATCAAACACGAGAAAATATAGACAAGAGTTAAAGTGCCACTAAAACAAATGCTAGGCAACATATTCCTTGGAAGTCTTCCCTATTGCTTAAATTATACACACACAAAATATATTCCTATTTTTGTCTCTAAAACTACCATCTGTATCTCTACTACACAATCCAAGAATGTGTTATGTGCCATATAGCTTATGTAAATCTATTATAATAGCCATGTTAGTATAACTAAAATTTTAACTGAGCTGCATTGATTCTTTAAGAAGTCATTATTGTGTACAAGTTACAAATGGTTAAGAAAAAGTACGCATGGGCAGTTTCCTTTTTTTTTTTTTCTTTTTTAATCTAATTTTTATTAGTTATGTATATAGTATTTATGTAGACATGATGGTACCATCGTTAGCCTTCTCCCTGTCCTCCCTGCATGGGTAATGTGGGTCTTGCCTTATGGGGGTAGCCATCAGTTATGTGGGAGAGGCAATGACTCTGTGTATAATGCTGGGGAATAGAAAGGAGTGGTAATTGACCCAAATCGTTCTCCATATTAAAAGAATGTTTCTGTACTTTATACCTCACTTATTAACATTTTGTTTAGAAAAACTTCATGGAAACATCTGTGCTTCAGAAGACGCAATTGAGTGTTAGACACTCTATCATATAAATGTCTCAACACAAGACGAGTCATATCTTCCCTTGCATCTCCTTTCTCCTGTAGTGCTGAAAATGTCACCTTTCAGAGAGGTGGCATACAGGATATGTCTTCAGCCTTATACACCAAGCAGCACTTTTTAGAAGCTCTTTATAAATAATTTCAGAGGTGAGAGACCACCATCTTCATAAACTAAGACAACTTCTAGGTTCAGAGGAATCAAATGTTACCTTTGAAACAGTGTTGATCCTTGTCTGGATCAGACACTTGTTATCCCTCCATCATTTTAAAGCAGCACAAAGGTAAGGTAAGAGTATTACATATTCCTGATTTTTAAACAAAATCACTATGGTGTTTAGAAAAAGCATGACACCAAAATTACAAGACAAGTATGACTCTAAAACACACAAATGTTAGGTGCTGAATTCCTTCTGAATAAAGCCTTTGTTTATCCTGAAGAAATTTACTTTGGTTTTCTAGATATTTAAAATTATTTGGTAACTGAAATTACACGCCCAAATACGATTAAAGGAAATGAGATCTTCAAATTTCTGTCCCATGATACATTCCAAACCAGATGAATGATAAAGTAAAGCAGGAATATCTAAGAGATTATTTTATTTACTTTTTCCTTGTTCCCACTATCTACAAACTATAACCTAGGTAATAACAGAAGTTTTTGTTATCATTCAATGACTGCTCACCCAAAAGTTGTTTTATAATATGAATGTATCATACTATTAAAGTAAATACCCATCTTTATATAAGCCTCAGCATAATTATAGTTTTGTATAATTAGAGTTTTATGTCAAAAGATTTACAGCTTTATCACCTCAAGCAATATTCACAGCTGCCAAGAATGATTTATGCAATAATGACTTAAACTGTAAAATAGAATTCTCAAAGGAAGGGCTGTCAAATATTTCTACTGAAAATAAGTGGGTTTTTAAGAATTGACATTCTCATAAGCAGCAAGTTGAATGTACCTAGCACTATCACATCAAAGATTGAAAGCGTGAGGAAGTGCTGCTTCCCAAAGACCACAAAGCCCAGAGCACTGCATCATTGTGGACTCACTGAATTGACCCTGGATTTAAACTGCTTAGGAAGCCACTAGGTCATTTCAGAAACAATGCTTTGTCCCCTCCCTTTTTTTTTTTTTTTTTTTGCTGTTTCATTATGAAAAATGTAGAAACCAACTATCTTAACTATTGTTAACTTTCACATTGCATTCATTACATGATTTATATTGGAGTAGATTGCTGAGTTAAGAAAAAATAAAGAAGTGTTTACAAAATAAAACTAAGAAACCAACAAACTACCAAAAGTAAATGATCTCTGTGGAAAAAGAATAAAGCAAATTTTAAAAAATAAATTATTGAAATTATTGGTGACTTTTTAAATTCTTCTTTGTGATTTTATAAATAAAAAGTTCCTGATCAATAAAAGACTATCAAAGCATTTGAAGTTCATTAGTTCTGACTGAATTTACAGTTATCATGTGAATAAAATCAAAAGGTTTGGAAAAGTCTATTCAATGCACACAAACTAGTAACAAACCCACAAGTTTTTACATTCAAAGAAGTAAGTATGACTGTACCTTGACAATCTCCCAAATCATTTAAATTCATCATTTTTTTTCTTGAAAAAAAGAAAATATTTTAGCCCATGGCTTCATGTTTTCCACATCAATTTAAACTGATGGCAATTTTGTTCTTAACACTAAAGATACCAAAGTCCTATAAGAATGAGCCATGTCTAAGCAAACAATAGAAGCAAAACTGTCCACAAAGACAGGCACATCTGTACTTTAACAGGATTCCAAACAAACATGCCTTATAAAAAACAGAAGCACTTTAATTCATATAACCAAGCAAAATCACTCAGGTATAGATTTGCAATAGTGAACATAAACATCTTCCATACATACATTTTGTATCCTCATATTTGAGATTCCATATAAATTTTCCTTTAAAAATTGTGTTGAGATTGATTTTGTAGTTATATAGTATGAACTAACTATGCATTAAATTTCAACTTTTCAATCACTTTGTAATAGATAACAATTTCTATTTAAGCACTCTGAAAAGTGTACATACTATTTAAGTGACTTATTCAGATCATACTTATTTTCTACTTAAATTCTCTAAATTGAGAAAGCAACCTTAAGTAGCCTTGAAGACATAATTACCAGAGGTAGGTCGACATGCTTTGAAGAACCACAACATAGATCATGTCTACCTTAGATAGATGATAGATATATTTAGATAGTTGATAGTTTTATAGATAGGTAGAAAGATCATAGACAGATGATTCATAGATGATAGATAGATAGATAGATAGATAGATAGATAGATAGTAGATAGATAGATAGATAGATAGATAGATAGATAGATAGATAGATAGATAGATAGATAGATAGATAGATAGAGGGAAATAATATCAGGCATTGAAATTATTTCAAAAGTCCAAATTATTGACATCAGGAAGGCAAAAGGGATGAGTTCTTAGGTAGTGAGGTCTTCAGCTCAAAAAGTGTTTTCTAGGCAATAAAGCACTTAAACAAGTTATACTAATGGTACTGATTGAAAAGAAAAGGTAAGAAAAGATTTAAATCTCTGTGCTGTTTGATAATCATATCCTTGCCTTCTTGCCAGATTAAAGTGAAGTTATACAAACCTGTTTTGCCAGTAAAACTTGGTTGCACATATTCATTCAAGTTCACACAATGGAAAGATACAGTAATTGAAAATTGTACAATTTCTATCATGCATTTAACATTTAATTATAAGGAAATAGGAGAAAAGGTTAAACCTTTTTTTTTTGCTATTTCCCCCCTAGTTTATCAAATGAGTCATGACATGATATAAGCTATGAATATTATATATTAACCAAAGTTAAGGTTTTTTTTTTCTAAAAATCTGTACAAGTACATCTTTGCCTCATTAATTTCTGTAACTAGAATAGAATGAAAATAATGATAACATATTGACAAATTAACTATAATGTTTTCTAAAACATGTTTTCTAAAAGTGTTTTACTAAATTGCCAAATATCATTAGTTGTACACATGAGGAAATGTACTTTAAAATGGGTGTACTTGAGTAGTCATATACAAAAATTCTTATATAATTAAATATTGTATATTAAATATATTTAATTCACTCCTATACTATGCCTGAATGCAGGTGGTGTGTCCTTGAAGTTGAAAGTTGACCTTAACTTTGAAATAACAGTTTTGCTCTAGCTGTAAAAGTATGAATAACTCTATAGAATCAAAGTTCATCTTCTATGTTTCTTAGTTTATAACAAATAAATATACACAGGTTTACTGCACCAACTTTTAAAACTTCCAGTGTTTCATGCTTAACCTTGTATGCTAATAACAGGAATAGGAGATTCTGTTCATCAATACTTAAAGAACCATGCAAAACTTGTAACTTTAATAAGTTGAGTTTCTGATTATATGGTTGTCAATGAGGCTTTGTGAAATAAACTCATATTCAAATAAAATGGTGTTTCCTACTGAACACATATGGATATGAGAAGCAGATTACTGATGTTCATGTCCTTCCTTTAAGAAAGCACTATGCTAGGCTGATTCGTGACATTTTTGCCTTCAGCTACATCAAGTTACACTTCCGAAGATTTCAAACAAAGTACCCTTGTTTAAAAGAAAACTTTCCCACAGGTCCATTAATGAAAACAACCACACTTCTTAGACAACAAGCCTTTGAAGCAAAGACAATGTCTTCGATTATATATTTAGGGGTTCTCTTCAATATGAACTTTAATTAATCAAATTTTCTTTCCAAATGAATTAAATGCAAGGAATCCTAAAATAGACAGACTTTACCATTTTTATGATAGTAGGTGACCTCCACTTTCCTCTCCTCTGACCCCAGCAATGCCTGGGCAATTTGGGCAATATCGTGCCTCTTGGTTTCCGGCCCATGGAGAAAGTCGCAGGTGCAGGGCTTCTGCATGACATCTGGCCTGGAGAAACCAGTCATCTCACAGAATCCATCATTGCAATAGATGATGGCACAGTTCTGCACTCTGGCATTTGCAATGATAAATTTTTTATCTGCAATAAGATGGTAAGGCATCATTTAAAAATATTCCACAAAATGATCATAAATACTAAAGCATTTTGTTGCACAGTAATAGGTCTGAAATGCAAGTGCATCCCCCAAATGCTAATTACCCAGATCATTTAAAGAAAAAAAAATGAAACACACATACAGACACTTTAAATGTAAGATTAGCTGTCATATAGGTAATGTAAACAGTAGATATTAAGAACTACTTTTCCAAATGCAAGGACAGTATTTTCCAAATAGTCTAATTCTCAAGTTCTAAAATAGGGGAGACTCTGAGTGGAGTTGGAGACAAACACCTGCCCCCACCCCCATGTTTCCCAAATGTCCTTTAATTGTAAGATTAAAATGTCTTTATCCAGAAAAGTGAAACATCTGGTGACTGTCAGATTTCTTACTTCAGCTTTGGGGCCCTTCATTACAGTACAACTTTTTCAAAGTTGTCATTATTCTGGGATTTTTTTTTCTTTTTCTTGGATTCTATATGGCATACACCATTGTTTTTTAAAGACAATTCACTTCAGAAGTGGAACTCCTTCATATGAGTTATCAATTCAATAATGAAAAGTTTCTCCTTTTCGCAATATGCAATCTTCAATGATAAATATTCACACACATATATAGCAAGTTTCATGTTCACACCTTTTTTCTTTTACTTTGGGAGAAACTATAATTTTGCACCATAGTAGATATTTTAATACAAATATGATTGCTTTTGATAGCAAACTGCACATACTATTTCCAGTAAAAAAGAAACAAACTATGAAGCCAGAAAGACACGTTTATTTTGTATATAAGGTGCTAGAACCTCGCTCTATTAAATAAAGTGTGGAAAATTTGCAAAACATACAACATAAATATGTATTCATATAGACTTAATGTAACATAAATTGATGAGTGTAGGCTTTTAGATGACTATATTTATGAAAACTAATTAATTATGGGTAGTTAGTCCACATGAACACATTACATTTTTCTGCATTAAGTCTGTATGGGATTCAGTTAGTGCATTTTGAGTTTAAAATTTCTAGACGGAAATCCGAGGGAATTAATAGAGACAGAAATATTCTTTTGAATTGTGAGATGTTTGCTTTGGAAAGCTTCGCATATGAGACACAGCTTTCCCAAATTATCTTGTTTGGTGTCTGTTTGAATTGATTCCATAGAAAGTTTAGCTTCTAAGAGCACGCATCAGGCAAGCATCCTTGTCATTCCTCAGCCGTGCAGTGGACCCAGATAAAATACAGTTTGCATAGCCATTTACATCGCAGCTATTATTTACATGCTCTTGTTTCCATACTCAGGCCCTGCCCTGCCACAGACTTAAAAAAAAAAAAAAAAAAAAAAAAAAAGAGGCTCCTCAACATCTCAACCCTTGTTACACCAGCACGTTCCCTTTAAGGTAGTAGAATAGTAGGACATTAAGTAGCAAGGCAGATAATGGAGCAGTAGGAGAGGAGGATCAAATTGCTTTGTATAATGGAGTCCATAATCTCAAATGCAAATCAAAATTAATATTAGCGAAAGCACACACCCCTCTGCCATCGGAGCCGCCTGGCTGGGTTTCCTAGAGTCTTAACTTGCCAGCCTGGAGTTGCTGGTCTCCGGGGCTTGGAAGTGGCGGACGCCAAGCGCACTAGCAAAGCCGAAATCGAGCGCGAGAGAAGAGAACAAATGAACTTACTTTGCCCTTCAAATTTCCGTATGATGGTCCCCAGGAATGTGTTTTGCGGTGCCACATGCCCCCTGCGAACAGGCATGTTGACCCGGGTCTTGCGGAGCGCTCGGGGCTCGGAGTTCTCCCGGGATCTTCCCGGGCTAGAGCCCAGGCCGGCGCGCGAGCCGCTCTTTGTGACAGCGCATCCTCCCAGGAAGCCAGCGATCTCTTCCCATTAGTACCACTTCGAGACACCCGCCTTCCCCACCGGAGCCCAATCCATTCCCCTCACCTTCCGGAGGGGCCCTCGCTCCGGACTGCCCGGCCGCGGGTGAGAGGCTTGGGGGGTGGGGAGAGGCCGGGAGGCGGGCTGAGGGGAGGTGGCGGGGGAGGGCCGAGGGAAGCAGCGGTGGGGGTGGAGGTGGGGTGGGCCGGGGGGCGGGGAGTCACAAGGGCAATCGATCGATCTGTTTCTCGGCTTCCAAACAGCGCCAATTTCCCAGTGCAAATGGGCTTAACCTAGCTGGTGCCCAGAGCCTTGAGGATGGCTGGGGGCTGGGGGTGGGAAGGTGGAAGACTTGTGCGCCTTTTACAGGATGGGGAAAAAGAAAAGGAGCTGGGGTGTGTGGGGGGGTTGACGTATCTGTCCCCGCCCTCTCCCCCTACACACACACACACACACACACACACACACACACACACACACACACCTTAATTCCTGAGAGCTTGGGCGCCTCTATAGCTCAGATTACTCGAGCGTGCTTTAGCGGAAGGCAGCCAAGACGTATCCCAAACTCAGTGACAAACAGCCACTGTGGATAGGTGATCTCCAGGTCCACTATCCATAGGGCTCCATCCTTGAGCTCTTCACGCTGCAGTAGCTAAAGCACACTTAGCTGCAAAGAAAAGACAAGTGGGAAGACAGTCCTCGGGGAGGAGTGAAAGCTCCGCTGGTATTGCTCAGCCGCCTGAAGACTGGGGATGAACCACTTAAGAGTGCAGGGTTAGTCTCAGGGCGCAGCTCAGATCGTCGAGGACCACAAGGGTGGGCCCTGAAGCCCAGTGGAAATTTGTACGATGGCCCCTGCCCAGCTCCTAGCTTCACCTCCAAAAAAGAATGAAGACTGCCTTCACCCACCGCTGAGCATGCCCAGTTTCACGCAAGAGTCCCCAAGGAGTTGCGAGGTTGAGGGGTGCAGGGGTCTCCAGGTGCTAGAGGTTGCAAGAAAGAGTGAAAAAAGGCTATCGTTTGTGTGAGCTGGTACAAAACAAGGCAAGAGTTTGAAATGGGCGAGGCTGGGCGCCAGGGGGAAGGAACAAAAGATGGGTGGAGCTAAGAGTTAGCAGCCTTGATGTGACCTCCCACACCACTCATTTCCTTGGCATACCAGCCCAATCCTTTTGCTTTCTCCACCATTTCTAATGGAGCGTTTACTGAGGATGGGAAAAGACTCAGAAGGCTAAATAGAAACCTCTCCATTCTTGCTTCTCTGAGGCTGCCAACCTGGGAACCTCCTGCTCCAATACACTCTTGCCAAATACTCCTGAAGACTTTGGACAAGAAATGTGACAAGCCGTGCTAGAAAGGCATGTTTTCAAAGTTGATTGCTGTTTTTTTTTTTTTTTAATTATTGCTTCTTTCCCTTCTTTCACCTTTTCTCCATTGCCAACCCTACCTATATCCCTTTCTCTAAATGGTTTTTCCACCACTGAGGACTATGAAGTAGAACCAGGACAAACCTCTACTTCCTAGATGACCAAAAAGGTCCAGAGAGCTCTATAGAGACATGTCGTTACATGATAGGGGTCTTGGTGGTGCAATATAGTTTTTGTTGTTGTTGTTGTTATTTATTTATTTATTTATTGGTCACAGCCTCAAATCTGAAGAGAAATAATGAAGGTGAAACTGAGATGGACTAAGAAATAGGCTGATTTGCTAATTTAGGGAAGGTGAATGATGAGGCATTCCCCCAAATTCAAACAAAACAACAATATAAGAAATTCTAACTTTTTTTCTCAACGTAGGGTTTCAGTCTAGCCCAGGCTGTCCTGGAATTCACTCTGTAGTCTCAAGCTGGCTTCGAACTCACGACGATCCTCCTACCTCTGCCTCCTGAGTGCTGGGATTAAAAGCGTGCACCACCACACCCAGCCCTAACCATTTTTTTTTTTTTTTTTTTTTTTTGGTATTACAGCGTTGAGAATGAATCAAATGGAAATCACTGCTTAGGAATGCTTAATTTTCCAATTACTATTACTTTAAAATGGAGAAATCAATTAAAAAAAACCTTCTAAATGGGTACAATTTTCTCTTTGGAAATATTTTAAAAGTAATCCCCTCAGAAAGAATAGTTTTATTCTCTTTCCCTCTCTCCTTCTCTCTCTCCCCCCTCTCTCTCTTTGTCCCTCTTCTTCTTCTTCCTCTCCCTCTCTGTAAGCAGATCTGTCTGTCATTTTGTTTTCCAGCTATAGCTGGGATTGCCAGAAGAGTTTCTCTTCCAAGTGCCAATGGTGAATGATCAGAGCTGTCCGTGGTGCTGAGTTTAACACTGCTTTTAGCAACGTCTCTGTCCACCGCCAACCACAGACAATAGAACTGCAAACTGCGCCCATAATCCCCATGGGGTTGACCAGCATCCCCAAGGAGGAGGGTCTCCTTGGGGACAGGGATAAGGGAAAGGATGGTACCAACATGTGTTGTTTACATACTAAGTATGTCCATATCTAATAAAAATACATTTTAAAAAAGTTGATGGCCTAGGGAGATGGTCAGCACTTAAAGGCACTTGCTGGCAAAGCTTGATAGCCCAGGTTCAATGCCCCAGTAACCACATAGGGACAGATGGACAAGGTGGTGCATTTGTCTGGAGTTCATTTGCCATGGTAGGAGGCCCTGGTGTACCCCTTCTCTTTCTTTCACCTCTTGCAAATGA
This sequence comes from Orientallactaga sibirica, assembly GCA_036365145.1. NCBI lineage: Eukaryota > Metazoa > Chordata > Mammalia > Rodentia > Dipodidae > Orientallactaga > Orientallactaga sibirica. The sequence continues at coordinate 54,265,609 of JAEOAD010000004.1, read as the reverse complement.
ATAATAAATAAAAATATTTAAAAAGAATTGCAAACTCCAGCAAGTGCTTTTGATAAATCACATAACCCAATGTTACTCACCAAATACCCACAGAAATTCACAGTGCTATTGTCACTGCATTTCTAAAATTACTTTTCTACTTAGCTTCTTAATTAACCCATGTTCACCCCCACCTAAAATCAAGGATTCCAGAGAAAACTAAACAAACTGCAAATTGTGTGGATTGTAAGTAAAGTTTCTGCTATAAAGATTCAATTTTATAAAGGTTTCCCATCATACCTGGATAGCAGTAAGTTGTAGCAAAATATTATGGCTAATAAAATTTAAATGACATTATTACTGCTTTAAGGTAATAGCCATTCACAAGAATATTTTGAATCATAATGTCTATCGTCCATAGGATGAGATATGACACATTGACATGGAAAAGTTTATTATATATATATATTAATATATATATTAGTATAGAAAGAGAAAGAGGGGGCAGATGGAGAGAAAGAGAGAATGGGCACGCCAGGGCCTTTAGCTGCTTCAAATGAACTCCAGATGAATGCGTCCCCTTGTGCATCTGGCTTGCGTGGGTGCTGGGGAATCAAACAGCGTCCTTAAGCTTCACAGGCAAATGCCTTAACCACTAAGCCATTTCACCAGCTCTGAAGTATTCACTTTTGACCACCATTCAGAGTGACCTCTGATTAGATCAGCTAATTAAATACATATGGAAGTTCCCATGTCTGTGGTACATATGGGTAAGCTACATGGGCTTCACATTTTTCCTAGCAATACATAGCTCTAAGATTAGTTCTATTAAGGAATCAGTGTAAGTCATAGAACACTGTATGTTCTATGTATTGTAGTGGATTGATATGAACAAAAGATTAAAGACGCCGGGCGTGATGGTGCACGCCTTTAATCCCAGCACTCGGGAGGCAGAGGTAGGAGGATCGCTGAGAGTTCGAGTCCACCCTGAGACTACATAGTTAATTCCAGGTCAGCCTGGACCAGAGTGAAACCCTACCTCAAAAAAACAAAAACAAACAACAACAACAACAAAAAGATTAAAGACATCCTTTTTCCAAATTACCCCAGTAATCATATTCATGAATTATATGGTATAGTGGGGGCAAGTAACTTAACCTATGCTCAAGCAATAATGGATTCAAGCTAGAAGATGGCAATCATGGCTGGTTGCTAGACAAAAACTTATTTCCATGCCCACTTCCCGATAAAGCTAACTTCAGATATAATGTGTATTTTTTAATTTATTTTTTTAATGGCAACTTCTTTAATTGTAGACATTATCCCATGGTACTTCCCTCTCTCCCCCCACTTTCCCCTTTGAAACTTCACTCTCCATCATATACCTTCCCCCTCTCACTCAGCCTCTCTTTTCAGTTTGGTGTCATGATCTTTTCCTCCTATTATGATGGTCTTGTGTAGGTAGTGTCAGGCACTGTGAGGTCATGGATATCCATGCCATTTTGTGTCTGGAGGAGCACGTTGTAAGGAGTGCTACTCTTCCTTTGACTCTTACATTCTTTCCACCCCCCCTCATCTGCAATGGATCCTGAACCTTGGTAGGTGTGTTTGAAATGTTTCAGTGCTGAGCACTCCTCTGTCACTTCTTCTCAGCACCATGGTGCCTTCTGAATCATCCCAAGATCCCCACCATCTGAAGAGAGAAGCTTCTCTAACTATATGTGAAAGTAGTATTAATATAAGGGTGTGGACATTAAGAGGAGTGCTTACTGGGCAGTTGGGTGAGCATAGTATATACAATTAGCATGATAGCAGCAGACATTACAACCTTAGGGCTCATGACTACCCCTGTCATAGGTTTTCAGTATCAGGGATGTATTCCCTCCCATGGAGCAGGCCTCTAGTCTAATTAAAGAGCAGTTGGATTCCCCCATAACAGACATGCCACTATTGCACCCGTTGGCTCATTTGGATTTAAAACTTGCAGTGTTCACTGTTGAGTACCTTCACGGGTGTTTTCTCTCTCCCATTGACCTGCAGGCAGTGTAGCTTTTTCCAACTTTCTGTCAGCTGGTCCACCTGGAGGAGGCTTTCAGCTCAGCTCCAGCAGGATTTCTCAGTGACTTTGCAGCCCAAGTATGTGGAGTCTTCAGCAATAGGATCCTACCATCTATTCCTGGTGGGAAACCAAGGGCCTCAGCAATGGCCTATAATGTTTTGGGGGTATCTGTGACCTCCCTGGCCAACAACTCACTGGAAGGTATCCCCTCCCTAGCAGTGAAATTTTTCTATTAACAATATATGGCTTCTGAGTGTTCCATTGTCCAAAAAAGTAGGTTTCCCTATGACTTATTTATATCTTCTTAGGTTTTGATTAGCCCTCCCTCCACCTTTCCTTTACTCAATCTCTTCCCCTGAGCTCACTTAGGCCTTTTCATCCCCGTCAATCTGTTCTTCTACTTACATGTCGCGTCCGCCTCGACCAGCAAGGAAGACACAACGCTCGGACTCTTCTTTCAGCAGTTTATTCAGGAACCTTGAACAATCTTCTGACAACAATCTTCTGACTGACTGACTGACTCACTCACTCACTCACTCACTCACTGACTGCCTCACTCACTGACTCACTGACTGCCTCACTCACTGACTCACTCACTCACTCACTCACTCACTCACTCACTCACTCACTCACTCACTCACTGACTGCCTCACTCACTCACTCACTCACTGACTCACTCACTGACTCACTGACTGACTCACTCACTGACTCACTCACTGACTGACTGACTCACTCACTCACTCACTCACTCACTGACCCACAGACTCACTGCCTGACTGACTCACTGACTGACTCACTGACTCACTCACTCACTCACTCACTCACTGACTCCCTCACTCACTCACTCACTCACTCACTCACTCACTCACTCACTCACTGCCTGACTGCCCCCTGGACAAGCCCGCCCAAAGCTTAAGAAGCCTTTGAACAGCCAACCCTGGTAAGCCACGTGGTGAATGCAGATAGGTCCACATATGCGGAAGCAAGCCTAGATCACAGCCCAAGCCAAATAAGGACTTGTTTATCCAGGAGAGCACTCGCCATCGGGAAGGCGGAAGGCGGAAGCCAGCACCATCTTTAAGGCACAGCACCTCGCAGCTCTCTACACTTACATATATACAATACCATCCTATTAAGTCTCCCCTTATGTGTTTTTAAGGTTTCATAAGTATTTAGCATTTTTGGAGTTTGGAGAGTTCAACTATTGAACAAAGTATATAAGCTAACCCATGGAAATCCTATGAAGATTGTAATTAAAAAGTCATCATAACCTAATTGTAAGCAAATGTACAGAACAGTTTCAGATATATATTGTAAATCATCTTAATATTCATGTTACCTTTATTTTATTTTATCTAGTGAGTGTGAGAGACAGAATTGGTGTGCTAGGGCCTTTGGCCACTGCAATCAAAGTCCAGACATTTGCACCATCTAGTGTGACCTTGTGCTTGCCTCACCTTTGTGTTTTTCTGGCTTATGTGGGATCTGGAGATTAGAACATGGGTCCTTAGGCTTCACACCTTAACCACTAAACCATCTCTCCAGCCCTCATGTTATCTTTAAATATAAAGTATTCAGAAATTTAAAGTGTAGCACTTCAACAATACCTACCATATTGTAAATAATAAGTTTCTAACACACAAATTTCTGCATATGTGTAGAGCTCTGTATACAACCCAGCACTAGAGCACTTGCCTAGCATGCATGTAGGTTTAATTCTCAGCACTCTATAAAATTAATGGAAATTTGCTTAAACAACCTACATTAAAATATGTAATCATCATATATTGTTACTTGAGTCTTTACATTTAATTCTTACTTTAACAGAAAATCAGATCATTTAAGATCAAATAAATAATGTTACTAATTTTAACACTTTAAATGATATAGAAATAAAGTAAGGAAATTTATGTAAAGATTTCTCAATTTAGCAAAAACTATCTTATTGACTGAATAACCACAATGTATCATTTTAATGGCTAATTTAAAATGTAGCCTTCTATGGAGAGTAATTAGGTCACTGTTAACTTAAGAAACATCTGACACTACACTTATGAGTTAGGTAGAATTTTGCTTATATTATATATGACTTCAGTAGAACTTTGGATATCACCTATTAATGAAATACTATTTCTGTGAATCTTGGGGTTACTAAAAGGTCAGGGGAAGTCTGAGCTGGAGCCTGAAACAGTTTTGTAAACAGAAGCTACTGGAAAAAGTTAAATATTTTGTTCATAGCTTCACTTATAAAACTAATAGAAAAATAGCTTTCAGTTTGGGGGGAAGCATGTGTAGGAAAATATTTATGCTTAGCATAAAATTTGGCATGTATTAAATATTTAAAATAGTAAAATATGAGTTATGTGATACAAATACTCTTATTTTAATTAAAATAGTATTAAAATATAGGCTTTAAATTATTCACACTATGTTATTCAGTTAGGAGTGGTACAAATAGAAAAAGAGGGATGACAGTGGAAGGGAAATTATACATACATATATATATGGAGAGAGAGGGAAATAGAATGATTAGAATATAATAATAGAATATAAGAATAGAATATAGAATAATAGAATATAAGAAGTAAGGTGTATAGGGCTAGGGAGATGGTTCAGTGGATAAATCACTTGCCACTTAAGCCTGAGTACTTGAATTCAATATCCCTAGAGGGCAAATAAAATAACTGTGGTGGCCTTCTGGGAGATGAGAGGTAGAGACAGGAAAATAGAAAATAGAAGAAGACAGGAACCTAGAAGCTCCCAGGGAGTGTAATAGATAACAACAGAGAAAGATCCAGAGAGAAACCCTGCCTCAAATAATATGGAGAGGGGAGGATTGGCCCAAAAGTTGTTGTCTGAACTCCACAGGCACACTTTGGCTAGGAATACACACATATGCACACACACACACACACACACACACACACACACACACACACTCACAAGGGGAGTAAGATATAGAATCAAGAGATAAATCACACTTGCCCAAGTAACTTTATAATATGTTGACATAAGCACAGTATAGATCCATTTCTGATAACCTCATTTATATGTTGGTTTAATTACCAATAGTTATTACTCCCTTCATTTCACACATGTTTTGAAATATTCTACACAGTTATTTTTACCTAATTTACTATTTTGCACATTGCATTGATAGTATATAAAATGACTATAAAAATAAATTATTTTCAGTGAAGAAAGAGTTCTTTGTAGATTCATCTACAAATGACCTATGAAACAATGATATTGAGGTGGTATAGGGTCAACGGGGCCCCCAAAATAAATTAAAAGTTGCTGAAGGAGCCGAGCATGGTGGCACACACCTTTAATCCCAGACTCACATGACAGAGGTAGGAGGATCACCATGAGTTCAAGGCTACCCCGAGATTACAGAGTCAATTCCAGGTCAGCCTGGGATAGAGTTAGAACCCTACCTAAAAAATAAATAAATAAATAAATAAATAAATAAAAATAAAAAAGTTACTGAAGGCAAGAATGTCCTCAAGCCTCCAATTTATCTTTCTCTCATCTCATCTTCTTTCTCCTATAGGAGTTTCCTCCTTACATCTTTCTTTTAAAAGTACTCCTTCCTAGATAATAACCTTCCTGCCTAAAGAAGTTCTCTTTCCTGTTTTAAAAAATAAATAAATAAATAAAATAAAATAAAATAATAACAAAAACCGATCCAAGTCACAAGGTGGATTAGCTGTTGACTCAGGACCTTCCTGTTTTACAAGTGCTTTTCCTTCTCTCATTCTCTTAACCTCTGTAATATGCTGGAATAAAGTCTATAAACTTTACCCCATATAGTCTGTGGTTAAAATTCTTTGAATTCATAAGGCAAGAACCTGAAGGCCACTGACTAAGCAGAAGTTTTGTCTGACTGTGACAGTCCAGAATATTAATTCTTAGTTTAAAACCCAACAAAGAAGCAAGAATGGCTCCATTGCTCTCAAAACATCCCAAGTTCCCATGTCAACATAACTATGATAACTTAAAAGCGAAACCCTAGAAATATGTTCCTTAAAAATAGAAGATTATATTCAGACCCTGAGACTATATAGTTAATTCCAGGTCAGCCTGGGCCAGATAAATGTTTAAATAATAAATAAATCAAAATTAAAAAAATTGTTTAGATTATTTATCTTTTTGTTTAATTTTTATCTTTTCAATTTAGCACACATTCAGTATGTGTAAGAAAATAAGAAAATTATTAATTATTGATTTTTGGGAGACTAACACTGTATGAAACTTCTTGATATCGTTAGACATTAAAATAGTTTTATTTGGCATATTCACTTATAATTATCTAAATTAATTATTTGGTACAGTCTATCTTTATAACAACAAAGATGATCACCTTAGCCAAAATTTCATTGTCCACATGAAGTTAACTATATTACATGAAGTTATGGATCATACTTTACAATAATTTGTTAATTTCTATAACTAACACCATGTTAACACTCTAAAATAAGTACTCAATGGATATATTTTAAATTGTATTTACAAGGGTTATTTATGTAGAAGAACTTCAGGCAAAATGATGTGGCTGAGTTATGATTCCTGTTGATGGAAGAGATTGAAGAGTCATTTGGGAAAACACTGAACCTCAGTGTAAAACAATAAATGTTGATTTGGTAATGAAAATTCCCATCATTAATTGAATATATGAATGGTTCTGGCTATTATCTGAACAACAAATAATGTAATAAGTGAAGGAATTTACAGTTGTATTTCAGTCTTAGCCTTTTACTGTCAATTATAACAAGTCTTCATAGCTCTGTCTTAAAACACTTATTTGAAATCCAGATATTTCAGAATCAATTCTATTGTAGTATAATTGATATGAAATACAATAAATACATCTCAAGTACACAGTCAAAAGAGTTATTTATAAAAATAGTTTAATTTGAAATCACTGTAACTTCATATGAAGTTGTCAGAAAGAAATAATAACTAATAATCCTATTTACCTTCACCTGTTTTCTCCCAGCAGTATCATCACTTCTGTTTGTAGGAGGATGCACGGTCTGAAGAGTGTGCAGCAAAGTGGGCGACATCTCTGGTGCTGTCTGTAATACGACTGAGCCCTTCTTGGAGCTTCAGGTTTGTAGATCACTGGAAAGCTAGAAAGATGCACTGACACATTGGTATGCCAGGGCCTTTTACCATTGCAAGCAAACTCCAGACATATGTGCCACTTTGTGCATCTAGATTTATTTGGATACTGAAGATTAAACATGGTCTGGCAGGCTTTGTAACCAAGCACCTTTAACTGATGAGCCATCTTCTCAGACCCGTGCTATAGTTATTTTTTAAATAGATTACAGTAAAAAGATGCAGATTGAAATCAGCAAAATGGAAAGGAACATGGATAGAATTTAGAAGCACCCAATGCAAACTTTCAAGTGTGTCAACTCAGATAGTTTAGTAAGCAACTGGTTCAATTGTCCTAAGAATGGTTTTTGACCATGCATGTGAAGAACTACTAGTCAGTTAGCTTACTTAATGTTCAAGCTTGTTTTTAGAGATAGATAATAAAGGTCCACTGTGTCTCTGTGACATATTTCAGTTGCTGAGGCTCCAGCCTTCAGATGCCAAGCTGATATTACATGGCCTAAAGCCTCAGGCACAGATAAACACTTATATCAGGCAAGCTATTCCCATGAGCTCAGTTAGAGGAGCCAGTTCTAAAGGCAAGTTTTTCTCGGTAAAGTCTAGAGTTTGAGAAACCTAGGCATGTTTTCTGCTGCTTTTAAAATCCAAAGTATCTTCAGAATGAAAAAATTATTAATTGATAATTTAATAAATGAAAATACTGTAATTTGATTTTATTACCTCCCTTTTACCCATTTTTGTCCCCCTCCCAAGCCCCTATTCCACTGAGCACTCTCCTCTTTCAAAATAGTCTTTCCTGTTTTCTTTTAATTTATTAATTTATCTGAGAGAAAATAGGAGGGAGAGGAAGAGGCAGATACAGAGAGAGAAGAGAGAGAGAGAGAGAGAGAGAGCGCAACAGGGCCTCCAGCCACTGCAAACAAACTCCAGATGTATGTACCTCTGTGCATCTGGCTTACGTATGCACTGAGGAGTCAAACCTGATCCTTAGGCTTCACAGACAAGCACCTTAACTGGTAAGCCATCCTCTTGCCCCTTTCTTGTGTTTTGATATCCCATTCTTTTTGTCCTCCTCTGTACTCTGTGTCAAATATAATGAACTCAATACTGTTCAGGTCTTATAAGGATAATGACATCTACTGTAAGATCATGATTTCACCAGTCACTTCATGTCTAGAGGACAGTGCTTTTTCTCACCCTGTGGATCTAACATTCTTTCCATACCTTAATCTGCAATGTTCCTTGATTTGTGGGGGACATGATATTCATATTGTTATGGGAAGAAAACCATCAACAGTCTTAATCAGCAATGTATCCTCCAACCTTCACAACTGACCATCCAGGAAAGAACTGTCCATGGGTACAATAGTGGCAGATCTGTTATGGGGGTAACCAACTGCTTCCTAATTGGATTTGAAGCCTGCTCCATGGGGAAGGAGTCTGTGCCTAGTACAAGTAATCAAGTTAAAAGCTTGTGAGCTCATAGAACTTGGGGGGAGGGGGTTAAGACTGTTCTTTGGCTAAATGGATGTATTGTGCCAATCAAATTGTCCTCTAAATAATCATTTTTATACCCATGGATCAAGTCTTAAGTATATTATCCTTTTTGGTAAGAGAAGTTTCTTTTTGCATACAGTAGATTCTAGGGAGACACAGCAAGCTCACAAGAAGACAAATTTTAGTGCCAATGACTGGACAAGACATCTCTATTATACCCACCAGGGTGCAGGAAACACTGGGAAGGAGGTGATGGAAATTAAAAACAGTGTTGCTCTCACATATAGTCAGAGAGCCTTCTCTTATAGAGATGGTGGACCTAAAACTCATGCATGTACTACACATAAGAAGCTGTTGAGAGCTCAGTGCTAAATGAGATATAAAATATTTTAAATAACAGTATGGTTGTTAGGGGTTAATGTTAAAAGACTTCAGCTCTACACAGAGAGAAATTCTTAATATTTGTGATAGTATCAACTGCATCAATTTGGGGAGGGGGCTTATTGCCTCCACTGCACACTTGCAAGTGATCTCTGAAATTGTATGGAAGGAAGAAAGGTTACATTATAAATAAGACTCATTTTCTTAGCCTATACCTCGTTCTTCATTGTCTACTATGTGATTTCACAAACAGGTTTTAGTTTTGTTTCTTTTATTCTTTTAGACATATATTCAGTATCTTGGTGACCATGTGTTATTTATTTCTGGAATTGTAATATTGAACATGCCATCTGCCACATAGTGAAATTCAGTAAGTTTTGTATGAGGAAGAAGAAAGAATATAATTCAGGATGAAGATATGAATGGACAGACAGAAAATAGACAGGATGGATAAAAGAAGTCAGTTGGGACACTTAAGACAGAGGAAGGAAAGAAAGAAGTTGGAATGAGATAAGATGAAAAGGTGATAGTGAGAGGAAGGAAAATAAGTAGAAGAGAAGAAAGAAGATGAGGAAGAGGAAGAAGAGGAGGAGAGAGTGCAGGACTAAGAGAAGTAATCAAACAGAGGGGGAGAAGAAAAAAAGTGAAGCAAGGGTAAAAGGAAGGAAAGAAAAGGAATGGTGAAGAAAAGGAAAGAAGAGAAAGGAAGAAAGGAAGGAAGGAAGGAAGGAAGGAAGGGAGGAAGGGAGGAAGGGAGGAAGGGAGGAAGGGAGGAAGGGAGGAAGGGAGGAAGGGAGGAAGGGAGGAAGGGAGGAAGGGAATTGTGAGCCCACCATATCCTTTCTGGAGGCTGACCACCTTTGGTCTCTATACTACAGAAAACATATAAAATAGTACTAACATGAATCCTAATAAATTTTTCAACATGAAATTTCCCAAACTTCAAGCACCAATAAAAGTCTATTTCTAAATAAGCAGGGTCATGTTTCCATTCAGGCTGATGTACAAACATGGCATATGCTTAATACTCTAAAGGTGTCAAAAATTTTGCTACAAAATGACATTCATTGTAAGGACATTATATAGAAATATAAATGCTTTCTTTGGTGATATGAAATCAATCCCACCTTGAAACTGCTAAGTGGAAATAGGTATTTGCAGTTAAATAGCTTTCGTTTGGCTGCAATTCAAAGGTAATCATATTTACACATAGCTTAGCTATGTGGGCATTAATGTGTTTGTAATGCCCTATCCTTTCCACCTTTTCTCTGCCAACTTTGAAAGAAACATCCTGCTAACAGAGAGGAAGGTGAGGTACCAAGAGCTCTGTTCATTTGGGCTCACTGTTACAGCTAAGAAAATTGAGACAGAAAGTTCAGTTCAGTTCATTTTTCAGCCTTGTAACTAATATGTGAATCTCTTCCCCTTGCTAACTGCTCTAACTCCTTCTCCCAAATCTGTTAAATTTCTAAATTTGATAACTAATTTGAATGTTTCTTCTTAACTAAAACTGCATCTCCAAATCATACTTCACATTAAAATGCCTTTAAGTAAAGCTTTGCAGTACTTTGAGTTTTGAAGCTTTTTCCCAATGTGGACATATTTCATCTTTTTTAGGATAAATTTCCATTTCTCTGCCTCTAATTTGTCCTAGCTGAATATTCTGTTTAATCTTGGACAAAATATAATTATGAAAGTGTATCACAGTAATATTTTATTTCAATACTCCTGCATTGAATTCTTTTTTGAATAGTGTTGATGCATTTTATCAAGGGACTTTATCTAAATAACACAACTGATGTCTGCCCTCCACTGAATCAGCCATTAGTATTCTTAGCTCTTGATAGACTTAAGCACTGGAAACAATTTTCAGCTGCCACATCCATTCTTTATTCTGTGTTTTAAAAGGTTTAATTCCTTACCATTTTTCATCCAAATTGTTATTTTATAGCAATTTAATGTCACATCATAGCAAATAATACTGGATCATTTTTGCTGGCAGTTCATTTTTCCCTGTCATTTCACATTATTCTGTCAACTCTAATCTCAAGAATGAATTCAGGTCAGAATCTCCCCTTTCAAATCTTTTCACTTTTTATATTTTGTCATGCACTATTATGGACCAAAATGGGGTTTCTTACTTTATCCTGGCAGACATTACATTATGAAACATGCTAAAATTAAAGCAAGAGATAAGAAGTTCCACACATATGCAAATCCTTTGCTGTAAATGATTGTTCAAGCAGTCCCTGCATGAAATGCCTCAGTCATTATGTTGTTTGTGTATTGCATTTTTAAAAGTATATTTTCAATGTAATCATTTGGAATACTAGAATCTGGCATTTTCACTAAGACTTACAACACTGATATCCACATTAAGCACCATCACATTGGCATTCTACTGGAAGTTCAGGTTATCGCTCTGGCTTTGGCACTGAAACATGATTAGTAAGTGGTGAGGGAGGCAGTTCCCTTTCTGGTCTGTGATTAAAAGTGTATCTGTTAGGGTTACACTTGGCTGTCAGCAATGGAAAACTCTATATTAGTGTGCTTGACTCAGAAGCCCATCAGCTTTAAGTCCTTGGTAGCATAGCTTCAGCATTGCCACTGGAGATTGAGTTATTCATCTGCTGCTTGACCCTTTCCTCATGTTTGTTTCTTGCTGGCTACAAAATAGCTACTGTGTGTCTAGTTACTGCAAAATAGCTACTAGTATGTCTTGCCTGTAATAGTATTCCAGGCTATAAGAATTGCATCAAAAGGAAATATGAGGAAAAACAAGAGAAAAAAACTATAGACCAGCTCATTTTGCCCTCATTTTATAAAATCAGATAAACCTTCATACTCTCAGGAATTCTACCCAGCAAACATCCCATTATGACTTTTTGATCATAATTATACATTGTATCCACCCTCAGCTTATAACTAAATAAGGGATATTTTAACAAGTTTACTTGATATCTGAAATTGTATTAAATAATTTCCTTACTTTCTGTAAAAGGCAAATGCTCTGAGAAAATATTTGCATACGTTTCTTAAAAAAATCATCATTCTCTACATTTTCTCATGTAATTCACAAACAATTTCCTAACAGAAATATTTGTATAATATTTTTAGTGCCCAGTATTCAAGCCCTTAAATTTTAAATAGTTTTAATTTAAAAAATACATGGTTGTTAATAGCAATATAAAAAAGCAGCTTATGTATTGTTTTAATGTTTTATTTTAAAGAAAATTCTACATTTTCTAAAGTTATTCCAATTATATTACCTATCTATCCCTCACATACACAGAAAAGCCTAACTCTCAATGAGGCTATGATTTCCAGATGGCTTTACTTTCTGTCATTCTGCCTGCATTATACCAGGAAGTGTAGTGATTTCCTATAAAACTTAAAATCACAGTTAAATATTCAATAATATCCCACATGTTGGCTCAATTGGTATGGCCAAAAGGTTCAGTTTTATTTTTTTCAATCATGCTATTAACTGACATGATTGCACGTGATCCATGATTCTCTAATTATTGTTATCATAATTATGATCACATGCCTGTGTGTATTCATACATACATATACATATATTAAATATATCCCAAAGCTCAAATGTTTTGACCTTTCATAGGTATGCATAAACTTGTTTTTAAATTATGTAGTTTGAACAACCACTTTACAATATACATTGATGCTATTAAAGTTATAAAACATTTCCCTATCTCCATAGCAAGATTCTGGAAAAGAAAAATTGGGCAGTGTAACACTATAATTTTAGTAATTTATATTAGAAGTTTTATAAAGCTATGTTATTCTAACAAATATAATTATTTGCTTTTATCTCTTAGCTTTTACAATTGGTCTACTAGAGTCAGAACTCCTAGCTGCATTATGGGTGGAGTAGTTCACACATGCAGAAATTATTCATGGGAAACACTCTTGTATTAGGATATTTAGTACACATCAATATATTTCAAATTATAGGTAGAACTTTAAGTTATATATTGTTTATATTTTCCCAAATGTGTGAAGACTCATTTAAAATGGAGTAGATTCAAAAATATGCTACATTTATTGCAACATATTTATAGCTTATAAATATGCAGCTAAATGAAATTAAACAGTCTAGATTAGTGAAGTTCCTATGTCTAAACATTAAAACTAATTTTGTACTTTCAGTATCCAAAGAGAAAAGACAAATGTGAAATTTTATATAATTTTCAGTGTTTAGTACATCATTCAATATTTCAAGTGGATCAGATATTAATTTTGTGTTCAGCTCTAAAATAACTAGATGGTAGTTATTTGTCACAGGAACACATACCTGGAATGTATAAAATAAGAAGAGGGAAATGCTGGTCTGAGGATGGCAAAGTAGGTCCTTGAAGGAGTTATAGCATTTTGAGTAGGAAAGAGATCCTGAGGTCTTATAATATGTAAAATAAATGCTATTTCATATTTTATAAGATTCCTCAGTTGTTTCAAAACATTAAAATTCTAACTTAAGATCTGCTATTAAATTTAATTATACTGACTGAAAATCATATGAATATCTGTAGATGAAGTAGAGAAAAGTGGGCTTAGAAATGTTCTTATTTATCAATAAAATAAAACACCAATTTTGCCACAAAAAACATTTGAGGGGCTGGAGAAATGCCTTAGCAGTCAAGGCACTTGTCTGGAAAGTCCAAGGACCTAGGTTCGATTCCTCAGGACCCATGTAAACCAAATGCACAAGGTGGCATATGCTGGAGGCCCTGGCACACCCATACTCTGTCTCTCTGCTTCTTTTTCTCTCTCAAATTAATTAATTAATTTTTTAAAAAAGCATTTGAGTGACAAAAGGCCCTTATGTTTTTCTATTACTGCTTTTCTGGCTGTTCTATGTTCTCTTATGTGAGTATTACCTTCTCCAGTCTTGGCCAAAGAAACAGAAATAAACAAGTAAATAAATACTCTTTCTAAAGGGATCAACTCAAATGTTTGTCACTTTAGCAGGATCATTTCTTGACTATGAAAAGTTGTCTTCCTCAGTCCCAAATTCCAGTTCCAATATATATCAGAAATTATTTTTGCCTTTAATTCCAGTTATCTTTTTCCCCACATTGCTTCCAAAATCAGATGAGAAACTCCTTAAGGACATTTGATATGTAATGTATATTTCATGCACCATGCATGTGAGCACCAAACATACCACTTTGTATAATGTACACAATAGGAGTAGCTATATTGTAGTCTGAAAGTAAATAATAGTGAACGTCTAAGATGTTGTACATTAAGATTCATTCTAAGTCTTTAGGAATCTACTTATTTGAATGAGCATTTTGAATAATATTCTGTAGACATTGGTGATCCTGATCAAAATTATGTATTTTTATTTTTATTTATTTTTGGAGAGAGACACAGAGAGACAGACAGAGAGGGAGAGAGAGACAGATAGAGATGGGCGTGCCAACAGTCTCTCAGCTGCTGTGAATGAAATCCAGATGCATGCGCCCCCTTGTGGTCAAGTGTGGCATTACACCATTGTGTCACTTTGCATCTGGCTAAACGTGGGACCTGGAGATTGGAACCGGGTTCTTTGGCTTAGCAGGCAGGCGCCTTAACTGCTAAGCCATCTCTCCAGCCCCACTGATCAAAATTATTTTTGCAAAATTCCAGGGAAATAGGGGGTTAATCAAGCTTGATAATAGGAACTAAGAGATTCTCATTAGAGTGTTAAAAATCAGTGCATTAGAATGGAAACCAAATTAATGTAGTTCCCATACTTAACATTTGAAAACCTTTAAAACTGCTGTTACAATCCTTCATCTACCATGGAAGTATCTAAAAATATGTATAATTTCTCATAATACCTCTTATTTTACAGATATTTTAATATTTTATGGTGAATATTGTGAGTAGTATATGTTCACAGTGTACTGATCAACAAAGTATTTGTTATTTCAAATATTTATCATTTTTATCAATTGTTAATGATTACAGCACTCAAACTCCTTTCTTTTGGACATTTTGTCTTACTTATGTTAACTATAACTACCTATTATCTGTAATAGACCATGCATTTGTAACAATTAATCAATCTGTCTCCATCTCCTTTCACTCACACTTCCCAGCCACATGTAATCATTACTCTGTTATTTTTATGAACACATCCTTTTAGATTTCATATATGCGTGACATTACATTTGAGTGTTTGTCTTTCTGTATTGGGCTTAATTTCACTTGTAATATTCACATACATATAGCTTCAATGAAGTCTTTCAACCTTTAATGGCCAAATAGATTCCATTTTGTATATGTACTTCATTTTCTTCATTCATTTGTTTGCTGATGAAATTCCCAGTGTTAAGTCTGTGCCATTGTAATTAAATCAGAATCTGTGGGACTGGAACATTTCAAAGAGTAATATGAGTCATGAGCTGATGGTCAGATTTTAGAGCTAGTCATTTAAAGGGACATAACATATTTGAGTTTAGCAGAGTGCTATTACAATATTTTACTGTCAGAGGGATTATTTTTACATATTTTTTGTATTTTACTTCACACTATGACACAATAAAAATAGATATACTAAATAAGTTTCATTCAGACAGGTGTCCTAACTTCTAGAAGATGAGTCTTTGAAGAGTATTAGAATCACTTTATTTGATGAAAGGAATACTTGGTGAAAACACCCTCAGGTCCTTATTCATACAATTGTTATAACTCTCTCATGATCAGAGTAGTACCACTCAAAAAAGCAGAGTGGGAGTCATTTTTAATAATCATTCTAGAACTAGCCATGATCTCTAAATGCATATTTGATGGTTTTGGAACTTCAAAGAAAACTATGAATTAGCCAATACTTAAATAATGCAAATCACCATTAAATAAATTTTATGAAAGCTTCATAGAATTTAAATGTGGTATGTATTAAACAGAAGTCAATCATAGCTCATGTGTTGGGAAACACAAAATAAGAGTAATGCTAATAGCATGAAAATTTATTTATTTTTCTCAGAATTAATATGCCAAGAGAAGCAGCTCTGAAATTATATGTCCTTTCTAGTTTTTCAAAGATCCAGATTTCTAGGGTGTTTATCCTTGAATACTAGTAAAATGTCTCAGATTGGCTGCCAGGGCTCCATAAAACTAATCAAAGTAAAAAAAAAAATAACACAAACTAAATAAGACTAAGTCCTTTGTTTAATGACCTTCTATAAAAGTTTCACATAGGTATCTGCTCATTGGTCAACATTTATACAAACATTTTCATTGCACACACCAAGCTGGGGAACAAAACATTTTATCTATATGGCAATGTGATTTTCTTATTGAAGTAGGATAACCAAAGAGAAAATGGGATGCATTCAGTATTTCTTGTCATGAGCTAAAGGGAGAGAATCCTCACAGCTAGTTGCACAGAAATACAAGGTTAAGATATGCTGGGACCCTCCCAAAACCTACTGGATTACTTTCCAAGTGATTTTTAAGGCATTTGTGTAGAGTGTAATACTGAGACTGGTTAGGTATAATATTCTAAGACCCTTTGTCTCAGTGGGAGAGATTTGGTTGAGCCTCACTTTCCCCTTCCAGAACATTTGACATCGTCTAGGGTTCTAATTTTCAAAATATAAGACAGTTTCAGTAGCTTGTGAGAAGAGGCCTGAGGTACTGGTACATACCATATAAGCCACAAGGCAGCTCCCTGCATAAATAATTATCCAGCCCAAAATGTCAATGTCTACATCAAAACCTAGATATGTCCTTCTTTTTGCTTTCAGTTAAGACAAAGTCAATATCCAAAATGTCAACAATTACATTAAAAAAGCAGAAACAAAACTAAAAAGCTAATTTGTAGTTTTTTTACCCATGAGGAAAATGTACAACTGTGAAATAACAGAAATTAACATATCAACATACACATAGTGCAGTATCAATTACTGAAGAGCCAAATTCTTATGAGGACCAATGTGTATATGATTATGAAAGTCTGTTTCCATGTAAGGTGAAAAAAGCAAATGATATTGAGACATGGTGTTTAAGAAATGGCAGAGTGACAGAGACTTCCCTGAGCTCTTTGAACAGAAAATGACAAATCCCATCCAGGGTGGATAGCTGTTACCATCAGCTTCATGTTGCTGGGGCAAATATCCAAGCAGACATTGCTTATGCGAAGAAGGGGGTTTATTTGAGGCTTACAAAACCCAGGGGAACACCATCAATGGCAGAAGTTGGCTCACTTCCATAGATCAATAGCAGAGAGACACCACCAAACAGCCAGCAGAAACCAACACTAGCAAGTGTGAACTGCCAGGGCCCAAACTGCTCTCCACACACCTTAGGACTGGACTAAACACAAACACACCCAAACACACCTTAGAACTGGACTCCAAAATCCACCCCCAGTGTTCTCCCCCTATAGCAGGGATCTACCTGTTAGGGGCTCAATGTCTGAGTCTGCAGGGCCATATATTTAAACAATCACATTAAAACTACCACAATAGCCTTGTCCTTTGCAGCCCATTGTTGCTACAATATAACCCTAGGTCTTCACAAGCTGGGAGAATCAGCAAACAGGAAATGTTAATCAAGGCCTTGAAAGAGCCATGGTCTTTCTTCAAGAGGGGAGGATCCTTCCTTGTGTTCCCCTGGTCATAGCAACCCTTGGTACTCTTCTTATAGACACATATTCCAATCTACCTACCACATCCTCTCTCTCTCTTTTTCACTATATAACCCAGATTGACCACGATGCTCCTGATTCAGGCATACTTGTATTGGGATGGTGTACCACTATGCTCCTCTCAGATATCCCTTCTCATGAACATGCTAGTTATTAGATAAAGCCCCACCTGAATCCTGGATTACCTCATCTTAACTTGATTATATCCTCAAAGTTATAACTTCCAAATAAGATCCCATTCATAAAGCCTGCATGTTAATCCTTCATTTTATCTTTTTGCAGAAAACAATGCAACCCACAACAGATATCATGCAAGAAGTTGGGCTCTAAATTTTTTGCAATTACTTTTAAGGGAAGCTAGAATCTTAGCTTTTCCTCTACAATGGGGATTAAGCCTAATGTCTCACAAATACTAAGCTAATCTTCAAATTAGTAGAACGATATACATTGTAACTTTTTACATGGGTAAAGCATGTGATGAAGTAGTGCCCTGACACCTTTAAGGAGATGTAATCATGCATAACTTTGTTTATTTAAAGGTGACTTGAGCGCTGGAGAAGAGAACAGTGGGGCACAATAGAAGCTGGATTTTATGACTCAAAGGAAAAGGAAAGTGATGAGTTAAAAGTGGCTGCTGTGTCGTGGGCAACAAAAGGCTATCTGCATACAGGATCTCGGCAGAAGTTCAGGCCAGTTTTCATAAACAGTGTGTAAACTTGCATCCAAGGACTAATTTGCATGGGTAAATGAGTTTATACATCATTGAAATTAATGTGCTCTTTCATAAATAAGACTTCTGGGGGTATAACACCTGCTTGATAGTAGGCATTCTAGTCTTGTTGATATGTTTTTTAAAGGTGTAGTTAACATCTCATCTGGCATGTTTTTTTTTTTTTTCAATAAATACAAATTATCTATTCTTGAAACATTTGAGCATTCCAAGCTTCTGCATTCAAAACTGGCAGGCAAGTTAATACTTCTATTGCCAAAGTCTACATGCACCTTATTGAAGCCAAGTGTACAATTACCTCCACCCCAGTCACCTAGATTGAGTAGGAGAGGGGGCTTCTACTAAAACTACCACTGGAAGGATGGATTGATTGACAGTGGGTTGGCTCAGTGAAAAAGCTAAAGATCACTAAGTCAAACAGGTAAATGGACTATTATGCATAGAGACTTGCCTTTATTTCAGGCACACTTTCACTTTAGTCAGTTCTCTTTGGCCTTTCTTCATTGTGCTGTAAGCTGAAATATTACAGCCAAGAAAGACCTTTGGTGAACCTTTTCAGGAACATGATGTTAATAAAAGCTATTGCTTCTCAATTCTGTCCTTTATCCATAGCACCAAGTTATGGATCAGAGGCAAAAATATATGACAAGCCAAAAAATCTGTTTTCTCCCCCCTCTCTCTTTTCTTTCCTTTCCTTTAAAAAGATTTATCTGATCCCCAACACAGGACAAATAGCTCCAATAACATCAGGCCTCTTGTTGCTGCTTTTCTGCGGTAACTAGAAAGACGTGAAAACTACAGCATGGCTGCCATAAGGCTCCTCCTCCAGCCAGAATTTAAGAGTAGAGCAGATCACAGGTATCCTTGCTCTTTGTAGTTATGATGGTATAGAAAAATGCAATTAACACTAGAGGAATTGGACCTACATAGAGAGTGATTCAATTTTTCTTTAATTCCTTTATGAGAAATGCAATTTGATAACAATTGTGCAACTGAGGTGCAGATGGTGAATTTTGGCAGATCTTATTACCTGAAGAGACAGAGTCCAGCTTTCCTTCGACAGCTGTAATTGGCCTCTTCTAGCCTCTTTGGAACTGGGGTAAAAACATTACCTCTGAGTCCTTGGTGATTTTGCAACACAAATGGAATGGTTTACTTTTCATTTATTGCTTCTGACAGGATACTGAAAAAAGAAGAGTTGGCCTAAATTTATGAGAGACAGCAATTCTGGAAGAAAGTCTCACCTCTCAGGAGAAAAGCAGCCATACAGGTATGCATAATTTTCAGATCATTTTGTAGTTATGGCAAATATTGGGCAGGAGTCAAATGATAAGACTCTTTTAATTGGTCAGTTAAACATCCACAGCAGCTGCAGTTATGTCAGATGGCCCTGTGAATATAGAGTAATACCATGGACACATGGCACCTCTAAAGCTTGCATTCCTCCAAAGCTCTCTTTTCTGGCATGAGGGTTTAATTAAAATTGAATGTGCTGGCTGGTTCATTGCCTGTTAAGGCTTGTGGCCAGCCCTTGCTATCAGATCTGAGGGTTGTGACAGCTTTTCACTGATGATGCTAGCTGTTCAAAGAAGGTTCGATCAAGTAAGAATGGGATTAGATTAATTCTGTTACCCTCCACTCACACCTTGCTTTTGAAAATGCAAACCAATTAGTTCCAAATGCAAATATAAAGGATAAGTTATATTTTTAGTCTTCTTGCCTCCCTGAATTATAAAGAAAGTAACATTGAAAGTGCTGGTTTATGAAATGAGACCATTCTTTGTTTTAGGTCTGGTAGGAGAGAATATCTCACTAACATTTCTGAACAGGACTCAAAAATCAAATGTGGCATCCAAATCCCACTAGTCAGTGCACTTTTCTGTGTGGAAATGTTTGTGTTCTTACATCACAGACTTCACTCCACAGTTTTGTCTCCCAAAGTAAAAAGCTTTCATTGCCCAATATCTTTCCTGTAATTACATATATAAGCTTTGAAGTACAAAAATCTCAACCACCAATAGATGACTTTGCCTATTTTAATTTTCTGGAATGAGTTTAATGTTTAATTCCATTAATATATGCTGAATATTTAATGAAGGTCTCAGAAGGATACATTCCACTTTTATAAGCCTTTCATCCCACTGACTATACAAATTTGGATCAAATCCGTACAATAAATGGATCCCAACAGAAAAGACAAAAGAAATATGTCATTTAACTAAATAAAGCCTTATTCCATCAGAACACCCTGTGCTAGGAGTCTAGCAACAGTAGCAGAAAATATTTATGCCTATGGAAAATAAATCTAAAGCTATGATCATTTAGTAGCTCTGATTCTTATCTTGAGGCAATAATTCCCATTCAATTGGTTTACTTGAATCAGTCATTTTATTAGGTATAAACTGTTCTATATATTGTCACTATACATGTTAACAAATCCTCTGGCAGGTGATAAATACTTACTCCTCTTTGAGAAGGACATTTTCTTTGCCAAAACCTAGCTTTGCATTAATTATTAGCCAGACAAACCTACTGGAGTTTTGCAACTGCAAAGTCCACCTAGAGAATAATGCAAGTAAGGTTCCATTGTAGAGCTGCTCTGAAGTTTCTAAATACAACTGTTGTCTGGAACCTCATAGCCAATGGTTTTCCAGCCACAAGAGCTATCGATGTTCTATGAATGAACCATGTTTACTCCAAATTCTCGTATATAATAGACACTTAATAAATGATGGTTGAATAAATGAATGATTGAAATGCTGAATAAGTTTCTAAGTTTGGTAGTGACAGTGAACCTTAAGCACCTAAACTTAAATAATTCTTCCATCCCATCTCCAGTTTCTATTAGTTCAGCATCTTTCTTAACCTCTCTAATGCATCATTTTGCTCATTTGCAAATAAATCAACTAAACCAAATGAGAAAATATGGTTCAATCCATAGTGTCTGACATGTGAAACCTGGTTTAGTTTAATTGATTGTGAGACTTGGTCATTGTTTGTCAATTGTTAGTGGCCATGTTGGCTTCTATAGATTCTATCTCCAAAATTCAAATTAATCATTGATTTTATCTATCTATCTATCTATCTATCTATCTATCTATCTATCTATCTATCATATCTATCTATCTATCTATCTATCTATCTATCTATCTATCTATCATCTATCTATCTATCATCTATCAAATCTGTCATATCATTATCTAGCTATATAAATAACATCTATCTACTTATCTATCACCTATCTATTTATTTGAGAGAAAGAATGGGCAAGACTGGGCATGCCATGGCCTCTTGCTGCTGTGAATGAACTCCAGATACATGTGCCACTTTGTGCATCTGACTTTCTGTGTTACTGGAGAATCAACCCTGGGGCCATCAAGTTTTTCAAGCAAGCATCTTGAATACCTGAGCCATCTCTTCAGCTCCAAGTTTCACTTTCACAAAGAAGCACCTCTTATTCTTTCTGAAAGGGTTCAAATGATCCCAGTGATTGTAAGATGAAACCACGACAAATAACTACATTTGAGGAGAAACATACATACTACAATCTCTCTCTCTCTCTCTCTCTCTCTCTCTCTCTCTCTCACACACACACACACACACACACACACACACACACACTTTTTCCTTAAAAATATATGCTGCTCAGTAAAGCCAGACCACATCCTGTCATTTCTGTGTACTTCTGGGGACTTCCAGTTTAGTACCTTTACTGTCCCAGGTTTGTTCACTTCCTCCCTGAGTGTTTTGTACCGTATAACTATACCGTGGAGGCTGCTATTTAATCTTCTGGTGGTTTATTTTTCTCCAAAGATCAATTTTGAGTGAGAACTGAGTATTCCTGTCTCTTTATTATGGTATCAGAGAAGAATCATACTCCAACAATTCATATCTGATGACTCAGGTGCCTAAATCCCGGATCTTTTCATTTTTTTTTCATTTTTCTATCAGCCCTTAGATGTATTATAGTCTCTTTCCTTGCCTAACTTGCCTATTATAGTCTTTTTTCCTTGCCTAACTTGTAGACCATCTATTATAACACTTGTATCTCTGTGATACCTAAGATTACAATCTGACTGTGCAGCTGTATTTTATTTTGCCTCATGCCTGAGACTATCAGAATATTCTCTATGGTCTTTAAGCTCAGATGATTGATAATTATCATCTTTTGAAAAAATTAAATTGTGAATTAAGTGCACTAGTGGAACTTTCTGTGTAAAGAAGTGATGTATTTTACAAAGAAAACAATTAACTCCAATATTATTTTTTAGTTTGATGTTACATATTTGATTTAAGACAGTTTTATCTTTTTATGAGAGCTATAAATATTCTGAACCAAATTTATACCTTTTTAGCATTTTCATAGAAATATGAATTTTATATTTAGTATATTAACTATAGACCTTTGAAAATACTTTTATTTCTTTCATCAGATTCCCTTAGATCTCTGTGTATATGTTTCTGTTTTACCATGAAACTGTTCCACTAAAATGTTAGCAATCACTATAGCTGTCTTTTCTATCCATGTTTTTAGTATAAGAAATTACTAGCTTGAGGACATGTTGGCCTCAGCACACCAGAATGATTTTCGGTGATGATCTGTCTTTTTCCCTAGGCCTGTTACTGTCTGCTTTCACATTCTTTTTTGAGATACTAAATTGGGTAGACTCTCTTGGCAAGTATCCATGTCCTTTCATCTTAATCCTGTGAAAAAAACCTACTCTTTTTATTTGTCTATAAGAGACATGTTGGTACATAAAATTGTTACTATTGAAGCACACAAACAAAGATGTGAACACACAAATGTGTATATACATTCTCTACTTCCAGTAATGATCATATATGGTTGGGTTTTCATTTGTCACACTGTGCAGTTTCTTTTCTCCCTTTTAGCTTACATATTCATTTGGGTGTTGTTGTGAGTTTTATTGGCTTGTTTGTTTACTTAAATCTCTCTTGCAGAGTGCTAGGAATAAAATAGCCCCTTACATACCGGCTGGTTGGAAGTAACCTAATTAGTTCTAGATATTTGAATTGGGTTTGAGATATTAATTACAAAGCCACATTCTCCTCCATTAGTTATCATGCTAGGTACCTCACAAGGCAATAGTAACAGGGCAGTTCTCGATCAGGAATCCCATCTGGGAGGATAGTGAAGGTGAGCCATGATCGCTTCCATTTTTTACAGGAGATCTCTCTTCAGTAATGATAAGGGCTATTTTTAAATGCCTACTAGGAATTAACTCTAATCTTCTTATTAAACTGACGAGGAATGTGTTGTAATGCTGCTTTTTAGCTTATGCTATGTCATACACCTACTAAATCCAAATACAGTGTTCCTTCACTCTGTTACACTACCATGAAATCCTTTTCTGAGAAGAACACCAATTTCCCTCAAGGGTGTGGGGTTTTAGTGGACATTCAAGAAGCAAAGAACTAGTTGCCTTTGTGTTTGTTGTGACAGTGGGGGAAAAAAAAAAGCACTCTGGCTTTAGAACAAGATTAAAAGGGATACAAATTGGAAAGGAAGAAGTTAAATTAGCCTTATTTGCAGATGTCTTCTCATGTGTCAATTTAGGTTTTGATTTATTTACTCACATAATATGGATAATGACTCATTTCCTACCCCTTTTTATCACTGACAATTTTCATACATGTACATTATGCATTTTGTAAGCAAGTGCCTTTAAATGCTTAGCCATCTGTCCAGTTCCATGCATTTTAACATCTTGATCATAATCCTCTCACATAACTTTCTTTTGTCCTCATTCCTCCTTCACAGAACATTTTCGTCTTTACAAGTAGTCCCTCTTCTCTTTTGAAGTGATCTTTTTTCTTCCTCTATCATCCATGATGATGTGTTGATGGGCCTATACTGTGCAGGCTTTGTATAGTTAATAGCAGCCACTTTGAGGTCATGAATGCCATGGCCACTTCATACTGGGAAGACAGAATTCCAAAGCACTCCTTCCCATTTTTGGCTCTTGCACTTTTCCCAACACCTCTTTGGCAGTGTCCCCTGAGCCTTAGAGGCTGTGACAGAGATGACAAGACAATTTTTGAGAACCAGATACTGATTATGTACACATACTGACTCAGTTCTAGCATAAAAATATTCCATAGTATATAAAAATAACTCAAATAAGACATACATATCATATTGCCCTCCTCCCAACAACTGTCACATGTGCCAGAAGCCTTAAATGAGAAAACCTGAGAATATAGAAAGTAGACAACAAGTCAACACTGGCTCCATGATTTGGCCACTAAAAACAAAATAAATACTAACGTTCAAATAGCAAGTGACAATATAATACTCGGTATTTTTATTTTCTTTAAGAGTATATTATTTCATTTCTGTAAAATGCCACTTAGCACCCTTCTAAATTATGATATATCTAATAACACAAACCAACCCTTGCTTTTCTAGAGCTTTGCACACAACTCATTGAAAGAGGTCAAACTTAGTTATGGAAAATGTGCTACAGGTCGATGGAAAAAAAAAAAAAACTCAAAACATGTGATCCTTGTGCAGTTGTAATTCACCTTTCAACCATCTTTGTCTCCTTTTCTATACATTTACCACCAGGTGGCAGTGAGGAGACACAAACTGTTGGTATGCAAGTTCTCACATTTTGGTATAAAATAGGCATGGGGAGGGATTTGAAAACAGTCCTGAATTAATCATTAAAGACTAGGTTCTTGATATGTAGATGTTCATATAGAAAATTTAAATTAATGTGCTGGCTATATGGACAATGGCATAATCATAAGTGCACATATTAACATATGAAAAAGCCTGACTAAATCATTTAAATTTATCTAAATCCTCTAAAAACCCTGACATAGTCAAGGAAATTCACAGAAGAGGGAGCTGAAAGATGCTTAGAGCCCCGAGTTGGGACATTAGCCACAGAGACATTGCCTCTTCCCCATAATTAATGGCTACCCCCACCATGTACAAGCCACATTCCCCATGTGGAAAACTGGCATCCCCAACAAGGAGGGTTCCTTCTGAGGGAGGACAGGGATGAGTGTAAGGATGGTACCAACATGTGCTGTTTACACAGTGAGTATGTACATAACTAATAAAGAAAAGAATGGTAAAAAATAAATAAAATAAGTAAAAAGCACTGCCATAGAACATATCAGTAATGGTCACATGTGAAATGTTTAAAAGATTAATTCTTCTTGGAAAATAATATGTAAGAAAAACAGGCAAAAATTCATGACCTTTAAAACTACAAAAGTACTTACACCAGTCTGTACATGGCACAGTTGAGAATGGTAAGCATGTTCATGAATAAGCTGTTATGGCTACTTTCAGGTAAGCAAGCTACCCTAGCAAATGAGAGCAATAGTAAACAGGGAAAATGCTAAGCTAATGGTTATTAGTGACTCCTTGATGCTTATACACATGTAGGTAGACTAAGAGAAAAAAGAAAAAAATACAATATGGGAAAGTTTGAAGTTCCATAATCTGCCAACTATGGGACATTCATATGAGAATTTACTTCATAGTTTTTACTTCCTTTTCAAATTCACTTTTTTTATAGTTCACATCTCAGTAAAATAACTATTTTTTCTTTGTAAAGAGACTGGCCTATCTTCTAAGATGAAGCGAATTCTCCCTACATAGGCTCTAATCATACCATCATGCTTAGTCAATCCAATTATTATCTGAATAAGTATTCAATTAATATTTATTTCTGTCACAATACTTGACACTCTGTTTGACAAAGGATATTTATGATTTTAATTGGCAGTTCTACCCCAGTGCATTTAATCTACTCTGGTGTTTGACGCACACAAATATTTAACAAATGAATTAATGTAATATAATAAGTATTCTAGTCATTGGCCACACAAATTATAATGGATATTTTTGTTCTGCAACCAATGTATTCAGTTGACAGTAAATGGCTTTATTATCTCAAGGAGAAAACTGTAGTTCTTTGTCCTTTCTAGGTAACAGAATTTTGCAAAATTAAATATCATTTAGAAAGAAATGCAAGTCTGTATTTAGACAGAAAATCTTTTCCCTCATTTATGTACAGGAGCATGTGTTTTCACCATGAAGCTAACTTTGTGTGTAGAGGAAACCACAGTATCACAGTGACTGTTCATTTCCATGGGCTTTTAACTTTTAGATTCTTCACCTGGAGTCCAGGTCTGGGCTTCATTGCTTTGAATCCAAATCTGCCATGGATGATAGGAATGGAGAAACATTTGTTTTAAAATAAATGAAAAACTATATTAAGACCTTATTAACTTCAAAAACCTAAACAAATTAATTAAAAACAAATTCTATTATTAATTTTTCTTATAATTAAATATTAGTATTGCAAACATTGTAAATAATGAGCAATATTTGCCATATATTGATATTCTATTTTCATATTTATCTTATGCTTATTGATGAAAGTATAATACTAACATGTCTGAATTCTATTATCAAATTTATCCATTCAATTCAGTTGACTTTTCCTTTCTGAATTTTTGGGCTCAATTTTGTTGAGCATGCATGTTTATAATTGTTATATATTGCTAATATTTTTGCTATCTTTAGACTCCTTAGAAACATTCTTTGTTTTAAAGTTGATATGTCTGATATTAGTACAGAATCAATCTATCTTATGGTTGCCATTTGTATGATAAAACTTTTTTATATCCTTTGATGTTTTTACACATTTGTATCATTGATGTGAAAGTTTATTTTTTTGAAGATATTATATTTTGGAACACTTTATAAAAAATTTAGTCCTAGCTGGGCGTGGTGGCGCACGCCTTTAATCCCAGCACTCGGGAGGCAGAGGTAGGAGGATTGCCTTGAGTTCAAGGCCACCCTGAGACTACATAGTGAATTCCAGGTCAGCCTGGGCTAGAGTGGAACCCTACCTTGAAAAACCAGAAAAAAAAAAAAAAAAAAAAAAAAAAAAAAAAATTAGTCCTAAAAATAATGGCTTGCTTAATTGTTTCACATTTAAAATTATTATTCACATATTTGGACTTATATTTTTCACTGGACTTCTATTTTGTGTTTCCATTATGTTTTTTTTTTCTTTATTGTTGGTATTTTCATTCAGCAAATCTTTTCTGATGTAACATGTTAATTCTTTTAATTATTTTTTTCACTCTGTTTCAAACACTTGTCATATACAACTTAATTTCACAAATTTTTAGTAAATGATAGAAATGGAATCTATAGAAATATTATTCCTATATAGCTCTATTTGTACTTTTATTTTGTACTGTTATTTTCATTCATATTGGTGCAGGATTTTGGGATTGAAGATGGTGTCCCCAAGTTTATAAACCCCAATTTTGGGTCCTGTTCTACTTTTAAGAAAGAATTAATAAAAATGAACTCTAGAAGGATAAGTTATCAATTATTAAGTTTATTTAGGCAGAAGTCACAATTTGTGGGGTTTATTTAAGGGAAATTAACATTTGAACAAGGGTAGAGCAGAGTCAAAAGCACGAGAGAAGCAGAAAACATGCATTCCTGTGGAAAACACAGTATAGTCTGTGAGATTCATTTAAGAGAAATTGAGGAATTTAGAGAAAGACTGGAGTAGAGCCACAAGCATATGGAGGATAGAATCTAGGAGT
This sequence comes from Orientallactaga sibirica, assembly GCA_036365145.1. Taxonomy (NCBI): domain Eukaryota; kingdom Metazoa; phylum Chordata; class Mammalia; order Rodentia; family Dipodidae; genus Orientallactaga; species Orientallactaga sibirica. The sequence continues at coordinate 54,237,568 of JAEOAD010000004.1, read as the reverse complement.
TTTTGTAGGAAAATTGAGAAGGAGCACACATAGCATCCACTCTGAGTTTCCCCATGGAAAAACATTAAAAGGGCATTTGGTGGTGACTTAAGGACAAATAGCAGAGAGAAAATATTCAGATGAGAAATGAGTAGTAAAGAGTGTTATACCCATGGTTACCACCAGTTTAGAGTAATTACACAGAAAACAGGCCCAGAGTTAGAGAAAGCACACATGTGGTAGATGTAGACTCTGAGGAAACATGTATGTGGTAGATGCAGAGACCAGCAGAAAATCATGCATGTGATTAAAGTGCATGGTTACCCCTAACTCTAATGCAGAACAAGCACAAAAACCATAAAGACCAAGAAACAGTATTCTGCTCCGCACCCCCAGCCAGGCTGGGTGAGAGGGGAAGCCACTCAAGTGGATCCAAGTAGGGGTGAGAGCTAACCCAGAGAGAGCAAAGGGGAGCTGGAATAGTCTTTAAGTTGATTGAAAATGTGTAGTCTTTTGGCAGATCCAGGTATGCAAGGGAAAGGCCAGATTGGTTTTCAGATGTGGAGTGTGGATCCTAGGGTAGAAGGCTAGACTGTGGGCAGCAGGGGGCACTATAAATCAGTCTCAAATAGACGCCAGTTGCATTCCTACCAAGAGTTCCATTTTTTAAAAATATTTTATTTCTATTAATTTATTTGACAGAGAAAGAGGGAGAGAGAGAAAGAGAGAGAGAGAGAGAGAGAGAGAGAATGGGCATGCCAGGGCCTCCAGCCACTGCAAATGAACTCCAGACGTGTGTGCCCCCTTGTGCATCTGGCTAACGTGGGTCCTGGGGAATAGCACCGGGGTCCTTTGCCTTTGCAGGCAGATGCCTTAACCGCTAAGCCATTCCTCCAGCCCAAGAGTTCCATTTTTGTGCCAGAGTGAGATGGCATGTGGGGTGGCATCTTCTCCTTCTCTCTAGGCCTCAATTTTTTTTTTTACTTTATTATTTATTTTATTAGTTATGCTCATAATGTGAATACATTCATGTTGGTGCCTTCCATAGCCTCCTCCCTACCCTCCCTCCTCCAAAGGGACCCTCTTCATTGGGGAATGTGGGTCATTCATTGTGGGGGTACCATCAGTTATGGGGAAGAGACAATGTTTCTGTGCTTAATGATCCAACTTGTGGCTCTAACAATCTTTCCGCCCCCTCTTCCACAAATTTCCCGAGCTGTGTTGAGTTCATTTTAGTTCTACTTCAGTGATGAGGTCTTGGGAGCCTCTGTGTCTCTTGATATCTGGTTTAGTAAGAGTTGAGTGTTCTCTATGTCTATCTCCTTCAGCCTTGTGCTGGTGTCCAGTTCACCAAGAAAGCTGTACTCTTGCCCATTTCCCTTGTTACTCTATGGTTTCAGCTGGGGCCCTGGTGAGGTGCAATAGGCTGATCCTCCCCTCAGGTTTGGGTCCATCTGAAAAAGAGAAGCAAATTCTCCAACTCAGAGAGAAGTCAGTACTAGATAGATGGGATGTGGGCCTCAATTTTTAACTGGAACTTCCTTAAAAAGTTTAGCTTTCTGTTATTCTCCTTCAAAACTGCATGCACATATACCACAACTTTGATAATTAATTATTATGCATTATATGGTTTTGAATCTTTAAGAGAGATAAATAGGATACCATATCTATAAATAAAAGGTCTGTACAGTTTATTTTGCCATTTAATATCTCTAATTCTTACAATTGTTCTTAAGATTCATGTTCTTACCTGATGTCACTTTGTTCTCCATCTCTTCCTTTGTGCTTTTTCAAACAAATTGCATTTGTTTTTAATGTCTTAAAAACACAGGAGAAAATGAAGTTTTTTAATTTTGAAGACATCTGAGATGACAGCCATTTTAGAAGCCTCTTTTACTATCTCTTTCCTTAATTTTTCTGTTAGACTCCCTGCTTTTATTGGCAATATGCCAGCTGTTAGCCTCCACTAATTGCCAGGTGATTGCTACACTGCTTTCAACAATGCCCTTAGGCATCCACTGCTTCTCAGTCAGATCCAATTAAATGCAGACCACTCTGGAGGGACAGTTTTTAAGGCCAATCATTGAGTTGTTTTCCTTACGCTAGCAGGGCTCTTCTTAAATCTTCCTTTTCTCTGGCGGTCTGGTGGACTAGCTAATGTAAAGGTGACACTCTAGGGAGCCTTTAGCCTCCTTATAATTGATTTTCAAGTTAATCCCCATTGTTTTTAACAGTGACCGTAGGCTCCAATTTTCCTACAAATGTTTCAAATAAATTGTTTCTATGGGGAAGTCTTTGCACTAATATGTACCTAGGGCTTGCTCCTACTATTAGGCAAGATTTCTGCTCTGAGTATAGGGATGGTGGTCTTCTAATAACAGTTGCAAGTAAGAGCTTCTTATTCCATTGGCTTGCCTCTGCCACTATAGAACCTCCACCCTATGACAAGGATCATTGAGAAACCAGTATTTCTAGCCTGCTGTAACACCCTGTGTGCGGAGGTTGGGTAGAGGGAGGGCATCACTAGCTTACCATGCTCATTGGGAGTTTAATGTGAGAAACTTAGAGCTGCACGTATGGATGAGAAATGCTGAAGCTCCTACAGAATTAGGAGCTTGGAAAAAGAGCAAGACCAGGATCTTCTTGGCCACACTTATGGATTGTGGAACTTTCTCACACAAAGGTGAGACTAGTAGGTGGTTATTTGTGATTTAAGTTTTAAGGACTACAACTATTCATTCTAAGATAGTGTTTTTTTTTTTTTTTAACTGTATCTCTATTTTCTATATAACATATGGACAATATCTGGAGAGTAAAAATGGTAGATTTTCTTATTTTTTTTTTAACTCTCATAGTTATACCTTCACATTACTGGGACAAAACACCAAGAGCAACTGATGGGAGGCAAGAGTTTATTTTGTTTTGGCTTACAGACTCCAGCAGAAAGCTTCACCATGGCAGGGATAAAGATGGTAAAGCAGAGGCTGGGCATCACTTCTTGCCCCATCAGCTTCAGAAAGCAACAAGAGAATGATTTGAGCTCTGGTAAGGGGATGGTTGGGATATAAAATCACACAGAAGATGGCTCCCAATGAGATACCAACTCCAGCAAGGCTTCACTTCTTAAATTACCACCAGCTGGAGACAAAGCACTGGAAACATAGCAGTTTATGGAAGACCTGTTTCAACCCATCATAAACCTATTTCTGATTGTTTAAAGAGGGAAAATGTGCCTGCAGGTCAACACAGATATCATTCTAGAGACAGAACCATCTTTCGTGAGGGTCCTAGTTTTAAGTAAATTTCCTTGTTTACTTGTAAAGTTCACCAATTTTTTTATTGCCAAATATTATTCTGTCTAGAGGTTTCTTCATTTTTTTTTGCCATTATAATTTTGCAGTTCTTGAATTTTTTTTCTCTCCCTAATTCCTATTTTGCTATTTAAATGCTGAGTTGCTTTTTGCTTGGTCTAGCCTTATCTTTAATTCTTTGACTATATTAATAATAGTTGCTATGAATTTCTTGTCCAAATATTAACATAGAAATAATCATTTAATTATTTATTATATTTCCTCATTTTTTTACACTTAATCATCTTTCAATTTAATGCTGGAGATTGTAAGGTAAATATTCTCCAATCCAAATAATCATTGCATTGCCTTTTGTTCTTTGTAACTCAGGCTTCATTTTTTCCCTCCATAATAGGATGTCTAAAGTCAATCCAAGAAAAACAAACCCAAATAGTATACCACACATCTATTAAAGATAAATTCCAAGTTACTAGTTAAATTGTTAAATAAAGATGTTACCCTCTGCTTCTGAGCTGAAAATGGGCTCTGGATACCAAATTGTCAGGGATTTCTATAAAGATAACTTTGACTTATATGAAATTTATGCTTACAGATATATTCTAAAGTTTTACTCAGATCCTAGAGAAAAGGATAGAAAGACTCATAAATGTGAAATCCAGATATTCTCAAATTATGTTTGCTAAGTTTATATTTGAGATTCCATCTTCCTGACTGTCATTTTTAATCAATGATATTTCTGTTTTTCCCATTTCTTTGCATAAAGCAATAGTTTTACTAACTTACTAATTCCCCAAAGTAAATCCTTGAGTTATTCTTGGTGTTTTTCCTTTACTGACTTCCTTTATTCCAACTCAACTCCAAATATATAGTAAACTCACATGCATTGCCAATTTCTCGTATACTATTGCCTTCTACATAAACTAGTGTGTTACTTTCTGGTTATCCTTGGTACTACTCATCTTCTATAATCCATTTACTACTCAATAGGTAGAGTAATAATTGCTGTCATACTTTAAGGCCATTTAGTGTCTTTGAACTTTATTGACAACAAGCGCAAGCTGTCTACCAGAGCCAATAAAGCCCTAAATCCTGCCTCAGCCATTTCATTGATTTTGCCTCTTATCAGTCCCTTATCCTCATCACTTTTCAGCTTATACTAAACACTTTTGTTTCTGTTTTTCTGATCATCAAAAACAGTAAAACCCATTGCTAATCTGGTGACTCTACTACATTTGTTGTTTCTTCTTCCTGGGTCTTCCCTAGAATTTAACTTTATTTGTTAGCAAAGCTGTTGAATTGATTTTCTAAAACAAATTGCCATAAATTTGCTGGCTCAAAATGTTATTTTACACATCTCTATGTAAGAAATCTCTCCTGACTAAAATCAAACTATCTAGCCAGGCATGATTGTGCATGCCTTTAATCTAGCACTGGGGAGGCAGAGATAGAAGGATTGCCATGAGTTCAAGGCCACCCTGAGTCTACATAGTAAATTCTAGGTCAGCGTGAGCTAGATCAAGACCTTAAAATTATCTGCATCTGTAAGCAGGCTGTTCACCTTCCCAAAGTTACTAAAGAAAATTGATATTTCTGATCATTTGGGGTATTGAGAAAATTTACTTGTGGAAATGAAGTTCCCTTCTTGCTGGCTGAGAGATACTATTCTCAGCTTCTAAGGCTATGGGATTTTGACTCTGGATGCTTTTCTTCCAGCTTCAAAGTCAGGAAGTTCAGGAGAGTGCCTTGTGATGTCTCATCTCTCTGACATATTCTTCTGCAGTTTCCACTCTTAAAGTTTCTTGCGATTAGATTTGGCTTAGTCAAAAATTCAGGATTATCTCTGATCTTACAAAGATAATATTGCAGTGAGGTGAGAAAATAACAAATGAATAAGTAAATGATAGAAAACATTTCAGATCAGGTCCATTGTTCTGTCCCTTTTGTTATGGTTGGTAATATAGTTCTGGGTTTCAGAGATGAGGCCAAGAGAACATTATATCCAATACCACTTTAGTTCATTATTATTATCTGGATTTTGGCAGAATTATTACCACCAAAATAAAACATCTCACTTGAATCAACACCATTCTTTACTATATAAGTATAATATATTTCTTTCAAAGCATATTGTATTCTCTGAAAAATCTTTTATAACTTACCCATTTATTAACTATCACATTGGTAATGTGGTCCTTATAATAGAAGAGGTTTTATTTTATGTTTGTTCACTTTCTTGTCCCTAGAACCCAAAACAGTGCTTGTCATAGATAATATATCAGCAAACCATTTTAAATTAGAATGGATGAGTGAAAGAATAATTATATTTACTTGCCATTTTCCACACTCTATGACTGCTTTGGTAGAAATAATGTCTTGATGTTAATTTGATGAGACACAGTATTCAACACTACCCACTTATTTCCTCTACTATTCAAGCACACATTTTTGTTCCTTCCAACTGGTACAATTGTGCCTTTGTATTAATTTATAGGATGTTTCCATTTTTTTGTTTTTCTGGGTTGTTACTGTTATTATCAAAACAGAACTGGAGAAATGTATGTTTTACTGTTGCTTACTGTGATGTAATTCTTTTTGACATGAAACACTTTTCTACCAAACCATATAAAACCTATTTTCATAACCTTCCATTAAGTTTCTAAAGGTACTTTAGATTCATGGATTTAAAAGTTACTCGTCAATAACAAATATTGTCTTACACTTCTGCCTAGAAATAACCTCAAAATTGTTATGAGAATGCATGTAAATGTAAAAGCATATCAATTCTCTTTGGAAATAATCACTTCCTGTTAGGCATGAAAGTTAACATTAGTTTCCTTAACCATAAAATAAATTCCATCTCAGTATAAGAATAATTATGTTTCTTTCAAATTTATATCTTGGCTATAGATTGCATTGTGTCCTCAAAGCTCATATGTTGAATCCCAAACTCTCTGTGTAAGGGTATTTGGTAATATCCCACTTGAGAGGCAATTGGGTTGACAGAAAGTCAAGAAATTGAAACCTTCATTATGACCCCAAGTAATAACACAAGAGAACTTGTCCACTCTCTCTCTACTAGGTGAAGTCAAAGTGAGCAGGTGGTTTTCCTTAAGTAAGAAATGGCATTCTTCTAAGAGAGTAACTATGCTGTGCTCTGATCCAAACACTAGCTTCCAAAAACTGTGGCCCCATTACTTAGGGCCACTCTGTTTTATATATAATTTGGAGACACTCACACACACACACACACACACACACAGAGAGAGAGAGAGAGAGAGAGAGAGAGAGAGAGAGGAGGGAGGGAGGGAGGGAGGGAGGGAGGGAGGGAGGGAGGGAGGGAGGGAGGGGGAGAGGGAGAGGGAGACAGAGAATGGGTGTGCCAGCAGCCTCTCAGCCACCGTGAATGAACTCTAGACACGTGTGTCCCCTTGTGGGCAAGTGCGGCATTGGACCCTTGCCTCCCTTTGCGTCTGGCTAAATGTGGGACCTGGAAATGGGAACTCGTGTTCTTAGGCTTAGCAGGCAGGCACCTTAACCGCTAAGCCATCTCTCCAGCCCCACACTGTCAGATTTTTGTTATGGCTATTTAAGCTAAACAACAAATTCCTGAAAATTTACAAGTGTCTTTTTTTTTTTTTTTTTTTTTTTTTTTTGTCTCACAGGAGGAAAATTAGGGCTAAAGATCCTATTGGCCAGTTTCTAACTGATATAGGAAATTAATACAAGATCCTGAATGAGAACCATGGAGTGACCACATCCAGTCCACTGATCTTTCCACCACACTCCACTGCTTCACTGCAGAAGGCAAGCCACATGGTCAGTTGCAAAACCTTTCCTATTAATAATTTAAGAAGAAAAACCAAAAAATATCTGCATGTAATTTCTAAAGTGACATGGGTGGTGGGTGGCTTGTTGAATGGCCTTTGTTCTTATCATGTAATGAATTTGGCCTTTTAAATGTAACTCTTTAAAGGATCAAAGTCTACAACTTTTTCTGTTATAATTACAACCTTGGGACTTGTTAACAACTTCTATAATAATTATAGGAACAACTCATCTCAAGAACATAATTATCTCATCTCTGAGATTCTGATCTGATGATCACATTCATCACTGCTCGGGAGGGTCAAGGAGAGGTCCAGGTAGGAAGCCAGTTTTTCTTTGTCCAGATCTTTCCAAGTTGCTTCTAACTTTTAAAAAACAACCCAAATGTTCATAAACACACAGCTTGTTACATTATTTTAATTCTGACCACCTTATATTAAACAATCAAGGGAACCAGAATAGTGATGAAAAAGTTAGGATTTATTTCAGTGTTGAATATTCACTATTCATGAAATATCTTTCCATGCTTTTTTCTTTTTATTGAAATATATATCTGCTATTGATCTCCATGTAAGGACAAAATTATTCTGTTTTAAGATTTCCCTGCACATGGAACAAACAAGTTAATATTATTAACTGCTTCTATTATGATTATACCCATTCTTGGTAGGCTTTCTTTTCAATATTCTGCTCATGTAAATAGTGCAGACCCATAAAATACTGCATACTTCTTTTCTATGTAGCTTACTTAAACAAGCAGAACTGGATAACTGAGAATAGTGCCCATAAACTCTTGATTCCTACATATTTCTCTTACTCTATACCACCTTCGGCTTGTAGCTTAAGTTTTATTGAATGGCTTTATCATCATGCAAATACCCAAGATTCATAACTTAAAGCTATCAATATTGTATTTCTCATTTTCCTAGTACCTCATGATGTCATTTATTGGAGGTAAAGAGTATATAATTGTATAATCAAAGTAACAGAATATCACAAGTGGATTTAAAACCAATATGCTTGACATCTTAAGAACAGGTGCATTTGGACAGTTATCCAGAGAGAAGGGAATATAATAACAGAGGCAAGGGCAGGAGTCATAAATAAAACTGAAAGACAAGGACTAAGGATAAATGGCCAACAGTGAATTAAGGAAATGCAAGGAAGGATTCTGAGTTTCACAGAGATCATGACCCTCCTGTACCTGAATTTTGTAATTACAGATTCTAGATATTAAAGGGAATAGTTTTCAGTATTTTAAGTTAGTCAGTTTACAGTCCCTTGTTATGATAGTCTTAGGAATTTAGTAAACTTCCATCCCACTGTTTCTTCATCCTCTACTCAATTGATAACAAAATGTTAGGAAACATGTATGTTTCTCTCTGCAGAAACATAAGAAGAAGAGCTTCTCTGATCCTCTTATTAATTCCAAACTAAGTCTTAAGATTGACTACTTAATACTCAATGAATGTTTAGAAATCAAAAGAAAAGGGATGAAATTGGAGAGATGTCACAACAGTGAAACTCTTCATTATCTATCAATATCCTCTTTATTTGCCAGGGTTCAACACAGACAGGAAAGCAAGTGCATTGTGGTAATATTTTGAAACCACATTTCATGTGCTGGGAGATGGCTCAGTGGGTCAAAATGTTTGGTGCATAATCATGGGAACCTCAGTTTAGTCCACAGCACCCATATAAAAAGCCAGGCATAACACTCAGGTCATTTATGCCCCTAATGTTGGAGGGTGTACAGATGAAGACAAGACAATCACTGGTGCTTGCTAATCAGCTAGTCTGGAACTCAGTGAGAAATTCCATCACAAGGAAATAAGGTAGAAGAGTAACTGATGAGGATGTTCAATATTCTCCTCTGGCCTATGCTTGCTTGTATGTGGGATTTATTCATCTGCACACACACACACATACACACATACACATGCACATACAACACACACACACACCAACACCACTTCCAAAATAAAAACAAAAATCATATTTCAAATCATTAATGTTGGTTGGAACAGTCATTTAGTAGTACACAGGGGCAAGTCAAAAACTGCAAAATTTTTGTAAATCTTTACAAGTTTGGGAACTGTAATTGTTTAGATGTAAATGTATTACATGGCAGCATCTGTAGACAGTTTATATGTTTCAGTATATACTTATATAATTACATGAATAAATTAGTCCAGATAAATGAGCAAAAGGAAATCTCAAATCCAGCATCTCTTATGTTGGTTGTAAAGTCATCAAAATGTAAGACTGACAAAATGTCCAGCAACCTGTGGGAATTGACTAGGTAATAAGCAATGCCTTAGTTAATTCATGTCTTTAAGAAATTGTAATTGTTTTTTATTCAAATGTAAGATATTTAAAGGAATATAAAAGAAGCGTTTATTCTAGTAGCTAACTTAAATTATTTGCAATGTATAAACCATCTTTTTATTCAAAAATATTTAACTTAGAGATACTAAGCAGAAAATAAAATTGTCAGCTACACATAATAAGATCCTACATGTCCTAGGAATAATATTATGATAGAAATACAAGTTCAAAGCACAGGTATTCTCAGGCAAATGCAGGAGGGCAAAGGAATGGGGAGGTTAGAAAGATGTATATTCATAGGACAGATCATGAGTCTAGGGATTCAGCAACCAGAAAGTAGAAAATGTTCCAGATGATCCAGTAGGGATACCATAGGGAGAAGAAACATCCTGGATGCAAAGTTGATTTCTGCCAAACTTGAACCGAGGGCTTTTTATGCATTTCCTGTTCTAGCAAGGTCATTGTGAGACTAATGTAAGCACTGCATTAAATATAAAGATATGCCACCTACCCAGAATTCTATTTGAAAACAACAATACAACTGGTGATAATAATTTTCTTTTTCTCAAAGCCAGATTTGAAGAGTTAAGTGTTTGATGAGTGGCCTACTAATATTAATTCCCTGTGGTATGTTCTCATATTCAGCTTAATAACCAAATACAGGTTCAAAAAGTCATATAAATTAGAGTAGCAATGTATAAAATATATGATGTTTCCCATGTAAAACAATTATTGTCAGACTGATCCTCTGTTTGTATTCATTTTCTCTAGTCTGGCAGTGATGTTTTGATACATAATTCCTTCCCAGACTTTTATGTATTTTGTAGAATGATTAGGTTAGAGGAGTCGAAGGCTGTCAGGAAAAGCATATCTAGTTAACTCTCAACCTTGTTAAGGAATGACAATTTGTTGATTACAGTCTTACATGCAAACAAATCTGCTTTTATCAGAAATAAGTAGCTGAAACAAATGTAGAAAAGCTACTCCAAAGATGTCATACACTTCGTTATACCTGCCTGAGGAGTTAGATCATAGGACTCCAGTCCCGCTCTATAGGCTTTCAGCAATCAGCTGGTCATGCCTCAAAGGTCTATATTAAGTAGAGGCTGTAAATGCTTGTATAGCACTGGATCACTAAGCTGGAAGAACTTTTGAATTAAACATAGATAAAAATCAACAAATAAGGTTAACAAATGTGAAATTAAATTTAGTGTGAACAACCCAGGGCTGGAAACTAAGGAAAATAAATACAAGTAACAGAAGAATGGTAATAAGTGGCCATGAATACATTTCTATTCATCTTGCCTATCAATAGGCTTAGTTTTCTTATTGTCAACGTTGTAAAATAACACTATAAATTTTAAGCACAATCCTTATATAATTAGGCTCCCAAATAAATACAAATGAAAGTTCCTACAAAATAATTTGTAAATTTGCCAATTTTCCCCACTATCTATTCAGAGTGGCTTAATTCAAACATGTTCAGATAGTTTTCATCACACATGTATGCCTGACCCAGATTTCATGCTACCTTCTGACAGAGTTCCATAATTCTTTGGTTTTAATTGGCAAAGATAAATACTGAATGAAGACAACTTCCTGCTTCTTTTCCCCAGCCTTGTCAACTATTCATTTGGAAAAGAACATTATAAAAACAGAAATAAATAAATAAACAACATGGTCTTAAATCATTCTTCAAACTTTTTAATGTCTTACACTGTCATTTCAGGAACTGGTGTTCATGGCTACTTAGTTAATGGTAATATTTAGTTTTGATACATACATTCTGAATTCAAAGTCTGCTTGTTTTAAACCATTTCTGCCATACAACTTTTTAAAATTTAGTTTCAAAAGGATGTACATAGGCAGAAGGTCTTCCTAAATTGATTGAAAAGTATAGGGGAAATCTGAAAAGTCTAAATTTCCTAATTATTGTGACCTTGGGATTCCTTTAGAAGACCCTACAGAGACAAAAAGGACTCTAGCTGAAATATGCCTCCTATTTCAGGATGCTTCTTTGAGTCCCCTGAAAAGGATCTGTGATTTTTCATATTCTTTATTTACATACTAAGTAGTTAAAGTCCTTAACATCTGCCTCTCAACACAGGTGATTCAGACCCATTGGGCCTATCACTATGCTCTTGGAAACACCTCAGAGAAGTTGATGTCTTGCTCATGTTGGATCTTAATCATATACTCATTTTCAGATTTGGGTACTACCTATTTACCTCTCTGGTTTCCCCAGTTATTGAGATTAAGGACAACACATACTTTTTGTTATAATCCACATAGTATGTGCACAGAGCAGTAAATTAACTAAGTTATCCAGGTAATATACCATATGCTATCTTTATTTAACATGGTTGTTTATGTCTTTAATATCTGTATGATCCTAGGAGTGTATCTTTATAACATTAAGATTTCTTGTTATTCATACCTGAATTTTAGCAAGTAATATATAAGATTTATTAAAATTTATTTCTTTATTTTCAAGCAGAGAGAGAGAGAGAGAGACCCCCCCACACACACACACAGAATGGGAACACTAGGGTCTCGACACTGCAAATGAACTCCATATGCATGTGCTACTTTTTTGCATCTGCTTTATGTGGGTACTACAAATTTGAACCTGGGCTGTCAGGTTTTGCAAGCAAGTGCCTTTAATTGCTCAGCCATCTATCTAGACCAAGATTTTTGATTAATATACTCTGTTTAACAAAACACATAAAAACAGATGAGTGTCCTTCTTGTTTAGTCACATATTGAAAACCACAGTAAGAATTCTGTAGATTAACTTGATTATAATTGTTTTTAGAAAGGTGCCCCTACATCTAAAATGGACACTGCATCATGAAAGCTATGATGTAGCATTCAGATCCACTTTCAGAATGAAGGCTTTATTCTCCAGCTGCTGGAAAAAGTGGTGAGGTGCCAGTCCTCTTTCAGACTTTCCATGGTTGAAGAAGATTGCTGTATTCAATGTTTCACTTCTTTCCGGAAATTTTTTGGAAAAGACCCCCTTTTACCCACAATGCTACAACTATGATTGGCATCATTTTTTAAAATCTGCATTTGATACCAGTCAATTTCAATGCATCCTTTTATCAGCATCTTCTGGCACAGAATAGTATCACATAGTTTTCTTCCCATATAAAGTTACATGTAGTATTGGCAGTGTTGGAGAAACCAGACACTGAAGAGAATTTCAAATGTGGAACACCTGACCCTGGCTAGAAATAGAATTGAATATCCCAAAATCAGTAGTGGGTGAGCATAGATATCCCAAGAGCATAACATAGCAACACAGCTATCAAAATATTTATCAGTGACCAAATGGAAGGCATGCTCAGGAAGGACTATATTAGCTAGCATAATGCTTTAGTTATCTGAGAAATATGGGGTAAATATTGACCCTAAGGCATTGGAACTTGGATACTTTTACCATATTATGTCAACTTTTGTGGGGAAAAATGTAAGTAAAAATGATAAATCAGTAATAAAAGCTAAGTTCGAAAGACCTCCTTGGAGATATATATATATATATATATATATATATATATATATATATATATATATATATATATATATATATGTCATCTTGGTTATCTATTCATCTAATGAAGGACATCTGGGTTGAGTCCAGCTCTTTGTTATTATGAATTGAGCAGCTATAAACATGGTTGAGCAAATGTCTCTGATCTGAGGCTTGGAGCCTTTAGGGTAAGTGCCCAGTAAAGGAATAACTGGATATGTTGGTAGGTCTATGGTCATCCTTTTCAGGAGTCTCCATATTGCTTTCCATAATGGTTGAACCATTTTACATTCCCACCAACAGTGGAAACTTGTTCCTATTTCTCCACAGCCTTGCCAGCACTTGTTTTCATTTTTTTTTTAATGTTAGCCATCCTTATTGGGGTAAGGTGGAATCTCATAGTTGTTTTAATTTGAATTTCCCTGATGATTAGGGATGTTGAACATTTTCTTAAATGTGTGTTTGCTATTTGTATTTCTTCCTCTGAGAACTCCCTGTGCAGTTCTCTGCCCCATTTTGTGAGTGGGTTGTTTCATGATTTATTGTTTAGGCTTTGGAGTTCTTTGTATATCCTAGTTATAGTATATTTGTTAGGGAAAAGATTTTCAGCTTCATGAGATCCCAATGGTTAAGTGATTGTTTAATTTCCTGAGCTGCTGGGGTTTTGTTCAGGAAGTCTTTTCCCACTCCTATGTCATGGAAGGTTCCTCCTATATTTCTTCCAGGAGTAGCACAGTTTCTGGTTTTATATTAAGGTCTTTGATCCATCTGGACTTGATTTGTGTGCATGGTGAGATGTGTGGATCGAGTCCAGCATCATTTGTTGAAGATGCTGTCTTTTTTCCATTCTGCATTGGTAGGGCCTTTGTCAAATATCAAGTAGCTGTAGTTACTTGACCCAAAGCCCGGGTCTTCTATTTTGTTCCATTGGTCTATATTCCTGTTTTTATGCCAGTACCGTATTGTTTTTATTACAATGGCTTTGTAGTTTAGCTTTTGATCAGGTATGGTGATGCCTCCAGAGGTGTTTCTTTTGCTGAGGATATGCTTGGATATCCGAGGCCTTCTGCCTTTCCATATGAATTTTGAGATAGTTTTTTCTATCTCAGTGAAGAAAAATTGGATTTTTATTGGCATTGCATTAAATCTATATAGTGCTTTTGGTAAGATTGCCATTTTCACAATGTTAATTCTACCTATCCAGGAGCATGGGAGGTCTTTCCATTTTCATAAGACCTCCTCAATTTCTTTCTTGAGTGTTTTTATGTTTTCATTGTCTTTCACTTCCTTGGCTAATGTTATTCCAAGGTATTTTATTTTCTTTGTTGCTATTTAAAATGGGATAATGCTAGTTATTTCTTTTTCTGTATCTTTGTCTTTTGCATACAGAAAGACTACTGATTTCTGTGCATTGATCTTATATCCTGCTACTTTGCTGAAGGTGCTAATCACCTTTAAGAGTTTTGAGAAGGAGGTTCTCGGGTAGTTTATGTACAAAATCATGTCTTCTGCATGTCATCTTCCTTTCCAATTTGTATCCCTTTGATTTCTTTCTCATGTCTTATTTGATTGAGCTAATACTTCTAGCACTATGTTGAAGAGCAGAGGTGAGAGTGGACACCACTGCCTTATTCCTGATCTCAATGGGAATTCCTTCAGTCTCTCCCCATTAAGAATTATTTGGGCTTTAGGAGCTTTATATATAGCCTTTATTATGTTGACATATAAACCATCCATGCCTATTCTCTCCAATATTTTGATCATGAAGTGATGTTGTATTTTGTCAAAGTCCTTTTCTGCATCTATTGAAATGATCATATGGTTTTTGTGTTTAAGCTTGTTTATGTGGTGTATTACATTGACAGATTTCCATATGTTGAACCACCCTTGCCTTCCAGGGATGAAGCCTACTTGATCAAGGTGGAAAATGCTTTTGATGTGTTGTTGAACTCAGTTTGCAAGGATTTTGTTCAGGATCTTTGCATCTATGTTCAAGGAATATGTTCTTTTGCCATCCTAGTAACTGGTTAAATAGTCTCTGTAAGAATAACTATTCTGGGGCTGGAGAGGTTGCTCAGTGGTTAAGGCACTTGCCTGCAAAGCCTAATGACCTAGCTTCAATTCTCCAGTAGCCACCTAAACTCAGATGCACAAGGTGGTGCATGTATCTTGAGGTCATTTGCAGTAGCTACAGGGCCTGGTTCACCCATTCTCTTTTGTTTTTGCTCTCTCTCTCTCCTTGTAGATAATACATTTTTTTAAAGTAACCATTTTTATTCAGATTACAGATCTTGAGATCATCAGTAGGGCATAGAAGGGAAAGGGAGATGGATGTACATCATGGGAGAAGTACAGGATTAGCTATAACCTGGGAGTACAGAGTGGAAGTGCATCCCACTTTAATGATAAGGCTATGATTGAGGGGAAGCCCGTATCTCTTGTTATAGTTTAACACATGAGAATATCCCTGGAATTCAGAGAACTTAGAGGATCAGGGGAATATGAGGCAGTCTCAAGCTTGCTTAGTACTCCCAGATGTGCAAATGTGAACTGCAGGTGAATAATAGCAAGCAATACCAATTCATAATGCTTAGAAAAATAGTTGCAGCTTCACTTAAGCTGTTCAAATCACCTGTGAAAATATAATTTCCTACCTGCCTTCAATAGAACATGAAGAGAATTCTGGAAAATTCATGTTCAATTTAGAGTCAAGCTGGTACTTAAAAAATATTTTATTTATTTATTTGAGAGAGAGGGAGAGAATGAATATGGGCATGCCAGCCACTGCAGATGAACTCCAGATGCATGCACCACTTTGTGCATCTGGCTTTACGTGGGTACTGGGGATCAAACTTGGACCATCAGGTTTTGCAAGCAAGTGCTTTTAAACCTGAGCCATCTCTCCAGCCCCAAGCTGGTATTTTTAAATGCAACAAAATATAGTGATATTTTTTTAAAAAGATTTAAAATAAATTGTTGGTATCATGCTGCTTTTTGTTACCTAGCCCAAGAGGTTCTTGAATTCCTCCTCTGATATGCTTTCAAAATTAAATACAACCTCTGCACCTGCTTGATGTACCCCAAATCAAGCTTGAAGCGGTTTGAGTGAGGCTGAAGGAAAGGACACCAAATGCCACACAGTCCTGAAGAAACACTGAATTCTAAATGAATAAATGTCTTTCTAAATTGAGTTAAGTCACATTAAAATATGAAGTGCTGGTCATGTAGATGACAATGTTGAAGGGTGGAGCAGCAGCAAAGATTCTGCTTCCTAAATCCATGCCTCTCTGATTTGGCTCCATAAGTTTGGTCCTGATAGATTACTTAAGTGTTTTCTGTGCTTTTGGTCCTTTATGCCTTAAATTTGATTATCACATTATAGCTTGAAGTGCTTGAGAGTAGGAAAGTGTCTATCAAAATGCTTATTACTTAGCAGGAACTCAACAGTTATTAGATGTTTCAGCTAATCCTTTAACTCCAACAAGAGATATTTGACCTCATTCCCACTATGAAGCTAAGTGAAAAATTCAGCTTACAAGTACATGAAGCACATGGTGATGTAAGATTCAGTGGCTGGTCACTGAGTAGGCCTATCAATACAGTCTAGGAATATCAAATTTTATTTCCTCTAAGATAAATGCACACACTTCTCTCTTTCTCTTTATATCTCTTCTCTCTCTCTTTATCTCTCTCTCATCCCTCCCCCCCCCCATTTCTTCATCCATTCCTTTGCTTTGCATCCACGGACTACCTACTGAGTGGGGATTTTGAACTTTTTCCATAAGTACCACCAAAGCATGGGAAGCTGGAGGGACACAGGAGAAGGGAAGGGAAAAATCAGTGGTGTGGAGAGGCATCAGGAACAATAACAGGTACTTTAATATATGTCCTTATTAAGTTAAGGATTGATGGTAAAATGGAACTTTAGTCAGTAAGTGCTTTCCTGAGTCTCCAATCTTCAAGCACATGGTGGGTTGGCACTGTTAAAAGTGCAGCCTGGTGCACACCCTTTACTAGAAACACTGTAGGAATCAAGTAGAAAATATACCAAGCACAACAAAAGGCTTCAAAACCAGTTGAAAAATTCTTATTCAGGTAAAAATACTATTGCCAATGTTCTACCTAGGAGACTAGTTTGTATGTATTCTTCTGAGCTAAATTTCAAAAGTTTGGTAAAAATTTGTTCTGTTTACCCCAATAATACTATCCAAAGTCATTGCTTTTCTCTACTGATTACATGTTTATATGTTTTTATTGCTGTTTATCCTGTTTATCTTTTTTTTTTTGTTGTTGTTGTTGTTAATCCTTACCCGAAAGGAAGTCTCTTGTGTTCTAATGTTCAGGATCACAAGGTATGAAAAGATATTTTGACCTGATTTATTTATAGAAGTTTATAGTAATCACATTTTTTTTTAAATTTTGAAAGAGCACATGTGTCTTGATGAACATTCTATGCTACCTCATTTAGGTACATACAGTTACAGAAGTGGATCCTAAAATGAAGTAACCTGCTTTCCTGGGAATACTAAAGACCCCAAGTTTGATTTCCGAGAACCCATGTAAGCCACATGGACATGTTGGCACATATGTCTGGAGTTCATTTGCAGTGGCTAGATTCCCTAGTGTGCCCATTCTCTCTCTCTCTCTCTCTCAAATAAATAAATAAAACTAGAAATTACTTGTGCATTTGCTGTCTCTCACATCTGAAGTTGATACTGATGATTATAGATATCCTCAACATTTATAGCTGGAGCTGAGCCAAAATAAGTATAGCTTATTTTCCTACCTACACAGGTCACACAGGAAGTTGGATCTACTAGTATTCCTAACACAGTCTGTACCTATCATGCTTATAGGACAGGATTCTGTATATAGCTTCTATAGGACACAAATGGGGAGAGATGGGGCAGAGGTAGAGTGAGCATCAGTTGTTTGAAATCTTATAGACCCAAGTACTGAATACAGCTTTGACTCACTGCTGTGAAACTGGCTATGCTCCAGGCACTTGCTTGCAGCCCTCCTGCCTTGCACTGGAGTTCTGAAGATGATCCCAGGGAAGGCTGATGAGACAGCTGTGCCAGCATGGAGTGTTATCTGTGGCAAGTCCAAGTCTGGCATGTGTTTTTACAACAACATGTTCTGCAAGTTACTTTGTGAAAGATAATATTTGAAAGTCAATGAGATATGAAAATATCTTAAGAATAGAAAGCATGTCATGAACAGGCATTTACTAAAAATTGAGGAGGAAATATCTAAAATGTTTCAGGAAGTCATTTGTTATCATTTTGAAAGTCTTAATTGAAAAGATGAAATGAGAAATTAACCAGTTTAGCTTGCAGCAGGCTTGGATTTGTGATACGATGCTGGTGAATCAAGGACTTCATTTAACTTCCTCAAATTGGAGTTGACTACAAATGACTTAGGTTGCCCATCTCAAAATTAGGTCAGCTCCCAGCATGCTTTTCTCTATTTCAATTCAAATCATGAGGCTGATAGAAGAAAAACATAAAATTGGCAACTTTTCATCTCTTTTTTTTTCTGATGGTTTATTCATTGATAAACTATTTTCCACTAGTATTACACAGGCAAATATAGGTTATGTAAATATGAACAAAGTATTTCTACATTCTAGAAATCTCATTGATCTGTGATAATGTATGTCATCTACTATGAACATTAAAACCACACTTTTCAGTCTCAAATATACATGAAACATTATCATCTTAAAATATTGTGAAGCACTATATGCAAACATTAAACTGGAAAGCAAATGCACTACCCAGAGCTGGCAGATAAATGTTCTAGGAAAATAAACAGAGCTTCTGCTTGATATGCAAATACAAATACTATGCTCAGAACAAGAGCAACAAAACACTATCTTCTCCATGGCTCACACATAAGAATCACTTAGACAATAAGTATCAGTCAACACCATCTAGGTAGAAGAATGTGGGCATTGCAGATGGAAAGGAATATATACGCCAGCAGCAGTGCTTATTTAAAAGCTGATGAAACAAGTAATAAATTGAGAATTAGGAAGCTGTTTTTGAAGGATGAGTGAACAAATGTTAATACCCTATACTTTGAGTTGAAATTACATTGTGACTTAAGGAATTTGCTTGCAGCATAGTACTTTTTGAGGTAGATGTTCTAGTTTATTTCAAAATAGAAGTTCTATTGCAATATTTCTCATTTGAAGTACAATAAATTTAACAAATTTGTATGAGTCCATGATACACTAATATTTCAACATCAATTTTGCAAAACTTTTGCTCTCATGTTTTGGGTTGGTTCCCTAAAGAGACAATATGTCCCTAAGTACTGCAATTTGCAGGAATTTCTATTCACTTGAGACATTTTAATTCATTAGATAAGAGTTAATGTCTGACAGGACCATATGAGAGTACTCTGACCCTTATTTTAATCTTCATGAATTAATTTGTTACTTAAAGTGTTTTAAAATATTGGAATATGCTTAACTTATGCTTATGCCCTCATTTATCTTTCAACAATCCTTGCATTTGTTTATAAATAATCAACATTTTCTAGAATGGTTGATGATAGATGAAGCTTTGAAAAGAATGGATTTCAGTGTCTGTGTGTATGGGGGGGGTGTTAGTGTGACTAGTATGCTTTCATTTTCTAAGATCAGCATCAGTAAAGAAATAATGCTCAGACTATCTCGTGAAAATACATAATGGCACCCTGAAGTATTGATAACATAAAAAGAAACTCTAAGAGATGATTTTATGTTCATCAAAACCTGTCCAGTTTTTCATGAAGACTGCTGGGTTTCTTTCACTACATTTGTCAGAAATAGATCAATACTATGTTTTTTTTAAATTATATCTCAGTAAAAAGCTAAAATTTCTACTCTTTCTCTGTTTTACTCCTGACATTTAAACTATGTTTTGTTTTTTTTTTTTTATTATATCTCAGTAAAAAGCTACCTATGTCTTAAAATTTCTACTCTTTTTCTGTTTTACTCCTGACATTTAAACTCTATTGGATTCCTAAATAGCATCAAATGAAAGCCCCAGTCATAGTTTCTAATAACACAGCTATGTAAGGAAGAATGTAACAATCTACTCTAACTTCAGACCTTCCATTCCTCCACATTTCCCATAAATACACATTATTTTCAACTAAGTATGATAAGCAACCATATATATATATATATATATATATATATATATATATATATATATATATATATATATATATATTCATTCACATCAACAAGGGCCCAAACAGGAGCATATTGTTGGTATATACACCAACCACTCAAAGGTCCTATGCTCTCTATCTGGACCACATGTCCCCAGCAGTTTTCCTCTGCCTTAATGAAACTGGAGCCAAACCCTAAGCAACTAAAAACCATACTATAGTCCAAAGCCCACAGAAGTTATTCAAACTAGCTCTCACAAACTCCTCATGCCTCCTTGTCTTCTTAAGTGGAATAAAAAAAAAAAGGGAGCAATGGTTGTAAGACTTCCTTCCTCTCACTCTGTTACTCCTACCACCTTACTCTATAACCTACATAGTACCACAAGTTCCACAGTATCTTGCTTCTTCTTGATAGATGTAGCAGACAGCTTCAGGTTTGCTGAGATGAACTTCCAGACCAGGCACAGTTATGGAGGAAGGGATATTATTTATTGGAGCTCACAGATCCAGGGGAAGTTCCATAATGGCAGGAGAAGTGGCCTGCCTTCACAGGGCCAAGCAGAGAGAGAAAAACCAACCAGGCACACAGCACACAGAGCAAAACTACAGCCCAGCCACAGCAAGCTTCAGGAACTCCTGTTAGGTATACCTTTCATATCTTTACAATGGAATCTCAAACTCACCACCACACCTTAAGACCAGCCCCCAGTGACATTGCCTCTAACAAGGTGATTGCAGATGCAAACTATAACTAATAAAACACTGAATATATTGGGGGCATATATTCAAACTACCACAATAGAGCAGGGGTATAATAGTCTTGTTCTATTGAAAATTATTTCAAGTTAATGAGGCTACTCACAGAAATTTCACTTTACAAATCAATGGTTATGGCAAAATAATACTATATCATTTCAGTTAATATAAACTAATGCTATCTAATGTCTATTTTTTTTCCTGAAGGGGGCTATGAGATTCTATGGCATTCATTTTAGCTAGGGACATCATTTAAAAATTAGATTGGTGGCAAATATGGGCACCCAAGACTCATCAAAAAGGGTCATCTCTATCACACCTAGCAGGGCCCTAGAAACCTTTCAAAGGAAGTTGAATATGTGTGTTGCTTCAGAGAATCTTCTCTCTGTAAATGGTGATAAGCGCTGAGAAGACTTATAAGTTGTCAAAGCAAGTGAGAGGCTGCCAAGAGCCAATGTTAAAGGAGGGAACACTGTAGAAAAGGCAGTGCAAAGAATATAAGAGCCAGGTATGATGGTGTACTGTGAGACTCTGTCCTTTCAACATAAACCAACTAGTGCATTCGTGACCACACAATGATTACTGATATTGCCACAAGACCTCATCAGTTGTGGGCACATGAACATTTTGACATAAAGGACAGAGGAGCACAAAAGGAATGCAACAAGAAAACAGAGGAAGGACTACTTTGAAAGAAGAGTGCCCTCAATGGAGTGGGAGAGGGAAGAAGAGACAAAAGATGAGAAACATGATGGAAACACAACCAAATTCCAATATATTCATATATTAAAGAGGCAAAAAATTATGTTGGGCATGGTGGCACATGCCTTTAATCCCAGCATTCGGGAGGCAGAGGTAGGAGGATGACCATGAGTTCAAGGCCACCCTGAGAATACAGAGTGAATTCCAGGTCAGCCCGGACTAGAGTGAAACCCTACCTTGAAAAGCAGAGTTTCAGGTCAGTCTATCTGGGCTAGAACGAGATACTGCACACACACACACACACACACACACACACACACACACACACACACACATACATATATATAGAGAGAGAGAGAAAGAGAGAGAGAGGGGGAGGGGGGCAGGGTCCTGTTCTAAACCAGGCTGACCTCTGGAACACAGACTAGATTTAAATGCATGGCTATCCCCCTCTTTCCCAAGTATTGGGATTAAAATTGTGTACCACCATGTCCAGCTGAGCCATATATTTTAAAACTTATTTTTCTTGAATATTAAAAGATCCCAATTGTTAATATACTGTGTGCAATCCTAGACTTATTGGGCATAGTACATATTTGAGGTAATTTTAGTTGAATCATGGAGTTTATTGCTTCTTGAAAGATATTTAATTCTTAGGTGTCTTTTTCACTGTTGTGTTCATTTCAAATCAATGCATATGTTCTTAAATTTAGTAGTCATACTTTCCTCACATGTATGAGGCCATAGGCTTGATCCCTATACTGAAAAGTAATAGGTGAATAAATGAATGAATTATCAAATGTATAAATATATAAATGAATTAATAAATGAGACTTTTTCCTCCTGAACATCTCCTATGTCTTTTCTCATGATCAGAGCTGCCTGATAAAGTCATGAAAAAATATAAAAATTGTTTTTGCATCCACATGTATACTCATGCATCATATCGATAGAAAATGTTTGAACAGAGTGAATCAAATTTAAAAGTTTATGTTCCAACCTTTTTCTTAACAAGTTATGCTTGACATTCATATCACTTTATGTGCTATTTCAGTAAGTGTGGATTGTTCTACACTGTTTATGTGACATGGCTATTGTGTCAGATATATTTAGCATTACCACTGAGATATGCCTTCTACTTACCACTGTTCTGCAATCTAGGAATCAGTCTCCCAGGGTATCTGGTGGGTGGACAAATAGGAAGTTGTGGTAGGTCATTAACAATAAGGACAAGGCCACAGAAGGCCACCTCTCCTCTCAACTCTATTTTCTCCTCCTAAACTTTGGTCACAATTTGTGAGGGAGGATAACAGTTCAACGACAACTAAAATTCAGTTACTGAGAAAACTCTTCTGTTTTTCCTGCATGCTGATTATAACCTTACAATGTTCTTTTAATAGAGAAGCATCTCCAAATTATCATGAATTCTCACTTTGAATGTCAGACTGTTAAAAGTATCCAGTATTTGATCTGGAGAGATGGCTTAGCAGTTAAGGCACTTACCTGAAATACCAACAGACGCAGGTTTGATTCCTCAGTACTCATGTAAAGCCAGATGCACAGGGTGGCACATGTGTCTGAAGTTCGTTTGCAGTGGCTAGAGGTCCTGGTATGCCCACTCTTTCTTTCTCACACACACAAATGAACAAATTAAATTTACAAAAAGTACCTAGTACTCCTCTGCTGATGGGCATTCAGTTTGTTTTCAGTATTTTTATAATAAACACCATTATTTATACATTCTTAAACATTGGTACTTTTTATTTCTGTTACATATGAGCCCAAAGTGGTGATGTGCATTCAAGTTTATGTGCATTTTTAATATTTATAGATATTACCAGATAACTTTCTAAAAGGTTTGAGTGAAATCCCACTTGCAATAGTCATTTAGTTATGCATTTAGTTGTGATAATTTTTCTAATATAAAACTTTAAGGTTTACTACTTGCCAGATACTCTCCAAAAGTTCAACAAATAATATCCTATGTTAACCAATATATGAGGTTTCCTATTTCCATATAGTCTTACCATCATTCCATGTTATTAATCTTTTATAATTGCTGCAGTCTGCTATATGCAAATTTATGTCTCACCATTTAAATTTGCATTTTCATCTTGTCTATTAGTGAGACTGAATGTCTGTTTCTCTACTATGTATCTTGTCTAATTATATTTCCTCTTCAATGAAGTATCTATTCACATTTTTTGCCTCTCAAGTGTATGTTTTTATCAATTAGATAAATTAGATTGAGAGGATTGGGGTAAGCAGTTAGAATCCACTTCATTTAATAGTCCTGAAAATATATCATAATTTTCATATGAAATAATTCTGTATATAGTGTCAAATCACATCCTTATTCAACTATATTAAGACATATGGTGCTATTATTCACAGCCACTAGAGTGCGATCAGAAAGAATGCTATTTATTTCAGTAATAGATCTAAGGTAGCTGTAGATTGAGGAACTGTGAAAAATAAAGTACTTTAAAGAAGTCATAAAGTAACTGACGATACTTAATAGGCACCGAAAGTACATCAATGTGACTTGAAAATAAACTAGCTAATTTGAACAAAAATATTTAATGTTACACATCAAAAAAAAAAAAAAATCCAGGTCTCCTACTTACAGAACATACTGAGATGTTCATGTAGAAAGATTCTGAAATTGATAAAGAATAGAAGACCTTCATTTCTTTGGCATTTGTTTCTCAACTGTAAACTTGGGGATACACAGCAGAACTAGACAAGTCAAATGAGACAGTGGTGAGTTCCAATGTTAGAAAACTCCAACCCTATGACATCAATTTAGGGAAACACCAGGTCTAGAACTCTGGTATTATGGTCTTTCTGTCTCAGGGTCTTTGTGCTATCTGACCCCTAGGAAATCCTGTCAGGATGCATTTTTGTTGATCAGAATCCACTTAGGTAAAGGGATGGAAAATAAATTTGTCAGGTAGTCTTTTGTTTTCATGAACCTAGAAATTCTCTTTACTCAGAGTTTGGCAACAGAGGTAATAGTCAAAACAAACAGCATATTTTTAGCTAAAAGGTGCCAGATGAGAAGTAACTCGTTTTAAGAGAAAAACTCAAGTCTGTGTGTTTGCTCACACACCAAGCTTATCACCCTTCTCCTCATCCTTCTGCAGCACCACATAAAGTACTTGATGACGACAATGCAGAACCTCCAACTCTGGTAAGAGGAAATTATGCAAAGCAAGTGTGGGTAAGAAAATTGGAGGACAGATCATGAGCCTGAGAGACATCTGAAGCTCTTCCCAATGCCAAAAGTTTCCCATCAGCAGGGATTCAGGACAAGACTATTGTATACTTGATACCTCTGGTCTATAGCTCTGTTCATAAAGTTGGGAAACTAAGACTAGAGGATTACTTTAGTATAAAAGTTCTTCAAAATCAGCCTGCAGAAATAGCAAGATCCCTTGTCAAAATGTATCTACAATATTGTGATTATTTACTTGATGAGACTTGTTGGTTAACTGAGTAGGGAACCGTCAACCTGAATGTGATTGACACTATCTCATGGACTGGAATCCCAGACTGAACAAAAAGGAGCTAAGATAAAGGAGCTAGCTGAATACCAATACTCATCTTTCTGCACTTAACTGACTTGACATGATGAGGCTACCCTCCTCATACTTCTACCAACATGAACTCTATGCTAAAATGGACTGTACCTTCAAATCATGAGACAAAATAAGCCCTTCTTTCTTTTTCATATATTCAATTAAAAAAATATTTTGGGGGGGGGATGGAGAGATGCCTTTGCTGTTAATGCACTTGCCTGCAAAGCCTAAGGACCCAGGTTCAGTTCCCCAGCACTCATGTAAGCCAGATGCACAAGGTGGTGCTTGGGTCTGGAGTAGGTTTGCAGTAGCTAGAGGCCCTGGTGGGCCCATCCTCTCCCTCTCCCTGTCACTGTATTTCTCTCTCTCTCATATAAATAAATAACTACATATTAAAAAAAAAATTTAAAAATGTTTTTGGGGAACTTTAATACATGATCATTCTGCAAATTGGGCTTATTTCTACCAGGTTATCATGTCTTGTTCCCTCTCCCTCACCCTTATTCCACTGAAGGCCCTCCTCAGTAGGGTTTTAGTGATTACTACCAATTGTTGCTCAGTTGATTAGCATCTGTGCTGATTCTGTTCCCTACTTATTTTGAGTAAACACCAACAAATATGGATGAGCAAGTATCTCTGCAGTAAAGTGTGGGGCTGGAGATATGGCTTAGCAATTAAGGTGCCTACCTGCAAAACCAAAAGACCTTGGTTCAATTCCCCATGACCCATGTAAGCTGGATGCACAAGGTGGCACATACGTCTGGATTTCGTTTGCATTGGTTGTAGGCCCTGGCACACCTGTTCTCTCTCTCTCTGTGTCTACTTCTTTCTCAAATAAATAAATAAAAAGTAAATAAAATATCATAGTAAAGAATATAGTCTTTAGGGTACATGCCCAGGGGTGGTATAAGTGGGTCAAATGTTAGATCTATTTTTTTTTCTTTTAGATTTTTGAGAAGCCTCTACACTGATTTCTGTAATGCCTGTGCAAGTGTACAGTCCTACAAACAGTGAATAAGGGTTCCTCTTTCCATACAACTTCACAAGCATTTGTTGTCTGTCTTTTTTTTTTTTTTTTTTTTTGGATGAGAGTAATTTTGACCAGAATGAGATTGAATCTCAAAGGAGTTCTAATCTGCATTTCCCTAATTGGCTAGAGATGTTGGAAATTTTTACTTATGTAACAGCCATTCATATGTCTTTTTCAAATCGCTCTCTATTCAGTTCCATGTTCCATTTTTTACTGGGTTGATTGATTATTTTTTTATTGCTTAGGTTTTTTTTACTTCTTTATATATTGTATATATTAAATGTCTGACAAATGTGTAGCTGGCAAGTATTTTTTCTCATTCTGTAGGTTGTATATTGATTCTGTGGATGATTTGCTTAGCTGTATAATAGATTTATTGTTTCTTGAGATTCTAATGGCTGAGTGCTTGTTTTATGCCCTGGAGTGATTCCTCTAATTTTTGTTCAGGTTGTTTCAGTTTCCAATCTTATATTCAGGTTCTTGATCCCATCAAATTAATCTTCATGCAGTGTGAAAGAAGAAGGTGTAGATGCTTTCCTCCACATGTAGTTACCCAGTCTCTCCAGCAACACTTGTTGAAAATACTATAATTTCTCCTTTGTGTGATTTTTTTGGCGTCTTTCTCAATAATAGGGTGGCTGTACATATTTGAAATTATACTTGGACCTTTTAAAAAAATTACATTGATCTGTGTGTCTTTTATGCCAGTACCATGCTATTTTTATTACTATAGATTTTCAGTTTATCTTGAAATCAGGTATGGTGATACCACCAGTAATATTCTTTTGGCTGAGGATATTTTTGGCTATCTAAGGTCTTTTGTGCATCCATATGAATGTGGAGACTATTTTTCTATCTATTTCTGTGAAGTATGCTACAGGAATTTTAATAGGAATAGCATTGAATTTGTATATTGCTTTTATTTATAGTTGTTTTAGAGTTTTAGGTCTTATATGAGGTCTTTAATCCACTTAGAGTTGACTTTTGTGCAGGGTAAGAGAAATGGGACTAATTTCATTCTTCTACATGTGGTTGTCCAATTTCACCAGCACCATTTGTTGAATATACTGTCTTTTCTCCAGTGTGTATTTTTGGTTAGGTGGCTATTTTCAGGATGTTAATTCTTCTAGTTCATCATCATAGGAAACCTTTTCATTTTCTGGTGTCTTCATTAATTTATTTCTCCATGATTTAAAGTTTTCATTTTATAGATTGTAGAAATCTTTCAATCACATCCTTGGTTATGGATATTCCAAGATTAAATATATATTTGTGGGTGTTGTAAATGAGACTTTTTCCTGGATTTCTTTCTTTTACATTTGTTTTAGTTAATATATGTGAAAGCTAGTAATTTTTGTGTTAATTTCATATTCTGCTATTTTCTGATAGTGTTTATTAGCTCTTGGATTTTCTGGTGGAGTCTTTAGGGTCGCTTAAGTACAAAAATCATATTATTTGCAAATAAGGGTATTTTGACTTTATTTTCTCTAATTTTATTTTATTATTTCTTTCTTCCTTTATTTTCTTATTTTCATTTAATCCTTTCTCTTATCACTGTAGCTATGACATTAAGTGTTGTGCTAAATAGCAATGGGGAGAGTGGATACCAATATATTCTTTCTGAACTTAATGCAAACGTTTCAAGTTTTTCAGCAATTAGTATGATATTGGCTTTTTGTCATTTTAATATAGCCTTTGTTATGTTGAAATATAACTCCTAGTCTCTCCAGTGCTTTACAAATGAAGAGATGTTTTATTTGCTTTTTCTGCCTGTATTTACATGATAATGTAATTTCTACCCTTAAGTGCATTTATATGCTATTTTTGCAGTAGGCTCCAAGTTGCTAAGATGAATATGGAACCAGACACAGTTTATGGAAAGAAGGAATTTATTTCAAGCTTACAAATAGAGGGGAGGTTCCATTACTGGTAAAAGCTGCTTACTTCCACACATACATCCAAGCAGTGAGAAATAGCTGCAACAAGCAAAACCAATACCAGCAGATAGCATGAACCTAGCCAGAGATCAAACTGCTCTCCACATCATTTGCAGTGTTCTTGTGTTATTGTTTTTTTTTTTTATGAACGCAGATTTTTTTCTGTATTAGTTATGTACATACTCGGTGTGTAAACAGCACATGTTGGTACCATCTTTAGCCTCCTCCCTGCTCCAAAGGGATCCTCCTTGTGGGAGATGCCAGTTATCCCCATGTAGCTTGTGGATTGTTCATAGTGGGGGTATCAAGTGGGAAAGAGGCAATGTTTCTGTGCATAATGACCCAACTTGTGGCTCTAACAATCTTTCTGCCCCCTCTTCCATGAGTTTCCCTGAACCATGTTAGGTTTGTTTTAGGTCTACTTCAGTGATGACACCTTGGGATCCTCTGTGTCTCTGGATCTCTGGTTTGGTAGGAATTGAGAGTTATTTATGTCTATCTCCCTACCCCTTGTGCTGATACCAGGTTCACTAAGAAAGAAGCACTCTTGATTATTTCCCCAATTACTCTTTGGTTTCAGCTAGGGCCCTGGTGTGGTGTGATGGGCTGATTCTCTCATCAGGTTCTGCGTCCAACTGAAAAAGAGAACCAAATTCTCCAACAGAGAGTGAAGTCATCAGTAGATAAATGGGATAACCATTATTAGTTTAGAGAGAATTTAATAGATGTAGACCCTCTTGTAGCCCAAGATTGGTGGAAACTTGATATTGGAGAGCAAAGTCATTTGTTTGGATATGATTCTGACTTGTTTCCCAGTTCGAGATATGGGTTCTGTTCCACTGAGCACATATGTTAGCCAATTCAAGAGCACTTGGTTACCCACCATGGCTGTGTGCTACTATTGCACTTGAGTGAGCATCATGTCAAGTTGTTTGCTGCTGAGTAGCTTAGACCATGAGTTGTTTGGACAGATGTTGGCCATTTTCCCCCAGTAGCTCATGTAGCACTTTCTGGCACTAGACAAGCTAACTGTCTGGGGATTGACTCTCTTCCAGATTCCAGCCAGGTCTCTCCATGTTTCATATCAACAGCATATGGTATCTTTGGTAGTAGGGTCTTACCATTAACCTTTGGTGGGTAATCAAGTGCCCTGAGAGAAGTCTGTCTTTTTATGGGAGAGCTTGTAGGTCTCTCTGATCAACAGCTCATTGTGGATATTAACAGCATCTGGGTATTGGGAGTTATAGGCCAGCACCAAGGGAAAAGAAAGAAGAAAAATATAGGTAATATAATAGAGAAAGAGAGTAAATATATAGAGAGAAACAGAAGAAAATTAATGTTAGTCTTCATCATACCCTCTCCAGGGTCCTTTGATTCCCTATTCCCTCTACAGACCTTATGAAGGTTAAACCTTTTAGTCTGTCTTTCACGATATAGAATTTTATGGTACCATTTCCATTTGGGTCCAGTTTTGTGCCCCCGCAACCCTTACCCTCTTCTACACCCTGCCCTTCCTATTGTCCAGTCCTTAAGATACCTATTAGGTATGTCAACATATCAGATAGAGCCAGCTTAGTAGCCACTGATGAGTGAGACCATGTGACAATTGTCTTTCTGTGATTGAGTGAGTTCCAAACAGACTGGAACAAAGGAGAAATTCTCCAAGACATATTATCATTAAGACTCTAAACATCAATCACAAAGAGAAAGTCTTAAAAGCAGCTAGGGAGAAACAACACATTACATATGAAGGTAACTCCATCAGAATTACTTCAGACTTCTCAGTGGAAACCCTAAAAGCCAGAAAGGCCTGGAATGGAATACTGCAAAGTCTAAGAACCTATGTCTTCCAACCCAATCTACTCTACCCAGCAAAAGTATCCTTCATAATAGATGGTGAAAGAAAAATTTTCATGATAAAATCAGCTTTACAACTATATGAACACAAAGCCAAACCTACAGAGAGTTCTTCAGGGAATTCTCCACACAGAAGAGTCAAACAACCAACCTCAAGTGCCTACAAGAAGCAGATCACAATAACCAAGCTCAAAGAAGGTGCAAAAATGTACAAAATTCAAGAAAACACTGAACCACATAAACCGCCACAATATGGCAGGGATTAAGTCAAACCTCAGTCATTACCTTAATCATTAATGGCCTTAATTCACCCATCAAACATCAGTCTGATGTCTTCAAGAAATTTAACCACTAAAGACAGACACCTCCTCAGGAGGAAGGGTAGAAATGATATTCCAAGCAAATGGAAATAAGAAACAACCAGACCTTGCTATACTAATATCAGATAAAATAGACTTCAAACCAAAAGTAATCAAAAAGGACAAAGAAGGCCAGGTTTTGTTGATTTGAGGTATTGTCTCATTATAGCCCACACTAACTTGGAATTCATCATAGCCATCCTCCAATGTCTGCCTCCCAGGTGCTCAGATTAAAGTCCTGCACCATCATGCCCAGCTAAATTTACAACTTTTATATATGACCATAACCATCTTTTAAATATTTTAATTTAGTAAAATTATAGTCTGCTGTTATTCTAGTCAAATAAGTATTAATTATATTTATATTGGTGTGCTGACATTCTGCAAATATTACTATGTGATTGGTAGATTTGTAGCAATGAAGATTATATTACATCACCCTTGTAAACCTCAAAAGTCATCACAAAGGGATTCAATGAAGAACTGATGCTTCAGTAATAAAGAAGGTATATTGTGGACAACAGCTTCCTCCTGTGCCTGGGAGGTCCAGCTTCTCTCTCCTTCTGGCCTATCCTACAAATGTCACATATACTTAGCTAGTATAAACATCCACTAGTATTAACTAATTCCTTTCAATTTACATCTCCTGTTTATTTTATTGCTCTGGATTAATATCCATAATATAATTACATTAATTATAATAACTAACATAATATGAACCAATGATATAGAGGTCAGGATTGATAAATTTTGTTTCCTAAACTTAATGAAAATACTATAATATATTAAGATTTATTATATTAAAGTCAGTGATTATATGTCAGTTTTAAGAGCTGTTCTTTAAGTTATGTGACTATTTATTGTCTCTACTATCTACTTTTAATCATTGAAATTCTAGCTATTGAATCCTGATAGTTTTCATATTTTGTTCCTTAGATCTCTATATAAACTGCATATATTACATGAGAACACTCATAAGTTAATGTTAAAGGAATGTGTGCTTTTACTGAAAAAAAACTTACATAATCTTTATCTTTCTAAAGAAAAGTATGATATTCTCCCTCATATGTTAACCTGAACATATAGCTAAAAGTCTGAGAAGGTGTTGAGTTATAGTAGCAAAATATCCTCCAAGAGAAATACTTCATGGATTTCCATGAAAAATTTATTTTTGGAGAGAGACAGAGAGGGAGAGAGGGAGAGGGAGAGGAAGACAGATAGAGATGGGCACGCCAGCAGCCTCTCAGGTGCTGCAAATGAAATCCAGATGTTTGCACCCCCTTGTGGTCAAGAGTGGCATTTTTCCCTTGTGTCACTTTGTATCTGGCTAAATGTGGGACCTGGAGATTGGAACCACTGGAGATTGGAACCAGCGTTCTTAGGCTTAGGAGGCAGGCGCCTTAACTGCGAAGCCATCTCTCCAGTCCCACAAAAATTTTTTGTTTTCATTTCTTTGCTTAAGAAAATGTTACCATCATGCCCATCTATCATGTTCAAAGTGACAATGTTGGGTTCTGATCAACATGGCATACACCTCACCTCACCTCACCTCACAGGGAAGTAAAGGCAAACCCTTAATGTTCAA
Organism: Orientallactaga sibirica; assembly: GCA_036365145.1. NCBI lineage: Eukaryota > Metazoa > Chordata > Mammalia > Rodentia > Dipodidae > Orientallactaga > Orientallactaga sibirica. The sequence continues at coordinate 54,205,619 of JAEOAD010000004.1, read as the reverse complement.
GGGATTTTTAAGGGTTTTTATGGCTCTAGCATGCTTCCAGAGGGAGGGGGTGGATGAGCAAAATAGGGAATCCACTGATTCCCATGCTCTTGGGCAGGCTCCATCACTGGTCAGGTCCCTCCTCAGCTGGCCAGAGTCCCATGGGCCATAACAGGTCAGGTCCTTGCCAAGCCTGCCTGAGCCCCATCGCCAGTCCAGTGTGGCCCTTGCCAGCCAGACCCTCATGTGACACCTCAGGTCAGGTCCTGCCAGGCCTCCCTGAGCCCCATCGCCAGTCAGGTTCTGCCCTTGCTAGCCAGAGACCCATGCACCATCACAGGTCAGGTCAAACCAGGCCTGCCTGAGCCTTATTGCTGGTCAGGTGTGGCCCTTGCTGGCCAGAGCCCCATCACTGGTCAAGTGCCTCCCAAATATTTAGGAGGATCAACATAATTTCATGCATGATATCAGATCAAAATGCTGTATTGCTAGAAATTAACAAAAGATGTGCCAGGAAACCCAACCAGCTCCTGGAAACTGGACAACACACACTTAAACAATAAATGGGTAGTGAACAAAATAAAAAATAAAATTGCAAAATTTCTTGGAATGAATGACAATGAGAATACAAAGTACCAAAACTTATGGGACACAATGATGGTGGTCCTCAGTGGAAAATTCATTGCAATAAATGTCTGCATAACAAAGACAGAGAGATCCCAAATCAATAATCTAACCATCTGCTTAAAGGCATTGGAAAAAGAAGAAGTATCCAACCCAAAAAGCTCCAGACGGGAAGAAATTATTAAAATCAGAGCAGAAATTAATGAATTGGAAACTAAGAAAACAATTTTAAAAATTGATGAAACAAAGAACTGATTCTTTGATAAAATAAACAATTTGATAAACCCCTAGCCAATTTGATCAAGCAGGAAAAAGAGACAACTGAAATTAACAAAATTAGAAATGTAAAAGGAGATATCACAACAGACATAATTGAAATTGGAAGAATCATCAGGACTTACTTCAAAAACCTCTACTCCACAAAACTGGATAATATGGAGGAAATGGATGAATTCCTGGATATACACCACCTACCAAAGTTAAACTCAGAGCATATTAATCTCCTGAACAAACCCATCACAACCATCAAGATTGAAAGAGTAATCAAAAATCTATCTAAAAAGAAGAGTCCAGGACCAGATGGCTTCTTAGCAGAATTCTATCAAATCATCATTGAAGAACTGAAACCAGTCTTTCTCAAACTGTGCCACACAATAGGAGAACAGGAAAAGCTCCCTAACTCCTTCTATGAAGCTAGTGTCACCCTAATACCAAAACTAGACAGAGATGCCACAAGAAAAGAAAACTAAGGTCTATTTCCCTGATGAACCTAGATGCAAAGATACTGAACAAAATCCTTGCAAAACGAATTCAACAGCACATCAAAAGCATTATCCACCTGGACCAAGTAGGTTTCATCCCAGGAATGGAAGATTGGTTCAACATATGGAAATCTGTCAATGTAAAACACCATATAAATAAGATTAAACACACACAAAAAACATGATTATTTTGATAGGTGCAGAAAAGGCCTTTGACAAAATAAAGCATCACTTCATGATCAAAATATTGGAGAGAATAGGCATGGATGGTCTATATTTCAACATAATAAAGGCTATATATAAAGAACCTAAAGTCCAAATAATACTTAATGGAGAGAGATTGAAGGAATTCTCACTGAGATCAGGAACAAGACAGGAGGGTCCACTCTCACCTCTGCTTTTCAACATAGTACTGGAAGTACTAGCTCAAGCAATGAGATAGGAGAAAGGAATAAAAGGGATAAAATTGGAAAGGAAGAAGTTAAGTTAGCCTTATTTGCAGATGACATGATTCTATACATAAGAGACCCAAGATCCTCCATCCCAAAACTCTTAAAATTGATTAACTCCTTCAATAAAGTAGCAGGTTACAAAAATCAATGCATAAAAATCAGTAGTCTTTCTATATGCAAAAGACAAAGATACAGAAAATAAATAAGTGACATTGTCCCATTTTTAATAGCATCAAAAAATAATATCTTGGAATAACATTAACCAAGGAGATGAAAGACCTTTACAATGGAAATATAAAAACACTCAAGAAAGAAATTGAGGAGGACTTAAGAAAATGGAAAGACCTCCCATGCTTCTGGATAGGCAGAATTAGCATTGTGAAAATGGCAATCTTACCAAAAGGAATATATAGATTTAATTCAATACCAATAAAAATCCCAATGTCTTTCTTCATAGAGATAGAAAAAATGATCTCAAAAATCATATGGAATGGTAGAAGTCCTTGGATATCCAAACATATCCTCAGCAAAAGAAACACCTCTGGAGGTATCACCATACTTGATCTAAAGCTATACTACAAAGCCATTGTAATAAAAACAACATGGTACTTGCATAAAAACAGGATTATAGACCAATGGAACAGAATCAAGGACCCAGACTTGGGATCAGTAACTATAGCTACTTGATATTTGACAAAGGCCCAAATAATGTAGACTGGAACAAAGACAGCATCTTCAATAAATGGTGCTGAAAAACTGGAAAACCATATGCAGGAAAATGAAACTTGATCTACACATCTCACCATGCTCAAATTAAGTTGAAATGGATCAAAGACTTCAATATAAGACCAGAAAAGCTGCTACAACTGGAAGAAAAAATAGGAGGAACTTTCCATGATACAGGAGTGGAAAAAAGGCTTCCTGAACAAAATCCCATTAGCTCAGGAGATTAAATAATCATGCAACCATTGGGATCTCATGAAGCTGAAAACCTTTTTCACAGACATACAATAAGCAGAGCCAATAGATTACCCGCAGAATGAGAGAAAATTTTTGCTGGATACACATCAGACAAAGGCCTAATTTCTAGAATCTAGAAGAACTCAAAAACCTAAACAACAAAAACTCAAACAACCCTCTCACAAAATGGGGCAGAGAACTGCACAGGGAGTTCTCAGAGGAAGAAATACAAATGGCAAACACACACTTAAGAAAATGCTCAACATCCCTAATCATCAGGGAACTACAAATTAAAACAACTATGAGATACTACCTTACCCCAGTAAGGATAGCAAACATTAAAAAATCTAATGACAACAAATGCTGGCAAGGTTGTGGAGAAATAGGAACCCACATTCACTGTTGGTGGGAATGTAAGCTGGTACAGCCACCATGGAAAACAATATGGTGACTCCTAAAAAGGATGACTACAGAAGTACCAACAGATCCAGTTATTCCCTTACTGGACATTTACCCTAAAATCTTCAAGCCTCAGTTCAGAGATATTTGCTCAACCATGTTTATAACTGCTCAGTTTATAATAGCTAAGAGCTGGAATCAACCTAGACATCCATCATTAGGTAAATGTATAACTAAGATGTGGTATATCTACATAATGCAATTCTACATAACAGTAAGAAAAAAATGACATAATGAATTTGAAGAAAAATGGTCAAATTTGAAAAAAAAAATCATTCTCAGCAAACTCACCCAATCACAGAAAGATAAGCATCACATGGTCTCACTCATATGTGGCTCCTAACCTGAATTTGCCCAAGATGGTGACACACCTAAGAAACATTTTTAGGACTGGACAATAGGGATGGTGAAGAGGGAAGGGAGGGTAAGGAGGAGGGGGCAAACAACTGGACCCAATTGGAAATGGTACCAAAAAATCCCATAACCTGTAATACATATTAAAAGCCTGAACCTTCATCAGGTGCTTAGAGAGCAGACCTGAATCACGGGGCCTGGAGAGGGTAGGATGAAGACTAATCTCAACCTTCTCCTGTTCCTCTCTCTCATCCCCTCTTCTTACTCTTCTCTCTCTTTCTCTTTCATACTACCTATATTTTTCTTCCTTCTTTTCCCATGGCACTGACCTGTAACTCCCAGTTCCAGCATGTGGTCAACATCCACAATGAGCTGTTGATCAGTGAGACCTACAAGGTTTCCCAAAAGAAGACAGATTTCTGTCAGAGTACGTGATGACCCACCAAAGGTTAATGGTAAGACCTTATTGCTGAAGACACCATATGCTATTGGAATGGAACATGGAGTGACCTGGATGGAATCTGGAAGAGACAGTCCCCAGGCAGTTAGCTTGTCTAGTGCCAGAAGGTACTACATGAGCAACTGGGGGAAAATGACCAACATCTGTCTAAGCAACTCGTGATGTAAACTACCCAGCAGCAATCAACCTGATGTGATGCTCACACAAATGCAAGAGTGGCACACAGCCATGGTGGGTTACCACCTGCTCTTGATTTGGCCAAAGGATCTGCTCATTGGAACAGAACCTATACCTGGAACTGGAAAACAAGTCAGAACCATATCCAAAAATGAGTTCACCCTCCAATATCAAGCTCCCACAAATAGTAGGATATAAGAGGGCCTACACCCCTTAAATTCACTCTAAAAACAATAATGGCTATCCATGTACCTTGCACTGATCTCACTTTCTGTTGGAGAATATGATTCTCTTTTCAGATAGACATAGAACCTGAGGAAAGAATCAGCCCATAGCACCTCACTAGGGCACCAGCTGAACCCATAGAATAATTGGGGAAATGAGCAAGAGTGCTGCTTTCTCAGGGAACCTGGTATCAGTACAGGGGTGAAGGAGATAGACACAGAGAACACTCAACCCCTACCAAACCAGAGATCCAGAGACACAGAGACTCCCATGACCTCGTCACTGAAATAGCCCTAAAATGAACCCAACATGGCTTAGGGAAATTCACAGAAGAGGGGATGGAAAGATTGTTAGAGCCATAAATTGGGTCATTATGCAAAGAGACATTGCCTCACCCCCATAACTGATGGCTATCCCCACAATGCAAAACCCACAATTCCTGAGGGGGGAGGGCAGGGAGAATGCTAATGATCATGGCTCTATGCACATTACATAGTAACTAATAAAAAAAATTTAAAAAGAAGTGACAATGTTACTTTATTCAATCCAGAACCAATCCTAAGCACAAAAAGGATAATAAAACATTCTAATGAATTTTCAGTTCATTCCTTTTAAGTTGTTTATGATAGTAAATTAACCTCATTTTAAATAAGATTATTTTTACACATTCGTACTTAGAGTGTAAGTATATAGGGATAATTTTGATGTGTGCTTATGAAGGGACCTTACAACAAGTCTCCTGACTCACTGAATTTCCTGCCTCCCCCCAACCAATTTAATATTATTTCTGAACAAGACGTTATGATACAAACTCTATAAAGTTTTCCTACCCTTACTTTTGTGAGTTATGTTTTGATAACATTTGATCAAAATTTTAAGCTCTAGAGCTTTCATTACAGAACTAACAAACAGCCTTTTGATCAGTGTTGGAGGACATTGAATGAGTGTTATGAATAAATCATGTGTTAGTATTGATGCATAGTATTTAATGTATGAATGTATTGTCAAAGTGTTGTATTGGGATTTCCAACTGACACTACTGAGATATCATCAGTACTGCTGTAAGCTACCTTTCTGAATGAGAAGTATAATTTTATTAATGTTCGTGGCAGTACACTGACTGGTGTGCTTTAGGTCACTGGCTGATTTCCTTTGGGAGCCAGAGAGATGCTGTTACCTACTATGGGAAGACAAAATTGATAATAGAACAATGGGATTTTTCATGCAACCATCCAGCCTGAGGTTTTTAAAGTATAACCGGAGACAGTTTATTCATTTAAACAAATTAATAGTTAAATTTAAGGCCATCAGGAGCAATGGACTTCAGAATACAGCATTTAAGAGTATAGAATATACATTCTCTTTCTCTTTATTATATTGTCAGCTCACAGAGATAATTATCAGCTACTTTTATGTATACAATATATAGCTATTAAGGTCTTTTAACATCACTTTTTAATTATGAAGGAGAGATGGAACTATCATGCATAAAAGTCTGTTCTGTCCTGGTTTGCTTCCTATATCTAAATTTCCTCATAAAATTGAGGAGTATTTATTTTGAAATCCAGGAGCTCCATGTTGAGGAAGCAGATAGCAAAAGTCATTGTAACAAGCAATGTATTCAAACTAGATATTTCTTACATACCTGGATTGAAATGAACCTAAGAACTGATGATCAGAGCCTGTGTCTGCAGAAGGGATGAAAAGTTACTGTTTCTCTTGGCACAGAGTTAACAAACATAACACTCTATATTAAGATGTATATTTTGCCGGGTGTGGTGGTGCACGCCTTTAATCCCAGCACTTGGAAGGCAGAGGTAGGAGGATCGCCGAGAGTTCGAGGCCACCCTGAGACTACATAGTTAATTCCAGGTCAGCCTGGACCAGAGTGAGACCCTACCTTGAAAAAAAAAAAAAAGATGTATATTTTATACAATAGGATTAATGATCTCTAGAAAATTTTAGAATGCCTCCTTGATGGCATTTAAAATCAAAACAAAAAGTTGCTTTAAAGGCATTTAAAAACTACATATTCAGGGAAGCCCAAGACCACATGTTTTTAAAATTCAAAAACAAAAAAAACCCAAAAAACAACTGAGTTCAAGATTTGCAGTTATCTTTCATGGGTGTGTGGCCATTTTGAGTGTGTTACTGAACAAATGGATGTGTGTTCCTTTCAGTGAGAGAACTGATGTCATAGAATCACTTATGGCTGGGGACTGACAATGCTTCAAACCTATGACATTTCCTCCATTAGAGCATAATCTTATTAACAGATAGGCAGAGAAAATGGTTGAAGACACATGCCACACATATGAGAAAATCAGAGCAGGATACTGACATCTCATTGTCAGAGGAAAAGACATTAGATACACATATTCTGAAGATTATGAATATAGTGACAAATTGATCTGGACAATGTAACAAGAGCTTCCCATTCTATATATGTTTGGGCTATCTACAGTAACAAAAGGTAAAATCTAGGCTTCATCCCTTAAAGAGAGGGAAGGGATATGATGGAGATGGGAGTTCTAAAGAGGTATGGGGGCAGGGGAAGGAAATATCATGCATTTTTTGTATGTAAGTATAGAAGTTGTCATTAAAAAATAATTAAAAAAAGAATTTTTGTGGAAATAAGAGACAGAAATTGGCAAGAAAGTAGACAGAGATTTTCTCTCAAGATTCTTGACACTCAGAAGCTGCCCAGGACAAGATGGAGCTGAAAAATAATTCTCCAGGCACAACACAGAAGATCCTAAATCTTCCAGTTCAGATAGACAAATGTTTCCACATTCTCCATTAAAAATAGGGGTCTAAACTACTTGGAAGCAACCAGCCTGACAAGAAGTACATGCCAGTGCAATGGTGGCACACAGCTTTGGTGGGTAAACAATGGCTTTCTGATTGGCTAAGAGATCTGGTCAGGGGAAAGGAACCCATAGCTGAAACTGGGAAGCAGGTCAGAATCCTATGGAGAGAAAGTTTATGGTCTCCAATGACAAGCTCCCACTAGTCTTTGGTGAAAAGAGAGCCTATAACCATCAGCATTTATACAAATTAAAAAAAAATAACAATGCTTATCCCATTTAACCTATGCTGAATTCATTCTCCATTGGAGAATCTGTTTTTCTTTTTCAGAAGTAATAAAGGGGGTGGAGATAAACCACCTCTCACATTTCAGCCAAGGCCCAGATGAAAACATAGAGGCACTGGGGAGATGAGCAAGAGTGCTGCTTCCATGGTGAGCCTGACAATCAGCACTAGGGTGAAGGAGACAGATGTTAAGGATACTCAGCACATAGCAAAGCAGAAAGAGCTTAACACTGAAGTAGACTTAAAACACAACCATCACTGCTCAGGGAATTTTGTACAAGAGGGAGCAGAAATATTTTAAGAGCCACAGGTGGGGGCATCATACCCAGAGGCATTGCCCTTCCCCTTAATAACTCACTGCAACTCTCACAGTACATAACCCACAATCCGATGGGTAAGACCAGCAATCTTATTGAGGAGGATCCTCAGCAGAATAGGGGAAGGGAGAGGGAAAATATGATACTAACACATGATGTATATTACAAAGTATATTCTTAATAAAAAAAAGAAAAAAGTTTGCCCTCACATAGTCTACAAATAAAATGTAAAGTAGAGACAGACTGGGTCTCAAACAAAATTTAATGCAGTTTGGACCAGGCTACATTTCTATTTGGAATGAAGTGAATGACTTAGCTGTTACTTAAGTCGTTTGACACTTCTGTGGTAAAAATGGAATTCAAAACCTGAACCTGTATAGTTTCCATGCACAATGATCATTATCATGTAAACAAATAATGAGACATGGACAGGAATCAGTGACTAAGAGGGACAAGAGAAGAGAGGATAGCTTTTATAAGTTGAAGTATCCAAACTGCAGCACAAAATGTTAAAAGTGATCAAAAGCATAGCAGGCGCAAGAACAATAGACATGCCTGTAGAAGGATAAAAGAGACAGCTAAAGACATGTTAGCCAAGAAAATTATTAAATAGATATTTGCTGTCAATACATAGATAAAAGAACCTTGGTTAACAATAATCAACTAAAATATATAACTGGACATTTCACTCAAATCTCTGAAAATTAGAGACAAGGAAAAATTCTCAAAGCCAGGACCCACATAAGCCAGATGGACAAGGTGGTGAATGTATCTGGAGTTCGTTTGCAGTGGCTGGAGGCCCTGGCACACCCATTCTCTATCTATCTGCCTCTTTCTCACTCTGTCTGTCACTTTCAAATAAATAAATAATAAACAAACAATGAATTAAATAATGAATTCAATGAAACAAATAATGAATTCATTTAAAAAAGAATAAAGAGGTGAAAATATTAATGTAAATATTTACCCAAAATGCTATTTTTAGTGTGGAAAGCAGTAACAGTAACAGCTCTTGAAAATTTTACAGAAGTATAAACTTTATTACCTTATAATGCAAACATGGGAGATGGATTCTTGAAAATATTCTAATATTAAAGAGAAGTAAAACTCTTAATAATATACCAGTGCTATTAATCACAAATAAAATTTTAATCAGCAAGCTCTAAAAGAATAGAAAATGAATGTTTAATTCACAAAGTAATGTGTGGAAGGGAAATGGAATAGTAATAGTATGAGTTTAGAGTAATGTCAAAAAGAGAGACTAAGAAATAAAGATACTCTAAAAAGACACAACTAATAGAAAAATGGTAGCTTTAAATCAAAGTATAAAAGTAATTACATTAATGGTACCACAAAATCCTATATCCTGAAAGACATACTTAAAGGCTGAACCTTCATTAGGTGCTCAGAGAGAACACCTCAATCACAGGGCCCTGGAGAGAGTATGGTGAAGACTAACCTGTTCCTCTCTCTCACTTCCTCTTCTTTCTCTTCTCTCTCTCTTTTTCTCTTTCATGCTACCTATATTTTTATTCCTTCTTTTCCCAAGGCACTGACCTGTAACTCCCAGAACCAGCACATGGTTAACAACCACAATGAGCTGTTGATCAGTGAGACCTACAAGGTTTCCCAAAAGAAGCCAGATTTCTGTCAGAGTACTTGATGACCCACCAAAGGTTAATGGTAAGACCCTACTGCCAAAGACACCATATGCTGTTAGGATGGAACATGGAGTGACCTACCTGGAACTGGGAAGAGAATCAGTCCCCAGACAGTTAGCTTGTCTAGTGCCAGAAGGTGCTACAGGAGTGACTGGGATAAAATGACCAACATCTGTCTTAACAACTTGTGGTCTAAGCTACTCAGCAGCAATCAACCTGACATGATGCTCACACAAGTGCAGCCATGGTGGGTACCAACTGCTCTTGATTTGGCTAACGGATCCACTTAGTGGAACAGAAACCATATCTGGAAATGGGAAACAAGTCAGAACCATATCCAAAAAATGAGCTCACTCTCCAATATCAAGCTCCCACCAATCGTGGGATACAAGAGGGCCTACACCTATTTAATTCTGCCTAAAACAATAATGGTTATCCATGTATCTTGCACTGACCTCACTCTCCATTGTAGAATTTGCTTCTCTTTTTCAGATGGACACAGAACCTGAAGACAGAATCAGCCCATTGCACTCCACCAGGGCACCAGCTGAAGCCATAGAATAATTGGGGAAATGAGCAAGAGTGCTGCTTTCTCAGTGAACCTGGTATCAGCACAAGGGTGAAGGAGATAGACACAGAAGAACATTCAACTTCTGCCAAATCAGATATCCAGAGACACAAAGACTCCCATGACCTCATCACTGAAATAGCCCTAAAATGAACCCAACATGGCTTAGGGAAATTCACAGAAGAGGGGGTGGAAAGATTGTTAGAGCCATGAGTTGTGTCATTATGCACAGAGACATTGCCTCGCCCCCATAACTGATGGCTACCCCCACAATGCAAGACCCACAATCCCTGAGGGGGGAGGGCAGGGGAAGGCTAATGATGGTACAATCATGGCTGTATAGACATGATATAGACAACTAATAAAAAAATTAATGGACTTCAGAATACAGCATTTAAGAGTAGAATATACAAGGGGGTTTCTCTTTATTATATCTGTCAGCTCAGAGATAAAGCCCGGCTACTTTTATTCCCCTACAATATATAAGCTATCAAATAAATAAATAACATCACTTTTTTAATTATGAAAAGAAATTATCAACTATCAAACATAAAAATCTGTTCTGTCCAAGGTTTGCTTCCTATTAAAATTTGAACTTATGAAATATGATATTAAGTATTTATTTTGAAATCCAGGAGCTCCATGTTGAGGAAGTTTTAGATAGTAAAGGCTATTGTAACAAGCAAAAATATTCAATGTATATTTCTTACATACCTGGATTGAAATGAACCAAGAACTATGACAGAGCCTGTGTCTGCATGAAAGTTACTGTTTCTCTTGGCATAGAGTTAACAAAGATAACACTCTATATTAAGATGTATATTTTATACAATAGGATTAATGATCTCTAGAAAATTTTAGAATGCCTCCTTGATGGCATTGAAAATCAAAACAAAAAGTTGCTTTAAAGGCATTTAAAAACTACATATTCAGGGAAGCCCAAGACCACATGTTTTTAAAATTCAAAAAAAAAAAACAAAAAAAAAAAACTGTGTTCAAGATTTGCAGTTATCTTTCATGGGTGTGTGGCCATTTTGAGTGTGTTACTGAACAAATGGAACTGTGTTCCTTTCAGTGAGAGAACCGATGTCATAGAATCACTTATGGCTGGGGACTGACAATGCTTCAAACCTATGACATTTCCTCCATTAGAGCATAACCTTATTAACAGATAGGCAGAGAAAATGGTTGAATACACATGCCACACATATGAGAAAATCAGAGCAGGATACTGACATCTCATTGTCAGAGGAAAAGACATTAGATGCACATATTCTGAAGATTATGAATATAGTGACAAATTGATCTGGACAATGTAACAAGAGCTTCCCATTCTATATATGTTTGGGCTATCTACAGTAACAAAAGGTAAAATCTAGGCTTCATCCCTTAAAGAGAGGGAAGGGATATGATGGAGATGGGAGTTCTAAAGAGGTATGGGGGCAGGGGAGGGAAATATCATGCATTTTTTGTATGTAAGTATAGAAGTTGTCATTAAAAAATAATTAAAAAAAGAATTTTTGTGGAAATAAGAGACAGAAATTGGCAAGAAAGTAGACAGAGATTTTCTCTCAAGATTCTTGACACTCAGAAGCTGCCCAGGACAAGATGGAGCTGAAAAATAATTCTCCAGGCACAACACAGAAGATCCTAAATCTTCCAGTTCAGATAGACAAATGTTTCACATTCTCCATTAAAAATAGGGGTCTAAACTACTTGGAAGCAACCAGCCTGACAAGAAGTACATGCCAGTGCAATGGTGGCACAGCTTTGGTGGGTAAACAATGGCTTTCTGATTGGCTAAGAGATCTGGTCAGGGGAAAGGAACCCAGCTGAAACTGGGAAGCAGGTCAGAATCCTATGGAGAGAAAGTTTATGGTCTCCAATGACAAGCTCCCACTAGTCTTTGGTGAAAAGAGAGCCTATAACCATCAGCATTTATATAAATTAAAAAAAATAACAATGCTTATCCCATTTAACCTATGCTGAATTCATTCTCCATTGGAGAATCTGTTTTTCTTTTTCAGAAGTAATAAAAGGGGTGGAGATAAACCACCTCTCACATTTCAGCCAAGGCCCAGATGAAAACATAGAGGCACTGGGGAGATGAGCAAGAGTGCTGCTTCCATGGTGAGCCTGACAATCAGCACTAGGGTGAAAGAGACAGATGTTAAGGATACTCAGCACATAGAAAAGCAGAAAGAGCTTAACACTGAAGTAGACTTAAAACACAACCATCACTGCTCAGGGAATTTTGTGCAAGAGGGAGAAGAAATATTTTAAGAGCCACAGGTGGGGGCATCATACCCAGAGGCATTGCCCTTCCCCTTAATTACTCACTGCAACTCTCACAGTACATAACCTACAATCCGATGGGTAAGACCAGCAATCTTATTGAGGAGGATCCTCAGCAGAATAGGGGAAGGGAGAGGGAAAATATGATACTAACACATGATGTATATTACAAAGTATATTCTTAATAAAAAAAAAAAAAGTTTGCCCTCACATAGTCTACAAATAAAATGTAAAGTAGAGACAGACTGGGTCTCAAACAAAATTTAATGCAGTTTGGACCAGGCTACATTTCTATTTGGAATGAAGTGAATGATTTAGCTGTTACTTAAGTCGTTTGACACTTCTGTGGTAAAAATGGAATTCAAAACCTTAACCTGTATAGTTTCCATGCACAATGATCATTATCATGTAAACAAATAATGAGACATGGACAGGAATCAGTGACTAAGAGAGGACAAGAGAAGAGAGGATAGCTTTTATAAGATGAAGTATCCAAACTGCAGCACAAAAATGTTAAAAGTGATCAAAAGCATAGCAGCGCAAGAACAATAGACATGCCTGTAGAAGGATAAAAGAGACAGCTAAAGACATGTTAGCCAAGAAAATTATTAAATAGATATTTGCTGTCAATACACAGATAAAAGAACCTTAGTTAACAATAATCAACTAAAATATATAACTGGACATTTCACTCAAATCTCTGAAAATTAGAGACAAGGAAAAATTCTCAAAAGCCAGGACCCACATAAGCCAGATGGACAAGGTGGTGAATGTATCTGGAGTTCGTTTGCAGTGGCTGGAGGCCCTGGCACACCCATTCTCTATCTATCTGCCTCTTTCTCACTCTGTCTGTCACTTTCAAATAAATAAATAATAAACAAACAATGAATTAAATAATGAATTCAATGAAACAAATAATGAATTCATTTAAAAAAAATAAAGAGGTGAAAATATTAATGTAAATATTTACCCAAAATGCTATTTTAGTGTGGAAAGCAGTAACAGTAACAGCTCTTGAAAATTTTACAGAAGTATAAACTTTATTACCTTATAATGCAAATATGGGAGATGGATTCTTGAAAATATTCTAATATTAAAGAGAAGTAAAACTCTTAATAATATACCAGTGCTATTAATCACAAATAAAATTTTAATCAGCAAGCTCTAAAAGAATAGAAAATGAATGCTTAATTCACAAAGTAATGTGTGGAAGGGAAATGGAATAGTAATAGTATGAGTTTAGAGTAATGTCAAAAAAGAGAGACTAAGAAATAAAGATACTCTAAAAAACACAAACTAATAGAAAAATGGTAGCTTTAAATCAAAGTATAAAAAGTAATTACATTAATGGTACCACAAAATCCTATATCCTGAAAGACATACTTAAAGGCTGAACCTTCATTAGGTGCTCAGAGAGAACACCTCAATCACAGGGCCCTGGAGAGAGTATGGTGAAGACTAACCTGTTCCTCTCTCTCACTTCCTCTTCTTTCTCTTCTCTCTCTATTTTTCTCTTTCATGCTACCTATATTTTTATTCCTTCTTTTCCCATGGCACTGACCTGTAACTGCCAGAACCAGCACATGGTTAACAACCACAATGAGCTGTTGATCAGTGAGACCTACAAGGTTTCCCAAAAGAAGCCAGATTTCTGTCAGAGTACTTGATGACCCACCAAAGGTTAATGGTAAGACCCTACTGCCAAAGACACCATATGCTGTTAGGATGGAACATGGAGTGACCTACCTGGAACTGGGAAGAGAATCAGTCCCCAGACAGTTAGCTTGCCTAGTGCCAGAAGGTGCTACAGGAGTGACTGGGAGAAAATGACCAACAGCTGTCTTAACAACTTGTGGTCTAAGCTACTCAGCAGCAATCAACCTGACATGATGCTCACACAAGTGCAGCCATGGTGGGTACCAACTGCTCTTGATTTGGCTAACGGATCCACTTAGTGGAACAGAAACCATACCTGGAAATGGGAAACAAGTCAGAACCATATCCAAAAAATGAGCTCACTCTCCAATATCAAGCTCCCACCAATCGTGAGATACAAGAGGGCCTACACCTATTTAATTCTGTCTAAAACAATAATGGTTATCCATGTATCTTGCACTGACCTCACTCTCCATTGTAGAATTTGCTTCTCTTTTTCAGATGGACACAGAACCTGAAGACAGAATCAGCCCGTTGCACTCCACCAGGGTACCAGCTGAAGCCATAGAATAATTGGGGAAGTGAGCAAGAGTGCAGCTTTCTCAGTGAACCTGGTATCAGCACAAGGGTGAAGGAGATAGACACAGAAGAACATTCAACTTCTGCCAAATCAGATATCCAGAGACACAAAGACTCCCATGACCTCATCACTGAAATAGCCCTAAAATGAACCCAACATGGCTTAGGGAAATTCACAGAAGAGGGGGTGGAAAGATTGTTAGAGCCATGAGTTGTGTCATTATGCACAGAGACATTGCCTCGCCCCCATAACTGATGGCTACCCCCACAATGCAAGACCCACAATCCCTGAGGGGGGAGGGCAGGGGAAGGCTAATGATGGTACAATCATGGCTGTATAGACATGATATAGACAACTAATAAAAAAAATTAAATTGCTGGAGAGATTGTTTAGCAGTTAATGTGCTTGCCTGCAAAGCCAAAGGACACAAGTTCGATCTCCCAGTATCCACATAAGCCAGATCCACAAGGTGGCACATGCACTTGGAGTCCATTTGCAGTGGCTGGAGGCCACGGTGTGCCTATTCTCTCTCTCTCCCCCTTTTTATTTGGAGAATAGATAATAATTTATATTAAGTTCTGGGTAATTTTTTGTAAAAATGTAGTTTCCTGATGATGGTCTTTTCTTCAATGGTAAAGCCACAGTCTTCATCAAAATGTCCCCCACACATTGATGAGAGATTCTCTAGATGCTTCATGGACCTAGCATGTTGCCTGCACTTACACTGCTTTGCCCACTCTTAGGATGCTGTGCCAGATGGTCAGCCTCATACACCAGCTTCTCCCTTCTGTCCCATAGAGCTCAGCTGAAACAACTCCAATCTGCCTGCTGGGGGCCACTGTCACTTCATATTATGCCCAACTAGCCAGGCTTTGATGGACCTGGCTAATGAATGCAATGAGAAAAAGAAGTTTAAAACTAAACAACAACAACAATAAAAAAGGTCCGGGACTAAATGGCTTCTGAGCTGAATTCTATAAAACCTTCATTTAAGAACTGACACCATTTTTTCTCAAACTGTTTTGTATAATCACAGACCTGGGAATCCTCCTTGACTCCTTTTATGGAGTTGGCATTACCCTAATACCAAAACCACATAGGGATGCAACAAGGAAAGAAAACTACAGACCTATATCCCTAATGAGCTTATATACAAAGATTCTGAACAACATCCTTGCAAACTGAACTCAACAACACATCATAAGCATTATCCACCTTGATAAAAAAGGCTTCATCTTAGGGATGCAAGGCTGGTTTAACATACGGAAATCAGTCAACATATTATACCACATAAATGAGATTAACCATAAGAACCACATGATCATCTCAATTGATCCAGAAAAAGCCTTTGACAAATATAAAACACCACTTCATGATCAAAACACTGGCAAGATAAACTAGACCATGCAATGATTATCTTTTTGTGATTGGGTGAGCTCACTGTGGATGATCTGTTCTATGTTTGACCATTTTTTTTTTCAAATTTCATTATTTCATCTTTCCTTACTGCTACGTAGAATTCCATAGTATAGATATACCATATCTTTGTTATCCATTCATCTAATGTTGCTATTATGAATTGAGCAGCTATAAACATGGTTAAGCAAATTTCTCTGATCTGAGGCTTGGAGCCTTTAGGGTAAATGCCCAATAAGGGAATAACTGGATCCACTGGTAGGTCTGTTGTCATCCTTTTCAGGAATCTCCATATAGCTTTCCATAATGGTTGAACCATTTTACATTCCCACCAGCAGTGGAAGCTTGTTGCTATTTCTCCACAGCCACACCAGCATTTGTTTTTTCTTTCTTTCTTTCTTTCTTTCTTTCTTTCTTTCTTTCTTTCTTTCTTTCTTTTTAATGTTAGCCATCCTTACTGGGCTAAGGTGGAATCTCATAGTTGTTTTAATTTGCATTTCCCTGATGATTAGGGATGTTGAACATTTTCTTAAATGTGCATTTGCTATTTGTATTTCTTCCTCTGAGAACTCCCTGTGCAGTTCTCTGCCCCATTTTGTGAGTGGGTTGTTTGATGATTTATGGTTCAGGCTTTGGAGTTCTTTGTACATTCTAGAAATTAGGCCTCTGTCAGTTGTATAGCTGGTGAAATTTCTCTCCCATTCTGTGGGTAATCTGCTGGCTTTGGTAATGGTATGCTTGTCAGTGAAAAAGCTTTTCAGCTTCATGAGTTTCCACTGGTTGAGTGATTTTTTAAGTTCCTGAGCTGTTGGGGTTTTGTTCAGGAAGTCTTTTCCCACTCCTATTTCATGGAAGGTTCCTCTTATTTTTTCTTCCAGTAGTAGCAGAGTTTCTGGTTTTATATTAAGGTCTTTGATCCATCTGGACTTGATTTTTGTGCATGGTGAGATGTGTGGAACGAGTTTTACTTTCCTACATGTTTGTCCAGTTTGTCCAGCACCATTTGTTGAAGATGCTGTCCTTTATCCATTCTGCACTGGTAGGACCTTTGTCAAATATCAAGTAGCTGTAGTTATTTGACCCAAAGTCCAGGTCTTCTATTCTGTTCCATTGGTCTATATTCCTGTTGTCGCATGGTCTTGTTTATCTGTTGCCCCTAACCTGACTCCACCAGAGATGCTGCCAAGCCTAATAAGCACTCTGAGGACTAGACAACTGGGAGGGTGGGTTGGAGGGAGGGTGATGGTGGGAGGGAGAGAGAGGGTGGGAGGGAGGACAAGGGTGGGGGATACAAATAGGGACCCAAAAGGAAATGATATTATAAAACTCTTTATTCTGAACAAGCTAAAACAATGATCCTTCAGCAGGCCCACAGAGAGAACACCCAAACCATAGGAAACTGGAGAAAACATCATGAAGACCAACCTTAATTTTCTCCTGCTTTACTCTGTCTTCTCTCTCCTTCTCTCTCTCCCTCTCTTTCTCTTCATTGCCTCTCTATACTCACTTTCTCTTTTATATTATGTATCTTTTCTCCCCTCACCTTCCTAGGCACTGACTGATAACTCCCAGTACCAGCATGGGGTTAACTTTCACAATGAGCTGTAGATCCAAGACACCTACAAGGTTTCCCAAAAAAGAAAGACTTCTGTCAGAGTTCTTGATGACCCACCAAAGGTTAATGGTAAGACCCTACTGTCAAAGACAGCATACACGTGTGAGACCAAACTTGGAGAGACCTGGCCAGAATCTGGAAGAGGGTCAGTCCCCAGACAGTTAGCTAGTCTAGTACCAGAGGGTGCTACATGAGCAACTGGGGGAAAATGGCTGACATAGGTCCAAGCAACTTCCAGTCTAAGATACCCAGCAAGAAAAAACCTGACATAATGCTCATACAAGTGCAGTAGTGGCACACAGCCATGGTGGGCAACCAAAGGCTCTGGATTTGGCTAATTGATCCACTCAGTGGAATGGAACTCATTGCTGGAACTGGGAAATTAGTCAAAACCAGGTACAAAATATGAGCTCAGTCTCCAAGATCAAGATACCACCCAATGTGGGCTAGAAGAGAGCCAATGCATATAAAACTCCCTCTAAAACATCTATGGTCATCCCTTCTATCTAGTACTAACTTTTCTCTCCATTGGAGAATTTGCTTATATTTTTTCAGGTGGATAACAAAACTGAAGGGAGGATCGACCAATCACACCTCACCAGGGCTCCAGCTGAAACCATAGAGTAATGCGGGTGAAGGGCAAGAGTTTAGCATTCTTGAGGATCATGACACCAGAAAAAGGCTGAAGGTGATAAACACAGAGAACATCTAACTCCTACCAAGCCAGATATCCAGAGACACAGAGACTCCCAAAACCTCATCACTGAAGTAGAACTAAAATGTGGCTCAGGGAAATCTGTGGAAGAGGGGGCAGAAAGAATGTTAGAGCCACAAGATGGGGCATTATGCACAGAGACTTGGCCTATCCCCCATAGCTCTTGGCTTCCCCCACAATGTGTGAACCACATTCCCCATTGATGAGGGTCCCTATGGAAGAGGGAGGACAGGGAGGAGGATAATGGAATCATCACTATGAATGTAAAATTAGAGTAATATAAATAAAAATAAATTAAAAAACACTTGCAAGAATAGGCATGGAAGGTTTATACTTCAACACAATAAAGGCTGTATATAAAGCTATTAAAGTCCAATGCTTAATGGGGGAAAACTCAAGGCATTCCCACTGAGATCAGGAACAAGACAGGAGTTCCCACTCTCACCATTGCTCTTCAACATAGTACTAGAAGTACTAGTTCAAGCAATAAGACAGAAGAAATAAATAAAAAGGATTCGAATTGGAAAGGAATAAGTCAAGTTATCTTTATTTGCAGATGACATGATCCTATATATGTCTCCATCTCAAAACTTCTAAAGGTGATAAACTCCCTCAGCAGAGTGGCAAGACACAAAATCAATGCACAAAAATCAGTAGCTTTTCTGTATGCAAAGGACAAATACACAGAGAAAGAAATCAGTGAGGCTGTCCTATTTCCTATAGCAACAAAAATTTAAATACCTTGGAATAACATTAACCAAGGATATGAAAGACCTATATAATGAAAACATACAAACACTCAAGAAAGAAACAGAGGAGGTCTTGAGAAGATTGGAAGACCTCCCATGCTCCTGGATTAATATTGTGAAAATGGAAATTCTACCAAAAGTAATATACACCTTTAATACTATACCAATAAAAATAGCAGCATCATTCTTCACAGAGATTGAAAAAATTATCTCAAACAACCCATTCCAAAAGTGGGACAGAGAACTAAATAGGGAGTTCTCACAGGAAGAATTACAAATAGCTAACACACGCTAAAGAAAATATTCAACATCCCTAACCATTAGGGAAATGCAAACAACTATGAGATTCCACCTTACCCCATTAAGGATAGCAAACATTAAAAAATCAAATGAAAACAAATTTTGGTGAAGCTGTGGGGAAATAGGAACACCCATTCAATGTTGCTAGTAATGTAAGCTGGTACAACCCCTGTAGAAATCAATAGAGAGACTCCTGAAAATGATGAATATCGAGTTATCAACTCTAGGCCAAGAATCAAAGTAACCACAAGATATATACGATAAATGCTCTGAAAACATAAGCCAACAAAATTCACATTTTTATAAATAGTTTATACCAGATATTTTATTGTAGCAATGGCCAAGTAACCAATATAACATAAGTGAAAGACATGACATAAATAACTAACTTGACTATATATATATATATATATATATATATATATATATATATAGCTATAGAGATGATTTAGTGATTAAGTAATTTGCTTGCCAAGACTAAGGACCCAGGTTCTATTTTCCAGTACCCCCATAAGCCAGATGCACAAGATGGTACATGCATCTGGAGTTCATTTGCAGTGGCTGGAGGCCCTGGCATGCCCATTCTCATCCTCTCTCTCTTTGTCTCTCTATTCTCTCTCTCCTACCCTTTCTCTCTCTCAAATAAACACAATAATAAAAACAACCCTATGATACCCATAAAGCTTGGAAGTACCAAGCAATCTGTGTGTTTCAGAAGCTATCATGAACTGAACCTTCTGAACCATGAGCCAAAATATATCTTTTCTCCTTACAAGTTGACTGTCTAAGGTACTTGGCCACAGGATAGAAATCTAATAAAACTATTATAAATAGAAACAGAGAAAGAAAAAAAGTACAGCAAATTTATGTAACTATCTTACGAATAGTGGAAAAGGAGTTTGATAAAATTCAATAAATATTCATCATGAATATGCTAAATCAAGTCTTAAACATTACAAATTAAAAACACATTCAAATACCATCATCAAAAAGAATGAATAAAATTAAAAAACTGTTGAACAGCAGTAAGGAAAAATTACACAAAGCAATTTGAAGAAAAATGGCCAGACTTGGAACAGATCATTTTTAGTGAACTCACCCAATCACAAAATGATAAGCATTGCATGGTCTTACTCATCTGTGGCTCCTAATTTGGATTTTCATGAGATGGTGACACACCTAATAAACACCTCAAGGACTGGAAAATAGGGATGGTGGGGTGGCATGGCAGGGAAAGGATGGGGGGGATGACAAAAAACTATATCCAAATGGAAATGGTATCATAAAATCCTATATCCTGAAAGACATACTAAAAGGTCGAACCTGCATCAGGTGCTTGGAGAAAACACCTGAATTACAGGGGCCTGGAGAGGGTATGATGAAGATTAACCTCAATCTTCTCCTGTTTTTCTCTCTATCACTCCTTCTTCTCTTTTTCTTTTTCATATTACCTATACTTTTTCTTCCTTCTTTTCCCTTGGCACTGACCTGTAACTCCCAATACCAGCATGTGGTTAACATCCACAAGAGCTGTTGATCAGTGAGACCTACAAAGATTCCCCAAAAGAAGACAGATTTCTGTCAGATTACTTGATGACCCACCAAAGGTTATTGGTAAGACCCTACTGCTGAAGATACCATATGCTATTCATATGGATCATGGAGAGACCTAGCTGGAATCTGCAAGAAAATCAGTCCCCAGACCGTTATTTTTTCTAGTGCCAGAAGGTGCTACATAAGTGGCTGAGAGAAAACAACCAATATCTGTCTAAGCAACTCCTGGTCTAAGCTACTCAGCAGCAAAAAACCTGAATAGATGCTCACACAAATGCAACAGTGGCACACAGCCATGGTGGGTTACCAACTGCTCTAGATTTGGCTAAGAGATCCATTAGTGGAATGAACCCATATCTGGAAATGGGAAACAAGTCAAAACCATATCCAAAAACCGGCCCACTCTCCAATATCAAGCTCCCACCAATAGTAGGATACAAGAGGGCCTACACTTATGAAATTCTCTCTAAAACAATAATGGTTGTCCATGTATCTTGCATTGACCTCACTCTCTGTTGGAGAATCTGCTTCTCTCTTTCAGATGCACACAGATCCTGAGGAGAGAGTCAGCCCATCACACCTCAACAGGGCACCAGCTGAAGCCATAGAGTCATAGGGGAAATGAACAAGAGTGCTGCTTTATTGGTGAACCTGGTACCAGCACAAGGGCGAAGGAGATAGACCCAAAGAACACTCAACACCTACCAGATCAGATATCCAGAGACTCACAAAACCTCATCACTGAAATAGACTTAAAATGAACCTAACATGGCTCAGGGAAATTCGCCGAAGAGGGGGCGGAAAGATTGTTAGAGCCATGAGTTGGGTCATTATACACAGAGTCATTGGCTCTCCTACATAACTGATGGCTACCCACATAAGGCAAGACCCACAGTTTTTACTCCCCAGCTTCTGACAAAGTTGGTGATTTCACAGGTGTACTCAATTTGGGAAAATTCTTTGATTAGTAGACTTTTAATTTTATATGTATATGTATATGTATATATATATATATGAGAACATATATGTATATATGTATAGATGTATGTTTCTATATATACACACATATATGGTATATTTATATACTTGTGTGATATTTGTATCTGCAGTATTTCTTGTGTAATATAACTATAAGAAATTACTATAAGAACAATGTCATGCGATACAGTATCAAAACTGAATATATTTCTGCTATGTAACTAAGGATTTGTATTTTATTGGTATAGGATTTACAGTTAGTTAGTGCTGTGTATCTCTCTGGACTATACAAAATAATTCATTCTCTTCCTTTCCTCACTTCTCTCTTTTCTAACCACATTCCCTGATTATTGGTTCATTTCCTCAGTCATCAAATCCAAAACTCTGTGTCTGGTTTTTCTGATATCATATCTCTGGCTCAACAGGAAAGGTTCTCTACTTTATAGTATTCACATTACATTATAGCTACCTGAATATTTCTTAAATATTTGCCTATCTCAAGGTCTGCAAAATCCTTTCTTTTTCCTCAAGTTTTAAGCTTCAAGGAGTAAGATGTGAACATCTTTGACTTATTTTTATTTACCTATTCTGTATGTGTCTGTAAATTATGTGTATTTAAACAATTAATAAGATCCCACTTAGTTTTAAGTTCTGAACTGCTTCCAACCATCATCAGAGTGTAAGTTACCCCCAGATCCTTGATGGGATCCTTGATGGCACTGCACAAACTATTTACCTTGGGTTATTCAAATCCCACATACAGAGGCTAGATTAGATGATATTTAATTAACCGCACATTCATAGATCTTATAACCGATTACTTCTTCTTCTTCTTCTTCTACTACTAGTATAATAAAACATGAAGATATTCATCATTATTTAAAGAATTCAAAGAGTTTCAAAATATATTTATTTACTTATTTTCAAGCATAGAGAGATACAAAGAAGAAAGATAGCGAGAATGGGCATGCCAGGGACTCCAGCTGCTGCAAACTCCAGATGCATGTGCTACTTTGTGAATCTAGCCTTATGTGGGTACTGCAGAATCAAACAGGTCATTAGGCTTTGCAGACAAGTGCTTTAACCACTGAGCACCAAAGATATAGTTTTATAATGGTGTATGAATTATTTACTTTGGGAACAAATTAGGCAAACACATTCAAATTCAACGATATCAGCCATTTCAACCTATCACATTTCCTGGTATCCACTTCTTAATTAAAGAGATAAAGAGTCCCTTTAGGAGCCTCTGTGTCTCTGGATATCTGGCTTATGATTGGAGTTGGATGTTCTCTGTGTTTATCTCCTTCAGCCTTTTTCTGGTGTTGTGATCGCCTTGAGCACTGTATTCTTGCCCTTCCCCTGCGTTGTTCTATGGTTTCAGCTGGTGAGGTGTGGTTAGCTGATCCTCCCTTCAGGTTCGTTGTCCACCTGAAAAGAGATAACCATGAGGGCCCCTTTGAAAGTGTGAGGAAGGGGAGGAGGACAATGGAACCAATTCTATGAATGTAAAATCAGAATAATATAAATAAGAAATATATATTGAAAAACACACACACACACACACACAAAAAAAAAAGAGTCTCTTTAATGGTTACTGAAATATCCTCATTTTGTAAAACATGAGCAAGATATTTATAAAGTCCAATAGAAAGAATTTTAAACCTCATGAGTTAACTTCACATCATCCACATGTTTGAGGTAGATCTACATCTATTGCAATTCAGGGAAGTCTGTAATTTTTAAATGTGAATGCTTTCTTGTGCTATATACATATAATCATGACCATTATATGACTGCAGTTTAGAACCTAGTGTTTGTAGCTTTGCTATAAACTCCATACAGTTGCATTTATCTCTCAGTCATCAGTCTATACTAAACAAATGCACCCTTTAATTTCAGTGACAAACAACTTACAAAGAGCATAGCAGGTCATTTTCCAAACCTGAAGTGCTAGAATAATATCATCCTAATGTTTTCTTTTATCTCTGTAAGTGAGAAATTTGATCTCCTAGGGATCACTCAAGGCTTCTAATTCTGGTGCTTTTAAAGCTAGGACAGTGTGCACTTTCTTCCTGAGAAGTTCCATTAAAATGCAAAATGACTTCTATTTCTCACCACTCCACATGACTCCAGAGTTACAAAAATGTACTATACATCCTGACATATCCTGCTGTGATTCTTCTCACCAACCCTTCTTCCTCAAGCCATTAATCTTATACTCTGGAGCTCTAAGTGTGAGGAGAGTTTCCAATGAGCAGGGGTACCACAAAAGCCATGGAAGAAAACCCTAGCCATGTTGCCTCTCTAACTTTCAAATTTAAACAATCCTTAAAAGAATTCCACTTTCACGGTGGAAATAAAACAGGACACTGCTTACATACATTTCTGTCTGAAGAAGGGTAGAACAATTAGGAAGGAGTTACTCATCTGGGACAGTGTAATTTGAGGATACATTTTAAGAGATGTAATCTCTTGTTATTTCTAGATAAAGGTCTCAATTGGTCAATAAGGAATTCCAGAACAATTTGTGTTACCTCAAAATCACTCCTATTTGCCTCTCTTTCTTCCTGTAAGAGGTTATATACAAAGTTCCTTATTTGAAGCAAATTTGGAGGCATCAAATGATCTTAATTGTCTTCCAGTACTTCTATATTAGAAATAAATCAAGCTGCAGAAAGCTCAAAATGGTGAAGTTTGTAGGGATGTTGATATAAGCTTTGGGTAGTGAAAACAAAAGTATCCAAGCTACTTTGGGCTGACTTTGAGAGTTTAAATAGAGTTCTCCTTCAAGTAATCTTTCTCCCACATTACCCTCTGTTTGACACTCTTGAGAACAGTATAATTAACTTGTGTCTCCTCTATGTGTGACTTTCGTATCAGTGTAGTTATAAGACACTGAAATGAGGTTTGTGTCTAAATAACCAGAAAGTCCCAAGTTGCTATATTAGGCAAGTAGCTCTGCCAAGAACACAAAGAAATGGAACACACAAGTCAGCAAAACACCTGTTTCATTCAAGGGTGAGAAAAAGAAAGTTAAGTAATTTGGACTGGATCACAAAGTCTGACAGGTAAGAGGCATTAATTCCAGGTGCCTGTAACTCCACTCCACTGTACTGTCCTTCAGGTTTATCTGTCCCTTGCTTTAATCATTATAAACAATAAAAACCGGCTGTTTGTTACTTCTCATTTCATTTATCAAATTGGTATAACCTTCTCTTTGTATCAGCAAATGAAGTTATAATGGATTTCCTTGTATGGCTATCACATAACTAAATATCCATAACTATCTGGGTTTTAATGAACATTTACTACTCAAAATGTTTATTGATGGCACATTCTGTATAAATGTTCTATTCTAAGGAATATTCTTATAAATGAATTATTACATTTTATTATTCAGTGATTTTAGATAAATTCTTAAAACCATTCTTGATTTTATTTTATTTTATTTATTTTAGAGAGAGATTGAGAAAGAGTTAGACAGAGGAAGAACAGGCATGGCAGGGACTTGAGCCACTGAAAACGAACTCCAGACACATGAGCAACCTTGTGCATATGGCTTACGTGGGTCCTGAAGAATCAAACCGGGGTCATTAAGCTTTGCAGGCATGTGCCTTAACTGCTAAGCCAACTCTCCATATCTCTTCGTATAAATTCTTAAAAAAGATTTGCTGGACCAAAGAAAGAGATAAGTAAAAGATTGCTGTCTGTTTCTTACCCATGAAGTCTCAAGAATAGTAATTATGCTTCCAAAGCCATCATTAAATACTACAAGTAAATTTATGCTGAAATTTCTGGGCCTTCCATAATATTTATCACAGTTAATCATTATTCACCTTTATACCTATCCTTTCCTATGAGACAGGTGGTTATAAATGCATTCTTCTATAAATTCTTTTTGTACCCTCCCAACATTATTCAATAATATTATGATGATGACAAATTTAAATATATGTAAGATACAGCTTGGGTGATATCTCAGTGTTTGCTTTGTAAAAATAGGACCAACGTTCAGTCCCCTTACCAATGGAAAATGTTACACATGGTTGCTTGTATGCAATTCCAGAGCTGGGAAGGCAGAATCAGGTGGATCCTTGGGGTTCATTGGCCAGTTAGCCTAGCTAATTGGTGAGTTCCAGGCCAGTGAAAGACCCTATCTCAGAAAGAGATGGATGACATTCCTAAGGATAACATCTGTACTTGTCATATTGCCTTTATATGCATACAAGCATGCATATGCACCCAAATGTATAAGGAGAATAAATGAAAAAAAATGGTAAAATGGTAAATAAATTGTGATGTTGAAGTCTAGATTTTCCCAGTGAGATATAATTGTATTTATTCCTATCCAGAGAAATGTTTCTTTTACCTAGAATTCCAAGTTTCATAACTTGCCTTTGAAACACTTCATGCTTATAAAGTATAGTTATTCTCAAGTGACTATGAATTCAGATAGTTTAAACACCAGTTTTTTTTTTTTTTGAAAATCAGTAGTTTAGAGCAACTTGGAGATCAATATTGTGTTTGTCCTAAATTTCAATCATAATGGGTATGTTAGGATTATAATTGCATTTGTTTGGCATTTGCCTCCTTTTCTCATCCTATCTAGTAAATCTAGACCTTCTAGTAAGATTCCACATAAGTGAACCTTTGAGAAGACTCACTTGGTGTCATGTTCTGTTTCTAGGTTCTCTGGAGAACACTAAAGTATATATTGTATTCCATACTATCACACATAGTATTATTTCAATGGCTGATATCTACATCTGTTATATTTCAAGGATGTCAGAATTCTGCAATAAAAATAAACAACAAGACTAAAAATCATATGTGGAGATATGTAGGAACTACTATGTCAGTAGATGTTTAAGTTATGGGCAGAGGGGACATTAATTGAAAAGAAAACAAGGGGCTATTCAACATGAGGTAGATAGAACAATTGTGCATATGATATTTAAATTTCAATCAAAGAACAAGGAATCTGGATGTGTAATGAATAGAGCTTGGGAGAAATCACACACAAGTAGAAATTGGCTCATGTTCAAAGAAGCACATGAGCTTTGAAATCAAATAGCATTGTGCACCTGGCCAACTTGGCTACTTCCACTACATTTTGCATTAATTTTAACATTTTGATAAATATAGGTTCTATCTCATAAGAGGAATGAAAGTAGACACACATAGCATCAAGGATGGAAAGTTTCAAGAGATTTGAATGTACATGATATCCAGGATTTCTCAGGGAGCATGTTGTTATAGTGACACTGGTAGTGATGGACATATCACCATATTACAGTGTTACCCTTTGTAGTCTGATTTTTTCTTCATGTAAACAGGAATGTTCTTTGCTTTGTTATGGTGAAAGATTCCCTATGATAGTAAAGCATTCATATTAACTGTTTAACACAATAAGGTAGATCACTCATATTTAAAATTCCTAACTATTCACTTTTGTTCAATAACAAAGGTGGGTTGCAACCATAACTGCTCTAGCTTTTGTAATACAGTAAATTATAAATATCTACCTCAGCCTTTCTACCTAGGAGGCTTCCCCACACATCTCAAGGCCTCTTCCCTTCAGAGTATCCAGTTAAAATTTCCATGGAGACACTTAAAAAGGTTGACTATAAAGTTACCAACAGACCCAGTTATTCCCTTACTGGTCATTTACCCTAAAAGCTCCATGCCTCACTTGAGAGGTACTTGCTCAACCATGTTTATAGCTACTCAATTTATATTAGCTAAGAACTGGAACCAAACCAGGTACCCATCATTAAATGAATGGATAACTAAGATGTGGTGTATCTACATGATGGAATTCTACTCAGCAGTTAGAAAAAAATGACACAATGAAATTTGTAGAAAATGGTCAAACTTGGAGCAGATCATAATCAGGGAACTCACACAATCATGGAAAGACAATTGTCATATGGTCTCCCTCATTTGCAGTTCCTAACCTGGATTATCACCTGTACATGGCTTTAATGTTACTAAATACTTTCTAATTCCTCAATAATCTGATTTTTTAAAATTTTTCCAACAAATTGTAAAACATGACATTCTAGCATACTATCATTCTCATTGTGGGAACATAATTTAAACCTTTGATGTCAATATTAGTGTCCATCACATTTATCAATCTTATTGAGAAAGTATAAAATGTCCTATTCTTGGTTTCCAATACCAGTCACTAAATTTATAGACTTGCCTGTATCATTTTTTCTTTTGTTTCCCATTTAATAGGAAAGAAGAATATTTTTCTTGTATGACAGAAATCAACATTTGCTCTTGACTTTTATTCTCTCATTATACCTTGGGGTCATAAATTATTTTATACTTCCATTGAGTTTAAAGATTTTCTAAATTTTGATTTCTCCCTGCCTTCAGCAGTCTTCCATGAGATTTACCCAATCAACACCCCATGGTCTTCATCCTCTCTATCCTCGTTACAGTGATCCATAGTTTCCCTCCATATTCTCTTTCAACTTTCTCCTCTTGGAGTCATTCTTCTGCACACAATAAGTTGAATTCGTTATTTCCAACTCCACTGATATTCTCCATAGCAGTGTTACTAAGAATCAATTTCTTCTCCATACAATAAACACTTCCAGGGATATATTAAACATGTTTGTTTTATAAAATACATACTAAGTCTTGATAGACTTTCTTGTGCTTATAATATGGCATTCCTTTGGCATTCATGTCAGTCCACTTTTCTGGTTTTTCTTCTAACATCCCTAGTCATATTTTTCTCTTTAAAAATTTTTAGTATTTTATTTATTTGCAAGCAGAGAAGAGAGAATGGATATGCCAGGGCCTCTTGACACTGCAAATAAATTCCAGATACATGGGCCACATAGTTCATCTGGCTTTTCATGGGTACTTGAAATTGAACCCAGGCTGTCAGGTTTGCAGACAAGTGCCTTCAACCTCTGAGCCATCTCTCCAGCCCTGTTATTTTTTTTTTCTTTTAAGCACTCCCATCAACACATTTCTTCATAGGTACACACACACACACACACACACACACACACAGAAAGGAAGAGAGGAGTAGACAAGATATATTTTACTTAAGAGCATTTCATAGTCTAGATAGTTGGGCTCCTCTGAACACTCTCTTTGTCACATGGTCTTGCTATGGTTTCCCTGTACATTGTCAAACCATGCCCATCCTAATATACTCAACTCACTCTGATTTTACTCATCACTGGGACCTAAAACAATGCTGATTTCTCTATAGTGATTACTCTTGCTTTTATATATCATCTATTTTTCTTCCTATCTCAACTGTTATATAAAATATTGTTAATCCCACTTAATGCCCTGCCAATGTTCTTCTAAATCTATTTGATTTATTTTCCTCATCCTTTAAAACTATATATCTGACATATAGTTATATATGTTTATATGTTATATGTTTTCTTTTCTATTTTCATTATATGATAAACTCCTAGAATTAAAATAATGTAAGTACCAATCCACTGCTAAGATCAAGGCCCATTCAGGTGTATACTGAACATTTATCAAACAGAATGAATAAATACATCATATCATTAATATGCATTTTGGTGAATTTAATACTACATCATGGAAATATTTGGGAATAAATTATTGAACAGACCCTTTGTAAGCACTAGAATGGTTTATGGAGTCACAAAGAACAGGTTGTATCCCTATTAATAAGATTTCTTCTGGTAGAAGCAAATGCCCTAAATAAAAATTTTTATTTGGTAATGGATTTGCTTCCAAAATATCTAATGACTTACATCTTCTAAACTCTTACTTTATCGTGGGTAAATGGTAAAGGAGGTCAGGTATATACCAAGAAATCACAATATTTCTGATATGTCGCTGGTGCATTTAGCTCTGTTTCACTCAACACTTTCAAAAATGCCTCTGATAAATATATAGAAGAAAAAATGTAGCAGAAACTATGTAAAGGAGTAATTACAGAATATTCCAACAGTCTGAGTGATAATTTATGTCAGGGATATCCTTGTCAGAGAAGGTATTTCTGTTCTGAATGGGAGGTTGGCTATATCACTTTCAAAGTCTTTTTCTAAATTTAAATCATCATGATTCTGTGAAGTATTATCATCTCAGGGTGTGCTGGGGAAGCCTGTTTAATCTGTGAATGTTCTACATTGAACAAATTATAAAGTATATTATTGGCACAGAAAGAGATATAAATGCACCAACTTACATCCTTGCTGGGTATTAAAAAGAATATACAATGAAAGGGACAAATATAAATGTCTGAATGCATCATGTGGCAATATATGTTCAAGAAATGTTAAAGAGATAGTATTACTTATGCATCTCAAATAATACTGGTTTAATTATTCAACTTTTTTTCATTAGAATATATCCAACTATATGAAAACTCCAGATATGAAATATTATTTTTATTATATTTTCACAATTTTTAGAACTTTACAAGGTTTTTGTTTTTGTGATTGTTTTTTCTACCTTCAACAATGATTCCTCTATATACCATCACCTTAAGTGCTGACAAGCTAAGTGGAGCTTTTATATGGTCAAATTCATAACCTTTGTGTTTTCAAAATCCTTTTAAATGATAATGAACCTGCATTGCTATAGAGTTTAATGTTATTTTCTGTCTGCACTACAGACACAGGGTTCTCTCCCTGTCAGTTATGATTTGGAAAGGACATCAGAGGCCAAGGAACATTGTTGGCTTGGATAAGTTCCATAGATGAAGAGGCTTAATTGAGAGGGCTGGCTAAATTTTGGTAGGCAGCATATGAGTGAAATGCTGTTTCAAATGCTGTTTGAGTAATTTTATCCAAATAAGAAGCTTTCAGGTTTGACTTGTGTGACCTTTTAAGTAGTAAATTGTCACACATTCAACTGAGCTAATGTTTCACAAATCAACTCACTTGAGACTTCTGATCAGTTGAAAGACAGAAATATGAAAGTAAATAAGAAGCAGTTGCCACATCTCTTCTGTTCTTTCTTTAGAAAAATTCCTGCATTTGACATTTTCCACTGACATGACCCATGTTTAGGCTCTTATTCCCTTATGTCTGTTCTACTGTGATGACTTTATTATATATCTTCATCCTCATTTGTCCTCTTTCTAATCCATTCTGTATGAATTATAAATCAAATTCTCTCAAATATAGTTTTGATCAAAAATCTTTAACTCTGTGAAAATTTTAAAGAACCTTCCTAGTTTAAAATAAAGCCCTATGTTACTGAGAGTTTGTGTCACTGTAACAAAAAATAATCCTACATCAAACAAGTCATGTAAATAAGGAGTAATTTTCGTGTGTGTTTTCAGGAGGTTTCTGTTTATCACGGTCAGGACAGTGTGGTGTAACGGAACAGCTCAGGATGGGTCAAGGAACACAGTGAAAGATGCCTGTGCTAGTGGACTTTCTCCCCTTTCCTTTTCATTATGCCCATGCCCCAAACCTGTGGAATAGCATTGCCCACAAAGTGGGTCTTTCCTCCTTAGTTAATACCTGTGGAAATTCCCTCACATACACAACCAGAAGAATAATTTACTAATTTCATAAGCATGTGTCAATCCAATCAACTTTATAATCGTGATTGCACCCACCACGCACTTCAATAACCTAACCCTATGTGTGCTTTCCAAAATTCTACTGCTGTTAAGGCAAATATTAATTAAAATAGTCTTAAGATTCTTCTTCTGTATATTGAATTTTATAATGCTTCTTCCCCAGAACATTACCATCTATTTATACTCATTCATATTAGTCTCCTTCAAATGGACACTTAAAACATTATTACCTATAATTTGGTATCTTAAAGCCATTATAATCTTAACAAATTCTCCTCATCCAATTAATCTATGATTTTGGGACATATCTTTTATTAATGTATTTGAAATTGATTTTATTATTTATCATAGCCTTTAATATTCAGCTGCTGAAGGGATAATGATGTCTTAATATTTTCTTTATTGTTTAATATTTTTATTTATTTATTTGCAAGCAGAGAGAGACTGAAAGAGACAGAGAGACAGAATGGGTGTGACAGGTCCTCTAGATACTGCAAATAAACTCCAGATGCATGTGTCACTTTGTGCATCTTGCTTCATGTGGGAACTGGGCTAATGCCTTAACTGCTCAGCCACCCCCCAGCCCCTGTCTTAATATTTTCAAATATATCCAGCATAATGTCTATGATGTTTCCTTTGCCTCATGTTGTATAAACTAAACATAACTGCAGATGAAATTTCTGGACCTCTACTTGCAGGTATTAATAAGAATTTAGTCTAGGATAAAATAAAAACCCAAATCACTAGTTCACTATTAGGTTACTTAGAAAGCTATCTTCCTAATGCTTATATAATAATGGTGCTCTCCTGTAGCATTAATCAAAGCTCAGATCCCACTAGGAATGCTCACTATTTTCTGCAGGCTCTGAGGTTATTATTTTTTCCTACCTCTGTCTTCATCTACAGTTTACTTTAGGCCTCTTTTAATAGTAACTAGGTCCACTTCAATAAGTATATAGATGTATTTTCAGTTCCTCAATATACTGACTAGTCCTGCTGTCTTTTCCAAGCTCTTATTCTAACAATGTGCTTTATATAATAAATGTTACACACCACTATCCATAGGAAGCATTGATATTTCCCACAAACCTTGACAATCTCCTTGAATTATAAAAAACACACTCATGCATATATATGTAACCTGGCTTCTATCATTACTGTTCTGTTATTTGAAGCTGGAAACACAAAATTAAGCAAAAGGTGTGACAAAACTTCCAAAATAACATGTTATAAATATTCTCTTTAAAGTTTAATTTTTGTTTTTTTTTCACATTATTTCTTCTTGAGATTATTTCCCTTTCCTCTTAACCATGCTCTTCTCATTTATCTTTTTTTTTCAGCACAGACACAAAATCTTTAGTAAAAAGGAGTATTCTATGAAGTAATAATAATGTTTTATAGTTGTGAAGTACAAAGTCAAGTGTATTTAAGATCTATAAGCTTTGTAGGCTACAATTTCAAGTGACTTATTCATTTCTTATAATAAACAATGAACTTTTCAAGTGAACTTAAGTCAGTCAGTTCATGGAAGACATGCTCTAGAGGAGATTGTAGAAGAAAACCATGGCTAAACTAGATAAAAGGCTTATCCTACAAATGCATACTAGTATTGCTTGATAATTTTTTAAAATGTCTTAGTGTCATCTGTTCCACCTCCATCAAGGATTTGTGATGATTGTGCATGAACTTGTTAATCATATGTGTGTTGGTGTATATGCCCATCTCTCTGTATACTTGGGTATAAACTTTGAGTTGAGAAATAATTACAACTATTTAATATCCATTTCCATCCAAAATGCTATTGTTACATAGTTATTTTTATATTTATATTTATTTGTTTATTTATTGGTTTTTTGAGGTAGGGTCTCACTCTGGTCCAGGCTGACCTGGAATTAACTATGTAGTCTCAGGGTGGCTTCACACTCACGGTGATCCTTCTACCTTTGCCTCCTGAGTGCTGGGATTAAGGTGTGCACCACCACACCTGGCTATTTTTCTTCTTATTAAATTATTTTGATTTAATTCTTTGCAAGGACTGGAGAGAGAGAGAGAAAACATCAAGGCCTCTAGTCACTACAAATAAACTCCAGACACATGCACCACCTTGTGCATCTGGCTTTACATGGGTCCTGGGAAATTAAACCTGGAGCATTAGATTCTTCAGGCAAAGGCTTTAACTGCTGAGCCATCTTTCCATTCCTGTTGTATACTTTTATAATTAAAGGTTTATGTGTTGAGGCTGGAGAAATGGCTTAGTGGTTAAGGTGCTTGCCTATGAAGCTTAAGGATTCAGGTTTGATTCTAGAGGTCCCATGTAAGCCAGATGCATAAAGTGGCATGTGCATCTGGAGTTTACTTGCAGTGACTAGAGGCCCTGGCATACCTATCCTCTCTCTCTTTCTTTCTCTCTCCTTCTCTCTCTGTCTCAAATAAAAATAAATAGAAATAAATAATGTTCAATTAAAAAAAAAAGTTTATCTGATACTTGAAATCTCTAATTCTAATATGGCTGCTAATGTTGCCAAAAGCCTTCCATTTGAATTTAAAATTAAGGAAACTATTAAAATCAAAACAGCAATGTAGTTTTGTCAAACTCATCAAAACAATAAGAATGACTGGACTGAATGGATTTTTCAATTTTAATAGACAAGAATATTTTTTTCAAAGTTTGCTTGTACTGCTACAGAGGAGCATATTCAGAACTTGGCAGCTGCTATCATTTCCTAGTATTGTTTTGTTGTTGTTGTTTGTTTTGTTTTTGGAGAGAGTCAGAGAGAGAAAGAGAATGGCATACCAGTGGCCTCTCAGCCACTGTGAACAAACTCCAGATGCTTGTGCCTGCTTGTGGGCAAGTGCGACATTGAGCCCTTGTGTCACTGAGACTGGCTAAGCGTGGGACCTGGAGAATCAAATGGGAGTTCTTAGGCTTAGCAGGCAGGCGCCTTAACCGCTAAGCCATCTCTCCAGCCCAGTAGTGGAGTTTTGATCTCTTCTTCAGTCTTTGAAAACATTAGCAAAGAAAAGCACTTCAACTGGATGAGTATTCACTGAGCTGTTCCTAGTTGTCCATATTTTGATACAAATACAGGAGAAACATTACACACACACACACACACACACACACATAGATATATATACATACATAAAACCGATATGGAACTTTGTGAAGATGCAATTACATTAAAAGAAAGTGGGTGACCAAATGTGTGCGTTGTTTAAAAGAAAAAAAAATAACTATTTCTGGGGAGAGAGTAAAAGATGCACAGAAAATAAAAAGGTGAGACTGTTAAAGAGAAACTAGAACAATGGAGCCTGGCCACATGCGGGTGCCACATATTACTAAAATCAGATGTTTAATTGCCCTGAGTTCAAGGGCATCCAGGGTAACAGAGTGAGGTTTTTTCTTAAATGTATTTAAAGAAAAAGAAGCATCCAAGGGAGGGGGCACAGAGTTTGAGTGTTCCCAGAAATGGTTTCCCTTGGGTAAACAGCCACACAGAGGCAAAGATCTGAAAAGAAGTCATACTGATTTACTGAAATTACTAGAAATAACATGTTAAGTTTTAATAATGTTTTAAATGACTAATGAATTCAATTTCAGTGTGATTTCAAAATAGGTGTCCATGTATGTAGACCTTACATTTTCAAACTATTCATTTTACAGTATGTATATGCAGGTATGTTTAGATAATATAGGCTTTAGGAGGACCTTATAGGCATTGGCTAAGGGATAACTATTAGTATTATTTATTATTATTTTGCCCATAGTAATAGTGTTTCTGAATAAGCAGATGAAACAATAGGAAGAGAGTAAAGATCACCTGGCATCTGAAAATAGTGACCATGTAGTCATTGTTATATTATTGCACAGGATTTTAATGTTATGTGAAATAGGTACATCATACACAAGGTTCTAGGTAAAAAGTGACTTTTATCTGTAACGTTAAGAGAACTATATTGTGCACTCCAGTTTTTTTATTCTCCATTCATTTGTTCAAAGATAAGCAGAAAGCTATTACACTCTCATGGAGCTGTGTGCTGAGGCTATTTCTGGTCACCACTTGTGGGAATGCTTTATGAGATGTCAGCATGTGTGAGAAGAGATAGCTTGGTTTGTCATGGGCAGATAGGCCATATTCTGCTACAGACTGATGGCTTTGTCTTTTATCATTGTCACAGGCTTATTTAACAAGCTGTGACTCTGTGGTTCATCACAAAGAAAACTGTCATTCCCCAGACACGTGGCCTGAACATCCTTTCATCTTCCATGCCAGGAAGGATCTGTCATGTGACATCAAGCAGGCCAGCAACTCCAGATGGACCATGAAGGCTGTGACTATGT
Source organism: Orientallactaga sibirica (assembly GCA_036365145.1). Taxonomy (NCBI): domain Eukaryota; kingdom Metazoa; phylum Chordata; class Mammalia; order Rodentia; family Dipodidae; genus Orientallactaga; species Orientallactaga sibirica. The sequence continues at coordinate 54,169,776 of JAEOAD010000004.1, read as the reverse complement.
AATAAGGAAGTTTATACTGGCATCAATCCAGGGTTTGCACCTTTGATTAGATTAAAAGGATGTGAAAACCATATGTAAGCTCTTAAGTTGTGTAGGTTGGTATGTTACCAATATCACTTGAAAGGAAATGCTGCAATCAGTTGTGTTTATGTGGTAATTATTTTTCATGATGTTATTCCAAATTACAGATAAATCAATTAAGATTGATTTAGTGTCACCATCTTCAACTCTGCTGTAAGCCCGAGGTGTTATGATATGTAACTCTTTGTAGCAGGACTGGTGAAGTGAATAATACATTGATTAAATGTGAGTGTGCAGCAAGTGTGCCACAGTTCTGAAGATGTCAGTTGTTTCACTCATTTTATCAATTAAAGGACATCATATGCAGAGATAAGAACAAAAGTTTTTCAACATTCATAAGGGAGGTTTTGTGGCTGCATGCTGATGGAGTATCTAAAATCATAGCATTTCTGCAAGAGCCGATAAGGACATACATTGGCAGGGAAACTGGGCCTTCGCTGCTGATTCAGCACATCGCCTGACCCCAGACATTGTATCTGATAGAACGAACTGTGACTTGGCAGATCAGATTAAACTACTTGGGAGACATTAAAGTATAAATATTTCATAAGTCCTCTCATGGGATTGAATTTAAACTGAAACACTTCAAAGCCTCAGCCTCTTGGTCTCACTGATGATTTTTGCTTTCTTCTTCTCTTCATATTTCTATATTTTGCAAAGTCATCTCTTGTGGAGTTTACTTTTATGGGGTTAGGGTTACTGTTTCTGGATAAAGGAGAAACAAGGATGTCTAAAGAACTGGAATCTTGGCTGCAATGTTTTAAAGCTAAAAATGAAAGAGTCCTTTGGCCAAGAAGTGTCTCTTATAAAAGAACAGATTATTAATGCTAATGAGAGGGGATTTTTGTTTTGTATTGTATTGCAATTGAGAACAAAGATAATGATAATAGAGGAAGGGTAAACTAAGAGCCCTCATGTAGATCAGATACTAGACTTAAGGTGTCAGCTAGGGTCCCAAATGAGGACTCATTTCTGGGTAGAACTCTGCTAACTCAGATTGGGAGCAAATGTCAAAGGGACAGACAGCTATCTCTTCCTTTTGATATCCAACAAAGTTTCAATATAGGCTAATAGTGGCCTGTGCCAGGCATGTTCAACCATGGGCAGCATTCAAACAAAGATAGTTATGAATATGGCCCAAGACAAAATGATAAACTATTGAAAAGTATTATTATGTATGTGTGAGACACACACACACACACACACACACACACAGAATACTGTTTATAATTCAATATTAGAGTTCTCTAGTGTAAACTTTGTGATAATAAAACTGTGCCACAATATTAAAAGTTTAAACAAGACTAGAAGAGTTATTCTAAAATTTCTATGGTGTTTGGGAACAAAAGTAAGAAAATAAAATATATACATATACACACTTTTAAAATAATTTATTTGCAAGCAGAGAGAGATAAATAGAAGACAGGCAGACAGAGAAAGAATGGGCATGCCAGGGCCTCCAGCCACTGCAAACGAACTCCAGATGCATGTGCCCCTTACGTGGGTCCTGGAGAATCGAACCGGGATCCTTTGGCTTCACAGGCAAGCTCCTTAACCACTAAGCCACTTCTCTAGCCCCCATATATATTTTATAGAAATTTTATAGACAACAAAATGGTATTATAATATTGAAGTTTGACAAGGGCTAGAGAGATGGCTTACTGGTTAAGTCACTTTCCTACAAAGCCCAAGGACCCAGGTTCAGTTTCCTACTACCAATGTAAAGCCGGATGCACAAGGAGGTATAAGTGTCAGGTTTGTCTATAGTCGCTAGAGGCTCAGGCACACATTCTGTCTATATGTCTGTCTTTTTATTTCTCTCTCATAAATAAATAAAATTTAACAAAATAATTTTTAAAAGGTTGGACAAGCCTAGATGAATTATCTTAAATTTCTATGGGTGTTTGGGAAAAAAGTAAGAAAAATGAAATACATATATACATATTCATACATCTCTCTCTCTCTCTCTCTCTCTCTCTCTCTCTCTCTCTGTGTGTGTGTGTGTGTGTGTGTGTGTGTGTGTGTGTCATTAGATATTTACAAATGCAAATAGACTTTTGAAAATCTGTTTCTTTTTTTAAAACTTTAATCACAATCTGCATGAGGGCTCTGTCTCCCCACTCTTCTATGAATATTACCTATGTTTTCAATTAGAAAAAAACAAAACTTTTCTTCATTTTTGTAGTCTATCATTTCCTAAGAAATGTGTATGATGTATGATCCAAATGATTACTTCTGTTTTTTTTTTAATTTTTTTATTATTTTATTTATTTTTGGGGAGAGCCAGAGAGGGAGAGGGAGACAAATAGAGATGGGTGCACCAGCAGTCTCTCAGCTGCTGCAAACGAAATCCAGATGTGTGCGCCCCCTTGTGGTCAAGTGAGGCATTGTGCCCTTGCGTCACTTTGCATCTGGCTAAACGTGGGACCTGGAGATTGGAACTGGGTTCTTAGGCTTAGCAGGCAGGCGCTTTAACTGCTAAGCCATCTCTTCAGTCCAACTTCTGTTTTTTTTTTTTTTTTTTTTTTTTAATTAAAACATTGCCATCAAGTTTCTAACTATTTCATATTTTTCCTAAAAAATTTAGTGGCTCAAATTAGGTTTGAGCTTTCTTGGCAGTCTACTTTAAATATACTGAAGTGCCATTTTAAAGGAGACAGAAACATTTCTTGTAATAGTAAATCTTTGTAAGCAAATTATAATCTTGATGAAAGTGATGCAATTAGCCTTGGTTATGAGTACATTTAGGGCATGACATTTACTGTTTTTGTCAACTTTGGCTTCCCACTTTTAGATAAAAGGCTTCAGATATGATGGGGTGAATGTATTCTTATTATATACCAAAAAGGGTTAAAGAGATATTGCTACTTTGTGAGAACATTTTTTTAATCATATGGAATTGGCCAGTGGCTGCTTTTCTAAGGCAAATAATTTATCTCAATTCCCCATAAGATGCCAGCAGATGAGACATGACAGTGTTTTCTCTACTAACTACTTGTGTAATATATCCACTCTTGTTTTTATTTAAATAAAGTATATGTTCAGATTAAATACCTATCAATAAACTAGATTTTATAAAATTTATATAAGTTAAGCATATCAACTAAAATATCAAAAATGTTTCGTACCAAAAGGGGTTAAATTTCTATAATATCTTGACTCTCAGTCCTTAAAGAAAAAAAAAATCATATACAATTCAAAGGGAATACCTGAGACTCTAAACATATAGGAACCCTATATTTAATATTGAAAGGTAAATAAGTGCATGATCAATTGAAGTTAGTTAATTCAATGGAAACATTATTTTATATTTGATCACAATAAAATCTTTGGATTTAAATTAAATAGCAGATACAAAATATTCAATTGCTATGATTGTATTGTGAGAACAAGTCTTATTCTGTCATCTAGATTTGTCTCAAACTTATGGCCATTCTCATGCCTCAGCCTCCTAAGTTCAGAAATTATAGCCAATATACTTGGCTTGAACCTCTTAGAGACTTGGCTATGATAAGCTGCTTTTGTGGTGGTATAGGGATTGTACTAAGGGCCTTGCACTGAGCTACATCCAGAGCCTCAGAATTCATATTTTTGTTTCTTTGTCTGTAAAGCATTCTTTATAGCATGTGATCTAATGTGAACCACCAATGTATCTTCCATTCAGAATCAGAGTATATTAAAATAAGGAATCACACATAGCATAAATTGCTTCCACATTGCTTTTCTGCCAGAATGTAATAAGTAGTATGCATATATATACTATATACATAAATATAAACAATGAAGCAAAACTGGCTTGCCAGTGAAAACTAGGCATTCTATAGCTCCTTGCCAGGACAGCTGTGGAATTGACAGTCAGGATATTATAGATGATAAGGATCCCAGCAGATTAGAACTCATACCTCTCTGCTTTGTGCAATACAGGCTGAGTGAGAGCTATGGCGATACTCAAAGTTTTACCTACTGCATTCAGGGCAATAATTTCCTCCCTTTCTGTTTGATTTCCTACATTGTGTTAAGTAAATAGCTTTCTCTCACCCAGGGCCTGGCACAAGTTGCATGCCTCCAAAACTTTCACTGAATAGAGTCAGAACGATTATGGTGACTCACAATGAGGCATCCTGTGGAATGGAGTTGAGTTTCCAGTCTCCCACGACTCTAGTGACACTTGAGGCCATACTTTCTCAGATAGGAAACAAAAACTTGAAAGTAATGCAATAGGTGTCTCCTTGCAATACAGTATAATGTCTTATTTTTCTTTTGCTTCACACAGTTTGTGCCTAGCCTAGAGCTAAAGTTCATTCATTACCTTGCTCATATTTATCAACATTTAGAAAGAAGTACTACTTGACATATGACATTCAGTGACATCATATATATTTCCAGAAAGAGAATTATTGCATATATCAGTGACCACATTTTTATGTGCCAGTTTGAATTCAAGACATCAGAAAGTAATTTAGATATGAACAAAAACTTCTGAAATACAATCTTATAAAACTTTTCATATGCAGTAGATATTCCTAGTTGGAAGTCTCATAGAATTACTTATAAATATTTGTGTTGTTTGGCGAAATGAGTTGAGGCTTTTATGATCACTATTAAGAACCACAGATAAAGTTAATATATTTCTTTCATATAGTCAAATATTATGAAATTCATAGGATATTAATTTTACTAAATTATCACTGTCATTAACTCTAAGGCTAACTTGTGATTATTTTAATGAAAATGTTAATGCCACTGTTGACACACAGTACTCTGAAATTGTAAGACTCATAGAAATGTCGATGCCAGCCACTCTTTTCAGAACTGGTACATGTGGCCTTATAAATGAAATCATGCAGGGAAGCAGTTCCAGAATAAAACAATGCAGTTCTGCACTCTAGAGCTTTTCTTTTCTTTTCCTTCTCTTGAAACAAGATCTGATAGTGGAGCCCAATCTATGCTCAAATTCATGATCCTTCTGCCTCTACCTCGCAGTAGCTGGCATGTCAATTATATGTCATGAAATCAGAAGCAGCTTTGTTCTACATGCTACACAATGAGTGAGAGAAGCAAAGAGATCCTTTTCCATTGGTTTTGGTCTGTTCTGTAACAAATGAAAATTATGGTCTCATTATATATACTAACAAGAACCTACACTTGAGTATTCATTTTATTTAGCTTTTTTTTTCTTTTCAAACAACAAGATCAAATCTAGGATTATAAGTCTCACTTCAAACTTTACCATGTTTTGTCTATTACAGGGAAATGCTACCAATGTGTGTAGGAAACACTATTTTATAGTTTGTTTTGCATGGACATGCAATCATTGCTTTCCAAGCACAAAACCTTTTTGAATATTTCAAAGCTATCTGAGTTGAGTTGGATAATTGGCATCTGTCTCAGAGAACCAAGTGTCGGTAGTTACCTTTTCTGTGCTTTTTAAATGCACACATCTTCTATTTTTTATTTTTACTTAAGTAAGATTATAGATGCAAAGACAACTAATTAGCTCTCCTATCTACCAGTTCTGTTTTCAGTAATCCTTGAATATCTTTTCTACTTGTAAAGAGCTCTACTGAGAACATTACCATCAATTTATAAAATACAACACTCAAACACAGAATCTGGGACACAGTAAGTAATGATAAACAAAAGAGAATATGTGCATACACAAAACCATGACTACACACACACACACACACACACACACACACACACTTAAACCAAAACACCATCCCTCTGAAGAGAGTCAAATAATGATAGGAAAAGCACGTGAAGAAAGAAAGTAGCATGGAAAAATAAGTAGCGAGGCAAAATGAATTAGAATACATCCCCCAAATATTTTTTTTTTCTGATACTGTAGCACTTAGCTTTCTATTGTTGGCAGAAAACATCCAAACAAAACCAGTTGTGGAAGGAAAGTGTTTATTTTGGTTTAGAGACTCAAGCAGAAGCTTCATGATGGGAAAGCCTGGTATGAGCAGAGGCTGGCCTTCACCTCCTGGCCAAAATCAGTTGGACAACAGGTGTCCATTCCATGGTCCTGGCATTGCTAAGTTCTTGATGTCTCTATTGCAACTTAGTCTTCCTTTTCAGAGTTTAACACAATGGCTTGTTAGGGCCTCCTTGCATGGAAACTAATCCTGCTTCACACTTCTAAGCCTCAGGAATTTTCAGAAACCATGAAGAAAGATGTCAAGGCCACTCTAAATCTTATATTATTCATGTCTATAAAATATTACCTTGTAGATTATGTTTCCACCTTCTTCCCAGACTGATGGAGCCTGGCCCACTTGGAACAAAGATGTAGTGGCATCTGTATACCTTCTTTGCAAAATTGGTGAAAACATTTTATTTGGGATTTGTTTTTGAACAAGAAATACCTTCTGCACTATTTTTCCTTCAGGCTTTCTCCTTTTAAAAGAATTTACAATATCTGCGGGTAAAAGTTCTTGTTTGCAAAGCCTGCCACCCTGGATTCAATTCTCCAGAACCCACGTAAAGGCAGGTACTCCTGGCTATCTCCTATCAATCAAACAAACAAATAAAAGTTAAAAACAAAAAGAATTTACCTTCTCAAAAGGAACAATCTTTAGTGGGCAGGTTTTGCCTTCAGGGCAGTTTTTCTTTGTCCTAATGAAGAGAGTAGGGTTCTCTTTAATTCCATTAATCTCTAACAAATATTAATGCAGTCTCCTTGTCCAAAACTTCAAACAAACTTCCTCATAATTCTTTCCTCCCAGTGTTTAAGGATTTTTTCCATATATATATATATATATATATATATATATATATATATATATATGCTTTTTTTTTCTGGAGATCATAATAAGAGCAGTGAGTAGTAACCATGGCACAGGATCAGTATTATCCTCCCTTGAAATTTCCTCTGCCAAACACTTTAGTCACTTATTTTCAAATTCAGCCTTATGAAAGTTATCAGAACACAGGCAAAATGTAGACAAATTATTTGCCAAAATATACCCTGGATGGCCTCTACTTAATGAAAGTTCCTCATAAGCTAGCTCTCCACTGTCTGAATTTCTTTGGGCTTTCCAGTCTTCACACTTCCACAGTAATGTCTACCATGCTCAGCTTGCAGCATGGTAGAACTTCTTTAGCCTAAAGCTCCAAACTTTTCCATGTTCCTCTCACAAACTAGTTCCAAAGACCTATGTATGAATCACATTATTAGGTTTATCACAGCAGTGACCTCATTCTTGGTGGCAGAACTCTGTATCTACCATTCTGCTCATTGTTGTGACTAAATAACTGAGAAGCAGCAGCTTAAGGAAGGAAAGGGTTTCATCAAGTTACAGCTACAGGGGATACACATCATCATGTCAGAGAGGGCTTGTGAGTAAATGATGGGGGGCGGATAATCACATTGTAGATGCAATCAGGAAGCAGAGCCAAATAGGAAAGTAGAACAAGCTATAAAACACTAAATCCCACCTAAAGTGACCCATTTCTTCCAGCAAGCTTTCCCCTTGTAATCACTCCACAATCTCCTTCCCAAACAGTGTCACCAACTGGGGACAAAGTTTTCAAAACTGAGCCCATGAGGGACAATTTATATTCAAGCACAACAGTTAACTATGCAATACATATTTTGCATTTATAATAATTTCTATGTCATTCTTTTTAATTTATGAGAAAGATTGTTTCATAGACTTAGGAAGGCCAAAGGTAATCGACTGATCATTAATATTTATCAAACGTATCATCTGTAACAGCTTTCTGTAACTAATACTTATATGTTAATATCTGGAAAAGATGGAAAACAAGTATACTGAAAAGAAGAAAGAAATGAAGGCCTACAGGAAGGAAGGCCTACAGAAAAAATGAAAGAAAGAAAGGAAAGAAGTAGGAAAATAGGAAGGAGGTTGGGAAGGAGAGAAGAGTCCAGGAAGAAAGAAAATAAAGTTTTAATCCTATCTGTATTATCTAATTACTTATTCTTTATGAAAGAATAGACCCACAGAATTTCACATTCCTTTATTGGGAAGAAATGTCCCTAGTTATTTTATTTTTTAAGATAAACTCACAAATATATACTGACAAAAATTTGTCCTTTACATTTTTCAATTTATTGCCAAGAAAAACAAGATGAGCTGTATAGTTCAATTCTGAAGCATGTAGATGATTCAAAATTATCCTTCCCTCAGAGAGATCCAAAATAATGTTGAGAAAGGCCTGACCTGTACCCTTTGCCACATGTAATGTTGCTTATATAGTCTTTATAGGTAAAAACATTCAGTATCACTTTGTGATTTCAATACTTGATGTATAGTTTCAATAGCCTAAGAAGGTAGATTTGATCTATTCAGTCAGACACTTTATTACAGATTACTTTATTCTACTTAGGTAGTTATTTTATTAATGTAATGAAATATAATGAGAATATTGGACATTTTACTTCAATGGTAATGATTCATTTACCTAGTTAAATAACATTATTTTCCAAATATTAATAATGCCATCTTTCTTAGTACATTAACTGTGAATTTACCTGGGAAATAAATTTATTGTGTTCTGTAGAGACAAAGATTTCACTTTCTTTTAGCTCCAAACTCAACCTTTTTCTGGGCTGCCAGTGTGTTCTGGTTGTTTAGTTTTCCCTCCACTTCTAATTTGGCTCTTTTAAGTTTGGGTTGCCAGAAGAGACAGGTGGTGCATGAAGGTTACTTCAAACAGTGCCAATTTTAGCTCTGTAGCAGACATGGGTCAAATCAAGTGGAAATAGATGCCATGGTGAGAGAGAAGTCAGAAAGTTAGCAATTGGCACAATCTTTATTTTTTCCATCCTCTGGATGAATTATATTATCTTTCCTCTGATTCTGACTATAACTGAGACTTCTGAGATTTGAATTACCAAATTGTTTATTTGCTGTGTTCCATGGTAGATACTGCAATATAGCACCTCACTTGGTCTTCATAGCACATCTGTACAGAAGCTTTCATTGAGACACTTGAGGAATCTGAGGCAGATTATGTGACGATAAAAAAGGACAAATAGGGCTGGTGAGATTGCTTAGTGGTTAAAACTTTTGCCTACAAAGCCTAAGGACACAGGTTTGATTCCCCAGTACCCACATAAGTCAGATACACAAGGTGTTACATGCATCTGGAGTTTGTTTGCAGTGGCTGGGCGCCCTTGCACTCCCATTCTCTCTCTCTCTTCTCTCGCTCAAATAAGTAAATAAAATAAAATTAAAAAAAAAAACAAATAGAAACAGATCAGTAGTTAGCTTAGTTTTTATCAGTTGGGGACACTTCTCTCTCTAAGGGCTCATTTGTTAATTTAGGAAGGAGATATTTTGTTATGTCCTTGCTGGGAAAAGGACATTTCTAGCATTGGGCATATAGAGATTAGTGGCTTCTCAAGTATCCTGAAATACACAGGTTTAACCCCAAATATAGTTATAGCTCAGTGTAAACCCTAAATATTTTCAAACTTTTTGTTCAATATTCTCTCCTTTATACCACTATTTCTCCTCTAGGACTAATATGAACCCAGCAAAGCAATAGCAAGAAGTATAGCATGTAGGATACATCAAAGAGGGATCTTGGCTCCAATACATAAAAGAGAAAGGATAATATGGAACATCATGACATAAACACTAATATATCACATTTGTTTTTAAGTCTTGTTCAGCACTGTGGGGATAGATGGAGTTGAATACTTAAAATTCAGTTTACAGGTTTAGTTCCCAACCACTATTTACATATGAGTAAAATATTGATTATCTGGGCATGGGAAGGTATGTTAGATATGCTGTGTGTAGGAGGAATAAAACAGAATATTAGCAAAAGATTCAGCCTTTGTTTTATGTAAGAAGAGAATCCATGCTTGCTTGATGTATACATGTGTATAGACTGATCAAAATGGATTGATAAAACTAGTTGTAGAAGTAGCATATGCTTAGCACAAGGTTGGAGAAGATGATAAATAATGCATGCCAATATTAAAGAATACTTACTATGTGCCACACATACACATGAGGTAGATACTATTATCATCTCTAACTTCCAATAAAGAAACTGAACATAAAAAAGCTGAAGCAACTTGTCTAAAAGAAAATCACACTTTAAATTCTAGTTCTGATTTAAGCCGTGACATCTGGCTCCAGACAGTGTTCTTAATGATTATGGAATACTTATGCTGCTACAAGCTGCCATAGGACTAGCAAAGGGGCTTTTATAAAATGATTATACTCATTCAAGCTGGGCTTGTGGAAGTGGAGGCCTGATTCCATTTAGAGTAGAGGGCACAAATAAATGGAAAAGGCCATGAGATAGAAAGATGCTGGCATTGGGGATCTACTAAGAAACATAACTGGAAAGGGTTCAAAGCATGTGTTTTGTACTCATTGGTTATCTTTTACTTGTATGAAAAGTTAATGCCTTTGGTGTAACATGCTCCCCCCTAATGTACCTATACTTTAGGAGAACTTCAATGTCTTTCCTCATTTTTTTCTACCTTAATGAGCTGCAACCTTTTATGCATCCTTTACATCAGTAATTATCAAACATCACCATGCATGGCATATTCAATAAGGAGCATATCCATGTCCATGGCTCCTGATTTGCATTATAAGTCTTAGACACCTTTCTTTTGTGTCCTTTGAAAGTTTGGCTTAAGAAGACTAGGTAGAGGTGGTGTTGAGGCCTGGTAGCATGAGTTTGTTACTAGAAACTGAGAACCAACCAAGGGTGCAAGTAAATTTGTGTATGGTGTTTTGTGTGTGTGTGTGTGAAAATAATATATTTTCCATTTTATTCAATGACAAATTTATGTGCTGCCTAAAATGTCTTATTATGCCCCACCTAAGCAGAAGTTGGACTCTAACATTGTTTCCATTTAAATTCCTATATTCAATAAACTTGGGATAGGGTTGGTATTGGAAGAAAGTGGATGAAAAATTTTTAGGTTTCAGAATTTTTGGATTTTGGAAATAAACAAGATTTTATGAACCATGGAACACAGATAATTCCACTAATTATTACTTTTATACTTTTATGCTTCTCCACTTCTTTAATCCATTTGGAGTTGAATTTTTTGTATGCTGAGATGAGGGGGTCTAGTTTCATTTTTCTACATGTGGTTATACAATTTGCCTAGCATCATTTGTTGAAGATGTTGTCTTTTCTCCAGTCTATGTTTTTTGTCACCTTTGTCAAAGATCAAGTAGCTGTAGTTACTTGATCTAAAGTCTGGGTGTTCAATTCCATTCCATTGGTCTATATACCTGTTTTTATGCCAGCCAGTACCATGTTGTTTTTGTTACTATGGGTTTGTAATATATCTTTAGATTGGGTCTGCTGTTACCTCCAGAGGAGTTTATTTTGCTAAGGATATGTTTGGATATCTGAGGTCTGCTGCCATTCTATATGAATTTTGGGATTTTTTTTTATCTCTGTGAAGAATGATGCTGGAATTTTTATTGGTATTGCATTAAATCTGTATATTGCTTTGGGTAGAATTTCCATTTTCACAATATTAATTCTACTTCTCCAGGAGCATGGGAGGTCTTTCTATCTTCTCAAGTCCTCTTTGATTTCTTTTTTGAGTGTTTTTAGGTTTCATTATATATGTATTTCACATCATTGGTGTTGCAGCCAGGTTCACATTGCTGCCAGAAATCACCTGACCAAGAGCAGCTTGTGGGAAAAAAAGGTTTACTTTGACTTACAGACTTAAGGAGAAGCTCCATGATGTCAGGGGAAAACGATGGCATGAACAGAGGTTGGACATCACCTCCTGGCCAACATCAGGTGAAAAACAGGAATACGGGGTGTGCCCAAACACCAGCAAGGGGAAACTGGCTATAATACCCATAAGCCCACCCCCAACAATACACTGCTTCCAGGAGGCGTTAATTCCCAAATCTCCATCAGCTGGGAACCTAACATTCAGAACACCTAAGGTTATGGGGTACACCTGAATCAAACCATTGCATTACACTCCTGGCCCATAAACTGATAACCATACATGATTTAAAATGCAATGCATTTATCCAACTTTAAAAGTCCCCATAGTTTTTACCAATCCTAATTATGTTAAGACATCCCCATAATCCAAGGTCATTTAACTGAGCCATAATACCAACACCCTCCCTAAATCCCATAAGGGTACAGAATAAACATTCACACCGCAAAACATGGTTTTGGGCATAGCAAAGAAATACCCAACCAATACAAGATTTAAACCAGGCAAACATCAAACTCTGTAGCTCCAACTCTAACAACTCTACCCATGACAAGTTTCCAAGTCCAATAATTCTAACCAGCAACAAGTCTCTGGAGTTCTGATTCTGTCCCTCCAGCTATGCTACTCACAGTCCTGGAAAACTTAGAAGCCATCTTATGGTCCCAGCATCTACACTGGCTCTCCACTGCAACCCATGGTCCATCTTCATGGCTCCATCAGGACTCCATGCAGGCAATCCTGCTTCACACTACACATGGCCATTTACAGATGACAAGAAAGTGTTTCAAATTCAATGACCCTCTCTTTCCTGCATTTCTTATACTTCATAATACCAGGTGGGGTCCCAATTGTTAATACGGGGGGAGGGGGGAATAAAGCAGACTTTGAAGAAAAGGACATTCCTTCAGTATTCAGACTCCTACAAAAGAATTCACATTCTTTCTGTTGTCCCAAAGCAGGTCAGCTGGCCCAATCTCAAAGATTGTAATCTCTCATACAATTGCAGCTGAATCGGTAGAAGTTTCAGCCCAAAGATTTTATTTTCTATACCATATCCCTCTGCTCACACCAGTCCCTTTTTACGCAATGCAACCCTGCACAAATTCTCAGTACACAGGCATAATAGCAATCCTTTCACACAAAGTGCTTCTAGCCAAGTCCCGGCAAAGCTCTTTCTCACCCTCATAAGGCAAATCTTACAGTCTAGTTCTTATTGCATTCAGGTCTTTCAACTCTGACCGCAACAGTCCATCAAGCTGTACTTACAGCACTGTAAGGGGTCTCTTAGGCTAAGGTTTCAAATCCTTCCACATTCCTCTTTAAAATCAGTTCCAAAAGGCCAAAACCACATAGTAAGTTGTCTAGCAGCAACTCACTTCTGGCACTAACTTTTCTGTGGAATTCAGGTTCGCACTGCTGGAAGAAATCTCCTGCCCAAGAGCAGCTTGTGGGGAAAGAGGGTGTATTTTGGCTTACAGGCTTGAGGGGAAGCTCCATGATGGCAGGGGAAAATTATGGCATGAGCAGATAGGAGGATATCATCTCCTCACCATCAATATCAGGTAGACAACAGGAAAAGGAGAATGTGCCAAACACTGGCAAAAGGAAACTGACTATACTACCCAAAAGCCTGCCCCCAACATTACAGTGCCTCCAGAAGGCACAATTTCCAAATCTCCATCAGCTGGAAACCTAGCATTCAGAACACTCAAGTTTATGGAGAATACCTGTATCAAACGAACATACTTGGTTAGTGTTATTCCAGGCTATCTGAATTTTGTGGCTATTGAAAATGTGATAGCTTTGCTGATATCTATTTCTGTATATTTGTCTTTTCATGTAGAAAACCTACTGATTTTTGTGTGTTGATTTTGTATGCTACACTGTTGAAGGAATTAGTAACTTCCTTAAGCATACAAGGAGAATAGCACTAGTACTATTGGTGACTCTTGTGAATGTGGGTGAGTAGAGTATGTATCCTACACAGAGTAAGTATTCTGTAAAAATAATAATAATAATAATAATAATAATAATAATAATAAAACTTTAAAAAAAACCCTGAGTTAGTTTTCATCCTTCTTAAGCTCTCCAAGTCACTATCTCACCCTTATACTAATAATGGCCCAACTAGTTTCATTTCTTTTGTGATGATATATCACTATAAGTCAGAAAACAAAAACATATATAACAATAACAGGATCTTGGACTTAAAATTGAACTACACTACAATAAAAATACAATATTTTACATTACTTCACAATCAAATCTCTAGGTTATAAAGAAAATAAATATACAATTTCTGATTCTGTGTTTTGTCTCTAGTTTTAGATGAGAACTAGCCCAATAATATTCTAGAAAAAAGAAAATTTACATTAAAGATCTTAATGTGGGGGAAAATATGAGCTATTTGTAACCTTTAAAGAGACCAGGTAGTGTCAGTGCAAAAAAGCTTGAATTATTAGTGCCAGTGCTGTGTCCTTACACTCGTCTTTTCTGTATTACTATTTGCTTGTGGTATTGACAAAGTACAGTTCCATACATCTATATTTTGCATGAACTTGTGACTTCTTGTATCTAATGGAGTAGGAATAGATGAAGTACATGTCTATGCATCTTGAGTTTGGCTCAACCTGTGGCTTCCAAGGGTAATGGAGTAGAAATAGAAGTGGAAGAATGCCAAATCTAAATAGACTTTACAAATATTTTATTGTTTTGGCTTGTTCCCTTTGTCATCTGCCATCTCCACAAGAAGGGCATGCACACTTATCCCAATTGTACAAGAAAGATGTGAGAAGCATGAAGCAGCACCATCTGGCCAGCTGGAAAATTATCAGTTTGAAACTAAGCTGTGCAGCTGAGTCTGCCTAGTCCACCCAATTCCCAGTTGGTGGATGCATGAAGCTTATCTAAGATCTGGAAGAGCCATTCCAGCCACCTCACAGGCATGTAAAAAGCTTGCATATTATTGTATTTCACTAATATTTTATAGTTGTTTATTTTGAAATAAGTACTGGCTAATATAGCTGACAAGGTATACAAAATCAAGTTATGACCCATATAAAACTGTAACACGTTTTGTTGCACCAGAAATAGAAATCAAGTTATAAAATCTAGGCAGCAAGGAAAAGTAAACAGGAAAAAAAAAGTTGCCTATAGCATTGTGAAGGCCAATAGAAAAGTGATTCAATAAAAAGTAATGTTCAATTTAGGCATGACAACCTAAATCCAGAGAGTGAAGTAAGAGCTAATAAATGCCCACTGGATTTCAAGTATATCTGTGGCCTTAGCATAGGTAAAAATTCAACTGAAACTAAGAGTAAATGAGCTAAGAATCAGTGGAGAACTTAGCAACAGACAGCACTTTCCTAGGTCTCTGTATGGCAAAGGTTACCTTCTGACACCAAGTGTAGGAATAAGCTTCTACATATGCTATTTGATGTGAAATTTAACATACATCTAGATTTACAAATAGGTTTTGGTGGTTTCTTAAGAGAATATCTTTCACCCATATAAGGGGGCTTACATCTGTACTTCCAGCCATTTTGGATAGAGGCAGGATGATTTCTTTTGAGTTCTAAAGTTTGAGAACTTGAAGCCACACTGGACAACAACACACTAAGACCCCTTCACTTAAATAAAGAGAGAAAGTGAGAGAGAATAGCCTTTGACTATAAACAAAACAAAATGAAAAATCTTAAATTATAAATCAGATATCTAATAATATTATATATACAAATATTTTTGATGTGTGTAGGATGTGTGTATGGTGTGTGTGTACATATGTGTCTGCACCCATGTATGTATGTACATATGAATGTCAGAGAACAACATTCAGATGTCTGTTCTTATCTTCCACCTTCTCTGAGACAGTGTGTCACATTATTCACCATTGCTTTCACTAGGCTAGCTCCCTCCAATCTTCAAGTGTATTCTTCTGCCTCTCTCTCCTTTCTCACCTGCTAGGCATAGTTAGGATTACAAATGCTTGCCACATCTTCTGCCTGTCTTATGTGATTGCTGGGGTTCCAAACTCTTATACTCATGCGTCTGCAGCAAGGGTTTTATCCACTGACCCCTCTCTCCAGACCTGAAATATTTTCACAAATAATACATCATAATGTGTATCCATGTCAGTATTCATAATTGAATTTGTACAATAGTGAAGAAAGACTGATATTCATTAGCATCTATGTTCCATGGGTGGAGTATCTACTTTAATCATCTTTAAAACACTATGGAAGAAAAACTTTACTGAAGGCAAACAGCAAAGGAAAACTAGGATATTCACAGTGGTTGAACCTATAGTTGAAAGAATCAGTAATTAATGATGAACTTTGTGGACAGATGCCTAGATTTGTTTAAGCCCAACAGATATGCACAGTAGTTTTAACATAAGGTAACAAATGATCTTGATTCAAAACAATAATAGTATGTACAATACTCCTTCACATTGAATGACCACATATTTGAGAAGAACTTGTATTCTCAACCAAACAGACTGAGAGTTATTCTGCCACTTGCATCCCATAAAGGTGGACTTTTATATTATTGGAAATCAGATACAAGTTCATAAAATGATAAGTCCCTATATGCAGTCACCTAAAATATCACCTACTCAACAACCAGGACATATGAACACAAACACAAGGAGGTAAGTACACATGGGGTTAGATTTCTAATACCTTAGACAAAAATATAATTTAGAATCCCTTCTAACAGATTAACTTTAAAATGTTTTTAGGAAGGCCAGAAGGACTATCTGAGAGAATTAGTTTATTGGTGTGTGTATTTGTTCTGCATTTGAAGGAACCATCTAATATCATAATAGCAAAAATAATGTACAATTAGCAATCTCTTTACACAGATAGCTAAAGAGATAGCAAGCAGTATTTTTTACTTCTGTGTGGTAGTTATGGATTAAGACTGTTTGAATCTCCATTCAATAAAATTTTCAGCACAGAGACTGTTTCCAGAGTACCTTTCATGCAGCGTGACAGCTACATTCTCCTAAGCTGCTTTGAGCCATTATTGACGTCAGTTACTAGATATGGGTCATTTGTGCCAGACACGAAGTTCTTTCAGGAAAACTTTTTCTAAAGACTCTTCATCACCACAGGCTAGCTTTTCAAGTCTCGGTTGTTCCAAAATTCTGCTAAGATAATTCTCTTTCTTTCCTTTTCTCATTTCATAGGTGTCAAACATACAGTCAGAAAGTAATACAAAGATTTTGAATTCACATGTAATAAAAAAATCACATTACAATTTCTTCACAATTGCCTGAATGCTTCCATTATTTTTTCATAGTGTAGTCTGAACAAAGCTATACATTCTGAACTATGTCTCAGATGCAAGCTGTAGATCAGATTCTCTAGGGTAAAATAACTGAGGAAATAAATTTGTGTGAAAGGGGATTTATTGGATTAGTTTAAAAGATACAGATTGGGCAGCCCAACAGTAGCTGCCACATTCTGGAGAATCATTAATATGTAGCTGCTCAATCCATGAAGCTGGATACAGAGTGGGTTCCATTGTCCTTAGAAGACAGACAAATGGTGCATGCATGCTAGGGAAGCTAAGGAAAAAGCACACCCCAGCAAGTAGCATAGTTCAGCAGAACAAATGAATGAAGCTCCTTTTTCTCCTGGAGCTACCTGATATACATTCCCCAACCTGCCACCTAAGAGTTACCCACTCTGGAGGAAGCCAATCGTTCCTGGAAAATCCCTCACAGACCCTCACAAAGGTTCACCCAAAGGGCCCATCTTTCACATGATTCCCTAGTATGTTCAAGTTCACAGTACAACTTAACCATCACAAGTCCAGTCTTTGTCCATTTGACACCAAACCACATTTCCTTATGTCATGCTTAATTTCAAAATGAACACAATGCCAAGGATATAATTCTACCTTCTGTGATATGACATTGTTACTCCTTCCTTAGCCTGTTGATTCAAGTGCATCAGATGCCCAAAGTCTTTTGAGTGTGGGGAGTGGGGAGCTTAACATCAAGTTCAGTGAAATACTTTCTGTGCCTTCTGTAAGAATTATTCCCACGACTGGAACCAAAACTTGTAGGCCAATGTAGCATAAAGTTGTGGGAACAGTAGGCTCTAACCACATTCATAATGAGTGGGCCACCATCATATTTTCAGTTTCCACCAATAGTAGGCTAAGAGCTATCCCTCAAGGGGAGAATAGTTCTCTTCAGATGATGGCAGGACCTTGCTCCAAAATCCCAAGGGTTTCCTTTGTGAATCATCTATGGGGGCCCATCAAAGGCTCCAAACAGCATCCCTGTCTGTCACTGATATCTCAAGTACCATAAGGTCTCCAGGATCATATTGAGCAGCCTTCATGTTAACTTGGACCCTTTCTGGGACCTGCTCAAATCTAGCAACTTTCCAAATGAGCTGAATAACACACTCAAGTGAGGATCCAAAATCAGAATAGGAACACTAGTCATTGCACTTCTTTATTGGTGGTAAGAAGAGCCAGGTGAAACAATTTGTCCTTATCCTTAAAGGAATACTTTTGCATGCCCCACACCACTTTGGAGTTTTGTTACATTATATGCACATCAATAGGTGGGAAATAAATCCAACCAAAACTCAGTGGCCTTTTACCTCAGTAAAAGCATAATATTATCCATATCATGGGCTAATGTGATACTTTGTGGCGTGGACAGCTGATCATAAGCCTGGCAAACTAGACACAGGCCTAAAGAATTAATATAACCTTGAGGTAATAGAGTAAAAATGTACTGCTAGCCTTGTCAGCTGAAAGTAAATTTGTCAGATCAATACCTGCAAACCAGGAAACAGGAAATATGGTAATTTGCCCTAGTTAAAGTGCGCGTGCGCGTGCGTGCGCGTGCACACACACACACACACACACACACACACACACACACACACACACACGGTGCAGTGCCTGTAATTGAAGTCTTTTTAATTTTTTTTTTTTTTTTGATAAACAACTATCACTCTCCATTTGTCTTCTGAACAGGCCAAATAGGAGAGATGATGTGGTGGGAACTATCATCCTTGCATCCTGAAAGTCCTTTTTGTTGGCATTAATCTCTGCAATCCCTTTGAGGATGGTGTTTTGTTTTGGGTTCACTGTTTTCACTAAAAGAAGCAGCTCTAATGACTTTCATTTGGCCTTTCCAACTATAATAGCCCTCACTCCACAGGACAGGGAACCAATACAGGGATTCTGCCAATTGCTCACTACAACTATCCTAATAATGCATTTGAGGAATGGGATAATAACTACAGGATGAAATTTGGCACAATTCTCACTTAATTCTTAATGCGATCAAATTGACAAGAAAGCTTAGCCTTCACACAGTCATGTCAGAATGGATGAAAAGGTTAATATATTGGAGGGCTTGGCAAGACACATGTACTGAAAAGTATAAATTGATATCTATGAAGGGTAAGAGATATAGACACCTACAATTCATTTAAAATATTACTGTTCATAGTCAAAAGGATGTCATTGTTTTCTTGCCAAAGTAATAGACAAAAGTGATGCATTGTGTATTTTCTACCTTGGAGAAGAAAGCACAGAACCAATTTTAGATTTTTAAGTTGGTAAGTTATCACATTTCACCGTAGGAATATTTATGCCTACATCCTATGCAGTATGGATAGTTTATAGCACTGAAATTGATCCAGTGTAGGATAAGTTGCCACAGGTGGTCTTGTGGACCACATCTTATAGACTTTATGACAGTAGACATATAGGTCATAGGAGAACATCAATGTGATATTTAAACATGTCTCAGTTACTCACAAAACAGGTTTCTGAGATTCTGAAGCAAAGCAATGCCATTTACAGTGGGATCAAGATGCATTTTTCTGGAAACTCCCCCATGTACATTATTTGGACCTTTCTGAGAGAATAAATGTTTGTCTGTTTAACAGGTAACCCATGATTGTATGCCCATAGAATAGATTCTGTTGGACTTATAAAGTCACCAAAGGCCAGTATCTGTCTGTAACATGGAAAAATGAGTATCTGATATTGAGCTTGGAGAGAGCTAGAATGTTCAAATAAGTTGCACATGGAGACACCCCAACTGTCAATAACACTTACCACTGTGTGTAACTTCTAAGATACAGTGTACTCCCATGGTTTTATAAGGCTATGGAAGTTATTTCAAAAAAACATTTTCTACTGAATAGGAAGCACTAGACAACTATTATGCAAAATGATGAGGCCAGGGACAAAAACCCACATTTCACCATTGGTCACTCCAGATTTAGCATAGTATACAGATCAATAGAGAAGTCATTGTGACATAGATGTGTTTTGCTTATAGACCTGCTTTGCAAACAAATTTAGTTATGGCTTTACCTCAATATTTGCCATATCACTAACAATGACCAACACTATTGGTTGGACCAACACTATATAAGGAATGAAACTATTTCTTATAGACATTAAATGGCCACTTGGTGGAAAGTCATTTGCCCTGGGAGTTTTCTTTTCTGGAAGTGGCAGAAAGTTATGTAAATAGAGATAAGTACATATTTTACATGTGATTTTGCTTTTCCTGCCTATATAAACTCCTCCAGTACAACCCCCATGGCTTTAGGTAATACTTAATCTTCAGTTATTAAATGCCACACAAGAGCACACAACCACAGGACTCATTTCACAACAGAAAAATTTCAAGTTAAATTTGGACCCATAACATTGGAATCCACTGGCCATCCTGCAAACATCACCACCCAATTAAAGCTGATCTCTAATTCTGTTGAGAAGTCCTACTAAAGACCGAGTTAAAGTATCAACTTAAAAGAAATATTCTGCAAGGATGAGGTGTCATCATTCAGGATGCAGCATATACACTAAATTACAGACCTGAAAATGGAGCTATATCCTCAATGTACTGATGTGAGAACTGAAGGTTTACCTCTCTGATGATCACTCAACCTCTTACTTAGGAAATTATGCTTCATATCCATGCAAACAGAGCTTTTGTAGGATTAAAGGACACAGTCTCTAAAAAGGACATAACTAGCTGGGTGTGGTGGTGCACAACATTTTTTTTTTCTTTTGGAGTATAGGTACTGTATTACTTTCTAGAGGAACAGAGCTAATAGAATGAATATATATTATTAAGGGAATCCATTAGATTGGCTTACATGAGACAGGCTAGGTAGTCCAACAATGGTTGTCTAAAAGCTGAAGAGGCTGAGAACCAAAAATGTTCCCAGTCTACAGGGCTGGATTTCTCAGGAGTCCCAAACTGCTGTTGAAGGCCTGGAAAACTCCTGAGAGCTGATCTTCACTATCAGCCTCCTTGCAAAGTCAAGAAACCTGAAGGGGAAGACAACAGGGACGGGTTGAACAGCCAATGAAGAACACAAATGGGACCAGCTGAACTGCTCTGGTACACCTCCAGGCATTCTGCACAGTCTCCAGAGAACTCCATGGTACACACCTTTAATCCCAGCATGGAGGAGGCAGAGGTCGGAGGTTTACCTGAGACTACATAGTGAATGCCAATTCCAGATTCCAGGTCATCCTGAGCTACAGCAAGACTGTAGCTCAAAAAAAAAAGAAAGAAAGAAAGAAAGAAAGAAAGAAAGAAAGAAAGAAAGAAAGAAAGAAAGAAAGAAAGAAAGGAAGGAAGGAAGGAAGGAAGGAAGGAAGGAAGAAAGAAAGAAAGAAAGAAAGAAAGAAAGAAAGAAAGAAAGAAAGAAAGAAAGAAAGGAGAGGACATAACAAAGAACCCAATGGACATTAAGCTATAACTAGCAATGTAATTCTTCAGATGTTTTGTGACCAAAAGACAGCAGAGAAACCATCATATTTACAAGCAGATGATCTACATCAGTGAGAGATTTTTTTTTTATTTATAGTGATGTCTTTGTCAATTCAAACAGCATTAATAAAATGCAATGGACTGAATAGTTGAACAACAGAAATTTTATTTATTTATTTATTTATTTATTTATTATTTACTCTATTATGTGTCCTCTACTTATCTAGTATCGACCATGATTCTTTAGTTTACAAGCCTGAGGCTTGTGCCCATGTGGTTAGGGATGTCAGATTTTTGACTAAATTTATTTTAAATACAGAAAATATGAAAACATTATATTGATATTTAATTAAACATGATTTGAGGAGGTCATGCTTAATGGAAACATATTTCTGTTCTTTTACTCATCTAGACATAGCATACTTTTACTAATAAATTGAATTGGATTTTTAAAGAAATGTCTTATTTATTCTTATTTATTCATTGTCTTTCAATTTAAGTAGAGGTCTATTGGAGGGCCCTTATACATTCTTTCGTGGAGAAATTCTCACTGGATTATTTCTGGTTTCCTTTTTTTTTTCTAAAGTTTGAAATAAACCTCATAGTTCTCTACTTAGAATGACCCTAGTGATTTTAAAAACTCATCATACTACAATCACCTTTACTATTTGCCTTTATAGTTGTTTCATTATGGTCTCAAACAAATGAGTCAGATGTATCTCTGCTGTTACTCATGAGACAGAGTTGAAAATGAACTCTACTCCAGAGTACATAGGAAATTACAAAGGGAGATGCTAATAATATATCAGGGCCAATAAACCTACATC
Organism: Orientallactaga sibirica; assembly: GCA_036365145.1. Classification (NCBI taxonomy): domain Eukaryota; kingdom Metazoa; phylum Chordata; class Mammalia; order Rodentia; family Dipodidae; genus Orientallactaga; species Orientallactaga sibirica. Next base: position 54,147,389 of record JAEOAD010000004.1, on the reverse strand, counting down.
CAAAAGCCAAAAACAAAATTAATACAATAATAGGTTTCCTCATTGGTCTTCAGCACATATTTGAAGCATAAGGACATTTTCTGCTTGCTGGAATTTGGGCTGTATTGATTTTTTTCTTTCTAAAATGTTTATTGATCTGGATCTTTTGCACAGCATAAAGCATTAATGTGTGAGCTGAGTATATCTTGTCTTGAAAATACTCACATTCTTAAAAGCCATAACAGTTAAAAGTACTGATAGTGCAGATATGAAATATTTGTTATACCACAGAGTGATGGGGAAACTCAAAGATATTTTGAGCATAATAAATTGTGAATATTCAATTCCTACAAAGGAATAAATAGCTATTTGAGTCCATGCAAAGTATCTAACACTCAAATCTATTTATATTTTACTTTAACAAGGAAGAAATCAATTTTGGGTGAAAATTATCCATTTCAAAATTTACATAACTAGTCTTTATCACTATTAAGAAAATCATGAAAAATTTTTATCTGAGATGCAGTTTTATTGGCCATGATATATTATTAGCATCTCCCTTTGTAATTTCTTATGCATTGTGGAGTAAAGCTTATTTTCAATTCTATCTGCTTCATCTATAACACCTGAGATGCATCTGACCCATTTGCATAGGACCATGATGAAATGACACCATGGCAAATATTAAAAGTGATTTGTAGTGTGATGATTTTTTTTTTAAATCACCAGGGCCATTCTAAGTAGAGAACTATGAGGTTTATTTGATGAATATTAACACTATAGAGAAAGCATGAATTATCTACATACTAAAGTTTTCTTTATTTTTAAAAAACTAATTCAATCTCAGTTGAAGCCCATGAAGAATTCTATGTAGGTGTTCTGCTGGAAAGTTACATTATAATAAATTGTGATGTTTTATTCATCCATAATCCTGTAAAAGACCATAAGTCTCAGTTTATTTCAGGGTAGCTCTGTGGATTTCTGCTCATGCTGGCTATCAGTGAGATTTCCATTTCTTCTGGAGAGCACAGTGTCCTGACATCATTACAATCCCTCATCTCATTCAAAGTGAGACACAGAGGTGAGTGTTAGTTAGCCTTTGACTTTAAAGAGATGGTTAATAACAATAACAATAATAAAAAAATTGTGTCTCCAGAACTCCAAAGTTAGACAGATGTACAGATACAGCATAAAGATGAAGAACAAGTGACAGACAGAAACTGGTAAAAGTGGAGAATGAAAGGTATGTGTGAAAAACAGAATAGGCTTGTCTCTAAAATGAGTGTAGATAAGTACCTTTAAAATGTCAGGTAATACATGTCCTGAGAAAGGCCACAGACCTGCTCATATAGCTCTACAGACTTGCTTCCTGCTTGTCTTGAAGATCATGATTTATTTTTTCCCTGAATTGGCTGTGTATGGCACACCTGGTATTAGTTTTGGAAGCACGAAAAATGCATGGATTGGGTCAAGAAGTGCACACACAGTTCCAGGAGCTGCTTCTGAGATATGGCATGAGGCAGAGCATGATGACCCTGATAGGCTGAGAAAATCATTGGAAGATGGACCATGGTTTACATAAAATCCCAAAGATATTTTGGATATACAAGTAATATGTAAGGGCTACCATGGAGTGCACTGTTGGTCTGGGATGGAAGTTTTCCTGGCTACTCTGCCCAGCTGGAGGGGTGGAATTAGAAAATCCAGAGACTGTCAGTCAGTCAGTCATTATTTCAAACTTGAACTGCAGAACTTTGATGATTACTTCATGGTGGTTGAGTTTTCATTGTTCTAGTTTCTCCTTGCTATGCCTTATACCAGTTGAAAATGCTTACCCTGTGCTTCTTTCCTCCATAACTGTGTCTGCTTTGGAAGTTCATCTCAGCCATCCTGAAGCTGTCTACTACAGATGGCATAGCTATCTCTTGGGAGAATGCTGTACCCAAAGGATAGTACACTAAAAAAGACTTTATTGAGTGTCCAAGAACAATTTTGCCTCACGAATTATAATTCCAGAGGATAGTCCAGACTCACCATACTACTTCTTTTACTAAGTAACACTTGAAACCATTTTACAGATTTGGGGCCCCTTCTTCATTCTCCACTTCCTTCAGACATAAAGTGTATAAGTTGTGTATATTTGACCCAGTTGATATTTGAGTTACTTTTCTTTCTGGAATGGGCATAAAGGGGAAAGTAGTTAAAGGAGGCTAAATACCTTGTAGAAAGTATGCAAAAACATATACATGTGAGCATAATGTGTGAATCTGAAATCAATCCATTATAATCCAAGTTTTAGGATACCCCACTGAATGACCAGTTTACATCCAAAGTAAAAATAGGTAATTATTTTGTGGGTTCTCCACCTCTTGGTTACCCATTAATAAGATTGCCTTGGCTTCTTCAATGTTGTAATTTTTAAAGATCTATTTTTTTCTAATAATAATTCCAGATCTTACCAATCCCAAAATTACATTTACTAGTGAACATCTCAGATGTTTAAGGCCTTGTATCACAGAGAAATGGATGTTTAATTTACCAAAGAAACTGTGAACATTTAATTAACAATAAACATTGCTAATATTTATAGTATAGTCATTTCCTACATGTACTAAATGGAAAGATGGCATATATTCTTTGACAGGCTTATAACTGTGTATGAAAAATTATAATGTAATATAGAATATAATTTCATCAACTTCTCTGAAGGTTGTGAAATTGTGATAAAATGGTTCAACAAATTGTAAATTTGCTTAGTAAAATAAGAATATAAAAATTATCAAATAAGGAACTATGGCCTAGTGGTTAAGGGTGCTTGCTTACAAATCCTACCAGCCAGGGTTCAATTACATAACCAAGCAAGCTGGGTAATCATTAGCAGTGACAAGAGACCATGACATGTACCTTCCACTCTCTCTCTCTCTCACACACACACACACACACACACACACACACATATGCACACAACTATAAAAAATATTAAAACAAGGTTTATGGTACAGAAATTTCCTATTATGACAGAAAACTTTTAAAATTTAAAGACTAAGATAAAATATTACAAAATTACATAAAATAAAATATAAATAAAAACAACAATATAAAGTAATGGAAGCTGTGGTTGTTTTGTAATGTCCCTATAACCTTGGATGTTTATGACTAAGTTTCCTACTTAGTCCCTATCTAAGAGAACTTTTGGGAGGTGGATCCCTGCTGGAGGATGTGTGTCACCAGGGGTTTACCATGAGGTAAAGTCCAGCCCTAATGTATGTTGTGATCCAGCTTGATCCCTGGCTGTACTCTTTTCTCTCTGTGATAAGGATGTATGATGAAGTGAGCCAGCTTTTTCTGCAATGATGAAGATTCCCCTTGAATCTGTAAACCTGAAATAAATCCTTAACTCCCACAAGCTATTTCTTATTTGGGTCTTTTATCCCAGTAACAAGAAGGCAACCATAACAGGAAAATTGGTACTGAGAAGTGGGGTTATTGCTGCAATGAACTATGTGATTTTTGGTTTTCTGGAAGGTTTGTGGGACAGATACAGAAAAATTTGATACTTTGGACTGGAGAAGCCTTCCAGTGCTGTAAGCAGAGTTTGATTGACTATATGCTTATACATATTATATCTGAAGGAAGTGGAGAATGAAGACTGGGCCTCAAATCTGTAAAATAGTTTCAGGTGTTACTTAGTAAAAGAAGTAGTATGGTAAGAGTCTGGACTATCCTCAGAATTATAATTCCTGAGGCAAAATTATTCTTGGTCAGTCATTAAAGTCTTTTAAGTATACTTGCCCTTGGTTACAGCATCCTCCCAAGAGACAGCTATGCCCTCTCTAGTAGACAGCTTCAGGTTAGCCAAGATGAACTTACAAACCAGGCACAGCTATGGAGGAAGTGATATTTATTGAAGCTTACAGGTCCAGGGGGAGTTCATAATGGTAGAAGAAGCTGGTTCCCTCTTAAAGGACCAGGCAGAGAGAGAGATGACAACAAAGTCCCTAAAACCACACCACAAAACAAGCACACTTCAGGAACTCCAGGCACTTTGTATGGACCTATGAAGATTAACTGCACATTGCAATGGAGACTCAAGAAAAATGGACCTACCAGGATTGTGGAACAGCTGCCAACAAGTGCTGCTGACTGAGGATAGCGTTTTCCCTAGGCTAAGAGCTTTCCTGCTGGAGAGGCCTAATTAGAACCCCTGAGACTTCACCATTGATTACTGATGTTAGACTTAGAACTGCAGATATGTGATGTTTGCCTGGTGGTTATTGATCTTGTATTGGTTCAGCCTCTCCTTATGTTCTTTTGGCGTGATTATTCTGTATCATTATGTGATACAAAGATAAACTTGTATTTGATTTTACAGCTCTTACAGTTCAGAGACTAGAATCTCAGATGAGAATTTGGAATTTTGAACAGTGGCTGAGTGGAATTTGAATTGTGTGATGGGTTTAAATATATGTTCTCCATAGCCTCAGGTGTTTGTGATTAAGTTTCCTACTTAGTCCCCACCAAGTAGAGCATTTGAGAGGTAGAGCTCTGCTTGAGGATGAGTGTCACTAGGGGCAACCTCAGAGTGGAGTCCAGCTCTAAACTGTTCTGATCCAGCTTGAACGTTTGCTGTACTCTTTCTGTCTCTTCTGGGGATGTATGATGAAGTGAGCTAGATTCCTCCACCATGAGGGAGTTTCACCTTGAAACAATAAGCACAAAATAAATCCTTCCTTCCCATAAACTGCTTCTGGACATGTGTTTTTCCCAGCACAGTGAAAATAAGTACAATACAATCTCAGATTTGACAAGAGATTTAAAAAAGTCACAGAAATGGATATTGGAAGAGAGTTTGACACAATGCTCCTTTAGTTCTGTGCTCTATTCCATAATCCCAAGTAGATTATGAGTGACTTAAGTTTTTAATATAAATGAGAAATATTGATAGAGATGGAAGGCAGGAATGAAAGGAGGAAAGAGAAGAAGAAGGAAGAGAGTCTTTTTGAAGAGTAAGCAAGCAACATTGAATTGTAATACTCTAAAATCTTGATCAACTGATAACATTAATATCTTTCAAACTATTAGTGCAATATGACCCTCTTCCTAATTATACAAACACCTGCCATTGTATTGAGTCTATATAGGCAATGTAAAAAAATAAATTAATTTTGCCTCCCTGCTGTGTTTAGAATTTATCCAAAGTCAAAACTAATTGTCTGACAGTAATCCCAATGCCATGTCAGTTAACAGAATAAGAATGAATCCATCGCCATAGACAGTAGTAAAATATAAATAAAAAGCCATCACTGTCCTTCATTAAATCACCTATAAAGTGACTTTCTCCCATTCTCGCCCACTTTTTTCCTTCTTTTGAAAATTTCCTATGGAGCCAGATACACTTTACTTTGCAAACTTCAGCAAATCCTAGAGCTCTTCTGAGCTTTACATTCCTGGATTATAAATTGGGGAAATAGTAACAATTTTATAAAGGTATTGTGAGAATGGGTGACACAACATATAAAGTGTTTCTAAGAGTGATGGTGTAGATGTTTATTGTTCAGAGGCCTATCACAGGACAAAATAGCCATTAAGTATGAAGATTCTGTTGCCTGTTCTAGGCCTTTGAAGAATCACCAATATTCAGGGTGTGTGTGTGTGTGTGTGTGTGTGTGTGTGTGTGTGTGTGTGTGTGTGTGTGTATTTTCCATCAAGACACATGGGAAAACCTGGCTATCCCATTCCCCACAAAAGCCATAGTAATGTAAAACATTTGAAAAAAATTTTCTAGACATTTGTTTCTGCCAGTGATTTGAGATAAGACCATTCCATAGCATATGTGACAAAGCGATACCTGCTGGTCTGTGAACTTTCTTAGACATACCACTGGCCCTTGTCAAAGAACACATTCCACATTCATTGGAGGGAAATGCCAATTCTGTTTTTCATACCTTTAATTTCCCACTTTGATAGGTTTGTATCTGTAATGTGTACTTCACCTTTGTTCCGTATTCAGTTATCTATCGCATTTTTACTATTGTAGTCTGGCATTTAATGGTTTATATTGTTAACCATCTGTTGCGGTTATCTTTGTGTTGCTGGACAAACATTTGGCCAGAAGCAGTTTATTGCAAGAAAGGGTTTATTTAAGGATTAAAGAGTTTAGGAGAGGTTCCATCATGGCAGAACAAACTGGATCACTCAAGGATACATCAGAGCAGAAAGAGAAGTTAATACCAGCAAACATCAAAAGCCAGCAAACATGAACAGCCAGAGCTCAAATTGATCTTTATACAACTATTAAGGCTTTGCTATAAAGTCCACACCCGGTGCCATACCTCTTCCTCAGCAGGTCTTTTCCCCCTGGAGACTCAAGTCACTAGCTCAATCTTAGTTGCAAAAAATCTGAGTTTATGGAGCCATATATTCAAACTACCACACCATTTTAAGGCATGGATGAAATGATACTCATTTCCATTAAAAATTTCCACAAAAATTCCACAAAAAAACTTACACTCATTTCTACAAAAAAAAAAAAAAAAAGAATGTATGAAAAACAGAATTGGCATTTTCCTCCAACAAATGAGGAATATGTACTTTGACAATGGCCAGTAATATGTTTTCTCAGAAAGGCCATAGACCAGCAGGTATTGCTCAGTAGAGTCACGTCTGCCATGCTATCACTGGCAGAAGGAAATGTCTAGAATTTTTTTTTCCAACTGTTTCTTTGGCCATGGCTTTGTGACACATAAGATGACCCATGTTATCATTTCTTTGACTTGTCCTTTTCTCTCTTGGTTTCTTTTTGATGAAAATTCCTAAAGTTTAGAGGATAGATTCTATAAATAATATTCAAATTGTACATTTCTATTACATTGACAAAAATTCTAGTGATTAGAATGGTATCCTATTATTGCTATACTGCAGACTGGTAATCAGTCCCATAACTTCCACTCACCTCTTTTATATACTGTCAATGTCAAAACCATCACGACGACTATTATTTGAGAATGTTAGCATAAATATTCCAGAATTAGGTTAGACACTTTATTTTTGCATATATTGGTTTCATCACATGTTTGTTGAGCTCCTGACCTGCTTGTTGGATCTTATCTTTTTCGAAACACCCCACTTTTTAGGGGTGCAAGTACAGTGGCTGAATTGAGTCAGTTTCTCACCATCTGACAAGTGACAAACATAAATGTCAGTTTTCCAGACCCTGCCAATTACTAGATCTTTTGTACATGGCTTTAATAAGACTTAGTCCATTTATACTGACTATCATTATGTCAAACCACTGGAGCATCCACAATCATTTCAATACCCAACTCATCTTCAAATATTGTGGTAACATCCTTATTCACCATCTGCTTGTTTCCCATTGATGGATTTGATTCTCAAATCTTTTATTACACAATTTTTTTTCCAGGTGGTACTCCTTCATTTCTTCTGTATCAATTATAATATTTTCTCATCAATGAGTCCTTCATTAAGTCAGTTCTAAAGTGCCTTCCTTGCTTTGCTTCTTTAATCTCTCCTGATTTCCTACAGAAAAGTTATCATAGTCTATTTGTCATTTGTCATGTGTGATGCTTATTTATATATGTATTGAATTGATCATGACTTTTGTCATAATTTGTGATGCATATTTTTGAAGGCAGAAAAGCAAATTTGTTTGTTTTTCTCTTAAATTATATCCTAAAAGAAAGATTCTGGAATATGTGGTTTACGAGAAAGATGATTCCAGGAAGTATATGTGAGGGAGTACAACAAGGAAGACAGACAAGAGGGGAAAGTCAATTAATCTTCCTGTTAATGGGGATGCTACTGGTTAGCCAATGGAGCCTTAGCTCCTCTGGGAAGCTTCTGAGAAACAGTGGAGAAAGTGCAGTCTGTTCTTCTGTGACTGGGAGATACATTCTATAAACCCATTCAATGAAATTCAAAGGACTTATTGAACACCATAGAATTCAGTGTATAACATTCAAAAATTGTATCATTCACATAGAAAAACGATGTAATCCTTTAAAAAGTATCAGAATTTCACATGAGATGTGATTTTTAAAAAATCCATAAATCCACAATGATGTGACTTGTCTCTAAACAAGGGCTGATGTTTGCATATTGAAGACCCAATAGAAGCAGTGCAATTTGAGAGCTAGTAAAATGTAGTGGAAGAAGAATTAGGTAAAAGCTGATTGAAAATTATGACAACAACTGTGTGAGGTTCATAATATGTGAGGCCACTGGTAGATATTTTAGAGATGTTCAAATATCAATGTATTTGTATAATGTAACTTCAGTGGCTATATGTTGATTTCTGCCTTTATTCATATCAGACATTATCACAGATTCCAGAAAACTCTCATTTACAATGCAGTGAACCAGTATTTTTAATTTCCTGATTGACTATCTGACTACTAGAAACCATCACAACCAAACAGAAAATCTGTTCCCTGTTCAAAATTTCCCTTGTATAAATATATTGGAAATAATTCACATTTTATGGGCTGGAGATGGCTTAGCGGCTAAGGTGCTTGCCTGCTAAGCCTAAGAATGCTGGTTCCAATGTCCAGCGGTTCCAATCTCCAGGTCCCACGTTTAGCCAGATGCAAAGTGAGGCAAGTGTGCAATGCTGCGCTTGCCCACAAGGGGGCACACACATCTGGATTTTGTTCACAGCAGCTGAGAGACTGCTGGCGCGCCCATTTCTGTCTCCCTTTCTCTCTCTGTCTCTCTCTGTCTTTCTCTCCAAAAATAAATAAAATATTTTTAAAAATTTAAATAAATAAATAAATAAATAAAATAATTCACAAAATTTTCAAAATAACCATGATAAACTGGCTGACATTTTCAAAATATATTTTCCTTCCTTCCTTCCTTCCTTCCTTCTTTCTGTATGTATGTATGTATGTATGTATGTATGTATGTATGTATGTATGTATTTATATTTATTTATATTAGAGAGAGGGAGAGAGAAAGAGGTAGAGAGAAAGTGAAAGAGAGAGAGAATGGGTGCACCAGGGCCTCCAGCAAACACACTCCAGATGCATGCATCTCCTTGTGCACCTGGCTTACATGGGTCCTGGGGAATCGAACCAGGATCCTTTGGCTTTGCAGGCAAAAACCTTAACCACTAAGTCATCTTCTCCAGCCCCAGGCTGATTTTTTTTTTTTTTGTGATAATATACGCAGTGCTTTATTTAGCCTTGAAGAATAATGAAATTTTGTAATTCTAGGGAAATGGATGGGACTAGAGAACATCATGTTTAACAAAATAATCCACAATAGACAATTATCACATTATGTATCTCATGTATAGAAGCTATACTTTAAATGTGTCTAAACATAAGCTATGGAAGGAGGAAGAGAGATACTTGAGGAGAGGAGAGAAAACAAAAGAAGAGGAGCTGGGCATGGTGGCACACACCTTTAATCCTAACACTCAGAAGGCAGAAATAGGAAGCTAGCTGTGAGTTTGAGGCCATCCTGGGACTACAGAGTGAATTCCAGGTCAGCCTGGCTAGAATGAGAACCTATCTCTAAAAAAACTTAAAATAATAATAATAATAATAATAATAATAAAAAAGAGTGGGGAGAAAGTGTGGTGAGGGAGAAGTGAGTAAAGTAAATGATATACACAGGTGATGACATCATAGCAAAAATGATTATTTTGTAATCTAAAAATATCTTTTAAAAATCCCTTATGGTGCCTAACAGCAAACTGCCAGGTACTCATACCTTCAACCCCACCCTTCCCCCAGGCTGACTTTTGACCAGACTTTTCCCATTAAGAGTATTGCTTGTGGGATGAGAAATTGCCAGAGTTTTGTGGAGCAATTTCCTGAGTTCCTGAGGGCCTAAGGTTTAGAACCAGAGGCAAAAGTACCTGAATGGAAGCTGACCTCACCTCAGAAGCTAAGGTACTATAAGATCATGGACATTTGAGAGACATGGTTATCATTTCCTAGAGTGTATTTTTAATGGCTGAAATGGATTAAACTTGAACAAATTACTTGGCAAAGGAATTCACTAACGAAGGACATAAGAATGAAGCCAACTTATTCCATTCTTAAGTGAGATGGTTACCCCACTTAGTCAGAATTAATAAGATTTCTATCTCTTTCTTCTTATTATTTCTTACTAATACCTTCGACACTTCCCCCTTGTCTTCTAATATAACATGTTTTACATCTAAAGAGCTAACATACATTTTCAAGCACAGCATTTTTATAATTACATATTTCTATCCTATAAACAAAACATTGCACATTAGTTTTACTTTATTTAATAAATTTCTGTACTTTTAAAGGATTTCCATTATAATCAATATTACTGAGCAATGCCTTAGGAATGTTTGTCTAAGCATGCCTTTCACAGTGAAGGCAACTGATGAACTGAAGGGGAAAACATCAGAATTTTTTTCCCTTAAAAGTTGGTGCTTTGGAAGAAATTATATTCCTCAAAATTTTATATGTTGGAGTCTTAACCTTGAATGTGGACACTGGACCTTTTAGGAGGTTATTAAATTTAAATAAGTTTACAATGTAGGGCTCTAATCTGATTGAATGGATATTTTATAGAAACATAAGATGTCTCTCTCTGTTCCTTCATCCTTCCCTCCTTCCTCCCTCCTTCTACCCTAAACTCTCAGACATGCACAGAAGAAGAAGAAAAAGGAGGAGGAGGAGGAGGAGAAAAGAGGAGGACGAGGAGAAGGAGAAGAAGGAGAAGCAGCAGCAGCAGCAGCTTAAAGACAGAGAAAAGATGGCTGTTTGAAATAGCAAATGGAAGAATCATCAGTAACTAACAGTGTTGGCACCTGATTTTGGATTGCTAACCTCCTGGACATTGAACAGATAAATATCTGTTTTCTAAGATACTTAGTCTGTAATATTTTGTTAAGAGAACTCTAGAAGGTAAAACATATCTGGGCCCATGAAATAAACTGTTACTGTGCCAAACATCGACAAAGGCAGCAGTGGATGATGGGTAGAGCCTGGAACAATTTTGGAAATACATATTATCCTAGAACATAAATAACTCTATCATAAACAGAATCCTGGTAGAAATATGTATGTTAAAGGTGATTGTGAAGCCCTAGGGATAAATGAATATGTTACTGAAAACAGGAGGAGAGGTAATCATATTATCATTTCATAAGTAACTTGAATAAATACCCTTCTGTGTTTTCTGGAATGTAGAACTTGTGTGTGCTGATCATGGATACTGACCAATGATTTATAAGCAAAGTACTCCTACTGTGGCCTGGTTTCTTCTGACTGCATTAACTAACATATGATAAAAGAGAAATATTTTGAGAGTATTTTTAAGTAAAACAGAGCAATAATATGAAGATTTGGAAAACACAAAGCTTGCACTCATTATACAAAATAAGATGGTATTTCTAGAGAAAACATAGGCATGTCCAGACAGCTACTCCATTATTACAATTATTATGATATAATCATCTATCTCAGCAGAAGCCAGACATAGAAATAGGATTATAGCAACAGGAGAACCTTCATCTGTTACAAATAGGGACAATGAAGGAAGACGCTGAATCCTGAATTCTGGAGTTCTACAGAATATTCAGTCTTTCAAAAAAAAAAAATGAATAAAATGAACAAGATGAATAACCCTGAACTGATTGCAAGAGCCTCAGACCTGTTGTGCCTGTCACACTGAACACAGACATGGGGCTTGGCTATTTCTTTTTCTTCATCAGTGATCAGGAATAAAACAAACCCAGTGATTTGAAAGGTAGATTGGGATTCAGAGCCAAAGCAGGGTAGACCTAATGATAAAGCCAAGAGGAAATACTGCTGTGCCAGTGGATCTGCAGGGAATAACATCAAACCACTTAGCAAGTGCAGTTTTCCATATAGGGTCTATAATCACATGAGGCCTGTGGTGGTTTGATTCAGGTGTCCCCATAAACATAGGTGTTCTGAATGCTAGGTTGCAGCTGATGGAGATTTAGAAATTAAAGCCTCCTGGAGGCAGTGTATTGTTGGGGGCAGGCTTATGGGTGTTATACCCAGTTTGCCCTTGCCACTGTTTGACACACTCTCCTGTTGTTATTGTCTACCTTATATTGGCCAGGGGTGATGTGCACCCTCTGCTCATGCCATTTTTTTCCCCCTGCCATCATGGAGATTCCCCTCGAGTGTGTAAGCCAAAATCAACCATTTTTTTTTTTTCCCCAAAAGCTGCTCTTGGTCAGATGATTTCTGCCAGCAATACGAACCTGACTGTGACAGTAAAGTTGGTACCGAGGAATGGTATCATTTGCTGCTAGACACCTGACTGCGTGGCTTTTGCCTTTTGGAGCTGATTTTCAAGAGGAATGAGAAAGAACTTGAAACCTTGGCCTAAGCGACGCCCTGAAGTGCTGTATGCACAGCTTGATGGACTATTCTGGTCAGAGTTGAAAGACCTGAATGCAGTAAGAACTATGGACTGTGAGGTTTGTCTTATGAAGGTAAGAAAGAGCTTTGCTTGGACTGGACTAGAAGCAGTTGGTGTGAGAGGTTTGCTGTTATTCCCTTGTGCTGAGAACATGGGTGGGAGTTGCAGTGCATAGAAGCAGACTGGTGTGAACAGAGGGATATGGCACAGAAAGAAATCTTTGGGCTGAAATTGCTGCTTGTTCAGCTGCAATTGTATGAGAGATTATATCCCTTGCAACTGGGACAACAGAAATAATACAGTCTTTTGAAGGGGCCTGATGTCAAAGAAGAGTCCTGTTATTCAAAGTCTGCTCTATTCCCCCTGGGATTAACAAATTGGCACCCCGCCTGGTATTATGGAGTATAGAAATGCGGGAAAGAGAGAGTCATTGAATTTGTAACATGGTCTTGTATTTTGGAAATGGCCATGGACAGTGTGAAGCAGGTTTGCTGGATGATGGCATGGAGACCCAATGGAGACATGAGGATGGACAGTGAGTTGCAGTGGAAACAGAGTGGAGATGTTGGGACCATGACATGGCTGAGGAGAGCTGGCCCCAGATGAAGTTTTCCAGGACTATGAGTAGCCTAGCTGGAGGGGTGGAATGGGAATTCCAGAGACTTGTTGCTGGTTAGAATTATTGGACTTGAAGATTAGTCAATGACTAGAGTTGTTGGACATGGAGCTACAGAGTTTAATGTTTGCCCTGTTTAAATATTGCATTGAATATTTCTTTGTTTTGCCCAATGCCATCTTTTGCAGTGTGAATGTTTATTCTGTGCCATTCTGGAATTTTGGGGACTTTTTGGTATTGTGGCTCATATAAAAGACCTTGGACTATGTGGATGTTTGAACACCACTGGGCCTAAAAAAACTGTGGCCTTCTAAAGTTAGACTGAATGCATTGCATTTTCCATCATGTATGGTTGTCAGTTTATGGGGGCTAGAGGCAGAATGTAGTGGTTTGATTCAGGTGTCCCCCATAAACTTAGGTATTCTGAATGCTAGGTTCCCTGCTGTTGGAGATTTGGGAATTAACACTTCCTGCAGCAGTGTATTGTTAGGGGAGGGCTTATGGGTGTTATAGCCAGTTTCCCCATGCCAGTGTTTGTCAGACTCTAACGTTGCTATTGTTCACCTTATGTTGGTCAGGAGGTGAAGTCCACCCTCTGCTCATGCCATCATATCCCCCTGCCATCATGGAGCTTCCCCTCCAGTCTGTAGGCCAAAATAAGCCCCCACCTTTTTTCCCCAAAACAGCACTTTGTCAGGTGATTTTTGCCAGCAATGCCAACCCGACTGCAACAACGCCCATCATCCTTTCATTTCTCTCTTTTTATGTATTTCAGAATAGGAATGCCTATCCTATACTTGTCCCATCATCAGAGTTTGGAAGCTCATATCATGACTGATTTCATACCATCATAGATGGAGAAGAATTTTTTAAATATTCATTCATTTATTTATTTGAGAGACTGAGAGAGAGAGAGAGAGAAAGAGAGAGAGAGAGAGAGAGAGGCAGATAGCAGGAGAAAGAGAATGGGCATTGCCAGGGCTCTAGCCACTGGAACAAGCTAACTCCTGACATATGGCTTTTCTTGTGCATCTGGTTTTATACGGGTACTGGGGAAATCAAACTAGGGCACTTATACTTTGCAGGCCAGTGCCTTAACCACTGAGCCATCTCTCCAGCCTGGAAATGTTTCATACTGATTTCATTTCTGTATTATTTGCATGATATTTAGATAAAAGTATGGATTTGTAATTGATACTGGAACTGGTTAAGGCCATAGGGGCTGTATTGATGAGGTGAATTTATATTAAAGGAGGACCTAATTTGGGGAACTTCAGAAGACAAATGGCTATATAAAATAATTTTATGTTGCAGTAAGCTCTGCATTTCTGGCACAAAGCACCTGAATGAAAGTATCTTATGGGGAAAAAGGGTTTATTTTGGCTTATAAACTTGAAGGTAAACTCCAGGATGACAGGCAAAAGGATGGCATGACAAGAAGTTGGACATCACCTTCTGGTCAATATCAGGTAGACAACAGCAGCACAAGGGTTAGCCAAGCACTGGCAAGGAGAAGCTGATTATCATATGCATAAGCCTATAGCCAACAACACATCTCCAGCAAGGTTCCAGTTCCTAAATTGTCATCAGCTGGAGATGAAGCATTCAAAATACATGAGTTTATTGGAGATACCTGAGACAAGGATCTTCCAAAATTCATATGTTGAAGCCTTAAGGTCCCAATGCCACTACCTTTGGATACAGAGCTTTTAAAGAAGCAAAAAATAAGATTAAATGATGTTGTAAGATTTGATGCCTAATCACATATGACTGGTGTCCTTATTAAGAGTATGGAGAAATTTTTAGTGTTCTCTCCCTTGCATCCCATTGTATATATGGGAGGATGGACACACACACACACACACACACACACACACACACACACACACACATCAGATAGATGATAGACAGATAGATGAGAGAAACATGGCAAGAAGCCAGGTTATGTCCACACCAGAAACCAGCTCTGTTTATACCTTGATCTTATATTATAGCTTTAGGAAGCAGAGAAAATAAATGTCTATTGTCACAGTCACCCAGCATGACAGTCTATGTAGATTATATATAGGGTGTTTAGTATGAAGTGAAAAAGAAAAACAGGTAAAGAAATATTTCCAAAATAAGAGAAAATTCCTCATATTAATAGCTATTAGAAGAAACCATGAACCCAAGCAAAATTTTTCAATCTACATTTGTTAGGGCCTGGATCCTGCAGGCATTTTTTTCTGAATGTTAATAATTATGGATTGGCTTATCCACTATCACTTACGTCTGCTTTAGTCATAGCATAACAAATTTCTACCTCAGAGATACAGAACTAGGGAAAATTAATATAGAAATTTAAAATATCAGTGTGTTTGTTTCATCATGCCACATTTATCAAGGAGGCTGTACAAAAAAAGAGAAACTTATCCTAAACTTGGTTCATTTGAAAGGGAAAAGTGAGGAAACATAGAAATGAAAAGGTTAATTGCTATCTGGAACAGGTCTTCAAAGTGAATAGCCCCTTTATTTTGTATTTTCTGCATTATGAAAACATTTTTTCTATTATCCAGCTGAAGCACGTACCATCAGAGAATTCAGAAATAAATGCTTTTGCTTTTTGTGTATGTATGTATTTGAGAATGAGACCTAGGCCTAGTGTCAACTCTCATTAGGCATTCTCCACCAAATGTAATTAACTCACTTGATTAAGAAAAATATCTAAGGATATTAATTAATGGACTCAAAACAGAATCCATTAAACTAAAAGTTCTATGTGGGAAGTACATTATGTTTAATGTACTCAGGATCTTCTATGTCATTACTACTCTAACAAGCATTATTCATGACTGCTAAGTATTTGTAACAAGGGACTTGATCTGGCAACTTGTGAATGTTCAATCTCAGTGCTAACTGAACACCAACAGCAAGTGAACTGCAGTAGCTGTGTGATCTAGCTAGTGTCTGTTTATATTATGGTCATGGAATTCAATGGAGAAGGAGGCCCTTATTTGAGAAAAGAATATTTATCTTACAGATTATCCACCAAAATCTGTTCCATCACCAGGTATCACTTAGAAATTACTCAGGTATTTCTATGTCCATAAAATAATGCTATGGACAAGAGCCAACTGCATTTCTTATTGTACTCACTTTGCATCAAAAGTCGTTCTCAGGTATTTTGTAATGGAGCAGCATTTTGTAAGTTATATTTTGATTGTGAACACTCCAGCCACCCACTTTTCTCATCCAACAAAATACAATGTGCTGGCCCTTATCTTGAACCATGGTTTTGACTTCTTACCTTTTCATCTAGTCTTTCATCTAGCTGTGATTTCAATTGAAGTATCTTGTAGGCAGATTGATCTTTATTGTGGTAAAATATGCCTAACACGAGATTAACTATTTTAAAGTGTGTATTCTGTGGTATTTATTACATTTACTATGCTTTATAATCAGGTTTATTGTCTAATTCTGAAAGAAGTTTCATCACTACAAAAGAAAACCTCATATGTATTATGGAATCACTGTTTATTCCCCCTCTTCCTTCTCCTGAGACACATTAAACTACTTTTTCTGCCTATGGGCTTACATATTTTAATTACCATATTATTGGTTTATTTTCCCCTAAGATTCATTTAGAGAATAAAATCAAACATTTCATAAAATTGTAAAAATTGAAGGAATTTTAGGATAAGGTCTTACCAGACAACTTAAAATTACCAGGACATTTTATTTTACACAAACTCTCCAATTTAAGATACTAAACAAATAGGTTAGGATTATTATTTTCTGATTTCTTTGCCAACAACATTTCAAAAATTTCTTAGAAAATTCTCCATCCTGCTGGAGCTGAGCTGAAAGCCTCCTCCATGTGGACCAGCTAACAGAAAGTTGGAAAAAGGTACACTGCATGCAGTTCAGTGAGAGAGAGAAAACACCAGTGAAGATACTCCACAGTGAACACTGCAAGCTTTAAATTTGGCCAGCCAGGCCAAATGAGCCAATGGGTGCAAAAGTGGCATGTCTGTTATGGGGGAAACCAACTGCTCTCTAATTGGACTGGAGGCTCACTCCATGGGAGGGAATACATCCCTGATACTGAAAACCTATGACAGGGGTAGTCATGAGCTCTAAGGGTGTAATGTTTGCTGGTGTCTTGCTAAATGTACATACTATGCTCACCAAACTGCCCAGTAAGCACTTGTCTTAATGTCCACACCCATATATTAATGCTCCTCTCACTTTTGTTTAGAGAATCTTCTCTTTTCAGATGTTGGCAACCTTGGGATGACTCAAAAGGCACCATGGTGCTGAGAAGAAGGGACAGAGGAGTGCTCAGCACTGAAACATCTCAAACCCACCTTTCAAGGCTCAGGGTCCATTGTGGAAGAGGGGGCAGAAAGAATGTAAGAGCCAAAGGAAGAGCAGGACTCCTTACAATGAGCTCCTCCAGACACAAAATAACCTGGATATCCATGACTTCACAGTGCCCAACACTACCTACACAAGACCATCATTAGGAGGAAAAGATCATGACATCAAATTGAAAAGAGAGACTGATTGAGAGGGAAAGAGGATATGTTGGAGAGTAAAGTTTCAAAGGGGAAAGTGGGGGGAAGAATTGAAGTACCATGGGATGTTGTCTACAATTAAAGAAGTTGTCAATAAAAAATATAATTAAAAAAAAGAATTTCTTCAAATTTTTCCATTGTAAGTTCTTTCTATGAAAAATATTCATTTGTTTTATACAATAAAAATCTTACTCCATTTAAGACTTTGATTCCTTTACTTGGTTGATACTTCTCCTATATATGATGAATATTCCATATGAGAATGATTTACTATAAATCATAACTCCAATAATGGGATCACTATTTCATATCATAAAATTGTAAAAATCAATATACAAACAAATGTATGACACTAATGTTAGAAAATGTAGAGCTCAAGTGCTGTCCCTCTTAGATTCTTGAACACTAATTACTTATGTTTTCCGCTTGATATAGAACAAGCCCTTGACATTCTATTCAATGAAGCAGGGTCAGGAGGGAATGCCAATAGACGTGATTTGGACTATAATCAAGGGAAAAAAAATCCATTTGCAATCTAGAATGTGTACCACCATGTCAACATTGAGTGGCATGATTCTTTTAATTGGACTATTATGGAAATTTCCTTTAACACACAGCCTTTTGAAGTTTTCAATAAATTTAGAGGATTCAACTAAGATAATATATCTGCTTCTGAGTATAACAATATGCTGCATTATTTTGCCAAGCACATTATAGCAAATGACATGCAATTGTTTATGCTCAAAAATAAGTGAATTGAATAAACTATATATTTACTCCTTAATTCCAGGAAAGCTATAGCCTAAAGAATGTCATATGTTGCATTTTCAAGAGAAAATTTCAATTTATTTAGCATAGATTTGATATATACTATGGATTTATATATCATATGCTTACTATAAATGCAGTATAAATTTTTATAACATAAGTGAATCTTAAATGAATACTTTGGGGATGTATTGGTGACAGTAACAATTAACTAAGATTTTTGATTAAAATTTGTTCCTTAAGTTTATTAATGCAATAGCTCATATTTATATAACATAATTAATTTAGGGTATCTTAGCTAAAACATGGTTGCTATGTTAAAGTATTCAAAATTTCAAAATAAAATTAAATATAAGTCATTCACATACATAGCATTGTATAAGAAACAAAACAACTAAAATATTGTATGCAATATACAGATATGAGCACCATCAAGATACAAATAGTTGGCAATTATACACATCTTTTAGCATAAGTCAAAATAAGCAAAATAAGTATTAAGAAATATGGAAGGTTTACTTAGTATTTCCTGCAAAAAGCATGTCACTGGATCATATACACCTTTGTGTAACTAACATAATTTCTCTCTTGGTTTCTTATAATATTTTACACAAGAATACCAAGAAGCACAATACATTAGCTTGAGACAAATAAGTTTTTTTTTTTCTTAACATTGAGAAATAAAGAAGAGATATTGTGGTACTGATGTCAGAGAGAACAAAGTATATGATAGAAATTATGAGAAATAAACACTTATTTGTTATATGTGAAATAGATATTAATCAACACTCTACATTTTTAGGGAGAAAAGCCATAATAAAGACGTACTATGTGATGATGTACAGATACCTGCAATCAAATTTGATAATAGTAATGATTTACTACCACTTTAAATTAGTGCCATTATTATGGTGAGTCCAGTGCTTAGAATCTACAAGTGAAACTTTTAATAATACCTAAATCTTTCTGTTAAATGTCAAAAACATTGAAAGCTGTCATGAATTGTGGGTCCTCGCCATTCCTGGGGGTTGTTGGCCACTGATGTCCCAGGTGCAGGAGGAGCTGAGGGGAGCAGGGTTTTGGAGTGGGTGAGTGTGATGGGCAATGAACCACCCAGGAGGCCGTCTGATGGATAGCACACTCTCATTTATTCAAAAGGGGAGTGGGTTTATAAACACTTGAGAAAGGTTGAGAAGGCACATAGGTTTATGGGTTGCTATCTAATTGACTAGTGTTGGAAGGCAGAAGTCGTGAGGGAGAAGCTTTAAGGGAGATAGTGGCAGGAAAAGCTAAGTGACTCCAGAGTTGCAAGGGAGGAGCTGCAAGGGAGATAACAGAAATGGCGTGAAAAGCTATGTGACCTCAGCTACATATTGGATGGCTACAACTGAAGGGAGACTGTTTACAAGGTCTCTTGGGCAGCTAGCCACAAGGTCAGGAACTATAGGGCTGGGGGTGTACAAATCCTGAGTATGGAATGGTCAGATGCTTTTGGGATAGAGGAGAGGGCCTGGAAGTTCTGCCCACTCTGGGAGAAGATAGGACACACTACAACTCTGCCTGAGGGCAGGGAGGGCCAGTCTCCCTCGCCAGAGAGGGTTCCCAATGATAATGTGAGCTGCAACCCCCACAGCCCAAGGTCTCCAGCCATGTCCAACAGCCCAGGCCAGCTTCCTCACAGTCTCAGCCCATGTTAAGCAATGGTGAATAATGAATAAGATCACATTTTTATTATTATTCATTTATTTGAGAGAGTAAGAGAGAAAGAGGCAGAGAGACAGAAAGAGAGAGAGAGGGAGAGAATGGGTACACCAGGGCCTCCAGCCACTGCAAATGAACTTCAAAAGCATGCACTACCTTGTGCATCTGGCTTATGTGTGTCCTGGGGAATTGAACTGAGGTCCTTTGGCTTTGCAGGCAAATGCCTTAACCACTAAACCATCTCTTCAGCCCCAAGATCACATTTTAAGAAAATAATAAAATTCATACTTAAATAATAAATTTGCTTTTACTCAATAAATTGTATTTCAAACTTTAAATATATATTTATAATTTATTAAATAAACTATATGAAAATACAAGTTTACCCAGTAAGGTACAATAGCTTAAAGGTATTTTATGTCCATAATACTCCATGATTATCTTTAAAGGTGACTAATTGTATTAAATTGTTTCCCCAGAAAATTACATTTTAATCCTTCCAAAGATAGTCTTTCCATGTATTTTCAAGCACAGTAAGAAAAAGCAGGCCAAAGAACAAAGTCCCCAGCTTAAGAGAGGGAAAAGGTAATCCACAAGGAAAGCATACATAGTTAGGAAGTTAGGAAATTTACTGTTATACAGAGAAGCTCATTGTTTCATTCTGTGACCATAATCATAAATTTATTTCACTCATTTTGCTTAATAAAACATTTAAAAATGCATAGGCCTATATGTAAGAAGGATTTATATTTGACTCCGGAGGTTATGTAAGGAAATAAAAAAGAAAACTGTTCTGAAATGTAAGAGCACGCCTTTAAATTTATAAAATTAAATTTCTTCAGTCAAGGAGTACTAGCTGATTGTTCCCTGACAGAGATGCTTGAAAATTTTCCAACTGGTTTCTGAAGGCTTTTGAAGAAAAGAATGTGACCTCTCTGTGCACCTGTAGTTTCTCATGTGAATGCCCAAAACAATTGTTCACAATTTGTAAGTTGAGATACACATAATGATTATTATATCATTTGATGAAGTACTTAACTTTTCTTTAATATTAATTCTTTTTTCAAATTTGTTTATTTTTATTTATTTATTAGCAACAGGCAGACAGAGAGAGAAAGAGAGATTGGGTGCACCAGGGCCTCCGGCTACTGTAAACAAACTTCAGATGCATGTGCCACCTTGTGCATCTGGCTTATGTGGGTACTGGGGAATTGAGCCTCAAACTGGGGTCTTTGGCTTCACAAGCAAGTGCTTAACCACTAAGCAATCTCTGAAGCCCCTTTATTATTAATTCTTATTTATTCTTCCTTACAAGTATTAGGTATAATTGAAATGTTTCCATGTCTCACAATTGATATATTTTATATTTGTTTGCAATTTAAAATATCACCTATATACTAGATCAAGCAGAAGAAAACATATCAATGATGGAATATAAGTGGGAGGAAATACTACATCCACACCTCAAAAAAGAGGAAAAATGAGTAAATGAATAAGCATGACCAGTAACCCTAAGCCTGGCAGGGGATTAATATCTAGATCCACGAACAACACCAAAGTCCCCAAATCATTCAATCATTAAAGAAGCACATGAGTTTAACATACAATTCTCAAAAGAAATACAAATGTCCAATAAATATTTTAAATTATATTTTATATTCTGGTGACAGTGTGGTGAAAGAGTAACTCTTAAATACTGCTGGTGAGAATGTGAACTGGAACAGCCATTGTGGATACTAACAGCATCCAGGTCCAACTCCTGGGTATATACCTGAAAGAATCTAAATCAGCATGTAATAGTGATACTTGAACATTCATGGTAATTTCCATACTGTTCACATTAATCATGTCATGGAAAGCCCAGGTGCCTATCAACTGATAAAGAGAATGTGACACATATATACAATGGAGTTAGAATAAAACTCCAAGAATAAAATTATGTTTCTTGGAGGCAAACATATGGAACTAGAAATCATCATTTTAAGCTAAGTTGAACTTGGAAAGGCAAATATTGTGCATATATATATATATATATATATATATATATATATATATATATATATATATATATATATATATATATGTATATATATGGCTGGCACATATACATAAATGTATACAATATGCATACAACATGGAAACAGATGGTATCTACTTAAAGAGACAAAAAGGACAAGCAGTGAGAAGTGGAGAAGAGAAACAAAGATATGTGTAGTTAAAAATGTTGAATGCAACTCTTTTTGTATGTTAACTAAATAACCTTAGAGATACCTGCACATCCATATTTATTGCCACTCTATTTACAATAGGTAGGAAATGGAACCAGCCTAGATGTCCCTCAACTGATGAATGGATAATGAAGATGTGGTACATTAATACAATGGAGTTCTATTCAGTGGTAAAGAAAAATAAAATTATAAAATTGCAGAGAAATGGATGGATCTGGAAAGGATTATACTAAGTGAGGTAACCCAGACCCAGAAAGTCAAACTTCACATATTCTATCTCATATGTGGATCCTAGCTACAAATGTTTAGACTTTTATGTGAGCTGGAATAAAAATTGTTAGCAGAAACTTGAAAGCTACAAAGGGGCTATAAGGGAAGGAGGAGAGGGGAAGACTTGAGGGGATGGTATGGTACGTATGTAAATAGATGAGCAGATTACTAGGGGTGAAATGGCCTAGGTGAGGTCAGGGGAAGAAATTGAGTAAAAGAATGGTGGAGGAGGGTTAATAAAAATTTAAGAGGGTATGAATAAGCTATATGAAAACCAACTTTTCTGTGCAATAACACACCCAGAAGCCAGAGAATATTACTAGAAAATTTTCAGTGCCAGAAATGGGATACCTTCCAGTGAGTTGTTGGCCAGGGCGGTCCATGACTCCACATGTTTGGGTCACAAGTTCACTGTGAAATCAAGCTGGCGCTGAGCTGAAAACATCCTCCTTGTAGACCAGCTGAAAGAATGCTGGAAAAAGCTATGCTGCATGCAGCCTTCTGGGAGAATAAGTCATCAGTGGAGATAAACCACAGTGGACACTGCAAGCCTTAAGTTTGGCCAGCCAGGCCACATGAGCCAATGGGAGAAATAGTGGCATATCTGTTATGGGGAAAACCAGATGTGGGAAACTAATTGGCCTGGAGGCCCACTTCATAGGATGGAATGCATGTTTGGTACTGAAAACCTATGACAAGGGAGGTCATGAGCCCTAGGGGTAAAACAGCTGCTAATGTCTGGCTAAATGCATGCAGTATGCTCACCAATCTGCCCAGTAAACACTTCTCTTAATGATTATAACCATATATTAATGTTACTCTCACTTTTGGGTTAAAGAAGATTCTCTTGTCAGATGGTAGTGACCCCTGGGATAACTCAAAAGGCACCATAGTGCTGAGAAGAAGTGATAGAAGAGTGTTCAGTACTGAAGAATCTCTATCACACCCTCCAAGGCTAATGGTCCATTGTGAAAGAGGTGACGGAAAGAATGTAAAAACCAAAGGAAGGGTAGGACTACTTACAATGAAGTCTTGCAGGCAAAAAATGGCCTGGATATCCATGATTTCACAATGTCTGGTACTACCTACACAGCACCCTCATAATAGGAGGAAAAGATGATGACATCAGAATAAAAGAGAGACTAATGGAAAGGAGGAGAGGATATGATGGAGAGTAGATTTGTAAAGGGGAAAGTGGGGAAGGGGAGAGAATTATAATGGCTTACTGTCTATAATTATGGAAGTTGTCAAGAAAAGTTATTATTTTTTTTTGGAGAGACACACACACACACACACACAGAGAGAGAGAGAGAGAGAGAGAGAGAGAGAGAGAGAGAGAGAGAGGAGGAAGACAAGATGGGCGCTCCAGCAGTGTTTCAGCTGCTGAGAATGAAATCCAGATGTGTATGCCCCCTTGTGGTCAAGTGTGGCATTGCGCCCTTGCGTCACTTTGCATCTGGCTAAACGTGGGACCTGGAGGCAGGCGCCTTAACCCCTAAGCCATCTCTCCAGCCCAAGAAAAGTTTTTTTTTTTTTTTTTAAAGCAAAAAAATCATGCAATCCAAATTGTGACTTCGTTCTATTTCCTAAGCTAGTGCAAGAGTCCTATCAAGAAAGCTCTTGCCTATAAGCGTATCTTGAGATGTTTTCTCATGGTTTTACTCTAGTAGTTTCAATGGTCAAACATTAATGTCTTTGATAAATTTTGATTTTTTAAAATAGATGTGAATATAGAGATATATTTTATTCTTCTACATGTGTATATCCGGTTTTCCTAGTACTATTTGTTGCTGAGACTGCCTTAACTCCAACATGTGTTATTGGCATTTTTGTTGAAAATCCTATTGCTATAGCTGCATTTTTCCCCACTGCCACCCTAGGTCCTGTATTTGATTCCATTTGTACATCCATCTCTTTATGTGGCATTACATGTTGTTATCATAGCCCTGTCATATGATTTGAAACCATGATTCATATTTCCCACCTTACATGTTTTGTTCAAAGTTGCTTTGCATATATGATCATTTGAAATTTCTTATGAGTTTTAGTCTTTTTTCCCTTTCTGTGAAGAATGGCATTGGGATTTTGATGAGGATTACATTGACTTTACAGGTCACTTTCAGCAATACAGCCACTGACATAATATTGATCAAGCTAGTTCATGAACATGGAGAATATATCCAATATCCGGTTTTATTCCTTGGTATTTTTGAGGTCATTGTGAAAGAATTTGCTTTTGTAAATAAATTGATACTTCTCTTTATCAGCTTTCAATATTTTTGCTTGATGTAAAGAGGTGATTTTCTGGTCAAATGTATTTGGTGTTCTACTCTCTTGATTATTTTTGACCTAAAATTATGAGTATACCTTAATTTTATAAAATTAAGCTTCTTAGTTCAAGGAAAACTGTCAAATTACTCCTTGACAGTTAAAGCTGCTTGCAATATTTCTGACAGGTTTCTAAAGGCTTTTGAAGAAGACATGATGTGTGTGCACTCAGAGTTCTCTATGGCATGCTGATATATATATCTCATATTAAATGATTGTCAGTAGGAACATGTACTGCTTTTATGGGAAAGGAAAAGGAGTGACAGAAAATTGAGGCTTATTGTTTGTTCTTCCCTGTGACTTTTACTCATTAATTATCAAAATTTTGAAACAACCATCTGTTTTAATTTTATCTATTTTAGGATTATTTCACTAATCAAATAATGTTTCAAAATCTACAAATGATGAAATAGAAAACAAAAAGAAATATGGTGGATATAACTGTTGTTGGGCATAGCAAAACACGGGCTGGGACTAATGAGGAAGTTGGACATGGCTGGGGACCTTGGGCTGTGGGGGTTGCAGCCAGCCTTATCATTGGGAACCCACTCTGGCAACGGAGCTGACCCTCCCTTTTCATAAGGTTGTAGTGTGCCTCATCTTTGCTCAGATGAGGCAGAATGGGCAGGCCCTCCTCCCATCCCAAAGCACCTGAGCATTCCACCCTCTAAGATTTTGCACCCCCAACCTCACAGTTCCTGACTTGTGGCCAGCTGCCAAGGAGACCCTTATATGATAGTAAACAGTCTCCCTGCAGCTGTAGCCATCCAATATGTGAAGTCATGTAGCTTTTCCCGCCACTTCTGTTATCTCCCTTTCAGCTTCTTGTTCGCAACTTCTGCCTTCCAATACCAGCCAATTAGATAGCAACCCATAAACCTATGTATCCAATCACCTTATGGTCTGTATGCGCCTTCTCAACCTTTCTCAAGTGTTTATAAACCCACTCCCCTTTTGAATAAATGAGAGCACTGTCCATCAGACCATCTCCCTGGTGGTTCATTGTCCACTGCACTCACCCTCTCCCAGACCCTGTTCCACTCAACTCCTCCTGTGCCAGGGACATCAGTGGCCAACAACCCCAGGAATAGCAAGGACCCACAGGTAGTTATTTTTATTATATAAAAAACTTTGAAAAATTTTAAAAAAACTGCATGAAACCTTTTGAAATGACTGTTTTTTTTCTTTTTAAATATTTTATTTTTATTAATTTATTTGAGAGAGAAAGAAGCAGAGAGACAGAGAGAAAGAGAGAGAGAGAGAGAGAGAGAGAGAGAATATAGAGAAAAAATGGGCATACCAGAGTCTTCAGCTGCTGCAAATGAACTCCAGATGCAAGTGCAATCTTGTGCATCTGGCTTACATGGGTCCTGGGAAATGGGTTCTTTTCTTTTGCTTTGCAGATATGTTAACTAAATATTTTATGTGGTCAGTTTTTCTCCCATGTGTCAACAATGATGGTTCCTCAAGGAAAAACACAGTAATGAAGACTATATATTTTTATTTTTTTACATTAGTTTGAAACATTTAAATTCAGAATGTTTAGAGCATTGTATAAATAGGAGAACTGGAGCTTGACATTGGGTGTGGCCTGTATGGAGAGATCAACCTAAAGGGATGGTTTCACTATTGCTGAGGACAGCAAGAGAGGAGCTGGAGAATGCTACAACAGACCTGACCACTCTACAAAGTGGCAGTCAAAAACACAGGACAGGTATGAAAGACAAAAACTAACTTCAACCCTGCCAACGTGTAAACAAAGAAAAGCATTTCCCAGTCAACACACAAGGGAAGTAAAATTCATTAAATTATTTTGTCAGTTCCACCTGATTTACAAGTATTGCTAACTAAACTGAGTAGCCCCTGGTGTCATCCTCTAAAGCCAGCAGCACTCTTCCCAGATGCTGCACTGAGGGTTCCCTTCTCAACATGCCATCTGAGAAGGGGCCTCCTCCACTCCTGAGTTCCATTTCATTCTTTTTTTTTAATATATATATTTTATTTATATTATTCTGATTTTACATTCATAGTATTGGTTCCATTGTCTTCCTCCCTGTCCTCCCACTTTCAAAGGTACCCTCATCAATGGGGAATGTGGGTCGTGCATTGTGAGGTTAGTCAAGAGTTCTGGGGGGTAGGCCCCAGTCTCTGTGCATAATGCCCCAACTTGTGACACTAACAATCTTTCCGCCCCCTCTTCCGCGAGTTTCCTTGAGCCACATTGGGGTCATTTTAGTTCTGTTTCAGTGATGAGGTTTTGGGAGCCTCTGTGTCTCTGGATATATGGCTTAGTTCGAGTTGGATGTTCTCTGTGTTTATCTCCTTCAGCCTTTTTCTGGTGTCGTGATCGCCATGGACGCTGAACTCTTGCCCTTCCCCTGTGTTGTTCTATGGTTTCAGCTGGGGCCCTGGTGAGGTGTGGTTAGCTGATCCTCCCTTCAGGTTCGTTGTCCACCTGAAAAAAGATAAGCAAATTCTCCAATGGAGAGAGAAGTTAGTACTAGATAGAAGGGATGACCATGTATGTTTTGGAGGGAATTTTATATGCGTTGGCTCTCTTCTAGCCCACATTTGGTGGTATCTTGATCTTGGAGACTGAGCTCATTTTTTGTACCTGGTTTTGACTTATTTCCCAGTTCCAGCAATGAGTTCCATTCCACTGAGTGGATCTGTTAGCCAAATCAAGAGCAGTTGGTTACCCACCATGGCTGTTTGCCACTACTGCACTTGTATGAGCATTACGTCAAGTTGTTTCCTGCTGGGTATCTTAGACTGCAAGTTGTTTGGACCAATGTCAGACATTTTCCCCCAGTTGCTCATGTAGCACCCTCTGGTACTAGACTAGCTAACTGTCTGGGGACTGACCTTCTTCCAGATTCTGGCCAGCTGTGTTTGGTCTCACACACATATGCTATCTTCAACAGTAGGGTCTTACCATTACTTTGGTGGGTCACCAAGAACTCTGACAAAAGTCTGTCTTTTTTTTTGTGTGTGTGTGGGAGACCTCTTGTAGATGTCTCCGATCAAGAGCTCATTGTGGAGTTTAACCCTGTGCTGGCACTGGGAGTTTTAAGTCTGCACCTAGAAAGGTGAGGGAAGAAAAAGATAGATAATATTATAGAGGAAGTGAGTATAGAGAGGAGAGGTAGGAAGAGAGAGTGAGAGGGAGAGAGAGAGAGAGCTTATCTTTTCCATTCTCCTGGAATGCATGTGAACTGTTTGCCATTTGGTGTTTACAGTTCTAGCTGCTATTAATTTAGACACAGGAAGACTGGCAGTGGGAGGCCAAATGCTTGCTTAGTGGTCCAGGACATTTCCGTGTTATTCTGAGCATTCCCTAAGGCTCTCTTCAGCTTTTCATAGGTATAACCATCTCCTATGAGTTTCATAATGTTTAGATAAGTCATTTTCCAATGGTGCCTCAGGTCCACAGGGTTTTCCGTGGTGAAAGTCTATTGAAGTTTTGGCCATTTTCTGGGTTAAATAAGGGGATGCCAGAGGATAAGGAAAAGGTCCTGTGCTGAGAAATGCCAGCTACTATGTATTGGTATATTGTATTGGTATAATGCTCCAATTGAAAAGTAGAGAACAGGAAGACACACTATCAGTTTTCAAGATGGAATTCTCTTTTAATAACAAAGGATGACAGGTTAACAATAAAAAGAAAAAAAGTGCTAAGACATGTTAAAAGATATATGAAATTGCTATATGAATTAGTAGGGTTTATTTCAAATTTAGGACTATCATGAGTAATAAAAATCAGGATAATACTGGCATTATAGAATGACTTTGGTAGAGTTCATTCCTTATCTCTTTTGTGGAACAGTTTGAGAAGTATTATTAGACCTTATGTAAAGTTTGATATAATTTGCTAGTGAATCCATTTGGTCTTAGGCTTTAAAAAAAGTTTTCCATGGAGATTTAATTATGATAGGTCATGTGCATGTAGAGATTTGTCTATTTGGGGGGCTGGAGAGATGGCTTGATTATTAAGGTGCTTGCCTGCAGTGCCTAACAGCCCAGGTTGAGTTCTTCAGTACCCATGTAAAGCCAGAAGCACAAAGTGGCTCATGCATCTAAAGTGTTTTCAGTGGTTGGAGACCCTGGTAACCCATATATGCTCTCTCTTTCTCTCTCTCTCTCTCTCTCGTCTCTCTCTTTCTCTCTCTCTCAGCAATTAAAATATTTTAAAACAGAAATTTGTTGGGCTGGAGAGATGGCTTAGCAGTTAAGCGCTTGCCTGGGAAGCCTAAGGACTCCGGTTCAAGGCTTGATTCTCCAGGACCCATGTAAACCAAATGGACAAGGGGGCGCAGGCATCTGGAGTTTGTTTGCAGTGGCTGGAGGCCCTGGCACGCCTATTCTCTCTCTCCCTCTCTACCTGCGTATTTCTGTATTTCTCTCTTTCTCAAATAAATAAATAAATAACATATTTTAAAAAAACCAGAAATTTGTCTATTTCATCTAGATCTCTTAGCTTTTTGGAATGTAAATTTTCTTAAGTTTTCCTAATTAACATTTTGGCTAGAAGTTTGTCAATCTTGTTAACTGTCAAAGGACAAGCTCTTCAATTGATTCTGTGTATTATTATTTTAGTCTCTATTTCATTAATTCCTGCCCGGATTTTATAATTTCTTAACAACAACTAGATTTGGGACTGGCTTGTTGCTTTTCTAGCACCTTAACTTGAATCATTAGGTTGATTTTTGAGATTTCTGAAATAATGTAAGTATTTATAACTATAAACTTATTATATGAAGCCAGTAGTGTTCTGATTAAAAAAAAACTGGATAAAGTCATAAAAATACCAAAAAAAAACCAAAATCCTTATAGACAAATTTCTTTTATGATTAAAGACACAAAAATTATTTTTTAAAAAAGGCTTCCAAACCAAATCCAAGAACACTTTAAGAATCCTACATCATGACCAACTTGGTGTCATCACAGTGCAAGCGTAGTTCAATATATACAAATCAAAAAGCATAGTTCACCATATAAATAAACTTAAGGATAGAAATCAAATGAACATCTCAAAATACACAGGAAAGACATAAAAGGATTAATTGAGAATAGATGGAATATAACTCAAACTAATAAAAGTCTATAGTTACCATTGTATTAAATGGGGGAAACTGGAAACATTTACTCTAGAATCTGGAATGAGACAAGGATTTCCACTATGTTAATTCTTATTCAATATAGTGCTCTAAGACTTTGCAAAAAATATTGAGACAAGAGAAAGATATAAAACAAATAACAAAAATAATGGAAGAAATAATTTTTTTCTATTCACAGACAATACAATTCATAATTATGATACCTGCAGAGACTACTAGGAGACTTTTATTATTTGTTAAACACTACCAGAAAATTTGCAGGATAAAAATCAACATACAAAAAAAAAATCATTAGCCTCCATGTATTGTACCAATGAACTTGCTGAGAAAGATATCAAGAATGCTATCCCATTTCCAATAGCTCCCCAACAAAACAATAAATGTCTAGAAATAAGCCTAAACAAAGATATGAAAATTGTTTACAAAGAAAACATTAAGACACCAAGTAAAGAAATAACAGAAGACACTAGTCAAAACTGGAAATGCTCACCTGCAGAATGAACTTGGACCTATACAAAGATCAAGTCCAAATTCATTAATGACATAATTTAAAGCCAGAAACACTGACACTACTAGAAGAAAACATAGGAAATACAGTGGAAGTTATAATACTGATAAGAACTTTCTAAACAGACTCTAATAACACAGGACATATTCTCCAAAAAAATCAATAAAGAAAGGTTCATGAAGTTGAAAATTTTCAGCACAGCAAATGAAGAACAAGAACAAGCAAAAAACCAACAGAATGGAAGAAAATCTTTGCCAACTATAAATGAATTCCATGTCTAGAATATATGGAGAACAATAAAAATAAAATACCATAAAACAAAATTCCCAGCCAATCAAAGGGCTAAAAAAATGAACACTTCCCCAAAGAAGAAACACAAATGGCCACATACCCAAAGGACTCCATAATTCATGATGGAGGTATTTACACATCCTCTCATTGTTGTCATTCAAATTAGCTAGGAAATGGAATCAATACAGATAGTCATCAACTGATAACTGGATAATGAAATGTTATATATCCACAATGAAAATTTATTCATCTGTAATAGAAAATAAAGTTGGGAAATTTGCATGAAAACTGATGTAATGGGCAAAAAATCATGCTGAGTTAATCCAGGCCAAGCAAAACAAAAATTGCATGTTCTCTCCCCTGGTGATCCTAATTTTTAATGTTTTTATGTATATAAATAAGAGGGTCTGGGGAAGATATAGGCTATAATACTGGCTAGAAGACTGTTTGCTCTTAGAGATTCATTTTACTATGTAAAAATCCCTTGAACTAAAATACTTAGATTTTTTTTCTCTCTATTCTGAAACTTGGAGCCCCACTTCCTTCTACCCAATAGGTTTAGTAACAACTATGCCCATTTCCTCCTTTAGTGGGGTTAGGTATCTACAAAACACCTCCATCACTCTATGTCTTTCTTCCCCAAGGCCCTACTATGTAAGCAGATCATGGGTGGGCTTCAGGTCCTCTTCCAAAGCCTCCCTCTGCAGGTACTTACCCAGAACAAAAGTTGTCTTGTTGTTGCAAAGCTCCCCATTCTCTTTCTCATTCTGCCAAACTTGTGTCTTATAGAGGCTATGATGGGGGAACAAGAGAAAGTGAATAACTGGATGTGGGAAACAAAAGGAAATCTGAAACATGAAAGCAGAAAGGAGGCTATGGTGCAAGGAGGGAAAAGAGGAGTGGGAAAGGCAAAAGAGAAGCGAGAAGGGAAACAAATAACAAAGTTTGAAGAACAACATAAATAATACCTACTTGTATGCTATTATAAAAAGAATAGCTAGTAATGCTTTTAATGTTAAAAAGGTCAGTCCATCAGAGACATAAACCCTAAACATCGATATCCACATTATAAGTCCCCAAAATGTATAAAGATTGGTAATGTCAATACTTATACTGAGTGGACAGTCCAATATACCTTTGCTTTTCTGAAACTAATTCCAATGTGGAAATCAGTGAAGCATGAGGCTTGTAGCAGCACATTTGCAGTCTTTTCCAGCAAGAAGTCAGCATAATGGCCAGACCTGCGTACATACTTGGGGAAGAAAAGATTGGGTCAGAATAAATGGAAATGATATAGCATAATGGTCCATGGTAAAGAAGTTAATAAAAGAATTATTCAGGGCTGGAGAGATAGCTTAGTCATTAAGGCACTTGTCCATGAAGTCTAAGAACCCAGGTTCAATTTCTTAGAACCAATGTAAGCTAGATGCACAAGGTGGCACATGAATATGTAGTTCATTTGCAGTAGCTGGAAGCCTGGGTGTGTTCATTCTCCCTGTCTGTAATAAGTAAAAATGAAAATAAAAAAATATTCACATAAGGAAGAGCAAATGACATTTTGGTGCCTTGAGAAAAATATCCAAAGTCAATTTGTTTTTTCTCTCAGGTTTCACTCAGATGTCTGTAAACATTTACATTTTATCAGTTAATGCCTCACTTCACTAGCACAAAATGCCATCACCTGGAAGATTATATTATTAAAAATCACTACTGGGAGCCAGGCATGGTGATGCATGTCTTTAATCTCAGCACTTGAGAGGCAGAGATACAAGGATCTCCAAGAGTTCAAGGCCACCCTGAGACTACATAATAAGTCCCAGGACAGCCTGAGCTAGAGTGAAACCCTACCTCCAAAAACAAACAAAACAAAACAAAACAAAACAAAACAAAAAAACAAAACAACAAAACAAAACAAAACAAAACAAAACAAAACAAAAAATCACCACTGGAATGGCTTGTGTTGGATGTTTGTTGAAACAACAAAAACTGCCGTGATAGGTACATGAACCAACACCAACATGATATTTCTTTTGGTTCTTATCTTACAGTGTATATTAACTGTCAGGACCACCCAATAAGATTCTATGTATGTGTATTTCTGTTTCCAGATCAAACGGCATCCAATGGTTTTTCTCCTTTAGAACTATAAATCTGGGTGGAGTTTTATAATGATAGAAAATCTGCCTATTGTTTAGTAATATATAGCAATATCCATCAACATGTTTAACAAAATATTGAAAAATATGAGGATTATTGGGATTGAAATAATTATATTTATATGAAATGTAATATAAAATATTAAGTTATTTATATATTATGATCCTTTGATAAGATCATATAAAGGATCTTTATATGATATATAAATATATAATATATAAATAAATAGTAAATCTATAAATATAAATACATATACATATATATATATATATATATATATATATATATGGAATATATGAAATTTTGAAAAGCTACCTATGTAGAATGCTCTTGGACTCAAAGACATGTATAAAGACCTTTATTTCCCATATGACTTAAAGAATATGATGTATTTCATCCCAGCTATGTTTCACAATTGTGTGTGTATAATTATCACATACTAGAAGCAAGGTACTTGATGAATAAAACATTTAATGTGTCAAAGAGAAGATTAGAAAAAAGTATTAGGCCCATGGCAATTAGATCAACAGAATTTGCTTAAAGAATGTTCTAAGTGAAAGATATCTTGCACATAAAGGTAGCTTGGAAAATATTCTAATCTGTGAAGAAACATACTATTACAAGCTGTTTTTTTCTAATTATGCACCTCTTAAAATGCAAATAATTTATGACACTATGTTTAAATACAATACTGGGAAAAGTTTTGTGCTATAACACAAGCAGATATTTTAGTTATAGTCCTTCAAATGAAAATAAAAATAGAAAATTCCAAATGTCTGACATACTATAGAAATACAGGTGATTAATTAATGAGAGAGCTATGAATTACCTTGCTTACACAAGTGACCGAATGAAGAATATATATTCTTAAATATCCTGGAAAACAGTTCAATAGCCCAAAATAAGAGCCCAATTTTGTAACTTGTGAGTATAGAAAAAATAATTAATTTTGCATGACTCTCTCAAGAAAATATTAAAGGATATTCTTTAAAGACTCCTTCCAGGGGCTGAGGAAATGTCTTAGTGGTTAAAGCATTTGCCTGCAAAGCCCAAGGACCCCAGTTTGATTTCCCAGGACCCATGTAAGCCAGATGCACAAAGGGGCACATGCATCTGGAGTTCATGGCAGTGGCTGGAGGCCCTGGCATGCCCATTCTCTCTTTCTCTCTGTCTCTTCCTTCTTCTCTCTCTCTCTCCCCCTCTTAAATAAATAATAAACTCTCCTTCCATTTGAAACTCATTTCTATTTGATTGTGTAGGTAAAATTAATGCATCTCTCTGATAATACCTGTAATTATTTATTTCATTGAAACAACCATTGATTAATAATACTAGTCCATATATATATATATATATATATATATATATATATATATATATATATATGTCAGAAGAAAGAGTTATCTGCAATAAATTAATAATAAATACTACAATCATATATATGTATATGTGTGTACATGTGCTCATCTATGTGAGTGCTCATATGTGTGGATACACATCTATGTATATATGTATCTATGTATGTATATGTGTGGGAAAGCCAGAGGAAACCTTTTTTGAAACAGGATCTTTCATTGCCCTGGTGCTCACTAATGAAGCTATTTAGGGGCAAGAGAAACCCAGGTATCTGCCCATATCTTCCTGTCAAACAGTAGAATAACTGGTAAACACCACCACATTGGTACTAGGCATTAAACTCAAGTTCTCATGCTTGTGAGGCAAACACTTTACTGATTTTCCTGATCCTCAATATATTTTATATATTAATATCTATAAATTTCAATATGCTACAAAACTAGGACTATTAATGAAGTAAATTTGATAGATGGCAAGAAGACTCATACCCATGCAGACAGATTTATTCAAATGTACTGTGAAATTAACTTAAAATTTTCTTAGGAGCCAACCCTAGTGGAAAATAATGAGCTATAAGAGGACACAGATTTCATTATTAATGAAATGATAATTTATTAATAACCTTAGCTCATTATAAATTTCAAGTGCCACATACTAATACTGTAACAGAATTTTTAGTGTGGTATAAAAGTGTGAAAAAAATCTCCTGAGAAGTATATTCTAGTTTAGCTGTATTTTAAAATTAATGCACAGACCTCACAGGTGTGGTACCCATGGCTATAAACAGTGCATACAGTAGGCTAAGGTAAGAGAGTTGCCATGAATTCAAGGTCAGCCTGGACTAGAAGGAGATCCTGCCACAAAAATACAAAAAGAAACAGATAAAAATAAACCCTTGGGCTGGAGAGATGGCTTAGCAGTTAAGGCACTTGCCTGCAAAGCCAAAGGACCTTGGTTTGATTCCCCAGTACCCATGTAAGCCAGATGCACAAGGGTGCGCATGAATCTGGAGTTCTTTTGCAGTGGCTGGAAGCCCTGGTGCACCCATTCTCTCTCTCTCTCTTACTCTGCGACTTTCCCTCTAGCAAATAAATAAAAATAAATAAATAAACCCTTAAAATAGAACAGAAATCCACAAATTTTGAGAAGATAGTTTCAAAATATATATTTCATAAAGTGATTTGTGCTTCAACACATGAAAAACATACAAAATAATGTCAAAAATATACCAGAGGGATGGAGAAATGGTTTAGTGATTAAGGGACTTGCTGCAAAGCCAAAGGACTTGTATTTGATTCTCCAGGACCCATGTAAGCCAGATGCACAAGATGGCATATGTGTCAGGAGTATGTTCACAGTGGCTGGAGGGCCTTGCGTGCCCATTCTCTCTAAATATCTGCCTCTTTATCTCATTTTATCTCTCTCTCTCTCAAATAAATAAATAAATAAATATAAATAAAAATTAAAAGATACAAGAAATATCTTTTAATAAATATATTACAAAACAACTTATAGAATGAAAAACTAATCACATGAAAATATGTCAAATGCATATTAAACTTGAAATAAATGTGGTGGCGCACGCCTTTAATCCCAGCACTCGGGAGGCAAATAAATACCACCCTGAAATTAAAGAGTGATAAAAAATTAAAAAATATAAAAAAATATTCTTTTAAACAAAACAACTTATAGAATGAAAAACTAATCACATGAAAATATGTTAATGCCAGCTCAAAAAGGAAATGCATATTAAACTTGAGACAACTCATGGAAATCATTAGACTGGTTAAACAAAGCAAACAAAAGAATAAATACTATATAAATAGCATATTTTTCAACCCTGAGACTACATACTTAAAGGTCAGCCTGGACTGAGACCCTACCTTGAAAAAGCCAAAAAAAAAAAAAAAAAAAATAAAAATACAAATACCAACTGAAAATCTTACATTGATAAAATACTACAATACAATGGTTAATCCCAAACACTTGGGATTTCCTTGAATTACAGGTCAGCCTGAGCTAGAGGTCAAAAAAAAAAAAAAAAAAAAAAAAGCCATACAGTCTATCAATGCAATGCTTAGTTAATTGTAGAAGTAGATAAATGAAGACAGATTTAATAAAAGGCATGTGTTTAATTCCACATACCAACCTTTTCCCTATAATCCCAAATTGACAGGATCCTAAACTATCAAATGGCTCATGGACCAACAAATCATGGTAAATTCAAATAAAACTGTGGAATGAATGCAAAGACAGGAGAACAGTGCTAGCTTTCCAAACAAATATATTACAAAATCATGAATGAAAGTAAACAAAGCAGACAGCCAATCATGACATCTGATATACGCAATTATATACAATCCCACAACAGATGGAGTTATAATGTTTGAAAGCAGATCTGTGGTTCATGGGAACAGGAATTGGAGCCCAACAAGGAAAGACAAATATGAGAAATATATTTTAAAAAGCATATGGAAAATGTGTGGAGCAAGGAATAAAGCCTTTTAATGTACAGTTTAAATTATAAACTGCTATTTGTGTGTGATACATAAAGCTTATTTTAATGAAGTATTAACTGATAATACAGCATTATTTATTAAAGGTTAGGTTGGATAAATGAAATCACATATGACACAGTAAACTCTGATTATACCTAAATAATCTTTAAGAATACTTACTTTTGGACCCCTGGAGACACTAGTTAGCAATAATCTTAAGCAGAATAACTGCTACAGTGCTGTAAAGTTTATGTTGCATTATTAATTCTTTGTTTACCATGGCATATACATTTACCACAACTCAACAAAATATGCACCATGTTTTGAAAGTAAATTTTGTTGTATATAAGTGTTGTTTCAAAAAGGGAAAAGGATGATTTTCCCTATTGGATGCCTGCTAAAAGTATATACATACAATCTTATGGCTTCATACTGTGTCATTTATTTCAGGAGTTATTAAAACAGTTATTCTCTAGCTAGCACCTTGCAAATGTCATAAGAAAGTTATCTGTACAAACATCATAGACCAAAAGTCTATGACTTTGAAATATTCTATTTAATCTGTTAATGTAAAATTAAACATAAATGTATCTGAAGTTATATCTGTCTAAAATTTTCTGAACCTTTGAGAGCCAGGCATATTTTATTTTAAGACAGAGTAAACTTAAAGCAATATTGCTCTTTATTAGCTTGTCTACTAAGGGAATGAATTTATAGACTACTTCTCATAAGGGAAAACTACGGAATCTACTGGAAAAATTGAATATAAAATATACCCTTTAAATTTTTAATTACTATATAAATTTGTATTAAATTCAGTGGATCTTTTACCTTCAACTCTTTAATTCTTGAGTAGATGAAAAGTGAGGATTTGGGCTAGGGATATTGCTTAGTCAGTAAAGTATTTGTTGCACAAGCATGACGTCCTGGATTTGGGTCACAGCACCCATGTAAAGTGCTAGGCATGGTGATACACACCTGGAATCCCACAGCAGGTGGGTCCCTGAGGCCAAATGGTTCAAGTCTAGCA
Organism: Orientallactaga sibirica; assembly: GCA_036365145.1. NCBI lineage: Eukaryota > Metazoa > Chordata > Mammalia > Rodentia > Dipodidae > Orientallactaga > Orientallactaga sibirica. The sequence goes on along the minus strand of JAEOAD010000004.1, from coordinate 54,109,581 downwards.
GAATTTATGGGCATTAGAACTCTATCTCAAAGAATAAGATGGATAGCAATCAGGGGAGACACCCAAGATTGACCACTGACCTCCCCATGCACAACCATGGACATACACACACATACACACACACACACACACACACACACACACACCAGCATACATACAAATACATATACACACATGCATGAACATACACACACATATGTCTTAGCATGAGTACAAATATACATAAGGTATTAACAACACACATACACACACATAAAGTGAGTTTACTTTTATAAACATATCTAATGGGTATAATCCATTGTATTCATAATATTAAAAAAACACAAATTAAACAGTGTTAGACAAAATAAAGAATTAGGGATTTATCTGAGTAAAATATGGCTTCTGACCCTGAGGATCACAGGTGCTTAAATATTACCATGGAGACAAATCTTCTGCTTCTCTCTGCACTGTTGACTTCATTTTCCAAGCCAATATTTTCCCTGATAGTAGCCACCAAAGCTGAATGCCAGTGGCTCAGTGGTTCCTTTTTGAAAGTACTGTTTCTCTTTCTTATTAGTTCCAGGACAATTTCCCAAACAGATTGACTTTGCTCTAGTATAGATAAATCTCTGAACCAATTACTAGAGACAGGGAAAATAACTGTATACCTGCTCATGGGAGATCATGACTTGACCAGTGGTATGTTACTATGCTTTTACATCATGTGTAGTAGAGTTAAGAGCTGTGATTTCCAAAAGTGAATCAATGTCCTCATAGAAAAAGCTTGGGATCAGAGGCTAATCCATACACAAATATAATGAACAAAACATAAAGCTGCCAAATAAGATCTGTCCTCTCTAGAAATTGAACAGGATTTAGTGAAATTCATTCTATTGGGCTAAGAACTATTTCTTCATTGAATGACAGTGTTGTAATGCTTTTACTTTCTATATAAATTCATGCTGCTGTTAAAATTGGAAATATTTCTGTCAAGACTATTATAACCTACCTAACTTTAGAAAGAGTACTTTTAGTATGGATTTAAATCTAGGAGAGAACTGTGATAATCTCCTCTGTACTTTAACTTCTGTTTCCGTATGTTTCTTCTTCTGGCTCACTTTTCTCGGTGACTACGCATTAACAACAGGACTCTTTCTAAGAGGTTACCTTTACCTCAGTAATGTTATGAAAAGTAGAACTAGAATAAAATCAACAAAATCTTTGTATATCCTCAAAGAAGGACTGATGGGAAAGTTACTCAGGCAGCATGGTTTTGAGGTTATTCACACAATAAGGGAAACCCAGGTTCCACTGACTCATGCACAGTCTGTTCTAGCTCCATACATTCTTCAAAGAAAACCCTTTCCAGAAAGTTATCAAAATGAGGAAGACAATGTGACATAGACCTTCCTTCTGTAAAAGGAGTCTAACTAGTTTGGTGTACAATTATTAACATTGTTGTTATGAAAAATCCATTTGGGTGGGTAAATAATTTTTAAACCAATGCAAAGGTTGGGAGTCTTTGGAAATCAGAATTCTGACATGCCAGATATTCTCATTCACATGAACCTTCTTTTCTCTTCACACTTGGTTTTTATCACCTCCTTTTCAAGTGTGACCACTGCTTGACTCAAAACAGCCATCAAAACTTGTACCATGTCCCAGATCTGCCCACATTATCTGAATGAAGCTAATAAGATACTAATCCTGCTATTGCCAGGAAGAAAAGCAAATATTTCTGTTTCCTACTGGATAAAAAGCAAATGGAGAAATCATTTAAAAATGGTAAAGGTCTTACTCAAGCACCCAGATTAATTTTCTCAGGTAACTATGCTACTTCTGGGTGCATTTTCTAACAACATAGTTATAAAATTGTACTAGGTATATATTAAAGTGTCATTCAGTGTCAACTGTTTAGTCCAGGGTAATGAAATTTTTTGTGACTTGAAACTAAAAAAAAAAAAAATCCAATAGACTCAGGATTTATATAAATATTTAGTGACAGTTATTTTAAGTGATTTTTTTAGAAAATAATAAAACAAAGCATAAATAGAGACACAACACTAACTGCATCCTAGAACCATTTACTAACATGCAACTATCCTTTATTCAAATCTTTTTAGCCATAATATGGAAATCAAATATTTCCCTGTACATTTTTGAATGTAAAATGTCATAATCTTTATTAAAGAATACATTGCAATCATTTAAAAGTTACCAAACTTCAATTTAATATGTTGTGAAAGTTAGCTAAAGACCAACACTGATCACTGATGCTCTAGGAGCACCCTTGACCATCAGGGTTAGTTTGATACAAAGGATAATGGGTTTGGGTGAAGTGAGGATACATTTAGGCCAAGTCTCCTTCAACAAGGCCAAGAAAATCAGTGCAGTTCCCCAGTGTAATTCCAATAGCAAATGAACCTTCTCAGAGAATGACCCAGTTCCCTTCAACTCTCTGGTCAGTTGCATCCACTGGGTGTTCTGTTCATGATTAGGGACCTTTTGTGACAGCATGTCCTATCCTCAGAGGATGGGAGGGGCACTGCTCATCCTTTTCTCTTTATATTCTGAGTCATAATGACCTGTTTATAATCCCGTACCACATTCACATTCTTGTAGGAACAGATATGAGAGAAAATATGAAAATCAACTATAATTAAGGAAGAAATATCATAACAAATCCCAGAAAACGCTCTACCTTAGCTTAGACACAATGTAAACAGGGATGTGGACTTGGTATGAGTAGTTCTCACAATAGAGATATTTTCATTTTTTTAAGTAGTCTGGTACCCATGAACCTAGTTTTATGATCATCTCCTTTGACTAAAAGAGGCACATACAGATTTTAGAACTCAAAACCTAACCATGACTTATGTTTTTCCATCCTTTCTCTAGGTAATTATTTGGTCTTTTTAGCTAATATATTTTAGATTATTGTTGCCAAAAAATTGTCTTTAGAGATATATTAAATAGTTTCTCATTAAAAATTAACTTTCAGGGCTGGAGAGATGGCTTAGGGGTTAAGGTGCCTGCCTCCTAAGCCTAAGAACACTGGTTCCAATCTCCAGCTGTTCCAATCTCCAGGTCCCACGTTTAGCCAGATGCAAAGTGACGCAAGGGCGCAATGCCACACTTGACCACAAGGGGGCGCACACATCTGGATTTCATTCTCAGCAGCTGAGACACTGCTGGCGCGCCCATCTCTTGTCTCCCTCTCCCTCTCTCTCTCTGTCTCTCTCTGTCTCCAAAAAAATTAAAAAATAAAAAAATAGTTTAAAAAATTAACTTTCAAATTCACACTTAGATCTCCACTGATATGAATATGAATGACACAATGACACTTCAAGCTTTATGTTAATTTGGCCTCTTCCATAGGAGGCCTAGCAGGAGAGCACATGGTGATACAGACAGAGGATGCTAGCAGCTGAATATAGTTAATGATGATATCCCTTTAGCTGTGTGAAAACAACAAACACGATCACATTGTTTCTGTTTTTAAAATAGCAGATTCTAGTTTCTTTGCCTGTGAGTTTACTCGTCCAACATTTTTGTGAGAATTTTTAGCACAGGCATATTGTACATTCATGGCACCAGGTTATTTTGGCACAATTACTTGAAATTAAAGATCCACTGAGACATCCTGTAAATCTAGGGAAAACAGTTCCCAATATCTGTGACTGTCAGTGAGGTGGCTCCAAATGCTCACAGTCTGCCCAGAAGCATTGATTTGTATGACAGTCTACCTACAACCAGGCTTTGGAAAGCAAGACAAAGAAAAACAAATATATCCAAACACTGTGAACTAGTTGCACAGAGGTAAAAGGAAAAAAATTAAAAAATAAACCTTGGGAGTATACAATCTAAATTTAAAAAAATCCAGTTTCCATTTATATGTGTACTAAGAAAAAGATAGAAAGGGTGAATGAAGAAAGGAAAAAAAACACACAGGTTTAAAACAATATTGCTGGGCTAGAGATATAGCTGTGTATTGGAGTGCTTGAGTACTCTGCACATGCCCCTCCGTTCATTATCCAGTGCTTCAAAATAAATCAGTTAATTAATACCTGAACATATATTGTTTATATTTTCAAAATCTGAGTTTACAAATAGCAAACATTGTTAGTATATGATTCAAATGCCCAATCTTAAAAAGAAAAAAAAAATCAAGTACTGTATAACAGGCCTCTAGGAGAGACAATATCAAATGAGATACAAAAATTTCACCCTGTATCCTCAGAGCTCCAGGAAAATTTAAACTTCCAACTGTGGATAGTATGAACACATTTCCTGACAACTTCCAATCATTTCTATTTCTACTGTTACCTCACTTGGAAGCCTTGAGATGGAAGTAGAAGGATGGGAATAACAAGCTCAGTTTGTCTGCGGAGTGTAATTGATTCAATAAGCATACTCTAATCAGGTTGGATCCCATCATTTGAAGACCATAGAGTAAGGTAGTCTCTGCTCTAAGAAATAAGTCTGGTGATGAAAGTCTCCTTGCTAGTCTGTATCTTATCATGGCTTGGCCACAAACCTTGGAGTGCTGAGGTTTATAGGAGACTTTCCCTTCTGTTTTGTCTCAGAACACATTGTTATCTCATACTGAGAATGTCCTTCCAACTATTTTTCCTTAACCAACTTTTTAAAAGAAGGCTGTTTCTAATGTTCAACTTTTCCTTATAGTGTGATGTGTAACCAGTATTTCACTTTAATTACTTTTGTCAATGTCCCATCAATGAGTGGTGTCTGATTTTTAGTGTTTATTTCAAAGGGCACGTGTGGTATTATTTAAGTCATTCATTTAAGGCGTACTGAGTGGAGCTGGGGAGATGATTTAGTGAGTAAATTACTTGTCTTTCAAACATGAGAACCTGATTTTGGATTCCCAGGATCCACGTAAAATGCCAGACATGCTGGCACATACCTATAATACCACTGCTGGGTAGGTAGAGACAAAGAATCCCTGGGGCTTGTGGGATCCTTTGATAGGCTGAATCAGTGAGCTCTGGGTTTAGCGAGTTGTAAATGCATGCAGGCACACTCCTACACACATACGAACATAAATGCATACACATATATCCCAAACACATACACAAGCAAAATTAATGTGTATCAAGTGTGCATAAGGTGCAAACATTGTGCGAAGATCAGCAGTGAGCATGTCAGGTAGGCTGACACTTCAGGTGAATATTTACATTAGTAAACTCAGTGAAAGGCTGCTTTTGGTCTTCTACCTCTCTGACCTTCCCCACTCAGTTTCCTTTCCGGATTGGTTAAAGGGTTTATCCTCAAACTGTTTTGTTTTACTTCTCATGCTCTCTTGATTTGAGTTCATCAATTTTACATTCCATGTATTTAACTCAGCTAAACTTCCATGTGCAACTGTGTGAGTGTCAGACTTTGATATCACTGGTTGGTTATATAACTTTAACCATATTTTGTGAAACTCCAAATTAACATACCCATGCTTAACTTGTCATATTACTCCAACCAGTAGCTTCTCCTGTTTACTGTTATATCTTTCATTAATCATTCAAAGGCAAGATAAAAAACAACAAATAAAAGCAATCCTTGAAAACCACCCTCAACTCTTTTTTCTTTCCTTTAGAAGTTCCCAACCCCATAAATCCCACAAGTAACTAATTTGTATTTTTAATATTTCTTGAATTATTCTCTATCAGCAGTCTTGCAGCCTAAGTCAGCACTCCATATTCCTTGCCTGGAATATACCATCAAATTTCTTCTTGCAGTCATTACTTCAGATTCAGCTCTCAGGCACGGTTCAGTTGCCAGCACTATTAAATACCTTTTATCAGAAAAATTCAAGTAGACAGTAATGACATTCAGTAAATATATATAGCAAATGTTAATTGAACTAAATTGTTCTGTATATGGTACTTTAGTTCCCCTTGTAATATGATTTAAAATATATATTTGTATTTATTTGAAAGACAGACAGAAACAGGGAGGGAGGGAGAGTAGGAGGGAAGAAGGGAGGAAGGGAGAAAGGGAGGAAGGGAAGAGGGAGGGGAGAAGAATGTACATGCTAGGGCATCCTTGTACTACAAACAAACTCTAGAGGCATGTGCCACTTTGTGTATTTATGTATCTGGCTTTATAAGGACAGTGGGGAATTGAACCTGGACCATAAAGCTTTGCAAGTAAGTGCTTTTAATTGATGAACCATCTGTCCAGCCCATAATCTGATTTTTAACAACAATATATAATAAAACAATAATATGTTACAAGGTTGTTCATGATTACTAAAAGTCTACATGTTATCCCTGCAAATTTTGAGCTGGAGAGATGGCTTAGCAATTAAGGTACTTGTCTGCAAAACCAAAGGACCCAGCACCCATATAATCCAGATGCACAAGGTGGTGCATGTGTCTGGAATTCATTTGCAGTAGCTGGAAACTCTAGTGCAACCATTCTCTCCCTCTCTCTCTCTCTCTCTCTCCCTCTTCCTCTCACTATATCTTTCTCTCCCTTTTTCTAGAAAATAATTATGTAAATCAAATATTTTGAAAAGAAAATATGCAATTTTCATCTAGGAAATAATGTATGTTTTCAGTAAAGGAAACTCAACTAATGATATTTTGCTCACTGTCCAGAAGCAGTTTGAGAAAAAAAGGTGGAAAAAAATCAACAAGAAGAAGCTGTTACATTTTGAAACTTATTTTAAAGAGGCATTCGTTTCCGAAATTTTGTCAATTGCAATATGAAAATTAATCCATGCTGCTCTCAGTCTTAGTTGGAGAATCTGCTTTTATTTTGAACAGATGACAGTGAAAACTGGGTAGAATCAAGATCCACCAATATGACAGGAAAAATATAGCCAACTGGCTCACATGAGATCATGTCTGTCACATCTGCTGGGCCCCAAGATAAATGCAAAAGAAGCAGATATCTAAACATGAGTGCTGCTTACACCACTGGCCTGACAATCAGCTCCAGAGAGATGGCAATGGACACTGATGATGCTCAAAAGTCACCAAAGCAGAAATTCAGAGGTTTCAAAGAGCTTAACACTAAATTAGACTTCAATAGCACGCCCTTAAAGGCTCAGGGAACATTGCACAAGACGGGTGTGATGGTTTGATTTAGGTATACCCCATAAACTTAGGTGTTCTGAATGCTAGGTTCCCCAGCCAATGGAGATTTAGGAATTAACACCTCCATGAGGAAGTGTATTGTTGGGGGCAGGCTTAGGGTGTTATAGTCAACTCCCCCTTGCTAGTGTTTGACACACTCTCCTGTTGCTATTGTACACCTGATGTTGGCTGCTCTTGATCAGGAGATTTCTACCAGCAATACAAATGTGACTGCAACAGTAATGTTGGTACCAAGGAAAGATGTCATTTGTTGCTTGACACCTGACTGTGGCTTTGGCATTTTGGAGCTGATTTTCAAAAGGAATGTGGAAGGATTTGAAACCTTGGCCTAAGAGATGCTTTGCAGTGCTGTAACTACAGCTTGACGGACTATTCCTGTCAGAGTTGAAAGACCTGAATGCAGTAAGAACAATGGACTGTGAAGTTTGGCTTATGAGGGTGAAAAGGAGCTTTGTCTAGACTGGGCTAGAAGCAGTTTGTATGAGAGGCTTGCTGTTATGCTTGTGTCCTGAGAACTTGTGCAGAGCTGCAGTGTGTAGAAATGAACTAGTGTGTGCAGAGGGACATGGCACAGAAATAAATGACATCTTTGGGCCAAAACTGCTGCCTGTTCAGTTGTAATTGTATGAGAGATTACAACCTTTGAGACTGGGGCAATAAAGAGAATGTAAACGCTCCTGAAGGCGACTGAGTGCTCAATGAGTGTCCTGTTCTTCAAAGTCTGTGTCCTCCCTGGATTAACAAATTGGCACCCTACCTGGTAATGTGGAGTATAAGAAATTCAGGAAAGAGAGGGTCATTGAGTTTGCAACATGGTCTTGTGTTTTGGGAATGGCCATGGGTAGTGTGAAGCAGTTTGCTGGATGCCTGCATGGAGACCCAATGGAGTTGTGAGGATGAACCATGGATTGTATTGGAGACCCAGTAGAGATGCAGAGACAACAAGATGCCTGCTGAGGAAAGCTGCTGGTCATGATGAAGTTTTCTAGGACTGTGAGTAGCCCAGTTGAAGGGGTAGAATTGCAACTCCAGTGACTTGTTGTTGGTTAGAACTATCTGACTTGGGGATTTTTCATTGACTAGAGTTATTGGCCTTGGAGCTACAGAGTTTGATGTTTGCCCTGTTTAATTCTTGTATTGTTATGCTTAATGCCATCTTTTGCAGTGTGAGTGTTTATTCTGTGACATTATGGGTTTTGGGGGGAGATTTTTTTGGTATTATGGATTAGTTAAAAGACCTTGGAGTATAGAAATATTTGAACATCATTGGGATTGACAAAAACTATGGAGACTTTTAAAGTTGGATGAATACATTGCATTTTATATCATGTATGGTTGTCAGTTTATGGGGGGCAGGGGCGGAATGTGGTGGTTTGAATCATGTGTCCCCCATACACTTAGGTGTTTTGAATGCTAGGTTCCCCAGCTGATGAAGATTTGGGAATTAATGCCTGCTGGAGGCAGAGAATTGTTGGGGGCAGTCTTAAGGGTTTTATAGTCAGTTTCCCCTTGCCAGTGTTTGGCACACTCTCTGGTTGCTGTTGTCCACCTGATGTTGGCCAGGGGGTGATGTCCACCCACTGCTCATGCCATCATTTTCTCTGCCATCATGGAGCTTCTCCCTTGAGCCTGTAAGCCAAAACAAATCTCCCCCCCCCCACAAATCTGCTTTTGGTCAGGTGATTTCTGCTAGTTACCCACAGTTCTGTGGCCCAACAATATTAAATTGATGATCTCAGGAATCAACATGTTGTAAGTTTTAATCTGTGTCCCACTTCAGTAGAATGATATTGTTCTCTGCCTGTGGTATGTACCTACACTGTACATGTTATCTCTTTGTTATCCACTAAGTTTCCATCTTAAATCAAAGGCATACTATTGTCTTATCACAGTGCTTGTAGTCAAGCAGCCCTGATTCCACTTCATAATGACCCTAATTATTGTGCTACTGGCATGTTTTATGCCACAAGAAAAGTTGCAAAGTACTTGCTTTCAATAAAATAAAATAAAACTTACTAGATTAAAACAGAAAAAACACATGTATTGAGATACCTAAGGAATATTTGTTCATTTTTACGTATCACTTATTGTGCTTTCTTCACAACTTAAATTTTATTATATGCATGTATGTGTAAGCAGCGGTGGGGGGGGCAGACATACTTATATAGGTCTAGTACTGCCCAGCATTTGAGGTACTCATGGTGAGCCTGGGAACATAGTTCCTATGAATAAAGGAACTATTGTATCTTTTTCTTTATCTCCAAAATAGCATCATTTAAATAAATTTTTGGCAATCATTTATACTTCTACTGTCTGACTGAATATAAGGTCTTAAGGAAATTTTATTATAATTCCATTCCTTTCAATTGAATCAAGAGTCAGACTCTGAGAAGGAGAGTCGTTTTGTGCCTTAGCAAGCACAGTTCAACACAAGGGGTCGATGCCAGCATAGAGATACACAGGCACTCTTACATATGCTGGGCTACCTTGTGGTTAACTAAGACTCATGTGTGCTCTTCAGCTCTGAGGACTGTCATTTTCTTAATGCTCCTCTTACAAACAGGCTGGGAGGGAGCCATCATGTGAACAGGGTGCATCCGTTCCATCCTGCCAGCACCTTCCTTCTTGTTGGGTTCCTGTGACAGGCTGGGTTGAATATTTATCTGTGACTAATAGAGAACTCTTTTCTCAGCTCCAATTGACTCATAGCATTTTGCAAAGACAGTGATATTGACATCCCTGTTACCACTTCTGGGACAGCTTCTCAAGCAGGAAATAAAAGTGTCTGCTGTTACTTTCATATTAGATGCACCTGTGTGGAAAAAGCTATCAAGTAAGTAAAGGCCATTACTTACTAGTTTTTGCAGACTCATGTAACATTTCAATTCTGTTTCTTATTATTTTGCTATAGAAAAATAGGGAAAAAACGTTCTCAATCATGCTCACCATGTATATCAATGCTTCCAAACCCTGGCTGAAGTTTTCCTCTATCCACGGAGCCCTATCTATGTGTTCAAAGGTTATTGATCCTTCAGGTCCTAAATGTAATTTCACTCCATCCATCCTCTCTACCACATTTCATAGTCCTTCTACTTGTATACTGCCATAGAACTTCACCTCTACTGGCGTGGTGTAATTTCTATTTGATACCTTGCTCAAAATATTACTTTTATCTTGTAGATGTGTCTGGAGTTTCTTCTTTTCTCTATCTCCTTTGAAGTCAACTTTTATTTTCCTATACATTACCTAGAAAATGTGAACTAGAGTACTATCACAACTTCTACAATTGACTGAACTTTACCTGGAATAAGTTAATAATAATAAACAATACACATTGTATCATTTGATCCCTAATGGTGTTCTGTAAGTTAGTTTTCAACCACACCATGAAGAAGGAAACAGAAATGTAAACACTGAAGCTATTTTCAAAACATGATGATGTATACAATAATAAGGCTTGAATCTAGAGCAGTTTCTACCACATTATAACACAAAACAGTCTATATGGAAGGGGACTCATTTAATGGATTCCACTGCAGCTAAATATTTCAATTCATTTTCATATGTTTGTGTAAGTATTCTGTTTCTTTTTTCATATACTTAAGATAAAACTTTTCCCTGCAGCTAAAATAGTACAGCAATTTTCCCAGGTCCATTTACTTTGCAATCAAAGAATAGGCATAAAATCACAAACTCTGAACTACACCCTACATTTACACAGAACCAATTGCCATGAAATGCTGGTTTAGAGGCCCCCAATGAACCTGACACACCTTGGGTTTTATGAAAGTCTTGCTACCTTAGAACAGACGGGGCCTCTTGCCTCTATGATTATGGTTGCTAGGAGGGAGATGGCCTCTTCTGGTTGTAAGGTCAGCATTTATGTTTTCAGGCTTTCTTGTTCCAGCAATGAAGTTGCTGCTCTGACTCTTAAGTTCATTCCTGACAACCCATGCCATTCAATTATGTAGAGACCACAACAAAAAATGTTACAAGTAACCAGGTCTGGGTTTTGTGCTCAGACTTAAAAGTCAAGCAACAATTCTCCAGAGCTATCTAGAACAAACCTACTCATTGGCTCCACTGAAAGCTTGAAGGTAGCCAACAAGGTTTCCTATATTCATCTTCTAGCACAGTACTGGGAAGAAAAGCAATTTCACTCTTTTTTCCCCTCCTCATCACTTTTTTTTGTTAATTTATATCTCCTTAATTAAAATTAATTTAGTTTTACTTATTCAATCACTCACAAATGTGTTAAGAATAGTTTATATAAGGCATGAATGACACAAATGGGGAATAATAAATGAATAAAATGATCTCTCCTATGCAAGAGTGGCTGAAGAACAACACAAGGATAATTATGTTGCAGGTTATTGTCAGCCAAGAGGATACTCTGGTAAGTAAAGACCTTCAAGAAGAAAAGACTATGGCCAATAGAAACAGAAGGAACAGGAAGAAAGAAATCCATCATCAAGGGCTTATGGTGCAAGCACAGGGCAGAGCTAAGTCTTCCCAAAGCAAGTGGAAGGTTTCTCTCTTATCTTCCCTAGTGCAATGTAAAATATGTTATACTCTCTGCTGAGATTCCTTCCTAAAACTCCTTTTTTATTTCCCTTTCTTTTTGTCACTTCATTTTAGCATCTCTCTTTGTAATTTCATCATATTTTCCCTTTCTTACAAACAGATTGAGATAATTTCTGAGATGGTAGCTTACTCTCCAGTGTCAAACTTTTTCAATCTAGCAAGTAATCTATATAAAAACAAAAAATATGGTTGCCTTAAGAATTAATTAGCTCTTAATCTGTGATAATTATAATCATGGAATGTAATTAAATTCTCAAATAAATTCTATATATTTATCACCTATCTATATCATTGCTAGAGGTGAAATTCAATGCTTTATTATAAGCAAGCACTCCACCACTGAGCTATATCTCAGCCTTATTTTAACATTTTTTTCTTCATTCTTAACCAAACCATTGAAAATCAAAATTGAAAATTATTGATTTCATCTATTTTATTTTCTATTCACACTACACACACACACACACACACACACACACACACACTGAAACTGAATTGTCAAGAAAATGATGCCGGGCACATGTAGTTGGAATAGAGCAAATATATCAGTGTCATATTGAACACTAAATAGTCACCAGTAAATAAACTTTACATCTCCTTATTATAAAGCCTACTGTGCAGTGAGACATTAGTTCCTGCTATCTGGGTGCATCAAAATGATGTGAATATACAGGTAAAAGAATAAATCCCCCAGAGATCTCCACATAGAGGTATGGTCATCTGTGACAGATTTTAGCAAGCTCTGTAGGTCATTATGATGTAAATCAAAACCTAAGAACAATGAAAATGATGTATTGAAATCTATTATTTTATGCAGTTAACATATATTAATTATATATGCTATTATGTAATATATATATCATAACTGTGGTACGTGATAATAATGGCCAGAAATAAAAGCATGCATGCATTTGTTTTTACTATCAACTCCTGGGCAGGATAAGGTAAGACAATTTCAATGCTCTGATTTTTCCAGCTCTGTTGGCAAACTAAGACCTTGAGTTGTTTGCTTTTTGTTTTGTATCAATGTTTCTTAGATTGTTTAGTCTATTCATAATTCATCAACTTTCTAACTTTGTTCTTTATAGGTCTACTATGACATGGGAAATTTTTATAAAATAAGCAACTTGGAATTTTTTTATTCATCCCTCTTTCTTTCTAGACTTATAGCTCATGTTTTCTAAATAGTCTGCCCCAGAAATCAGTCAAATTGAGTAAGTTCAGGTTTTTCAGGTATTTTCTGTACTATAAAAAGAAAATCCTTGGAGATCATACTGAGTTTTCAAATAGCATATAACAATTGATCAGCTGTCTCAGAGATTTCTTCAGGGACAAAATCCTGAGTGAAAAACAATCAGTGGTATTGATATGTCCCTTATGTGCAGCAGGAAGTGGACAGTGATTTTCAATTTGTATATTCTCATGATGTGGATTGAGTAGCTGAGAAATGAACTGAGTTAAATTGTACACATTCAGCAGGCTTGCGGCCATGCATGTATAAACCTTCAAGGTAGCAAACTTATAATGGATTCCCAAAGCAACCCAAATAAATAACCAACTGCCAATCTCCTTAACAGTGATAAAAATATGTCCCATGATGATTGATATATTTGAATTTGGTTTCCAAGGCAATTGTACAATAACTGCACAGATTTTTCAGAGAAAATAGAGTGACATAGTTTTTACCAATATGAACATCTGTAATTAAGGATCAAAATAATATGTCTTTAAAAGGAAACATGATAATTGATGAGCATAGAAAATTAAAACTGAGCATGTAGTTCAGTGTTACAGTACTTTTACTGGGTTAGGTTCACAGCAGGGCAAGGAAATAGTAATATGCTGGTGCATTGAACAATATCACATACCTTTGGTAAGTGTATATAAAATTTAGAATCAACTTTATGTATTTAGGTTAATATTTCTTTGACTACAAATTTGAAAAAAAATGATATCTTTAATGTATTAGTCAAAACACAAATAAGTGTTCTATCCATCTAAATCATCTTTATTCTTTCTCTTAGTGTTTGACAGTTTTCAGACATAGTTTCTGTTCATAGTTGGTGGATCCAGGCTTGTTTTTTTTTAATGATCATATTATACATAATATTTTAAATTTTTAATTTTTTTTATTTATGAGAGAGCAAGAATGAGAGAGAAAGAAAGAGAGACAGAAAAAGAGCAATGGTTTGGCCAATCTTGGCCTATTCCCGTAAGGCCTAGTCGAGCCTGAGTACCTGCCCTTGACTCAGCACCTAAGCTGAAACTGCCTCCACCCAGCTGCTGCTGACGTGATGAAATACTGTTGGCCCTTATACCTTTCTCTCATCCCCCTTTCCCCCCCCTTCCTCAAAGTATATTGGCCCTTATACCTTTCTCTCATCCCCTTTTCCCCCCCCCTCCTCAAAGTATATTGGCCCTTATACCTTTCTCTCATCCCCTCTTCCCACCCCCTTCCTCAAAGTACATAAATATCTCCCCTGACAATAAACGACGAGTTTCGCTTTAGACGTTTCTCCGCGACTCAATGTGGTTTTTTTTCCCGGTGATTTGGGAGGTTTGAGTTGCCGACACCTGTCTTCTCGCTCAGCCTCAAGAGAGAAACGGCTGGCCCGGCTCTCTCTCTTGCTCTACCTGCCGGTGGTGAGGGAAAAAGGCCCCGGCATTTTGGCGCCCAGACGTGGGGCACAACAACCACTGCCCCATGTGAGGACGTGTGAGGATTCAAAACGGACTACGGACTGCTGACGTGACGAAGAAAAAATTCAACATTAAGCTGACGAGCTAATCGGACTGCTGACGGGTGTATCCTCATAAGTAATGAGGTAATCTTCATATTTAATATTCTAACCTTTACTTCTATAATCTGTGCTTACTTCAACTTCCTTTCTCTTTCCTTCCATTTCCGGTTTGCCGCCATTTCTAAACGAGTACGTTCATGGCAGACACACCACGTGGACAGACCTAAAGGAGACTTTAAACGCTTTGCCTCCTCATTTAAATAAAAACTCCGTCCCAAACTTCAACATCTCTTGTTCTTTTCTCTTTCCTCTCATTTTTGGGTTTCCGACAGACCGCTTCTGCGGTGCCGCCATTTTTGTCCTGCCCCGATTTGAATGGGGGCGCCATCTTAGAAGCACCACGTGGGCAGACCTAAAAACAAAACTCACCACGTGGGTAGAAACTCACTACGTGGACAAACCTAAAAAAGAAACTCACCACGTGGGTAGACCTAAAAAAAAAACTCACCACGTGGACAAACCTAGAGGAGGCTCACCACGTGGACAAACCTGGAGAACTCTCAAAGTGTCCTGCCCCCTCATTGGAGTGGGGGCGCCATCTTAGAAAAAATTCTACAACATGTTTAGCTACTTTTTGGGACCTTGTGCTTGTGTTGTATTCTTATGCATTACTGTTACCCTGATGTTAAAGATACTCTTCCCTCAACTTTATAACATGGGACAATCCTTATCTAAGCTAAATCCTGCCTTAGGGTCACTACAGATTCTACTCAAAAGTAAAGGCCTTAATCTATCTGATAATCAGGCCCTCCAGATATGGGGCTGTTTACTCAAGATTGCTCCCTGGTTGCCGGAGAGTAATCTTTTGACTGGGACACCTGGGATAAAATTGAAGATCTGATAAAAAAAGCTCAGATAGAAAAAGGGGAGATCCACCCTTTGGAGGCCCTCCCGGCTGTGTTGGCCTTAAAGGGCTGTTTTCCACCTCAGCCTCCGAGGTCGAAAGGTGACACCCTGACCCAGGAAGGGACAGAGAGCAATCTCAGCCCCTCGGCCCAGCCTGAGTCCTCAGATTCACCCCTAAATCCTTTTGAGAGTGCCCCTCAGCCCTCTAAAGGTCCATCGCCTCCAGATCCCCCTACTAATCCATTTCTGAGCGCCTCTGCCCCTCCGCCCTACCATGGGGAGGACGGCCCCGGGGGAAGAATAGTCGATCTCTTCCCTGTTAACGTTAATCCTGACGGTAACCGCCCTGCAGCCTGGTATCCTTGGGAAGCTCACAATTTAAAAGATCTTAAAAAGGCTGTCTCAGAGGACGGGCCTAACTCCCCCTGGGCAGAGACCATCCTTCAGGGTTTAGTTCATTATCATTGTACCACTCAAGATTGGAAGAACCTTGCTAAAGCTGTTCTCTCTGGCTCGCAGTACATAAAATGGTGTGCTTTTTTTCAGGATGAGTGTCGCCTTCAAGCTGAGCGAAACCAAGTCGCTCAGCCCCAGTACCAATCACCTTTGAATGCTCTCGGCACTGCTGACCAGTTCTCTACCGGTCTTCAGCAGGCTGCCATTCCTGATCCATATCGAGATCAAAATGCGGGCTTTGGGAATGGCTGCATGGAAAAGTTAGAGGAGGGCCCCTCTGAACCCCCATTACAGGAGTCACCCAAAAGTCCGGTGAGGATTTGGCCACTTTCATAGAGAGAGTCGAAAAAAGCCTACAAAGAAAGTTCCCCCCTGGCCCCCTGCGAGACCAATTTGCAAAAATGCTGGTCTGGGAAGGCATGACAGGCGATCATAAGTTGGCCTGCGCTGGACTCAAGGACCGCTCTATGAGTAGATGGGTTGTAGCCACCCAAGATGTAGGGTCCCCTCTCATCAGATCAAAGTTATGACATCAGCCTTACAGGCTTCTCGCCGTGAGGACATGGCTGCACTAGAATGTGCACTCCAACAGGTCTCAGGGGGGAGGGGACAATCTTGCTTTGGGTGCGGCAAAGAGGGTCATTTTAAAAAGGAATGCCCCAATAGGAAAAGCACCCCAATAACTCCCTCAACCCCTAACTTGCCCCGCACGCCATGTCCTCGATGCAAAAAGGGACTTCACTGGGCCAGAGATTGCAAATCCAAGTTTAGCCTTCATGGTGAACCTTTAAACTTCCCCAGGGGCTATCCCCAGCCCCGTTAAATAAGGGGGAAAAGGTAATCAAAACACACTGGACTGTGCCTTTGACACCCGGACTTAGACCAAAAATGAACCTAACAGTCGGTGGAAAAACTTTCAAATTTCTCATCGACACTGGGGCTGACCGTACTGTGATAAGAAAAGAGGAGGTCCCTCCCTCCTGGCAGTTAGTCCCGGGTCCACCCCTACTGGGTGTGGGCGGACAATCTACGTCATGGGAAACTGCTAACTGGCAGACCTGGATTGACCCTGACAATAATAGTGGGGAGGTGCGCCCTCTAGTGGTGTCAGGCCTAACAGCCAACCTCCTAGGCCAGGATATACTTGGGGAAGCTGAGGCTTATATTACTACTAATCATAGGGCTTTCTGTGAAGATAGACTTGACCAGAAAGAAAATAAACAGTTTAAGGAAGGAGGGACCCACCATCCTAACTATAGAGATGATCCTCATTTTGAAAAAATTAAACAAAAACATTCTCAGGTTCACCCCCAATCCTAAGGGCCACTGCTCACCCCCCCAGTTCCTAAGATTCAATGGGTGCCTGGGGACCCCGTATGGGTCGAGCAGTGGCCTATACCTACCCCTAAACTAAAACAACTTCATATACTCGTTAAACAACAATTGGCTTCAGGACATGTGCGACCTTCAACAAGTCCTTGGAACTCTCCGGTTTTTATTATAAAGAAGCCTAATGGCTCTTGGAGACTTTTACATGATTTGAGAAAAATAAATGAGAGAATGATAGCTTTTGGGACCCCCCAGAGAGGGCTCCCTTGGATTCCAGCCATTCCCAACACCCATTACTTAACCATTATCGATATTAAAGATTGTTTTTTCTCTATTCCATTACATCCAGATGATATAGAAAAATTTGCATTCTCCATACCCTCAACAAACTTTCATGGACCAGACCTAAGGTTTGAATGGACCGTCTTACCTCAAGGCATGGCTAACAGCCCCCCCCCATTTGTCAATATTACATGTCTCATATCTTTTCTTCCTTGATTAATCATCCTAACATTTTATTCTACATTTATATGGATGATATTATTTTAGGTCATTCCAACCCATCTGATCTCCAAGACCTTACTGCTAAATGCCTTGCCATTTTACAGGCCAATGATTTTAAAGTGGCTCCAGAAAAGGTACAGACTGCCTCTCCCTTCAAGATTTTGGGCTCCAGGTTATCTCTTGATACTGTTTCTCCTGTCAAACCCCAGCTCCATATTCAAAAATCCTATACTTTGCCTCAACTCCAAAAGGTGCTGGGAGAAATTAATTGGATGAGGCCCTGGATACCCATAACTACTGAGGAACTGTCCCCTTTATTTGACCTCTTAAAGGGTCTTACTCTCTCCTCTCAGATAACCTTGCCCCCTCATCATGAACAAATTCTACATAAGGTACAACGGGCCATTGATGCTGCTGTCCTAAAGAGGTTTGATCCTAACTTACCTATCTCCCTCTGTATTTTCTCTGGGGAAACATTATGCACTGCGCTGTTGGCCCAGGAAGGAGAACCCATCCAATGGATTCACCTCTCCCTTGGTGGAGTCCCCAGAGTTTACTCTATAACTAACCAGATTGCAGACTGCATTATAAAGGGCAGGGACACCTCTGTCCGATTGTTTGGCACGGAGCCTCATGTCATTGTCACCCCCTTTAAGGTAACAGACTTCAATTGGCTTCAGAGAAATAACAACAGGGTTGCTATTGCCCTCGAGGGGTTTCTGGGTATAATTGATTGTCACTATGGTCCTTATAAATGGATGAGCTCCTTCTCTAGGTTGGAATGGAGACCCCCAGACTTTTTTTTATCTAAACCCAACCCTGATTTCCTTACCGTATTCACTGATGGGGGGCACTTGGGAGCTTCCCTAGTTGTTTACCCTCCCCTAAGGAGGGGAGAAAAGTCTATACCCATAAAGTCTATCTCCCATGAGGTCACAGGATCAGCACATGCTGGGGAAAAAACTAAACATGCTATTAGCCATATGCTTCAATGCTTTGCCACCCTTGGATTGCCAGATCAAATAAAAACCGATAATGGTCCCTGCTTCAGTAAGCAAAACTTTTATAGATTTCCTCCAAACCTGAAAATCTCACTTTCCACAGGCATCCCATATAACCCAAGGCCAAGCCATCGTGGAAAGATATCATCAAACTCTCAAATCTCAATTACAAAAACAAAAGGGGGAATCTCTACCCCCACATGACCAACTAAAAAGGCATTATTAACCCTAAATATTTTAAATTTTTCTAAAGAAGATAGACACTTGTCCCCTTTTCAAAAACATTGGACCTCAGCTGTCACCTACAGCTCCATCTGGGTCAAATGGAGGGACCCATTAACTGGGGCATGGAGGGGACCAGACCCCCCTCCTCACAGCAGGGAGAGGATTTGGATGTGTCTTTCCTCAAGAGGAAAAAAAAAGACCTATTTGGGTACCGGCAAGAGACTTAAAATATTTACCCCAACAAGGGGATGATAATAATCAATCTTCCAGGGAGTGTCACACCCCTGAGAACTATGCCTCTATTTCTTCCCCAGGAACAACTAAAGGTATGGATGCTACTAGACCTGAATGAAGCCAGAAAAGCTCCAGAGAGATTTACAGAAGAGGAGTCGGGACTCCTAAGACAACCTGCTGTAGACGAGCTTACATGGCTTTTTATTCCACCTTCTCCCTCCCCTTGGACCCCTCCTTCTTCTTGCTCTTTACCCTACCATCTCCCCCTGAACCCCTCCTTCTTCTTATCCTCACTCTCGGGCCCTGTGTAATTAATAAGATTACACAATTCATTCACCAACAGCTTGAGGCAATTAAACTTCATCAGGCCAAGGCACCACAGGTTTGCGACTCAAAGACAATGGCTTTTCCACTTACTGGCTATCCACCTAACATCCCTCCCCGCCTCCATCGAACCAACGACGGGTAAGCTCTCAGACAGACTGAGGCAACCTAAGACAGGGCGTGGAGTGGTCAACGGGCTAGAGGCATAGTGCCCAGAGACGGGTAAGGTTCCCAGAGGGGAACAACCTAGGACAGGGACTATGCCATCCACCGTTCTTACAAAAACAAAAGGGGGAGATGTTGGGCTCTGCCCGGTGTGAAGCCGAGTGGTTAGCCCAGCCAATCTTGGCCTATTCCCGGTAAGGCCTAGTCGAGCCTGAGTACCTGCCCTTGACTCAGCACCTAAGCTGAAACTGCCTCCACCCAGCTGCTGCTGACGTGATGAAATACTGTTGGCCCTTATACCTTTCTCTCATCCCCTTTTCCCGCCCCCTTCCTCAAAGTATATTGGCCCTTATACCTTTCTCTCATCCCCTTTTCCCGCCCCCTTCCTCAAAGTATATTGGCCCTTATACCTTTCTCTCATCCCCTCCTCCCACCCCTTCCTCAAAGTACATAAATATCTCCCCCCTGACAATAAACGACGAGTTTCGCTTTAGACGTTTCTCCGCGACTCAATGTGGTTTTCTTTTCCCGGTGATTTGGGAGGTTTGAGTTGCCGACACCTGTCTTCTCGCTCAGCCTCAAGAGAGAAACGGCTGGCCCGGCTCTCTCTTTTTGCTCTACCTGCCGGTGGTGAGGGAAAAAGCCTTCACATATTATGATAATCACATAGGCAAATATATTTATAATAACTATTATAAAACAATGATCATTTTATGTATATTTTATGAATGATTTTTATTTTATAATAGTAACTGACTTTATATTTCTACCTGCTTTCTGTGGATTTTGAAAGCATATATACTAACATAAATACAATAGCCTTTTTTCAGATATCCTTCCTCCCACCATTTTAAATCCAATTCCTTCTACAATATCAAGATACACATTTTATACTATTCTCTCACCCACTACATCTCCTTCCTTCAGTCCTTTCTAACAGATGTGCATGTAGAGTTATCACCAGCAATCCATTTATCAAGACTCCCCTGATATGTCTTGGCTGCTTTTACTCATCTGCAGTAGATTGCTCATAAATGATTCATGTATGCAGTAGTCCCTGGGTTTCGCACAGTTGAAATCAGTTTTGTATAGTCTTCATTCTTCAAAGATGAAGACAACTCAGCTGAATATAAAATCTTGATTAATTTTTGCATTGTTAAACATGTGGAGAATGATGCTTCTCTCTTGCTCTGTTCTGTATATTGCTCTTGAGAAGGTCCCTGAAAACTAATATTCTTCCTATTAAAGCTAATCTGATTATTTTGTTTACAGGAATTGGTAGGTACATTTCTCTTAAAGTAGAGAAGCTTTAGTAGAGTATTTCTTAACTATTTGTTTTGGTTCACTTTCTCCAACTCAACTTGGACTTTATCAGATGGAGGTATAATGTGAGTCCCTGGCCTCTCGGGGTTGTTGGGCACCCACACCCAGGACATGTCCAGGCAGCTGAGGATCAAGGTCTTGAGTGTTCCTGAACATGACGAGAAGAAACACCTGGGAGACCGTGTTAGAGGACAGCTCGGTTATTTGCCAGGGGACTGGGCTTATAAGTGTTCATGTAGTGGTGGGAGGAGGTACGGGGTATAGGCCACAGGGGGATTGGCTGTGTGAAGGCTGCTGGCTATTACCTCATATAGGGACCTCCGGTAAAAGGTCACATGGCCACTCAAGACCCTGACCCCAGCCACCTGGATGTCTGCCTGGTGCTCAATAATGCCATTATACATACACATGCATGTGTGGTACACACACAGTATGGTACATTTAAACAGTGTTTATATTGAAGATGGAAGTGATAGTAGTGGGAAAAATAAAAACATGGTGTATCATGATTATATTTTGCTTCTATGGAACTCTATTTTTTTCAGTGCTACATATGGAACCTACAGTCTTGTGTACTCCAGTCTATCACTGATGTATGTATCTGGTCTTGATGAATAAGTTTTAACTTCATTTTTTACCTCCTTTTCAAGGCCATCACTTTTCTACTTAAAAAAAAAAAAAAAAAAAAAAAAAAAAAAACTAGCCAGGCGTGGTGGCTCACGCCTTTAATCCCAGCTTTCAGAAGGCAAAGGTGGGAGGATCACTATGAGTTTGAGGCCACCCTGAGACTACATAGTGAATTCCAGGTCAGCCTGGGCTAGAGTGAGACCCTACCTTGAAAAACTGAAAAATGAAAAAAACCAAAAAAAAAAAAGAACTTCTACATCCACATCTGCTTGTGAATCAGATCCATTATGGTAGCTGATACTTGGAACTACCAATTCCTTGACTTGTATTTAGTATCTGGTCACTTACTCTTGTCACTTCTCTTCCTTAACATTTTCTGTCTTTTACTTGCATCTTTTGGCCCAGTCTTTCTTCCTTCCTTCCTTCTTTCCTTCCTTCCTTCCTTCCTTCCTTCCTTCCTTCCTTCCTTCCTTCCTTCCTTCCTTCCTTCCTTCTTCTCTTTCTTTCTTTCTTTCTTTCTTTCTTTCTTTCTTTCTTTCTTTCTTCTTTTTCAAAATTAATTAATTAATTAATTAATTTATTTATTTATTATTTATGTGAGAAAGGGAGATAAAGAAAGAGGTAGATATAGAGAGAATGGGCATGCCATGGCCTGTAGCCACTGCAAACAAATTCCAGATGCATGTGCCACCATGTGCATCTGGCTTATGCAGGTTCTGGGGAATTGAACCTGGGTCCTTTGGCTTCACAGACAAGCCCCTTAACCACTAAGTCATATCTCCAGCCCCCAGTCCTCTTTCTTAAAGAAGTTGTCAAGTATCCTTTCCCTCATTTTCCATACCTGAAGACTTTTCCCAGCTATGAGACCATTATGGGAATTTGACGTTACTTCTGTGATCACATGTAATTAAAAGTTCACAGCTCTGTATTCTCTTGCAATCTCTAAAGCATGGTAGTTGTCGGCTCATTTACTGATGTTTCTGTCTGATATTTTAATGTGTTTAGAAGGCTATGTGGGGAGATTCTGACTCTGATGGCCCCATATCTGCTCAGGGAATATTTTAAGCAATCAGATGCCAATTTAAAAAAAAAAATGATGTAACCAGGCTCCAAAATTAGTCAAATTATGGACATTGCAGTAATTGTTCAGGTTAATGACATTTCTCACCATAACAATGAACAACAGAATTTAAAAAGTTAGGATAAGTTCAAATTGTACCCAAAGTAATAAGGACTATAACTCTTTTTAAAAGAACTATGAGTTATGAAGTTAATATTTTATCCCTCGAGAACAAAATTATTAGTTGATGGATTAAGACAGTCTCTTACCAGTGGGAAAAATGTTTTCATTGATGACAGATCTTCAGTAAAATGGTAACAGAAGTGACTCCAAAAATGATTTCTAAGACTGTTGATATTATTATTTTTAAATTCATTATGACAAATTTATCTTTCTATTTTTATTTTACTATGGGTATTTGAGGTTTTATTTAAAGGATTTAATTTAGTTAATCATTTTTTTTTTTTTTTTTACTCTTTGCTTAAGTTAGTTATTGTAACTCTTACACACTTGGAGTTTTGTTGGGGTTAATGAAATTGATTGGAGTGAACTGTGGTTCACATGAACTACAACAATATAAAACAGTTATAGAACTAAAATATTTATTTAACTTATTCTGAGTATTTAAACATCAATAGTAATAAGATATCTGGAATAGCTTCTTACAGATTTTAACTACTTAGTAAATATTAGCAATGTTTCAGACATGAGCTACACTAACTTATTTTATTGTATATCTGTCTCTTTTAGAAAAGGCTTATAGGAGAAATGGCAAAAAAAAAAAAAAAAAAAGCATTTTTGTAGGTCATTTCTATCTGACTGTGGTCAATATACTAAAAATATCTCAAGAAACCTTTCCATTTTTAGAGTCTAAGGTCTGAACCCAAGAGAAATTTCTTGAAGCATTCATGCTGCTTTAAAAAAATCAAAGACCATTGTTGAAAACATAAATTATAATCCCCCCCCAAAAATAAGAATTTAGTTCAGAAGAACAGAAATATATTTTCAATCTAATTTCCTTTCATTGTAATTCTTTACTCCAATTTCATTGTAGTGTGTTTCTTAATTCAATAAATTAATTATTGATTCTTTGACCTAATATAATATGACTATAAATATGTAAAGAATTTTCTCAGGTAGGTACTAGACTTAGCAGTTACAAATTATGATTGACTTAAATGACTCCATCCTGGACCTGCTACCAAACCCTGTCTGACTGTAAGAATGTCTCTCTCTCTCTCTCCACCCCCTCTCTCTGTTTCCTTTGTACAAAAAATAATCTGAAGTCATCTTCAGAAAAAGTCATAAAGTAGGTGAGGGGAACAGGAACAGACATCAGATTCTATTTGTTCTCATTCCCACTTCCTGCTTAGGATGTCAAAAGGAATAAGTGACTTTAAATGTTTGTTAAGGCAACAGTTGACGAGGAAATTGGTACATTCAATAGAGATGAATAAGTGAACATAAGTGAACTTTGAGACTTCCTAGAATCTTTGTTCAATGTGAAATTTTGTGGGCCGTGTTTAACTTAACAGTGCTCCATAAAGAGAAATACACATGACACATGATATTAACTCCTACTTTGAAAAATTTTACTTTCTTTTTTTTTTTTTCTTTTGGAGAGACACACAGAGAGAGACAGAAAGAGAGAGGGAGAGGAAGACAGATAGAGATGGGCATATCAGCAGCCTCTCACCTGCTGCGAACAAAATCCAGATGCTTGCACCCCCTTGTGGTCAAGTGCGGCATTGCACCCTTGCATCACTTTGCATCTGGCTAAACGTGGGGCCTGGAGATTGGAACGAGCATTCTTTAGGTTTAGGAGGCAGGTGCCTTAACCACTAAGCCATCTCTCCAGCCCTGTTACTTTTTTTTAAATCATCTGGCAATGGAAATTAGGATAGTGATAAGAAATAAGTATGAAAATGATAAATAAGGATCTATGGGCCAGCTCTGGATTTGGACGCCATCAAAGATCCACAGATTGAAAATTTAGACCCTATACTTCTATCCAGGAGATCAGGATGCTGCAACAGGTAGGCAACATTCGCTCATACCAGTGTGTGTGTAAACCCCAAAGGAAGATGAAACACTAAGAAAGTTATCACTGGTACTGAAGCATAGGGCCTTGTGTGAGCTCTGCTCACCAATGAAGAAATAAAATATCACCTATATTTTTACTTCCATTGGCCCCAAAACTGTGCCCGTAACATTTGCTTTCCTTCCTTTTTGGCAAAAGCAGGGCCCTGCACAGGGGACATAAGTACAGAGGTCTGTACATGATGAGCAGCTTAGATTAGTTATGATGTACACTATGGATCACTTATGCGAAGGTCCATCCTGTCAGCTAGAAGAATGCTAGAATCTTTAAAAATTGGGTAACAGTTTCAATAATATTTTAAAATGGAATTTGTATATGCTATTATAACCTAAAAGTGATAGAGGTTAAATCTAAAATAAGTTCATAGTGTCCTCTGTAAAATGCAAAAAAAAAAAAAAAGTTCACTGGAAAACAAAATAAGAGGATTATGTGTTTTGCCAAAAATATGCATTTGTGACTAAAATGAAGTCATACAAAGGCTTGCTCAGTAAAATCTTTTTATAAGGATTGCTATTAGAGAGATGGCTTAGCAGTTGAGCACTTGCCTGTGAAGCCTAAGGACCATGGTTCAAGGCTCGATTCCCCAGTATCCATGTACGCCAGATGCAGAAGGTGGCAGGTGCACCTGGAGTTCGTTTGCACTGGCTGGAGGCCCAAGTGTGCCTATTGTCTCTCTCTCTCTCTCTCTCTCCTCTCTCTCTCTCTCTGTCTCTCTCTCCCTCTTTCTGTTGCTGTCAAATAAATTTTAAAAAGAAATTATTAATTATATTTCTTACTATTGTAGATTTAGTATGAGATCTATTTTTCTTAAGAGATAGTGTGACTCCTTTTCAGACAATGTGTCTCACATTAAGGGACTGATTCAAGAAAGAGTATGGAGGGAGAGCACATTAGCACACAGCCTGTCCTTAAGCACCACTTTCTTACAAAAAGGGGAAAGAAAATGAGAAAGGAGGTGGTGGGTGGGAACAGATGCTACTTAAGTAGAATTCCACTTGGGTTATTTTAAGATTTAAATCCTCTACAATCTGAATTTATGATTTATTTTCTATTTGGGTAGTGTGGTGTTGTTGTAGTTGTGAAACAGACGCTTCATCAACAAATATTCAGTGTAAACTACATATTATTTTTAAATATGACATTAATTAAATGGTCTTTGGAAAAGTGCCTGCTTCTGATAAGCCTTCCTTTGCTAAAGTTGTTCCTTCTGTATTTCATGTCATAATATAATAAAAAAATAAAATTTAAGTACTGTGTTTTTGAAGTTTAATTCAAACACTTTGCCGAGAGCCATAGCCATAAAAAGTGAAAGATAAAAGTCAAAATTTTATTAACTATCATATAAATAATCATTCAGTTAATCAATTAAGGTCCTCTCCAATATCAAGCTCCCATCAATCTTGGGCTACAAGAGGGTCTACACCTATTAAATCTTCTCTTAACTAATAATGGTTATCCGATTTATCTGGTGCTGACTTCACTCTCTGTTGGAAAATCTGCTTCTCTTTTTCAGATGGATGCAGAACAGCCCATCGCACCCTACCAGGGCCCCAGCTGAAATCAGAGTATTTGGGGAAATGAGAAAGGATGTTGCTTTCTTGGTGAAACTGGAACCAGCACAAGGGTTAAGGAGATAGACACAGAGAACACTCAGCTCTTACCAAACCAGAGATCTAGAAGCACAGAGGCTCCCAAGACCGCATCACTGAAGTAGACCTAAAACAAACCCAACACGGCTCAGGGAAATTCGCGGAAGAGGGGGCGGAAACACAAGCTGGGACACTATGCAAAGAGACATTGCCTCTTCCCCATAACTGATGAACCCCCACTATGAACCATCCACAATCCACGTGGGGATAACTGATATCCCCAACTAGGAGGGTCCCTTCGCAGGGGGAAGGACATGGAGGAGGCTAAGGATGTTACCAACATCGCTGTTTACACACTGAGTATGTACATAACTAATAAAGAAAAAAATAAATTAAATTTTAAAAAAGATGCATAGTTATGAAAATGTATTCACTGTTTTATTAGGATTAGCATGAAGCCATAGACCTAATGAGGTTTCAGCCACTAATTGTAAATGTAATTTTAAAAATTCTCAGGGTTGGAGAGATGGCTTAGCAGTGAAATGTTGGCCTACACATTCACTTCCCCAGTAACCAGGTAAAGCCAGATGCACAAAGGGGCACATACATCTGGAGTTTGTTTATAGTAGCTAGAGGCCCTGGCATGCCCATTCGTTCTGTCTGTCTTCTCTCTTGATCGCTCTCTCTCTCTGCTTGCAAATAAATAAATATTTTCTTCTTATTATTAACCCTCCTCAGTGGTATTCCTTATGCAATTGTTTTAGGCATCGTGGGATCAGCAGTCAGTTATTTTGGGGGGGAAGTGAATGCCTCTGGGCATGATGTCTCAACCTGTGGCTCTTAGAATCTTTCCACCCCCTCTTCTGAAATTCCCTGAGTCGTGGTGGGTGAGTTTTAAGTCTACTTCAGTGATGAGCTCTTAGGAGCCTCTTGATCTCTGCTTTGGCAAGTTGAGTATCCTCAGCATCTGTCTCCTACACCCTGGCGCTGATTATCAGGTTCACCATGGAAGCAGCACTCTTGCTCATCTCCTCATTCCTCTGGGGTTTCAGCTGTGGCTTGGCTGAAGTGTGAGAGGTGGTTTTTCTTCTCAGGTCTCACTACCTTCTGAAAAAGAACAGATTCCCCAACAGAGTGAAGTCAACATAGTCTAAATGAGATAAGCATTATTAATTTAGGGAGAATTTGATGTCTGTAACCTCTCTTTTAAGCAAAGAATAGTGAGAGCTTGACCCTTGAGATTGGGTCCCCAATTCCAAATCCCCTACTCTGGAATATGCACACAAGTATAGTGAGCGGGCCAGATCTCAAAATATTTTTTAAAGTATAGTGAGGCTAAAATATGCCAAAGGAAACCCTGCCATACATGAATAAAGCTAAGGCAGTGCTCAGTCATGTTAAATGTGTAGAAAATAGGGGAAAGGGTCAATCTCAAGTCTACATGATAGAATATTTTCTCAATACTTTCTACTTTCTATACTAGTAAATATCAAATGTTTGTTTAGTTCTCATTCATCCTATTTTTATGTTATTGAGGGTTGAATACAGAGCCTTGGCCATGGTAGGCAATGCACTGACTTCTTACTTCATGCAGCTCATTTCTCAAACCTCTAACAGGCTGTTCTCTGTGAGGAATTTTGGGTTCATAGGAAACTAAAGTGGAAGCTACATATGCTGTCCCCTGATCTCATGTATGCACAGCCTTTCCAATCACCAGCATTCCCTTGCTGAGGGATGCATTCAATGAGTGAAGAAATTATATTGATCCATAATGATCACCCAAAATCCACAGTATATGAGAGTTACTCTTACTCTCTGTGAGTTGGACTCATTTGCAATGATGGATGTCCACATTATACATCTTACAGAGCAGTTCCATATCCCGGGTGTTGTGTGCGCTACTGTTTCTACTCTTTGTCATCTGGCAAACAGGTCTTTTCTCTGACTTCATACTTTGTTTTTATCAGAATGTCACACGTGTAACATCATCTTAAAAGCATAGTTTAGAGCTGTTTAACTTTGGTTTCTTCACTTAGTACCAAGGATCTATGGCTCCTCACTCTACTCTTGGCTTGATTCTTCAATTCTGTTTAAACACAATATACAATTTTATTATCCATATACACCGTGGTTTGAGCATTTGTAATATAATAATCTTCCATATGTAGGTTTTTGACTGGATGAATTTTTTCACTCACTCTGGACAACAACAAAAGTGAACAGAAGCTGTGTTGAACTGTCATAGTATATTTCATTAGCTGCTTATGAAATTGTCAAATTGTATCCTAAAGAGGCTGTAATGTCTTCATTCCTGCCATCACCAGATAACAGTTCTTGCTACATGACTTTGCCAGTATTCAATGGAGTCAGTGCTAGTCTGGACCTTTTTGACAGATGTGTAGAATTACCTCACTATGTTTCAATATGGCTTTCTCTAATGGCATGTGGTGTAGAACATTTTTTCATCTGCTAGATTTACAACTTTATAGATACCTTCAGTGAGATTCCTGGTGAGATCTTTTCTATTTATTTAAATTTTGGTACTTCGAGGTAGGGTTTCACTCTAGCCCAGACTGAACTGAATTTCACTGTATAGTCTCAAGCTGGTTTCAGACTCATAGTAATCTTCCTACATCTGCCTCCCAAGTGCTGGGATTTTTGAATCCATTTTAGTGGTGGTATTTGCATTCATATTATTGAGTTTTAAAAGTCCTTTATATAATTTGGACAGTGGTCATTTGTCAAATGTGTCTTTTGCAAATACTCTTTCCAATCTATAGTTTGTGCCTTCACTCTCTTCACAATATCTTTGCAGAAGAGAACTTTTAATTTTAATGAGATCCAGCTTATAACTTCTTTCCTTATGTATTGTGCCTTTAGCCTTGCCATCTAGACTTCCTCCTATATTGTTTTCCAAGAGATTTATGCTTTATACTTATAATCCATTTTTGTGTTTTATATAAAGGCATAAAGGAGGAGGTGGAATTGGAAATACAGCTACTGATAACTAGAAACAAACTTACTTCTGAATAATGTGATAAATCAAAGCCTACAGTAAATTTTAAGTGGATTATAGTGCAAAGTTTGTTTTTAGTCCAAGTCCGTTAGTTTACAGCTGGTAACAGAGAAGAGAAAGTTACTAAACTGTAGCAGACAGCTTCAAGTTCACTGAGATGAACTTCCAGACCAGGCACAGTTATGGAGGAAGGGATATTATTTATTGAAGCCTACAGATCCAGGGGAAGTTCCATAATGGCAGGAGAAGCTGGCCTGCTTTTACAGGACCAGGCAAGAAAGAGAAAAGCCACCAGCCACACAGCACAGCACACTTCAGGAACTCCCCCTGGGCACACTTTGCATATCTTTACAATGGAATCTCAAACCTACCACCACACCTGAAGATCCACCCAGTGACATTGCCTCCAGCCAGGTGGCAGCAGATGCAAACAACAAACTAATAAAACACTGAATATATTGGGGGCCATCTATTCAAACTACCACATAAACTTTGCTACTTTGGCATATGAATAAAAATGAAGTCTAGATACCAAAATAGATTCAGCCAGGGAACTTTGTATATATTTTTCCAATGCTGGAAATGTGCACACTTTTGTACTTCAGACTACATTGTCTAATACATATTTTAGAAATTCGAGTTTCCTCTATGGTTCCCTAGCTCTGTGTATCCATATCCTTTAAGTTCCTTGATCTTAATTAATGCATTTGTTTGCCAGGTAAATATATGTACATATTTAAATTAGCTAATATATTTTTAAATGTTTATTTATGTATTTTATTTTGAGAGAGAGAAAGAGAGAGAAAGCAAACCAGGGCCTCTAGCCACTGCAAATGAACCCCAGGCACATATGTCATTTTCTGCATCTGGTTTATGTGGGTATTGCACACACACACTTGGAATCTGCAGGGCAATGTTGGATATCTTCTTATGTTGTTCTCTTCCTTATTTTGGAACAGTGTCTCTCACTGAATGTAGAGCTTTCCACCTAGGCTTGAAAAACTAGCCAGTAATGCCTAGGGATTTTTTTGTCTCTGCTTGTAGCTCTAGGATAATACCATTGCACATAACATTTTATTTACCTCTGTATTTCATTCCCTCTTTCCAAGTTACAAGGATAACAAAACAGGTGCCTCAAAATTACTTTTCATATCATGCCATATTGCTTACCATTAATATTGGAGGATTTCAAATAAAAATTTACTGCTTCATATTTAATTATTACAAACGTCTATATCAACTTGGTCATATTTTTGTTCTCAGATTAATTAAAGTACTGAAAATTTAGGTAAATGTTCATGATTTTTATGGTATTTATTTGTTGGATTGCTACAAAATACTTATGTGTGTAGGTATGAACCCTTTAAAAATGCTTCTCTAAACATGCTAACTTGTGTGTGTAGACTGTGTGTGAGGGGTGGCATGTATGGATAATGTGTGGTACATGTAAATGCATGCACATGTGTACACCATATGCACATACATACAGAGGCCAGAGCTCTGAGAATGTCAGGTATATATATAATATTTTCATTTATTACCCTTGTATTTCTTTCTTGATACAGGCTCTCTTAATCCTGATCTACTGTCAACTTGCAAGCCCTAATCTGCACCAACAGACTGGGGAGTTGATCTTGGTGGTCTCAGACCTGAGATACCCTCATGCTTAAGTTGCAAGCATTCTTAACTGCTTGCCATCTTCTCAGCCTGAGTTTTAATAATTATTTATTAAGAATAAGTTTCCATATTTCCTTATTTTAGAAAAGCTCATTTTGGAGAAGAAACAGTTTTCCTTCTAGTTAAGAAATATGTGCTTTATTTATTTTTAAAATTTTAATCTTTAAGGCAGGGTCTTACTGTAGTCCAGGCTGACTTGAAAACTCAATCTGTAGCACAGGTGGGCCTGGAACTCACAGTGATCTTTCTGTTTCGGTCTCCTGAGAGCTGGAATTAAAGGCATGTGACTTTACATCTGGCTCCATTTTAAAACATTATTAAATGGAGAATAGTTTTAATTTTTATTTATTTATTTCAAGCAGAGAGAGAGAGAGAGAAGAGGGGCAGACAGAGAGAATGGGCACGCCAGGACCTCTAACCACTGCAAATGAACACAAGATGCATGTGCCCCTCATGCATCTGGCTTATGTAGGTCCTGGACAATCAAACTAGGATCCTTTGGATTTGCGGCAGATGCCTTAACTGATAAGCCATTTCTCGAATCAAATGGAGAATTTTAATACATGAATATACTATAATTTTATTCTATTCCCCTCTTTTGTCCCCTACTCCTATTCCACTGAACACCCTTCTCTTTCCAAAGAATATTTCCTTTGCATTTTTGTCCCACTCTTTTTTCCTCTTCCATCTGCTATGTCAAAATGTAGATGGCCATGGAATAGTGCAGGTCTTGTGGGGTTAACCATAACCAATGTGAGGTCATGAATGCACCAGTAAATTCATGTCATGAGGGCAATACCGAAATATACTCCTTCCCACACTGTGGCTCTTACATTCTTTCTATCCCCTCTTCCACCATGTTCACTGAACCTTGGAGGGTGTGATAGAGATGTCTTATTTAGTTTTGAACTCTGAATAGCCCTTTATTTTCAGCTTTGATAAATTTTGAGTCTGCTCACTGCCTTCTCAATAGAGAAGCTTCTCTAACTAGCAGTGAGAACACTACTCATACTCTTTCTACTACCTCCCCTATAATATTTGTTGAGCCCTGACTTATCCAGTGCTAAGCACTGTGTATACCCAGTATTTACCAACATTTGTAAAAAGAATCTTCTCTAACCAAATGTGAGGAGAGCATTAATCAATGGACATAAACATTTAGAAGGCAACTTGGTGATCTCAATGTATCTACTTAGCCAAAGAACAGTGGTAGCTTCCCTCTATAGCATATGTATTCCCAAATCACAGGCTTTTGATTCAGTTTTCAGTATCAGGATGAATTACTTCCCACTGAGCAGCCCTCAAATCCAATGAGCCAGCAGGGTAGTGATGTCCTGCAACCTCACCATGTGGTACCTTGCAGAATAGGGTCTTATCATCTAGATCTGGTGGGTAATAAAGAGCATTGGCAATAGTCTGCATTGTTTGGGGAGCTTCATGGGCCTCACTAATCAATGACTCACAAAGGTGAGGGTGAGAATAATGACCCATCCCAGGTGCTTGGATTTAGCTGCAACAGCCTATGCCTTCAGGGTAAAGCTTTGTCACCTAAACAGAGTACTTCTGCCCAATATCTCCCATTTTTAAAATATTAATTAATTACAAAGCTGGTATCTATTTAAGATTTCATCTCACCCCATCAGAATGGCTAGCATTAAAAAAATCATATGACAACACACGCTGGCAAGGATATGGCAAAAGAGGAAAATGTATTCACTCTCGGTGGGTGTATAAACTGGTATAGCCACTATGGAGATTAGTATAGAAGTATCTCAAAAACCTAAAAATAGATCTTTCATATGAGTAAGCTATAGCACTCCTGGGCATGTACCCTAATTATGCTACAATTTAATATTGAGATACTTGTCAGTCCATGTTTAGTGCTGCACTATTCACAATAGATCAGAAATGAAGTCATTTCAGATGCCCACCAACTGATGAAGGAATTATGAAGATGTGATACATATGCACAATGGAGTTTTATTCAGCAGTGAAGAAAAATTGAAATTATGAATTTTTCTACAAAGTAGGTGGATCTAGAAATAATAATACTATGTGAGATATTTGAGCTCAGAAAGGCAATCACCCTGTGTTCTCTCTCATTTTCAGATCTTCTCTTTGAATATTTAAATTTGTTCATAAATTGGAGTGTGAATCAGTAGTACAGGCCATGAAGCTAGAATGATGTTTGGAGTGGGGAGAAGCAGGGAGGGATTAAGGGAAGAAATAGTATATAGGCAAGTAAACAAAAGAATACAAGGGGAGGAAAGGTCTAAGTGGTCGGGAGGAAGGGGAAAGAGACCGAGAGAGGGAAGAATACAAAAACCAAAAATATTTTAAGTGATTTTTAAGAAATTTTAAAGTTTCTCAGTTTCAAAGATGCTAATTACACAGTAAAACTACATTAAAATATAAAATAATCTTTGTGTTAATATTTTAAAACACAATTTGAACTTAGCTTCATAGCTTATCCTTCATTGTAGCTCATTTTGTGATATAGCAAAATTTTACATCATTCTTTCCCATTTTAAAGATCTTTATGAACTATTAAGTTATTTTGCAGTGAATAATGACATATGCAAACAAGCTGCTTAAATACATACTTTGGCTTAGTGGATATGCACATGCATGATCTTGCCAATAATTTATATTACATAGAAGTCTTTTGTGAATATATTTTCCATAAAATAAATATCACATGATCACTTTTAAAATATTGGTCAGCAACTGTATAATGTTATTCATAATTACTTATATTATAAACATTTGTTTATAATATTTATTTATACTATAAAATAAAACTATTATTTGTTTTATGAAACTACTTACCATAACAAGTAAGTGGGTGCATGGGTCAGTATGAAGAAGTTTAGTTATATTGAAAATTCAGCACATAAATTGAAACTAAAACATTACAATTTCTTTGCTGCTGGATTAATTTGTCATTATCAGTATAAAGGCAACAAGTTAAGCATTGAGGTCTATTTGAATGTGAGTGTACTGTATCTGTTACATGGTACAGAAAAAAAAAATATGAGCCCACACTGATTTTCATCTTAATGAGTTTTGACTCCTGTTTCTCATTATCCATCAGGAGAAGTAGAGCAACTATGAAAGATAGAAAAGAAAAACATTGTCAGCTTTGCCACAAACTCAAGGCAGGTTTGCAACTGCCTAACTTTATACAATCTCCTGATTGTAATGGAGAAAACAGTTTAAAAGGGTTAAATTTTTTGATAGAAATATGAAAGTATTATGTTTAAGAGCATTTCAATTATTGGACATATATTGGAAGGAAATAATTATGAACTGCTTTTTTTCATCTTCTTACCTTTTATTGCAAAAATAGAAAGAACCTTTACTCGCAGGGAAAAAAGGACTACATATAAAGTTGATGGAAAGATGTGAAGTCTTAAGAAGTACAAATATTTTTAGTAGTTAATTGGTTGGTTAAATATCTTGTGAGTTAAGATAACAGAAAAAAATTATTCCTGTCTCTTTGAGGAGATATACTGTTTTAGTGAAAAGACACACTATACCTTAAACTCAAAAGTCTCCCTTAAAATCCAGAGGCTTTTCAGATAATCACAGATAACCTTGAACTGAAATTTGAAGCGTTCATAGTGAGAAGTGTAGGCTCATAGAGTGTAAGTACTTCCAGATTGTGGGAAGGCAAGACACACAGATGTTATATCAGTTCTCCTATAGCATCATTTCTGGACTCATAGAGAGTTATAAAACACAATGTCCTAAAAACTGTAATTGCCAGATACCATCTTCTAGAAGATGGTATTTTGACATTTTATTTGGTGTTTCCAATTCAGGGACAATTTTCATATGCCATGAAACTTTTAAAGCAGTATTTGCACACTTATGTTCCCAAGTGATATGCAAAATAGATAACACAATACGTAAAGCTGTCACCTGTTACATAAATGATAATTTACCACTAGCAGTGTATATTTCTTTCCATTGAAGTCAAATTTGAAGCCTATTATCAAAAAGTCAGTCAAAGAATTTTCCTTAGTTTAGCCAATTATTTCTTTTAAGTATCAGTTTTAATGTTCAGTTCTAAACTCACACTGTTCTAGAAAATACCTCTTTGTGATTATTGTAGACACACTTGGAATTTCACATGAGGAGGAGCAGGTGCTTTTCTGGGAAGCTCTTCAATTAAACATAGGACCCAAAGACACTCAAGAGTACTTGGCCATTGCTTTGATGGAAGGTGATGCTTGCTTTCATAATCTTCGATGACAAAGCTCGAGTCTCTCTGGTAATTATGTAGACCAAATGTCTGAGCACTGTGGGAACTTCTTGCTAAATATGGAATGGCACCAGACCAACTTCTCTCTAAACTCCTAGGTGCAAGGTGACCTGTCTTATGATAGAAATAATTCAGTATCCCTCGATTAAAATGACTTTGTGAAGTAAGGGGATAAAGAAAACAAAACATCTCCAACTACCTTGTCCAGCAACTTTAAAACTGGTATAAGTCTAATGTGCTCATACCAAAAGACAAAATAGAATTAGAGAAACATTCTAACATTTGCTATTCTTCTTCTAAGATACCCATTCTAACTTTTACTTAGTTTTCAAACTTAAGTATGCCACACACTCAACTTTTTGCTATGAGTCAGCATAAAAAAAAAAAAAATGGTGGAAAGTTCCAGTGCAATTTTGATTAACATCTCTGTGTGGGATTTCCCAGCAGGAGCTGGGAGATGTGTAAAAAAAAAAATACTGAAATAGCTGCTTGAAGGATTGGTAACCACTATTAACTTTCTAATTTCCACAGTGAAAGGTCTTCACAGATTTTACCATAATGCTCTTGTGAAGCCCTTTGAAGGAAGTCAGATGATAGATTAATTACAAATATATCACTGCTGGTGTCGGAGTAGAAAAAGTAATTG
The DNA here is from genome assembly GCA_036365145.1 of Orientallactaga sibirica. NCBI lineage: Eukaryota > Metazoa > Chordata > Mammalia > Rodentia > Dipodidae > Orientallactaga > Orientallactaga sibirica. Next base: position 54,073,706 of record JAEOAD010000004.1, on the reverse strand, counting down.
AGCATACTGATATCTACTATGTTTAATATCTACTTCTAAAGATTTAAATCCATTCTCAGTGTACCTTCACTTTTAAACAGAAGTTTAAGTAAAATGGAAATATGACAAATTTTGAATATAGCACATTTATTCAAAAATTGGTTTAAACTTTAGCAAATACAAAACCATAGTCTATAGTTAGAAAACTCATATTTATTCTTTAGAAGATGAGAAAAACTAAATATCTTTTCAAGCAAGGTAATTACAAGTAAATATCATTTTATTACCAGCAGTTTATACAACACAAAATTTGTTTTAAATATTATTTTTAAATTTTCAATTTACCATGACAAGTTCAGAAAAATTAGTTTACTGCTGAGGCATACCCAGGAAAACACAATAAAGTAAGCTTTTTATAATCCTCATCTCTAACTTGGTATATCTATATTTCCATTCCCATAAAGATAACTGATAAATTTTGAGAGTCATATATATATAATATATATATTTGTCTAAATCAGTGTTAATTCTTTTTTTAATTATTTTTTGGAGACAGTCAGATAGAGAGAGAGAGAGAGAGAGAATGGGCTCACCAGGGGCCTCTCAGCTGCTGTGAATGAACTCCAGATGCATGTGCCCCCTTGTGGGCAAGTGCAGCATGGTGCCCTTACATCACTTTGTGTATGGCTAAACGTGGGACCTGGAGAATGGAACGGCTTTCTTAGGTTTAACAGGCAGGAGCCTTAACCACTAAGCTATCTCTCCAGACCTCACTGTTCTTTTAATCTACAAGTTAAAATTAAAAAAGTCACCAAATATTCTTTCTTTTCAAGTGTTCAAAAACTAGGTATGGACAAATTTAAATTCTATTTTTGTTAGTGTGTCAACTAAATTTATAATAAAATTCATATTTTATCTCCATGTAAGAACTAATGGTACATTAAACCCTTAGTAGATTTTCCAAAGTCACTTTTACAAAACTCCAGAACACAAATATTTCATATCTTTACTTAAATCCAATATATTTTCATTTCTGACAGTGCTATAAGAGAATCATTTGCTTTGATTACCTAGTGGGAAGAAACAAATAGTTAATGGAGATATGTGTTTTATTACATAATATATAAGGAAGTATATAAGAGTATAATCATATTTCCCAAATTATACTCTGGAACACTGCTGTGATGACCTATGAAAGCCATAAATAATTAACTAAAGAGTATTCACATTCTATATCACTGCATTACATTTCTAAAATGTCTTGCAAAGAATCTTGCTCTTTATTCACTGATTTCTTGTGATTACATCACAAGTATTGATTTTTTTTTTTGTATGTTAGCCAGCTTTTTGTTGCTGTAATAAAATTCCTGAGATGATTAACTTAAAAAGAGGAAATTCTTGTTTGGCGCACAGCTTTAGAGATTTCATTCCAGAATTAATTAGCTGCATTGTTCTGGGGCTTGAGGTAGAGGAATACATCATGGCAGGTGTTTGTGTTGCAGGAAATCGTACATGTTGGGGTGATGTGAAGTGAGAGAACGAGACAATAACCTCGCAATCTGCTGAAGGATCTTGCCATGTGGGGCCAGCTACCCTATACCTTTTAAAGTTTTAACAACTTCCAAATAGAACCAAGCTGGAAATTGAGCTTTTAATGTCTGAACTTATACGTAGAGCCAAATTAAGATTCAAATAATCAAAATGTCTGTCACAACTCTATTACAACCTTATTTAATAATAATAAGAATACTAAAAGTACATACAACTCTTGAATATATGTGTACTTTGTGACATCAAGAATTCTAAATGGTTAAAAGAAAATTTTATAGTGTATTTCTTTTTGTTTATTTTTTTTCCTTATGATAGATGAGTTAGAAAAAAAAAACAAACAAGAGAGGCTGGAGAGGTGGGTCAGAGGTTAAAACTCTTGCTTACAAAGCTTAACAATTTGGGTTTGATTCCCCAATATTCATGTAAAGCCAGATACACAAAGTGGTACATACATCTGAACTTCATTAGCAGTGGCTGGAGGTCCTGACATGCCCATTCTGTCTGTTTGCCCTCTTTTATCTCTCTCTGTTTGCAAATAAATACATTAATATTTTTTAAAAAACCCACAAGATCGGGCTGGAGAAATGGCTTAGCGGTTAAGGCGTTTTGCCTGCGAAGCCAAAGGATCCTGGTTCGATTCTCCAGGACCCACGTAAGCCAGATACACAAGGGGGCACATGCATCTGGAGTTCGTTTGCAGTTGCTATATGCCCTGGCATGCCCATTTTCTCTCTGTCTGCCTCTCTTCTATCTCTCTCTGTCTGCTTGCAAATAAATAAATAAACATTTAAAAAATATTTGAAATAAAACCCACAAGATCAAGTACAAAGCTTTTACTCATGATATTAAATGTAATGCCATGTTCTATTTCTTTTTTGCAATAGAATATACCAGAAATGAAGGCACTTATGTATTTATTTATTATCAACTAATGTACTATATCTGCTGTTTAAGCCAAACATTGCTACTTTTCTCCCTTAAAACCATTTTGATGTTGAACGGTATATTTTTTTTAAATAAATAAGTTGTATCAAAATTCTGTGTACGGATGTGTGTTTCAATGTGCATGTGTGCGCTTACATTTATATGTATGGCATCGTGGAATAAGTTTTGGATAGTCCTGGATACATGGTGAGATAGATGCTATTTCAGGTGTTTTTCATTTCTGGGCTTGCTGGGTTTCAAGAATAATAATCAGTTATCCCCAGATCTCAAGCCAAGGCCAGAAGCACAGATTTGGCAATCTGTCTCCTCCCCATGCTCTACATGATATTTTAATGTTTGTGAAAAAAGTTATCATCCAATTCTCTACATATTAATGAAGCACAGGAACTCTTGCTGATTTCCTACCCATTGATAGTGATATTTTTACATCAGGTCTACTTTGCCTCCATGTGTTTAATATTTAATCTCAAATTCTAACAATATCAGGATTCTTTGGAACATTTTCTGGTCCTGTTGTTATGTTCAAAGATACTCATCTGTCAGTGTGAAAATATAACCTACTAAAATGCTTTAGATTTTTTTTTTCTCTTTTAACAACAGAGTCAGTTCAGGAGAATTTGAGTCAACCTATGTGGGAAACAAAAATAGTACAAGCAAAAGTTGTCAGGCTTCATGGGCAAGCACCTTAATCGCTAAGCCATCTCTCAAGCCCTATCTAACATTTTAAGTAGAGTTCATGGCATTTGACAACTCTGACCCAAGCATGATTGGTCACTCTGCTTAATCATAAAATTCCCATCACTAAATAATATGTATTAATTCATTCAATAGCCAGTCTGATTTCTTTAGAATCCATGTCAATATATTGTTCATTTAAAAAATAACAATTTCCTTTATCTATATTAAAATATATCTATGATGTTTTTGGCATGAAATATGTTTAAAAGTCCAAGCTGAAATAATAATAATAATGTGAAATAGTCACAAGAGAAAGTAACTCATATCATACTCAGCAAGCAAATTTTAAGACGATTAGCAAGTGTAATCTCAGAATATTGCAATGGTATTAATTCAGCCATGCCAATAACATAACCTCAAGTTACTCATTAAAACAAATAAAGTATCAGAATCTTAGTAGATATCCCAAGTTCTGTTATTTTAAAACAAGAGTAACATCATTTTTACAAAAGGAAAATTAAATTTTTTTTTTCATAAACAGTCCTGTTTATGCTAGTGTTAAAATATTCAGAAGCTATTTAAGCTTGTATGTAAAAGCAAAGTAATCTGCAAAAATAAGAGACAGTTTATACTGGGTCAGCACTAAGAAACTTATATCCAGTGTAATATTCATTCTCTATAAGAATATAACTATTATCTATTTTATTTGTTTTATAGATAAAAAACTGAGTCCCAGGGAAAAATTAATTAATTAAAGGAAGAAGAACCATTAATAAACCATCAGTAGGAAAAATTGAGGCATTTTTCACTTATAAAACACTGGGGAAGCCAGGCATGGTAGCGCGCATGCCTTTAATCCCAGCACTCCAGAGGCAGAGGTAGGAGGATCACCATGAGTTCGAGGCTGCTAAAAAAAAAAAAAAAAAAAAAAAAAACTGCAGGTATCAACTGACTTATGTTCTTACATGTTTGTTAGTGGAATAAATTTCTCTTGATATACATTCACTTTCATGTTTATAGATAATTTCTTCCATATGTCACATCTATACTGACCATATTCAGCTTCTCCTATTCCTTCTTTTCTGTCCTCTCTTTCTCCCCACTCCTAATCACTTCTGTTCCTTCAGTCTCATATATATGAATATACCACTCTATATAAACAGTTTTATGTATCTACAAAACATTTTCAGATCCACAAATAGAGAATGCATGCAAAATGACACAGTTTCATTTTTCTTTATTGGTGAATAAAACTCTGTATGTGTGTGTGTATATGTATTCCTCAAACATAAATTAGAGTATCTGAAATACTTTCTGCTAAAGAAACAAAAAAAAAAATTCTTGACCAAAGATGACATACTTATTTAAATGACTGTGCTTCTTGACTATATATGTGTGTGTGTGTGTGTGTGTGTGTGTGTGTGTGTAGTCACATTTTCTTTATGCATTCATCGGTACGTGCATTCTTAGACTGACTCCATAATTTAGCTGTCATTACAAGTGCTACAATAAACATGTGAACAGGCATCTCTATAATCTGCTGTCTTAGTCCTTCAAACATATGTCCAGAAAAGATATGTGGATCATATAATAGTTCTACTTATAGGTTTTGAAGAAACTCCTTACTGATTTCCATATTGCTATATTTGCTGAATCAAATATACATTCCTATCAATAGCATATAAGGGTTCCCATTTCTTCACCACCTTGCCAAGTTTTGTTGTTATTTTATTGATGGTAGCCATTCTGTGTGGGGTGAAATATAGCAAGAAGTGACAAAAAAAGCATTGCATAAAATCAAAAAGCTTCTGCACAGCAAGAAATCAAGTGAAAAGAAGGCTTGCAGAATGGGAGGAAATCTTTGCTAGCTATGCATTTCACAGTGGATCAATACATAGAATATACAAAGGACTTGAACATCTAAATACCAAAAAGGCCATTAAAAAACATAATTTTAAAATGGGCTGATAAAATGAATATATAATTCTTAAAATGAATTTCATGTAGCTAATTCAAATATGAAAAAAAGGAGCTGGAGAGACTGCTTAGTGATTATGGCATTTGCCTGAGAAACCAAAGGACCCAGGCTTGATTTCCCCAGGACCCACGTAAGCCAGATGCAAAGGTGGAAGATGCATCTGGAGTTCGTTTAACAATGGCTGAAGGCCCTGGCTCACCCTTTCTCTCTTTCCCTATCTGCCTCTCTCTCTCTCTCTCTCTCTCTCTCTCTCTCTCTCAAAATAAAATAAATGAATAAACACAGGCCTAAATAAGAACATCTGAAAAATGAGCGCCACGTTGTGGCACATGCCTTGACTCCCAGAACTCAGAGATGGAGGTATAAGTAACTCCATGAGGTCAATGCCAGCATTGGCTACAAAGTGAATTTCAGGGCAGCTTGGGCTTGGGTGAGATCCTGCCTCCAAATCAACACCAAAAATTATGAAAAACTTTTCAAAATCCTTAGTCATCTGGGAATGCAAGTTAAAACTATATTAAAATTTTATAATCATCATTATTCCTATGGAAATGACACATTCTTATTATTTATATACTGTTTTCATTATAGGCTATCACTTAAAATAGTGATAATTTATAGAAATATTCCATAAGATGAGTCCTTTGCAAAGGAAACCAAAAAAAGACTTAAGAATTTATAAATTTTGATCTTTAGTCTTTATAAACAGAAATACGAAGGCTGAAAAATCAAGTAACTCTACTTCCTCCTATTCATACAACCTCTTGATGCTATTAACCAAGAAAATTTAATCCAAGCAGCTTCTGCCTAAAGTATTTATGCATGAATTTTACATTTATAGTTTTCTGAATTGCCTAATCTTTCCCTTTTTCTTTTTTAAAAAACAGACAAATATAACATATAGTTTCCTCATTCTTTAATAACTTACACATACTGTAGTCATTAAAATGGCTAGGCTAGGGCTGGAGAGATGCTTAGTGGATAAAATGTTTGCCTGCAATGCCAAATAATCCCAATTCGACTCTCCCGCACCACGTAAGCCAGATGCACAATAGGGGACATGCATCTGGAGTTTTTTTGCAGTGGCTGGCAACCCTGGCGTGCCCATTCTCTCTCTCTCTCCTTCTTTCTCTCTCTGAAATAAAATAAATAAATAAATAAATAAATAAATAAATAAATAAATAAATAAAATATATTTTAAAAAATGACTAGGCTATTCACATTACAAAGAATATATTTAATTAAAGAGACAGTATCATGTTACTCCAATATATTAAAATGAAACTTACTGTGAAAACTAATATTCCTTGTCATAGTGGCCATAGACATCTAAAGTGAGTCAAATGGGCCTTGGGTGATTTTGATATGATTCAGTAATGATTTCTGCAGATATATTGATTTTCCAAACTTGTTCTTATCCTGGATTCTAATCTGATTTTTCTGGTTTTAAAGGTGATTTTGATTTTGTCTTTTTCCTAGTGAAATATGTTACCAGTGTATTATAATCAAAGTTCTTGGTCTTGACAGATTAGATCATTATCCTATTAAGGCTACTATAGTTTGAACACTGGTTTGTGTTTACTGTTCCCCAGTTTTCCCGAGTTTTATTTTATGTTTTTTTGTGTGTGTGTTTTTTTTGTTTGTTTGTTTAGTTTTGTTTTTTAACCAGAAACCTCCTAGGTATATAGTTAGCATAGATGACTCACTACTCACTAAGTACTTGGTGAAGATCTTGGAAATGTATTTGTTTCTTACATTGAGGGATTGTTTTCCTTGTTTCAATATTTCGAGTCGATTATTTCTCAAATGTATTAAAGTAAACTTTCTAGTTTCTTTAAATTGGTTCACTTTCTGAACTCAAGTATAAGTTCAATATTTAATGCTAGCATTGTCACAATAGAACACAATTGCAAGATAAAGTGACACAGAGGTATTGCTTTTAAATTAGATTTAAGCTAACGACTTCTATATGATATATTAAGCTTTGCATTTGTAACTTGTTTTGCGTTTGTGAAAAAAAAAGATACACAAGTAATGAAAAGGGTCAAATATATATCAGAAAACAAGTAATGGAAAACATATCTCAAATAATCCATAATGGAGGCCAACTGATATTCTTCGGCATATTTAATTGCCTCAGAATCAGAGGTAGGAAAAAAAAAAGTGAAATTTCATTAATCATATGGAAAATTAAGGGCTGGAGAGATGGCTTAGCGGTTAAGGCATTTGCCTGCAAGAAAGACCTGATGCCAATTGCTCATGGACATGAAAATTCAGCATATTTGTGACAATGTTACAATTACAGTGCACAGTAATAAGGCTCATTGCTATTACTCTTTTGAGTCACATGTTGAAAATATAATGAAGTTGATAATTTTTACTGGAGAAGTAAATTAGAGGATCTGAAAAACTTTCTACTAAAGAAACAACAAAAAATTTCTTTGATCAGAGACTACATCCTTATTTAAAAGACTATGCATGACAAGCAAAAACAAAATGCTAAATGTTAAAACATATGTAAAGGAAAATAATATCTTAAAAAGTAACAAAAACTAAGGCTAGTGTATCAGCTTGCTCTTGTGACAGAAAGGAAGTCTGAACAACAAGCTATGGTGAGTCTCCATGAGACTGAGGACATAAACTACAAAGGACAGATTTTAAAGAAAGAACAGTGTGAAAAATGTTGATAAATGTATGAATAAATCTATATTATTACTGACACTATAGAAATAATCCTTATTTGTGGTATTTAAATGGAGAAACTATAAATTTCGAATCCAGGAAAAAAATGTTCCTTAAGACAAAGGAATCTGCACTTGTCAGATAATGCTGCTGTTTACGTAGTTGTGTGAAAAGGGTAGACGTGGTGAATAACTTGGGGCTAGGAAGATGGTTCAGCAGTTAAGAGTACTTGCCACTTGAGCAAGAGATCACCAAGTTCAACTCCCCAGAATGATTATAAAAGGCTGAACATGGCCATAACCTTCTGAAAAATCATCTGGGGTGGGGGCACAAAGAACTGAGAATTATTGTTGTTTGAGGGTGTACATCTTCCAGGTTGAGGAAGAGACCTGCGTTTCAAGGAAATATGTGGATGAGCAATGCGAGAAAGGTAACCTGTAGAGAGCTGCGAGGTGCCGCGCCTTAAAGATGGCGCTGGCTTCCGCCTTTCGCCTTCCCGATGGCGAGTGCTCTCCTGGATAAACAAGTCCTTATTTGGCTTGGGCTGTGATCTAGGCCTGCTTCCGCATATGTGGACCTATCTGCATTCACCACGTGGCTTACCAGGGTTGGCTGTTCAAAGGCTTCTTAAGCTTTGGGTGGGCTTGTCCCGGGGGGAGTGAGTCAGGGGCAGTGAGGCAGTCAGTAAGTGAGTGAGTGAGTGAGTGAGTGAGTCAGTCAGTCAGTCAGTCAGTCAGTGAGTCAGTCAGTCAGTCAAAAGATTGTTTAAGGGGTCAGAAGACTGTTCAAGGTTCCTGAATAAACTGCTGAAAGAAGAGTCCAAGTGTTGCGTCTTCCTTGCTGGTCGAGGCGGTCGCGACAAATGGTGGCCCGTACGGGGAGCTCAGAACTTGCAGGGCAACTAGCTGGTAAGTTCCAGATAAGTGGACAAAAAGGGTAAAGGCAAGTTCTCCGGTAAAGAGACGATAAGGTCCCATAGCAAAATGGGCAATACATCTTCCAGTATTAGGGTTAAAAGGCGCCACAATAAGGTTTCCTTAAGAATGATAGCCGGCCAATTAATGTATATTTGTTCGTGTGTCTTATTAATGTATAAAAGTTGGTTAACCTCATATGGTGTATTTGTGTTGTAGTGTGTCTAGTCATATTACATAGGACAAACGAGAATGATTCAGAAGCAGTTAAAAAAAAAAAATTAGAGGAAGTGAGAGAAGAGCGCTCGAGTAAAACATCTAAAAGAAAAAGTATGATTCCTAAATAAACTGTTGAAAAAAGAGTCTGAAGAGGGACTCAAAACTTTCTACAGTCAGGGCAATGCACTGGTAAGTTCCCAGGTAAGGTGGGAATCCGCGACAAAAGCGGGGATTTTGCTCCTCTCAGTAGAAAAAGAGGGAGCAAGAAGGAATCCGTGACAAAAGTGGGGATTTTGCTCCTCTCGGTAAAAGAGGGAGCAGGAAAAGAATTTTTGCAAATTTAGCCATGGGCGCTTCTCACTCAATTTTTTTGGCTCTGAATGAGCTACAGTAAAAGTTTTAAAAGAATCTTTTACAAGTGTAGCCATGGGCGCTTCTCACTCGCACCCAATTTTTTTGGCTCTGAATGAGCTGCTTCGTTCAAAAAACTTAAAGATAAAGGGGAGTACCCTGGAGAGGTTCCTGGAGGAATGTGATGCCATAGCCCCTTGGTTTGCGTGCTCTGGAAGTCTTACAATCCCTTCATGGGAAAATTTGGGCGAAGATCTTGATTTTGCAGCAGACCAAGACACGCTTAAGGGCGGGGTAAGATCGATCTAAAGGTTAGTGAAGAACTGCCTCGAGAAAGAAAGGTCGGAACAGACAAACAGTGAAAAAGAGGCAAAAACAAAAAACAACTTAAGATTCAGAGTCTACGGATTCTAAAAAAGGGCTACAGGCTCTCATAAAACAAATGAAAAGATCAAAAAAAAAAAAAAAAGGAAAAAAAAGAGAGAGAGGGGAAATCCCGGGAAAAAAGCCGGGTATGGTGGCTCAGGCCATCCCAGCACATGGGAGGCAGAGCAGGACTGCCACAAATTCAAAGCCAGCCTGGTCTACATAGTGAGTTCCAGGGCAGCCAGGAAAAGCAGAGGCACTGAGACTGGTTTTAGGTTACTAAAGCTGCTATTGTCAACACATTAGCAATCTTAAGGAAGGTAAAAGGAAGGTGGCCTGACTTGATTTACATTAAAACAATGGAGAGGATGCCTGAGGAAAGACTGTAAAAAATACAAATTCTTGAAAAGAGCTGACTGGAGAAGGAACCTGCATTTCAAGGCTATATTGAACTTGAACTGCAGAAATTTGATGACTGCTGATGGTGGTTGAGTTTGCATTGTTTTAGTTTCTCCTTGCTAATGTTGTTAAAAAACCTTGGATTATATAAATTATACTAGGGCTACAAATTTATCCAGATCTTTGTCTAGTTTTCTATTACAGAATTGGTCACTTGAATTTGAAGATACCTTAAAAGAATTGAGGCTGGCTGTAGTTAATGTGAATTCTACCTGCATGGACCTCTCCTTTGCCTCTGGATTGTCATCTTGGCTGATCTCCGCTATGAATCATCTGAAGGAATGGGCGGATTTGGGTGCTCTTTAGCAGGCCTTCTGTTACTGGTCTCCTTGGTTTGCTTGTGGTGTCTATGTAAGATCAGAGTAACACAAAAACGAAATGCAGTCATGATCGTCCAGGCCTTCTCGGCTATTGAGGCAGGTCAATCTCCCCAGGCATGGTTAGCCACCATAAAAATGTAAACACCAGGCACAGGCTGCGAGGCAAAAGCACTGCAGGGAGAGTTAGCTGTGAAAGACTCTCTAAAAGACAAGTCTGATTACATGTGGGTTGGCATCCATGGTCCCACCTCCAGGGAAAAGATGCAAGACGGTTCTACGCCTATTTTAAGAGTTACTGGAGGTCAGACCTCTACCCTTGCCTGTTGCTTTGCGTGTTTTAAACAAAAAAGGGGGAACTGTAGAGAGCTGCGAGGTGCTGCGCCTTAAAGATGGCGCTGGCTTCCGCCTTCCGCCTTCCCGATGGCGAGTGCTCTCCTGGATAAACAAGTCCTTATTTGGCTTGGGCTGTGATCTAGGCCTGCTTCCGCATATGTGGACCTATCTGCATTCACCACGTGGCTTACCAGGGTTGGCTGTTCAAAGGCTTCTTAAGCTTTGGGCGGGCTTGTCCCGGGGGGAGTGAGTCAGGGACAGTGAGGCAGTCAGTAAGTGAGTGAGTGAGTGAGTGAGTGAGTGAGTGAGTGAGTGAGTCAGTCAGTCAGTCAGTCAGTCAGAAGATTGTTTAAGGGGTCAGAAGATTGTTCAAGGTTCCTAAATAAACTGCTGAAAGAAGAGTCCAAGTGTTGCGTCTTCCTTGCTGGTCGAGACAGTCGAGACAGTCGCGACAGTAACCAATGTTTTCCTTTGCATCCACATCAATGGATACAGGATACACATCTATACATATGCCACACATATGCATATGCACAGCTCACACACCACACCACACACACACACACATGCAGAATTGAAGAATATCTTTAAATTAAGCTCTATCTATTAAAATACTAAGAATAACCATGAAACACATAGAAATAATGTTCATTTTTATCTGCGGTAACTAGGGGATGAAAACCAGAGACAGGAGCTCATCCAAGCCCTAGGAGATATAGGAGGGCAGAGAATTCTAAAACTGCTTAACACCCTTCATGTGGGATGTAGAGATGAACAATTTGACTGGGTTCTGGAATCTATGACAAATGACCTGCTCCTGCTTTCATTAGATATAGGCCAAGGGCCACTGCACCCCATTCACTACTGCAACAGTCAATGTAGGGCAAAGATGATTCCAACCTTGGAATAGCGTACATTCCAGATTCATACAGCATATTATTTTGGTGGAAGTTTCTGCAACAGGAGTGGAAATGACTGCTTAGATACTTTGAAGCTTGTAGGTAGAATAATCACAAGTTATGGTAACATGTATTAGACATAATTTGATCCCTTGCTGTGATTCATGGTAGGCTGAAGGTGTAATACTAATGAACATATATTCCTTTCCTCTTATTGTTATCTGCCAGTGAGCAGGACTATCCCAAAATTACAGACCTCAGTTCCACATCTCTGTATGCAGGTTAACCTTAGGTCTAAGCAAACCATGAAAAAATTGGATTGTGAAAATGAGGCTTATTCCTAAAAGTTAAGAAATACATTTAAATCAAAACCCAATGTCAGGGCTGAAGAAATGTGTTAATCTGTGAAGCCTATGTATCCAGGTTTGATTCCCCAGTATCCACATATGCCAGATGCACAAGGTGATACAGGAGTCTGGAGTTCATTTGCAGTGGCTGGAGGCCCTAGCGTGCCATTCTCTCTATATATCTGTCTCTTGCTCTTCTCTCTCTCTCTCTCTTTTTCTCTCTGTCTCATAAAAAATTTAAAAAGAAAAAAAAAATTTAAAGCCAACTTCAAACAATAGTAATAATACATGCTATCACTCACTTGGATCAATTCTTCTCCTCATTATCCCACCCTGAGCAAGCCTATAATGATCTAAATTTCTCAATTTTTGGCTGAATTTTCTCAAATCATTTTCAACCAACTCAAGAAAGCTTTCCAGTTTTATGAATTTTTAAAGATATCAGCCTTTTTTCAGATTGTCAAAAATATATGTTTATTAAATCATTTTGGAAGATACAGTGACAGAAGTTAAAAAACAGGTGTGGTGACTATAGAGCAAGGCGAACAGGGTTTACAGAAAGGTGCTGACTTTGGGTGGCAATGGAATTTCCACCAATTGTACAAAGCTCCTTCCCAGGCTGTTGCATAAATATTTGGCCTAGCAAGAGAAATAGTCTCTCCAGCATCCATGAGGCTCTCTTTCCTAAGTGAATTTATTTTAGCCATTATCTGTTCCTCCCCACCTTGCTACAGAAGGAAGAAAACCATAAATGCTGACAGGGCACAAAAGAGAACAGGCTAAAATAAAGTTCCCTAAAATATCTAGAGGCATATGATGGTCAGAATTTCAGGCTAGATATCAAAGTGAATGAATTAGGTTCTAAGAAAGAAAGTATTTTTCAGAATATATGTGACAAATCACAGACAGCTCATGAGAGGATGAGAAAGGTTAAGAAGGACACCGCCTTTTGGCATATAGCTAGCCTTCACTACAGTGAACTCCTGCAGCTGCCAAAAGTGATGCAGTAATAATTAATGAGGTCAAGTCTATGGGCAGAACTGCTTATCATTTTGTGGAACATAGCGTGTGTGTGTGTGTGTGTGTGTGTGTGTGTGTGTGTGTGTAGAGAGAGAGAGACAGAGAGAAAGAAAGAGAGACAAACAAAGAACTGAATTTTGTTTTGCTGGCCACATAAACACAGATAGTTTTGTCCTTTATTTCCTATAAATTAAACAGTATAATATTGTAAGGCCCATGCAGAAGGAAATGGATTATAATGTTCAAATATTTTAAAGTGAATTAATTGAATGTACAGGCCAGGTAAGCTCAAACTGTAAGATATCTATTCAATATTTTATAGAAGTTGGTTTTTTTATTGATGATGGGATAGCAAATTATAAATCAGGAGTGACCAGTACATGAACTTGATATGACAACAAAGAAATGATGTTTGTATGGTCAGTGAAGGAATGAATCCGAGATATGGAAGTACATAAGCACTGTGTCCAGAAGCATGAAGAGACTGCACCTCCTTTCAGAAAAGGATAACAGAGTCAAGACAGGGTCTTATCACAATCACGTCTGCGACACATGAGCTCAGGACCCAGATGGCCTGAGAGACTGTGTGTGCTGGTTATACCTTCTCATGTGCTCTTGCTAGAGCAGGCCTCCAAATATCACAACACAAATCTTTGTTATAATAAAAGGAGAGAGGATAACAACAAAAGACCAGCACTGGCAATTCTGACCATTTAAAGTAACATTTCTACATGATAGCTAATGAGCACCAGGCTCAGTGCTATTCACTGAAAAGCAAGTGAGTCACAGGTAAAATTGTCAATCTAATAAGGAGCCTGGCTTATTGCCATAAGTACATATTTCCTTGATTTTAAAGTATTTTTACCAAACTGGAGCTCCCCCTTACAAGTACACACCAGGACCAAAAATTCCTATTTTCTAAAAAGTAAAACTTAACCTAAGTTTATCTAGAAAATAATGAAAATAACATCAATGTAGATTCAATATGGAAAATGGTTACTCCATATGGAGTAACCTAATATTCAGGGTACTTGGAAATGACAATGTGTGAGGTGAAAAGTAGCTCATATAATAAAATCAGACTATGTGATTATATAAAATAAATATACAAAACAAGATTGGAATAATATACACTGAAATATTCATCATTCTCATAGGAGATTGAAGTAGGCTTCATGTTTTATATCAGTTGCACTTTCTAAAGTTAGTGTTTATTATTATTCATCATTTCACCAAAACTGGTGTATTATTTCATGAGTTTTACACCAATTTTTTTTCTATTGTAAGATATTTATGGATGTTGCATTCAGGTTTGCATTGCTGGCAGATATAACCCAATTAAGAGTAGCTTTGGGGGAAAAAAGGTTAATTTTGGCTTACTGACTCAAGGAGAAGCTCCATGATGGCAGGGAAAAATGATAGCATTAGCAGAGAGTGGATGTCACTCCCTGACCAACATAAGGTGGACAATAGCAACAGGAAAGTTTGCTGAACATTGGCAAGGGGAAAGTGGCTATAATACCCATAAGCCCACCCCCAACAATACACTGCCTTCAGGAGGCAATAATTCCCAAATCCCCATCAGCTGGAAACCTAGCATTCAGAATGCCTAAGTTTATGGGGGACACATGAATCAAACCACCACATTCTGCCCCTGACCCCCATAAATTGATAACCATACAGGATATAAAATACAATACATTCAGTTCAACTTTAGAAATCCCTATAGTTTTTATAATCAAAGATGTTCAAACATCCCTATAGTCCAAGGTCTTTTAACTGAGCCATAAAACCAAAAAATCCCCCCAAAAAACCCATAATGGCAACGAATAAACACTCACACTGCAAAAGAAGGCATTGGGCATAGCAAAGAAATATTCAACCAACACAATATTTAAACACGGCAAACCTCAAATTCTGTAGTGCCAAGTCCAACAACTCTAGTCAATGACAAGTCTCCAAGTCTAATAATTCTAACTAGCAAAAAGTCTCTGGAGCTCCAATTCCATCCCTCCATCTAGGCTACTCACAGTCCTGGAAAACTTCATCTGGGGCTAGCAGCTTTCCTTAGAAGCCATCTTGTGGTCCTGGAATCTCCACTGGGTCTCCACTGCAACCCTTGGTTCATCTTCATGGCTCCATTAGGTCTCCATGCAGGCATCTAGCAAACCTGCTTCACACTGCCCAGGGCCGTTTCCAAAACACAAAACTATGCTGCAAATTCAATGACCCTCTCTTTCCTGCATTCCTTATACTCCATAATACCAGATAGGGTGCCAATCTGTTAGTCTGGGGGGATGGGAGAATAAAGCAGACTTGAAAGAACAGGACACTCCTTGAGCATTCAGGTCCCTTCAAAAGAGTCTACATTCTTCCTGTTGTCCAAGTGCAGGTCATCTGGCCCAATCTCAAAGGTTGCAATCTCTCATAAGCAGCTGAATGGGCAGAAGTTTCAGCCCAAAGATTTCATTTCTGTGCCATATCCCTATGCACACATCAATCTGTTTCTATGCAGTGCAACCCTGTACAAGTTCTCCGGACACCGGCATAACAGCAAGCTTCTCACACAAACTGCTTCTAGCACCATCCAGGCAAAGCTCTTTCTCACCCTCACTAGCCAGACCTCACAGATCATAGTTCTTGCTGCATTCAGGTCTTTCAACTCTGACCAGAATAGTCCATCAAGCTGTACTTGCAGGATTGCAAGGCATCTTTTAAGCCAAGGTTACAAGTCCTTCCACATTTCTATTGAAAATCAGTTCTAAAAGGCCAAAACCACAGTCAGCTTTCTAGAAGTAAATGACACCACTCCTCAGTACCAACAGTACTATTGCAGTCAGGTTCACATTGCTGGCAGAAATCACCCGACCAAGAACAGTTTTGGGGAAAAATGGTTTATTTTGGCTTAAGGACACGAAGGGAAGCTCCATGATGGCAGGGGAAAATGATGGCATGAGCAGAGTGTGGACTTCACCCCTCGCTAACATAAGGTGGACAACAGCAACAGGAAAGTGTGTCAAACACTGGCAAGGGGAAACTGACTATAATACCCATAATCCTGCCCCCAACAATACACTGCCTCCAGAAGGTGTCAATTCCCAAATCTCCATCAGCAGGGAAACCAGCATTCAGAACACCTGTTTATGGGGGACACCTGAATCAAACCACTACACTGGAGAAATTTATGTTATTAGTTTTAAAAAATTAATTTTAATTTAGAATATCATCATTCTGCTTTTAAAACCAGTATTTAAATATCCCAATGACATTTTTTTTTTTTTTTGGTTTTGCAAGGTAGGGTCTCACTCTGGTCCAGGCTGACCTGGAATTAACTATGTAGTCTCAGGGTGGCCTCGAACTCTCAGCGATCCTCCTACCTCTGCCTCCCGAGTGCTGGGATTAAAGGCATGCGCCACCACGCCCAGCCCCAATGACATTTTTATTTTTCACTTTTCATTTTGTGACATTGTCAAATATAACATATGGCCATTTATCCATAGTTTTAGTAATCTTTCCAAACAATGACATTTCTAATATCAAATCATTGTAATTACCTGATTATTTCATCCTAATGAGTTTCAGGTTAACATTCTTGGCAGAAAAACTGTTAAACCAATACTACCTATTTTTGATACATCTCATTGGGGTATTTATTGGTCAATGTGCCTATTTTTCTCAAGGCCAAATATTATTCCCTGGCCAAGTTTTTTGAAATTCAATAATAAAATGTGGAGCAATAATTTATAGGAACATTGAAAATTCTATGCCTTAATAAGTTTCAAGAAATAATTATATTCTATTTTATTTATTTATTTACAAGTAGAGAGGTACAGATACAGAGAGACAGATAGAGAAAGAGATAATAAATGTATGCCACTGCAAAAGAACTCTAGATGCATGTACCACTTTATATATTTGGTTTTATGTGGGTACTGAGGAATTGAACCTGGGTTTTTAAGTTTTGCAGTCAAGTGCCTTAAGCACTGAGTCATTTCTCCAGCCCCATGGCACAACAATTTTACATTAATTTATTTGTTCTTACATGCATGTGTCAGTACTATGGTGATAATGTAATTCTATCAATAATGTATTTACAGATTGGCATTATCTAATGAAAAACCTTTGTTCCTTTTTTTTTATTTCCACACTTTTTTCTGATATATTTGCACAAACTCATGAATTCATTTTTATTCAAAGTATTATACAGACACTTAGATTAATATTAAGTTTATAGTGAAAATAAACCAAATCTGACCCGCGAATACCCTTTACTTGGCTGCTGGGTCCTTTCCCTATCTCCATCTGCTCTGGACTTATTTTTTTATCTTCTTTCTAGTATGTTGCCAACTGGTACTTTTCATTTACCATCTTGATCATTTTTCTTAAAAAACCTTAGTGAGTTTTAGTGGAGAAATATATCATAAAAACAAGATATGGTTACTTTCTAACTACTAGAATTCTGAGTTTTCTCAGAGAACAATGTTAATAATACATAAATGCATAGACTACAGATAAGATAGGTCGTCAGTACAAAATAAATTATAGATAATTGAGATGATAGGTTATTGTTGGTATTTATACCATTTTACTCAAAGATAATAAAATTAATTTTGTTTTGAATGATATTCCTCCTAAAATAAGAACTTAGTTCCCAATAACATCATTATTTTCCATCCTTTTCTTCCTTGTACATTGCAGTGCTGCTCAATCCTACAACACATGAGTAGTTTGGAGTTGCTGCACCAGCTACTACTAACACCAAGCTTAATATGTGAGGACTAATGTTAGTCTGACAGCATTTATGCCATTCCTGTAGAGTATGCCACATGTAGACACGTCCTGACAATAAGTAGAACATAGTATGATTATATTATTAAGATTATACAATCCTATAGATGATTATATTATAATGTTCAATTTCTTTATTTTGGGTTGTTTACATGCTTCTAAGTATACCAAACATGGAAGCTGCTGTCAGTGTGAATCTCATACCTTCATAATAATACTCCACACGTGATCAGTTACTGCCCTGCATTCCTTTTATCTTTCTCTTGTCTTCAAATCCTTGTTTGACGGCCTTATGAAACCTTTGGCGTTCTCATTCCACATCTGACTGGTATCCTCTATAGGACTTACTGAACATGGGTATATTTTTATCACCTGCTGTTTATAATTGTCTTAACTCTCCTCAGTGGTCTGTGGAGCAACAAGTACCAGTGAGTCTAACAGTCACTCTATCATTCAGGTTTCTCTGGTGTGCATTTTCTGATATATATGAAGCCCCAAAATACAACACACTGATTTTTCACATGATCATGGTTGACCTGTATGAACTTTCTAATAGTCATGATGCACTTCCAACTGAAGGCTTTCCCATATTCACCATACATAATGTTTTTATCCTGAACAAGTTTTCTGCTATGTCTGAAGGAATACCTTATAGGTATAGACTTTTTCACGTTCACTTTATTCATGAGACTTCTCTGTTGAATTCTTTGGTGTCTAGTTAGCTGTTGTGTTCCACAGAAGATTTTCTAATATAGGCAATGTCTCTGGGCTCTCTTACCTGCATGCATTCTTCTGCACTTGAATAGATCCTACCTACTGACAGAAGCCTTTCTGCCAGCACTGAATATATCCATAGCATATCTTTGCTCATAGGCCAGCAGTCAGCTGCTCCTTGAAGCTAAAGACTTCCAACAGTTATAAGGGTTGTTTACACTGTGATAATTATACATTTAATTTTTAAGTAAGTAAATAATTTACACCTTTAAATAAATGAAATAAAAATTGTTATAAAAGAAATTGTTGCATATACTTCAAACTTATACTGATTTCACAATCAAGCTTTCCATAATTTTTTTTTTTTTTTTTTTTTTTTTTTTTTTTTTGAGGTATGGTCCCACTCTAGCCCAGGCTGACCTGGAATTCACTCTATATTCTCAGGGTGGCCTCGAACTTATGGCAATCCTCCTACCTTTGCCTCCTGAGTGCTGGGATTAAAGGAGTGTGCCACCACTCCCGGCTACTTTCCATAATTCTATCAATTTATACTATTCAAAGAAAAATTTAATTGTCTTTTAATGCTTTTGAAATCCACAGGATTGACTGCAAAGGAAATGTATTTGTAATCTTATAGTATATCTAGGATCAGGTCTGAAAATTTAACCAGATTCCTCTCTTCACTCCTCATATTTTTAATACAGAATAAGACAAAACTTGGAAGATTTCAGTACTACCTTGTAGTATCCTCCAGCTCTCTGTCGTGTGTGTGTGTGTGTGTGTGTGTGTGTGTGTGTGTGTGTGTGTGTAAGCTTAAAAATTACTTTACTAGCCGGGAGTGGTGGCGCATGCCTTTAATCCCAGAATTTGGGAGGCAAAGATAGGAGGATCACCATGAGTTCAAGGCCACCCTGAGACTACCAAATGAATTCCATGTCAGCCTGGGTTAGAGTGAGACCCTACATTGAAAAAACCAAAAGAAAAAAAAAAGTAACTTTATTAAACAAAATTTATGCCAACTTTTCTAACTAAATACAAACGTGTTTCAAAATCACAGCAGCCACAAACTACTCACATAGGGGTTCTAACAATGCTTTAACATCAAGAATAAAACAACTTGGATAGTCGTATGCTTCTTTGCTATATAAAGTGTGGCCAAGGAATTGGGAAGATAGCACATTAGTTAAAATCCTTGGCTTGCAAGAATGAGGATCTGAGTCTGATATCCAATATATGTATCATGGAGGTACAAACTTGTTATCCAAACACGGGGGAAGCAGAGATGGGAAGATCTTGAAGCTCACTGGCAATTCAATGTAACTAACTTGGTGAAATCCAGGCCATTGAGAGACCTTGTTGCAGAAAGCTGGACAGCAACTGAAGAAAGTCACCTGACGGTTTCCTCCAGCCTACCTATGAACACAAACAAATGAGCCTCATACACCTGCACAGACAAATGCATCCATATATCCATGAAAACACACATACACAGAGTGACCTCGTTTTTCAGCACAACTAAATTTGTAGACATAACAACTCTATAAAGCTATATCATATTTTAACTCAGTGTTTATGTGCAAAGTCTTGGATATTCATATATATGTATATATCCTACATCTACCTATGTCTTTATTGAGCTATGTGTATGAAAGAGATTTTAAATATAAGAATATGCCTTCCTAGAAACAAGAATTACATAAATTCCTGAAGCAGCCACTGCTACACATTAGATGCCTTTGGCTTAATAGGAAAGCAAGAGCCTTTGAGAAACAGCATCAAGTCAGAATCAGACAAAGTAACACTGCCATCTTAGGAGAGACAAAAGTCAAAGAGACAAAAGCAGAAGATTTTTTTTTATGTCTGTATCAGTCAAGAGGCACATGGATTCCTATGTTAGTCAAGACTAATAATTATCACTAGTAATAATCACTAAAGTACTGTGTGTTTTACAGGGAACAGATTCCTGGGTCCAGAACCAGGATGTAGTTATTGTTTGGAAAGTTATGATAACACCTTTTGAGGATCTAATTTGGAATTTGTAAAATGAAGAAGTCTGAGCTTGCTAACTCAAAGAGCAGTACATACAATTAAGCCAGGTAAAGTGTGTGATTTTTTTAAATGATACAGGGATTTTACAAAAGTGAGGTTTGCTAAAGATAATCATTTATTTTAAATAAAATATAGGTCCTTCCCCAAAACATTTAGTGTACCCATAACTATGCAAATCATTGTAAACAATTTAGATTATAGACTAAAATAGAAAAGTGATATTGACAAACATTGGAAAATACATTAAATTAATTATACAAATTCTACTAATACTCCTGATTGGTACCCTCATTTCTGCTCCTATACACAGTAGTGTGTTCTATTACATAATAGGCCATCATAAAATCACATCTACTTTCTCAGGCTTTCATTCATTTGTTGTACCAACAGTCATATAACTAAGAGGTACTTTGCATTTAAACTAATTTAATTTTACCGAGGAATTGGGGAAAAAAGTACTGCTTTCTTAGTGAAACACTAAGGTGAAGGAGATAGATGCTGAGGACATTCAACACCTACAAACCAGAGATCCAGAGGCTCCTGAGTGCCCATCACTGAAGTAGATTAAAACGTTCCTAGCATGGCTCAGGGAATTTTGCAGAAGAGGGGGCAGATAGAATGTTAGAGCTACTAGTTGGGAAATTTTGCACAGAGACATTGCCTCTGTCCCCAAATGATGCATGATCTACAATCCCCTTGGGGCTGACCTTTATCCCCAATGAGGAAGGCCTCTTCAGAAAAGGAGTAGGGAGGAGGGAAAGGATAGTATTAATATGTGTTGTTTACATACTAAATATGTCCATGTCTATTAAAAAATATTCCAAAGACTTCTGGTTTCCTAATTATATGTAATTCAAGCTAATAAAACTCATAATATTTTTACCTTCTGAATTTGATTGGGAAAAATTATAAATAAGACAATTGCTAACTACATGTTAACTATAGAAAAATGTAAGTATTTAAATAAATTAAAAAGAAAAGTAACAAAGATCACAGCAGTTTTAAATTTAAAAGAATAAAAACACCCTAAGATCTTGTTTTATGTGTTTTCCTTCTGGAGTATAACCCTGTCTATATATCATGCCTCAGTAGAACTCAAGAAAGAGAAAACAATAAACATGCACATGCACGTGAAGGTGTGTGTGTGTGCGCGCACACACACACACACACCCAAAATCCCAAAATGAACCGTTCTATGAAGTCATGAGAAAAAACTTCTCAAAGACTGAGCAACCACCAGTTGTGCTTTCTGGGCAAATGTTGCATACCTTAGAAGACAACAGGTTCCAGGCTTCAAAACATTGAATGTCAAGTATTAAAAAGTCCCAAGAGGGCTGGAGAGATGGCTTAGCGTTTAAGGTGCCTGCCTCCTAAGCCTAAGAATGCTGGTTCCCATCTCCAGCGGATCCAATCTCCAGGTCCCACGTTTAGCCAGATGGAAAGTGACGCAAGGCCGCAATGCCTCCCTTGACCACAAGGGGGCGCACACAGCTGGATTTTGTTCACAACAGCTGAGAGGCTGCTGGCGCGCCCATCTCTATCTGACTTCTTCTCCCTTTCTCTCTGTCTGTCTCTGTGTCTCTCTCTCAAAAAAAAAAAAAAAAAAAAAAAAAAAGTCCCAAGAGATATAAAAAAAAAAAAGCAGAAAGCAGATATAATTCATTGGAAACAAACCTATATATGACCCAAATGTTGATATTGGATGTCTGGACAAATAATGATATAATAAATATTTTAAAATATTGAAAATGATTAACAAAATATGTTAGCAATGAAGATTTTTAGATAATGACACAAAAGCGGTAAAGCCAAAAAATGGCAAATAAAAAAAATCATTTCAGAAATCAAAAATTCTTTGGTTGTGGTTAAATAAAGATTATGCAAAAGGGACACAGGAATCAGTAAACATAAAAACAAATCAATAGAAATTATACAATCAAATGAACAAGGACATAGTAAATGGGAGACATGAAGAGTATCACTGGCCACTACCACAATTCCAAGTGGAGTACATGTAGCTAGTCTTAGAAAGAGAAGAGAGAAAGATATTAGTAAAAATGTGAAAGAGATGCTGGATAAAATATTTCTAACTTTAAAAGAGCAATCTACAATTTGGGACACAGTGAATGATAAACAGACTATATCAATAATGAGTAAAGACACACCACAGTCAAACTTTTGATAACCAGGGAAAAAATACAAAAAACAGAACAAAACAAAACAAAACAAAAAAGTGCCTTAGAGGGAAAAATTTATCCAGTAGAATTGCAGTGAGAAGTATAAATGACTTCTTTTTAGAAACAATAGAAATCAGCAGGTAATTAAATAATTAAAATTCTAGCATTATATGTACCTTTTATTAAATTTATTTAAAGTAAATAATCACAAATAATAAGAGCATATGTGGCATTTACATACCCCCAGCAACTAAATTTGTGACAAATAATAGAATAAGAACTTTAATAATGCTTAGATTTATTTTTATCCCATGGTATACATGAGTATTAAGGAGATATATTATAATCCTTAATGCAAATTGGAGAATAAATTGTCAGGTAAGAACATTCTCTTTCCCCAAATTTGAAAGCAAATCCTGAGCTAATTCTCTCCTTTTAGAAATAATAATAATTTCTTTTTTTGTTTTTTTGAGATAGGGTCTTGCTCTAGCCCAGACTGACCTGGAATTAATTCTATATTCTTAGCATGGCCTCAAACCATGGTGATCCTCCTACCTCAGCCTCCCAAGTTCTGGGTTTCAAGCTGTGATCCTTTAAGTATATTAAATATATGTAATAGGAAAAATATAAAATATCAATATAATTATAAAATATAAACTATTCTTTATTCTGTTGATCCTTTGTAAATATAAAAAATCCTGTCCATAAACATTATTGAAGGCTTTCTGTGTAAGTTCAAAATGTATAATATGGTACATATCATGATCATAATTTTTTGAATGCATTTTAAAAAAATTAATGGATGATTATTCTCCAATAACATGTATTTAAGATATTTTTTTGAAAAAATGAGAAGATTCAATGTAGGATAAAGCTTTGAAAAAGGTCTAAACTGTATAAAGCACATATGGATTTGAACAAAATCTTCTTAGGTCTTAGGTAAAATGTCATTAAGCAATGATATCAAAATTGTCTTATTAAAAATTTGGTAGCATTGTGCTCTTGTGATAAAATGGACTAAGGAAATAAGTTCCAAAAATTTTCTAAAAATTATGTCTAAAGCTAGGCCAAAACCTGAAGAAGGAAGAACTTGGAACAGAAAAATTTAACTACAAGTATAAATCATAAGAAAAGCAATAGATCCATCTAATAGACTGTCTGATACAGAAGTTAAAATTTTTGTTGCAACTACTAAAGTTGGCTACACGTTTTAGTCTCAATTTGGAACTTTATGAAGTATTGAGTGATTTGGATGGACTTATTTTACATCATCTGTCTGAACATAGGAAATTTAACTTCTTTTTAAAAAAACATATCTTTTTTATTGTATTTACTTATTTATTTGAAAGAGAGAGATAGAGGTAGAGAGAGAGAAAGAGAGAAATAGAAGAGAGAGATTGGGTGCCCTGGGGCTCTAGCCACTGCAAATGAACTCCAGATACATACACCACCTTGTGTATGTGGCTTATGTGGGTACTAGGGAACTGAACCCGTGTCCTTAGGTTTGAAGACAAGTACCTTATCTGCTAAGCCATCTCTCCAGATTGGGAAATTTAATTTCTAAAATAGAGTTGTTAATGTTGTTGATACAATGCTAGTATTTTTGAAGTTTCTATGTACATTAAGAGTGACTGCATGGGATTAGTGATCATATGAAGACTTTCTATGTTCTTTAATTGTGAATGTATGTGACGAGTGATTAAATTAATGTCTATGTGCTTTAAGTGTGATTTCATGTGATTAGTGATAATACAAAGAGTATCTATGTATTTTATGGGTGAATGCACATGATTAGTGATTAAATGAAGAGTTTCTATGTACTTTAAGTGTGATTGCACATGATTGGTGATTATATGAACAGTTTCCATGCATTTTAAGTGTGAATTCATGTGATTAGTGATTAAATGAAGAGTTTCTATGTGCTTTAAAGTGTGAATGCATGTGTTTAGTGATTCAATCTTCAATATGTTTTTTTAAATATTTTATTTTTTATTTAGTTATTTGAGAGAGATATAGAAATAGGCAGAGAGAGAGAGAGAGAGAGAGAGAGAGAATGGGTGTGCCAGGGCCTCCAGCCACTGCAAACGAACTCCAGATGCATGCACTCCCTTGTGCATCTGGCTTACGTGGGTCCTGGAGAATCAAGCCTTGAACCAGGGTCCTTAGGCTTCATAGGCAAGCTTTTAACCGCTAAGCCATCTCTCCAGCCCCAATCTTCAATATGTTTGAAGGGTTCATGGATTCTTGGCCATACTTTGAGAAGAAAGCACAAGGAGCCAAGATACAATTGTCTATTTTTTTCATTTTAATTGATGCATTTATCTTTCACTCACTCTGATTATGGTAAAATACTATATACTTCAGATGTTGGGTATTCAAGGGAAGAAAATCCTTGAATCTATAAATCTTGAAATAGGAGATTTTCATTTGTGAGCATGAAAATAGAGGGAAGATCAGCTAATGTGACATAAGGTCTATTATTTTCTTTTTAATTTCTCCACAATCAAGATATATGTGTGTAGGCAGATGATTAGTGGCCATTTAGACAGCAGGCTAATCATTAGATGCTCATTTTACACACCAAAATATAATTTTACAAAAGAATAGTGAGGTCTGGTTTGGAGGAAGAGGCTGGTGAATCATAACTTCTTAGCTGCCCTGGAATACACAGTAAAACAGTAACAACAAAAAGTTAGTTCCCTTAAATTTTACCAAGCAGACATATCTCTTCAACTTCTAGAGACCATACATCTATAACTTTAAATACTCAGCTTTCTAATAATCTGTAGTCCTAATACTATGCTATAAACATTTGTCCATCAACCATTGTTCAATAAGTTGAAACAAAAACAATGATCAATAACTGAATCCTATAAGTCTTCACTAATACCATTTTATCTAGTATTAAAATATATAATAAAATAATTTACTGCAACACAAAGTCATCTTATTTAAAACTTGCATTTGTGGCTTTTACATGTGAAGAAAGGCTGAGGATTTGAAATACATAAAGCTTATCATGTTGGAGAGATGGTTCAGTAGTTAAAGGTGCTTGCTTGCAAATATAGCTGATTGTGACAATGAAATTGGGAGAAATTTTTATTCTGTAATTTTATTTTGTGTTTTCTTTTATCATTATTATTATTCATTTTTTGACAGATATAGAGAGAGAAAGAGGCAGAGAGAGATAGAGAATGGGCGCAGCAGGGCCTTTCAGCCATTGGGAACAAACTCCAGACCTGTATGCCCCTTATGCACATGCGAGACACTGCATTCTGTGCCACTGTGCATCTGGCTATGTAGGACATGGAAATTCAAACGTGTTCTTAGGCCTTGCAGGCAAGCACCTTAACTATTAAGCCATCTCTCCAACCCTATTTTGTGCTTTCATTTATTACTTGAGAAGTAGCATGAATTAAGTCCTTTATATTCCACTGGGAATTTTACTCTGACTAGAAATTTTCTTGGTTTGTGAAAAGATGGTAACTATGTTGCTTCCTCTGAGTTTCCCTTGGGAAGTTGATTTATAAACCTTTTTTCTTTAATTACCTAGAAGTTATTGTGGTAGGAAATCTGTAATGTGTTTATAAGAGGGCAGAGTTAACCTGCTTGCAATCTTATTTCTCCAACTTGCACAAAACTGTTGATGAAAACTATTGATCTGGTCCCTGTATCAGCCAAAGACTCTTATAACCAGTAGACACAAAGCTTAGGCTATAGCTTAGTGGCAGAGCTCTTGGCTTATACAAGCAAGGCCTACAGTGTGATTCCAAGCATTACAAATAAAGACATAAAACACTGACACACATGGTGGCAGAGAGGAAATAATTAGACATTTTAAAAAAATTATTTATTTATTTATTTTTTATTTTTAGAGAGAGACAGACAGAGAGAGAGGGAGAGGGAGACAGATGGGCGTGCCAGCAGTCTCTCAGCTGCTGTGAACGACATCCAGATGTGTGCGCCCCCTTGTGGGCAAGTGCAGGATTGTGCCCTTGCATCACTTTGCATCTGGCTAAATGTGGGACCTGGAGATTGGAACCACTGGAGATTGGAACCAGTGTTCTTAGTTTTAGGAGGCAGGCGCCTTAACTCCTAAGCCATCTCTCTAGCCCTAATTAGACAATTTTGACTATATTTTTATATGTGCTATTCAACCATTCCCGAAATGGCCTTTTTTATATTGTTTCTCTTTTTCAAAAGCTAAGATGAAAGCATCTCCTGTTCAGGCAATGTTTCAATCACCTGTTAATAATCATACATATAGGGAGGATCTGCTATGGACTAGGAATCATGGGTGATATGAAAGCAACTATTAGCAAGCAGACATTATCCCCCCAATCACCTGCTTAGTGGCAAGTAAGAAATATGGATAAATAAACAAGCAATTATGAATGGAGTGATATTTTGGGAACATTTATGCCC
This sequence comes from Orientallactaga sibirica, assembly GCA_036365145.1. NCBI lineage: Eukaryota > Metazoa > Chordata > Mammalia > Rodentia > Dipodidae > Orientallactaga > Orientallactaga sibirica. Next base: position 54,046,512 of record JAEOAD010000004.1, on the reverse strand, counting down.
TTAACAGAATATATAGCAGAGGAGAGCTTCCTAGAACAAAAGGTTAATTAGGTTGTGTCTAGATGATTGAGTAGGAATTAACCAAGGAGCATGAAAACAGAACTGTTTAAAGTCAAGGAATAAGCATGAACAACATGCTAGAAGCACTCGTGGGCTTGGTGAGGCACAGAGAGCACTGCTACCCTCTGGCACTACATATTCTGTCCAGTAAATCATGCAAAATGGAAGTGCTACGCCACTCCAGGACATAAAGACCATGGAGAAGCCAGAAAGGGACTGGAGACTGGTCTTCATATGAACTGATAACCACAGGTTTGCAAGACTGTTTTTTTTTTTTTTTTTAATCTACTGTTCTAGAAACAATAATGGCTTCCATAGATTGTCTTGCTCCCAACAAGAAGCTTCCCCTACAGTTTCAAGTCAAAGGGGTTTACCATACCTCTTTCTTGATCTTTTGATTATGACAACTTTCCCCTTTGATATAAGAAAGCTCAATTTGGCATCTTTGGCTTACTAGTTGTTATTGTTTTCACATGTGGTTTTACAGTTGTAGAAAAACTCACACTTCAGAGAATATTACATACATACTTTGGAACTTCCCATTTTCTGTCCCCTTCCCTCTGAAATCATCACTCACAACTTCCAACCAGTCATGTAGCCATCTGCCATCTGACCTTAACACCTTGACTGATCAACCACATTGATTTATACTGCTGCTTGAGTCTTAGCCGCTCTACAACATGGATTCTGGAGTGTCTTCAGTGGATAGCAGCATATTTGTGGACCTTGCCTATTTTCTTCTTCCCCTTCTTATTTTTCTCTTTTTCTTCTTCCTCTTCCTCCTCCTCTTCTTCCTCCTCCTCTTCTCCTTCTCCTCCTCATCCTCCTCTTCTTCTTCTCCTTCTCCTCCTTTTCCTCCTCTTCATCTTATTCTCCTTTTCCTCCTCTTCCTCATTCTCCTCTTCTTCTTCTCCTTCTCCTCCTCTTCTTCCTCCTTCTTCTTCCTCTTCTATTTCTCATTTTCCTCTTCTTTATCCTCTACCTTCTCTTCCTCCTCCTCCTCCTCTTTTTTCTCTTCCTCATCCTTCTCTTCCTCTTTTTCTTCTTCTTTAATGAGAGAAGTTTACTTTAGGCTTTCATATCTATTTAACATATCTATATATTAACATAATGCATATATATTTTAACATAGATTATAGTCTTGTACCCCTTTACCACTGGTCTCCATTTCCCTGGATTGTTGTCATGTTCAGGGCCATCACATGCTTATGTTTTGTATTTCCAGTTTATAATTCCTGACATTAAGAAGATTCAACTAATATAAATTACTGGGCTCTTAGTGAAAATAAATTTTATTTATTTTGCTTATAAGATTGAGGAGATTTAAGAAAACTTAAAAGGTAAGAAAGAGAAAGGAAGAAATAGCTAGAAACATTATAATCTATGATAATAAAATTGATGATAAAAAAGAGAATTTGAGTCTAAGAAAATGAATCAGTGGTTAAATTTATTTGCTTGCAAAGACTGAAAACCTGGGTTCATTCCCAAACCACCACATGAGCTAGATGCAAAAACTGGTGAACATTCTGGAGTTCATTTGCAATGACAAGAGTATCTGCTGGGTGTTTACACACACACATACATGCGTGAACACAAATAGATAAATGAAAAAATTTAAAGAAATAACCTGAAAATTCACATGAGAATAGAATCCAGAACATAGGTAAAAAGATGAACCTTTCAAGGTGAAATGTGGAAGTCCTAGTGGGCAGGAAGCTAGATTAAGGCTTGGAGAAAGGAGAAACAGGGACGGATTAAGGAAGGAAATAGCATACAGGAAAGTGGTGGTGCAGAATACAGGGGGGTGAAAAGGTCTAAGAATGGAAGGAAGTTTTGGCTCTTACAATATTTCTACCACCTCTTTTGCAAAATTACCTGAGCCATAGTTGGTGGGTTCTAAGTCTTCTTTAGTGTTGAGCTCTCAGCAAGGATTTCTGCCTTCATATATTTGAGTTCCCTCCAGGTATGTCTCCATCATCCTATGCAGGTTGTCATGCTTACCATGAAAACAGCACTCTTACTCATCTCACCAACACAACTGTCATTTCTTGGGAGCCCTAGCTGATGTGCAAGAGGTGGTTCATCTCCTTCCAGGGAGACAGCTATCTTTTTTTGTCTTGTTGATTGATTTTGGTTGTGCTACATTCTCACTGCCTTATGAAAAAGAAAAAAAAAAAAAACAAATGCTACAATGGAGAGTGAAATCAGCATAGGTTACAGGGGATAGGCATTGCTAATTTAAAGAGATTTTGATAGGTGTAGCCTCCTTTTGGCCAAAAACTGATGGGACCATTTTGTTGGAGACCATAATCTTAGTCTTCATAGGATTCTGATTTGGTTTCCAATTCCAGCTGTGGGTTCCTTTCCACTAAGCAGATCTTTTAGCCTATCAGAAAGCCATTGGTTATCCACCTATGCTGGGTACCACCATTGCACAGGCGTGTAGTTTTGTCAGGTTGGTTGCCTTAATATAGCAGTGTCTTCTGCTTTCTCACAACTTGTTGGCTATTTTACCCCAGCAGTTCATGTAGTGCTTTCCAGCACTATACGAACTAACCATTAGGAAACTGGCTTCCTTCCAGGTTCTAGTCAAATCTCTTGATATTCTGTGTTGGCATAATGTGGTACCTTTACCAATAGGGCCTTACCTTTTGCCTCGGGTGGGTAATCAAGTGCTTTGGCAGACACCTGCCTTGTTTTGGGGATATCATAGGTCTCTCTGATCAAAAGCTAAATGTGGGTTGTGAACAAATTCTAGTAGTTAGGGTTAGGCTTCATCCCACCCTCTCCAGGGCCCTTCTTACCAGACAATCCCTTCATACTCCTATTGAAGGTATATGTTTTGGTCTACTTTCTAAGAGGAACTTTTCTATGCTACCAATTCACTTTGGATTTGTTTTTATTTGTATCTCCCTCCACCCTCCCATTCACTCCCCCCAAACTCTTCCATCCCTATTATCTATCTCTCAAGCTGGCTGCCAGGTATGCCAGCAAATCAAGCTGTTCCAGGTTAGGAACCACAGATGAGTAAGACCATGCAGTGGTTGTGTGAGTTCATTGAATATGATCAGTCCAAAGACCATCCATGTTCCTACAAATCTCATTATATCATTTGTGGTGGTTTGATTCAGGTGTTCCTCATAAACTTAGGTGTTCTGAATGCCCTGTCTCAGCTGATGGCAATTTGGAAATTAAAGCAGTGTATTGTTAGGAGTGGGCTTATGGGTGTTATAACCAGCTTCCTCTTGCCAGTGGTTTGGCACACTCTTCTGTCGCCAGTGTCAAGTCAATCTGATGTTGGCCCAGAGGTGATGTCTACCTTCTGTTTATGCCATCATTTTCTCCTGCCATCATGGAGCTTCCCCTCGAGTCTGTTAGCCAAAATAAACCCTTTATTCCACAAACTGCTCTTGGTCGGGTGTAGCAGACAGCTTCAGGTTCGCTGAGATGAACTTCCAGACCAGGCACAGTTATAGAGGAAGGGATATTATTTATTGAAGCTTACAGATCCAGGGGGAAGTTCCATAATGGCAGAAGAAGTGTCCTGCTCTCTCAGGACCAGGCAAGAGAGAGAAACCCAACCAGGCACACAGCACGCTGAGCAAAACAACCACCAAAAGCCATAGCACACTTCAGGAACTCCTATTAGGCACACTTTCATATCTTTACAATGGAATCTCAAACCCACCACCACACCTTAAGAACCACCCAGTGACATTGCCTCTAGCAAGGTGATTACAGATGCAAGCTATAAGCTAATAAAACACTGAATATATTAGGGGACATATATTCAAACTACCACATTGGGTGTGTTCTGCCAGCAATGTGAACCTGATTGCAATATCATTTTTTCTTAATGCTTTGTGTACATGTACCAGATCTTCATTATCCATTCATCAAATGAAGGGCATCTGTGTTCAATCACAGATTCCAGTCTTTAGCTATGATGAATTGAACAGCTATAAACATGGGTGAGCAAATGTCACTGCAGTGAAGAGTGGGGCCTTTAGGGTGGATGCCCAGTAGAGGAGTAGCGGGCTTACTTAGTAGCTCTATTTTCATATTTTTTCCTGGAGTCTCCATATTGATTTCCATAGTGATTGTGTAAGTTTGCACTCTCAGCAGCAGTGAATTCCCCACATCCTCACTGACATTTATTGTCATCTGATTTTCTTAATGATTGCTCTTCTTGATTGGATGTAAGGTGGAATACCATAGCTGTTTCAATTTGCATTTTCCAGACGGTTTGGGATGTTAAACATTTTCTTATGTGAGTATTAGCCACTTGTATTTCTTCCATTGAAAATTCCATATTCAGTTCTCTTCCCCATTTTATGAGTGGGCTGTTTGATTTTTTTATTGCTTTCTTTTTCTTTTTCTTTTCTTTTTTCTTTCTTTTTTTTTTTTTGAGTTATTTGTAGATTCTGACAATAGTATAGCTGGTGAATATTTGCTCCCATTCTGTGGATAGTATGTTGGCTATGTTTATGGTATGTTTGCTGTACAAAAGTACTTTAGCTTCATGAGATCCCACTGGTTAAATGATTATTAAATTTCCTGGACTACTAGAGTATTAGTCAGGAAGTCCTTTCCAACTCTTATATCATGGAGAGCTTTCCCTATTTTTTCATCTAGTAGTTTGAGAGTTTCAGATCTCGTATTAAGGTCTTTAATCTACTTGGAGTTGATTTTTCTTCACAGTGAGAGGAGTGTGTCTAGTTTTATTTTTTCAATATGTGATTATCCAATTTTGGGGCACCATATGTTGAAGATGCATTTTTCTCCAGTGTAAGTTGTTGGCTCCGTTGTCAAAGATCAAATAGCTTCAATTACTTGGGCTGTGGTTCGGGTCTTTTTTTTTGTTTGTTTGTTTCTATGGCTTTATAGTATAACTTTAGACAGATATAGTGATACTTTCCATGGTGATTCTTATTTTTTTAATTCATTTTTTAGTAATTATGGACATACTAAGTGGTCAGTTATTAGGTAGAGGCAGTGCCTCTGGGCATGATGTCCAAACTTGTGGCACTAACAGTCTTTCAGCCCCTCTTCCACAAAATTCCCTGAGCTGTGTTGAGTGTGATTTAAGTCTACTTCAGTGATGGACCTTAGGAACATCTGGATCTCTGCTTTGGTAGGTGTTAAGAGTCCTCAACATCCGTCTCCTTCACTCTAATGCTGACCATGGAAGCTGCATTCTTGCTTACTTCCCCAATTCCTCTATGGTTTCAGCTGGGGCTTGGCTGAAGTGTGAGGGGTAGTTTATCTCCTCAATCTTACTACCATCTGAAAAAGAAAAGCAGATTATCCAATACAGAGTGAAGTTAGCACAGGTTAAATGGAGCAAAGTTTAGTAATTCAAGGAGAATATGATGGATGTATTCCCTCTTTTGACCCAAGATTAGTGGGAGCTTGACTTTGGAGAGCACAATCTTTGTCTTCTTAGGATTCTGACCTGGTTCCCAGTTCCAGATATGGGATTCTTTCCATTGAGTGGATGTCTTAGCCAATCAGAAAGCTATTGGGTATCAACTGAGGCTTTGAGCCATTATTGCTCTGCTGTGTACATCCTGTTAGAGTGTTGGCTTTTGAGTAGCTTAGATCTCTGGCTGTTCAGACAGTTTTTGGGCACTTTACCCCAGTACCTCATGAAGTGTTTTCCAGCACTAGACAGACTATCAGTGGCCTGGCTCTCTTCTGGATTCTGGCCAGGTCGCTTAATGTTCCATGCCAGCAGCATACAGTGTTATCAGCAGTAGGGTCTTACCATTTACCTCAAGTGGGTAACCAAGTGCTTTGACAGTAGCCTGTCTTGTTTTGGGGACCTCATAGTAAAATCTCATAGTTGTTTTTATTTGCATTTTCCTGATGCTAGGGATATTCTTATGTGAGGTCTCTCTGATCAATAGCTCTTTGTGGGTGTTAAGCACATTCTAGTACTGGGAGTTAAAGGCCAGAGTCAAAAAACGAATAAAAGTAAATACAAATAAATATTCAAGGTTAGGCTTCATGCCACCCTCTCCAGGGCCCCCCCTTTTTTTTTTTTTTTTTTTTTTTTGGTTTTTCGAGGTAGGGTTTCAGTCATTTCACTCTAGCTCAGGCTGACCTGGAATTAACTATGTAGTCTCAGCGTGGCCTCGAACTCACAGTGATCCTCCTACCTCTGCCTCCCGAGTGCTGGGATTAAAGGCGTGCGCCACCACTCCCGGCCAGGGCTCTTCTTTTTAGGTGCTCCCCCTATGCTTTTGTTGAGGGTTCATCCTTTTAATCTATCTTCAAGGATAAAGGTTTCTATGTTACCAGTTCATTTTAGGTTAAGTTTTGTGCTTCCCCCAACTCTTACCCTTCCCCTTTCCTCCCCCAGACTTTATCCCCCCAAGCCTTTTCATACCTATTGTCCAGGTCTCAAGATGCCTTTTGGGTCAGCAACTTGAACTGATCCAGGTTAGGAACCACAGATGAGTGCGACCATGTGGCAATTTTCTTTCTGTGATTGTGTGAGTTCACTGCCTGTGATCTGTTCCAAGTCTGTCCATTTTTCTACAAATTTCATGGTGTCATTTTTTAAATTTCTGAGTAGAATTTCATTGTGTAAATGTATCACAACTTTGTTATCCATTCATCCAATGATGGGCATCTGGGTTGATTCCAGTTCTTACCTATAAACAAATGGTATCTATAAACAAGGTTAAGCAAATATTCCTGTAGTGCACCATTGAATATTTAGGATAAATGCCCAATAAGGTAATAACTGGGTCTGTTGGCAGCTCTATATCCATCCTTTTCAGGAGTCTCCATATCGATTTCCATAGTGGTTGTACAAGCTTATAATCAGACTAACAGTGGATGACTGTTCTTTCTTCACATTCTCACCAACATTTGCTGTCATTTGATTTTTTAATGGTTGTAATACTTACTGAAATAAGGTTGAATCTCATATTGGTTTTAATTTGCACTTTTCTGATGGTTAGGGATGTTGAACATTTTCTTAAGTATGTGTTACCCATTTATGTTTCTTCCTCTGAAAACTCCCTATTCAGTTCTCTGCCCCATTTTTGGAATTGGGTGTTTTTATTATTATTATTATTATTGCTTAGTTTTTTGAGTTCTTTGTAGATTCTAGGTATTAGGCCTCTGTCAATGGTATAGCCTGCAAAAGTTTTCTCCCATTTGGTGGGTAATCTCTTGTCTCTGATTATGGTATGTTTGTCTGTGCAAAAACTTGTTAAGCCAGGCGTGGTGGTGCACGCCTTTAATCCCAGCACTAGTGAGGCAGAGGTAGGCAGATCACAATGAGTTCGAGGCCACCCTCAGACTACCTAGTGAATTCCAGGTCAGCCTGAGCTAGTGAGACCCTACCTCAAAAAAAAAAAAAAATGAAAAAAAAAAAAGGCTTGTTGGCTTCATGAGATCCCATTGGTGGGATGCTTGTTTAAGTTCCATGATAAAAACCAGCTCTATGATTATATGAACACAAAGACAAACTTACAGAGAACACTTCAGGGAATACTCCCCAAAAGTTGAACAACTAACCTCAATAGACTATAAAAGGAACATTTTCACCATCTATTATGAGGATATTTGTCTCTGTGTACAGTAGTTTGGGTTGGAAACCACAGATTTTAGACCTTAAAGTACTCCATTCCAAGCCCTTCTGGCCTTCAGTGTTTCCATTGAAATTTCTGTGGTAATTCTGATGAGACTGCTTTTGTATATAATGAGTTATTTCTCTCTTGCTGCTTTTAGCAATTTTTCTTGTTTTTGTTGTTTAGAGTTTTAACTATAATGTGCCTTGGAGAATTTCTTCTTCAGTCCAGTCTGTTTGGTTTCTGTGAACTTTATGTATCTGAATAGGTCTCCCTTTTGAAAGAGTGGAAATGTTTTCTTCAATAATTCTGTTGGATATGTTCTCCATGCTTTTGGCCTGAATTTCTTCCCTTCTGGTATACCCATTATCTGGATGCTTGATCATTTTAGGGTATCCCACAATTCCCTCATATTTTCACGTGATTTTTTAAACACCAATTTTTTTGGACTACCAGACAATTTTTTCTGTCTTGTCTTCCAGTTCTGAGGTTCTGTCCTCTACATGATCTCCTCAGTTGGTGAGGGTTTCCAAGGAGGCTTTTATAAGCTCTATGTGATTTTTGTTTTTTCTACATTGTGTCCAAACGTTTGTTGAGTATCAATTTCAGCTCAGGGTTTGATTTTCTGGATGCTTCTTGGAATTCATTCTTGCATTTAATCATGTCTTCATTAAGCTTTATCAGCTGGTTATTGAGATCCTCTATTTGTTGACTCACCTTCAACTCATTTATCTCTTTTTGAGGTCTCTCTGCTTTTTCTCAATTAGGTTATGACTAGTGATGAAAGTTGTGTGCTGTAAAAGATGATTCCATTGCATTTTATTTATGTTTTTTTTTTAATTTATGATTTGCTTCCTGTTCAGCAATTCACTAGGTCAGGGTCATATAGTTTACTGTGCTTTCACTTTGGGATCCCATTTCTGCTGTCACGTCTATGCTTTCATTGGAAGCTTCCATTGTGGAATGAGGCAACATTGGTAGAGATCTCTCAGTTCTCAGTTCATTGTTTTTTTTTTTTTTTTTTTTTTTTTTTTGGTGTGTGTTGGCATCTACCCATCTCAGAATAAAACAAAAGTCTTATTTTGTAAAGGGATAAGCAAGAATTTGCCCTTGTAGAATCTTCAGTGAGTGTTCTGTTTTAAGTTTGAGCCAGATGGAGTGAGATGGCATGTCATGCACAGATGTGCAAGTTGGGGGTTTCAAGTGTGCCAGCAGTTCTTGGAAGCTGGCTTATACAAAAGTTGTAGTTAGAGGTCCAGAATCTTTTGGATCCTGATTACAGCTGTCTTGTCTGTGGGGCCAGGGGCAGTAACATTTGCCCCTGCTCCCCTAATGTAGCCAGCTGAGCAGGTTGCATAGGACTCACTGTTTCCCCCTGGTGGGTGGCTGCCAGATATTCTTGTGCTCCACTTCTGGGGCAGAAGGGATGCCCCAGGATGCTGTGAGGTGGGAGGAGAGGCAGTCAGGGTCCACTAAGTTAAGCAAGGCTTGCCTTGAAGTCACTATGTAGCATACGTTGTCCTCAAAACACCATACCCATCTTTGAATAAGTCTTGAAGTCAGGTTTTGTCAGTCTTCCAACAGTGTTTTTCTCCAATTTTGATGTTTACTACTCAGGATCTGTTGCCTTTCCATATAAACTATACAATTTAGGCACCAGAATCCATGAAATATCTTACTGTTTCTCATTATTATGGTGTATATAGTGTCCATTATCCTTTGAGACTTTTAAACATGGAGACTTTTTCCTTCATCTATTCATATTACCATATATTTTTATTTACCTAGAAAAGCAGATATTAGGCATATAAAATAGTTCTTTTGGGAATGCTGATGCACTGTACCATACCTGGATTTTCTTTTCAACTAAGTTACAGTATATAATTCATTTTATATATCAGTCATTTAGATTTATTAATATTTTTGAAAAACATTTGCCTAGGTTCAAAGGTAGTTATTGGTCTGTAACTTTTCTTTTTCGATAACACTGTTAATACAGAATGAGATTGACGACAGTATCTGTACTTTAACATTTCTGGAAGAGATTACAAATGATGGCATCATTTTTTTCTCAAATGTTTGGTGGAATCCACCACTGGCACCATTATCATGAATTTTGGGTTTGTTGGTTTCATGTTATAGATTATATGGTAAGGAAAGTAAAATGATACTATTGCCAGGAGGACACAGTTTGTAATTTCTTACTTATAAATTTTGTGTGCACATATTTTCTTTATTTATTACAGTAACATTTGATACCTTACTTTAGAATTTGGAAAATAAGATTGAAATGATTGTTATTGAGAACTTGAAATTCAAACTTTTATATGCAATGAAAAGTTTGAATGTCCAATTCTAAAACAAAAAGTTAGATATTCATCTTGAACATCTCCTGGTGCGGTCAGAATAGAATATGTAGCTATATCAAGACAGCACAGGAACAATGAAGCAGTTTTAGAACTTCACACTTGCAGTGTAATTGTGGCCACAAAGACAGTATACACTATGGCTATAACTAGAGTCTTTAAACCTAGACAGGCCTAGTTTTGAATTCTAATTCTGCATGCATTTTCTCTTAACTGTGACTAGATTAATTAATTTCTAAAAGTCCCAGTTTTCTCACTTCTCAACTATATGGTAACAAGTTAAATTTGGCCTAAGAGTGCCTCCATACTTTGGTAACCTACATATCCTAATTCAGTTATGCGAACAAAGGACACCATTGCGTCTCTCCCTTGTTCCTTAGTGCTGCTGAATTTATCTCTGTTTTCATTAAATAAATTACAAAAAAAATAATGTGTCTATAGCTGTACTTTTAATAAAATAATACAGGTCTAATTTTTTTTATCTAGTAGAGCCAAAAGAGCTAAGCTGAACCATCTATGTAAGGTGTTATTCATATATTACAATTTGATAAAAATGTCATTGATATAATCTATAACAAAAATTGGTAAAGACTATTTCCATAACTCTTCATGTGAGTATTGTATACACTACTTACATATTGTTTTCACTTCCTTTTTTAACATGTGTATATTGTAAACTACTCCACAAATAAGTTTGCCCCAGAATCATGTTATATCACTTCCTAAGTGTTTTGTTAATATTGTCTTTTTAAACTTTATGAGAAAACTAAAACCATATAATGTGCTATATATTGTTCAATGATTATTTGATAATTTTTTTTTTTTTTTTTTTTTTTGTTTTTTTGAGGTAGGGTTTCACTCTAGTCCAGGCTGACCTGGAATTAACTATGCAGTCTAAGGGTGGCCTCGAACTCTCGGCGATCCTCCTACCTCTGCTTCCCAAGTGCTGGGATTAAAGGCGTGCACCACCACGCCCGGCTATACTTAGTTTTTAAGAATTCAACATCATTTGCATTAAGTTACAAGCTTCATACATGCTTTGAAGTAAAATGTCACTGAATAAATAAGACAGTTTCTTTGATATTATATATGTAGAATTTCAAGATTCATTAACAAGCCTTTCATTTCAAAATTGATAAACAAGTAGTTAAATTCTGAAGTATTTATTACTTTACACTAACATTGTTCAATAAGAAAACTTTAAAATTTTTATGAATTACAAAATTTAGTCAGCAAAAAAGATTGCTAAATTATTAATCAGTGATTGAAAACATTACTAAAATTATTGAAATCATTTTGTCTCATGTATTTTATTCATATAATTGCATATTTATTTTCTTAATTACTTAAATATTATATATACAAATTATAATTTTATAAGCTGTTGGAGTCCCTCTTAGGCCAGCCCAGGAGGGATGGCTGGGTCTCTGCCGAGTTGGGGGTGAGAGGCGTGGAGTCACGACACAGACTCCGGGAGTTGGGTGAAAGCAGCAGAGGGCGAGCTGCTGCAAACTCGTTTATTCAAGAAAGTGTAGGGAGTCTTAAGGGGTTTGGCTGGCCAATCATTGTATGGGTGGTCCCCTTTTTGTGACCAATGACAGCCTGTCTCCCAACAGATCATCTCGTAGCAGGTTTCTCACAAGCATGGGAATGTAGCTGTTGTCATGCCAGGCCTGCGCAGGACACCATGTTCACAGAAGCCACTTCCTGATTTCTTCTGACCTGTGGTCTAGCTAAGGCCAGACCTTCATTGTGCCATACATATCCTCCTTTTTGTTTTTATTATTGGCAACCCTGGGTGGCATGGTTCTTTGCCAAACCATTGTTGAACCCAGGCCCCAAGGGATCATCACATGCCATGGTGCCTGTCTTAGGTTGCCCCATCTCATGGAGTCTTACACTTCACTGACTACCTGCCATACCAGTGAGAAAACCCGAGGGGTGTGGCCTAGTTTCTTTTAGCATGAGGTCTGACTAGGGCCAGTCCTGCATTGTGCCATTCAATAAATAAGCAGTATAGATGTAATAAATTGATTAGTAGAAATAATATTTCTTATCAATCCATGAATCAAACATTTAATTTTGACAAATGAATGTAAGGGATAAATTTATGTGGCAGTATAACTAAAAGGAATCATGCACTCAAGCTAAGGGTGCAATAATTGTTGATTCCACATATTTTTAGGATAATCAATAATTATAACACTTCAAACAATTGCAATATAACAGGGAAAATTTTAACCCATTAAATTAAATTTTATAATGGGATCAGTTTTAACATGGTCTTTTAACTATTAGATAAGAACTATACTGTGAAAATATTTTCATTTATATATTTGAGAGGGGTAGGGAGGAACAGAGAGGAAGAGAGGAAGAAAGGGAAAGAAAGAGTTTGGGAACACCAGGATTTCTTGCCACTGTAAAGGAACTCCAGATACATGTGTCATCTGTGCATATGGCTGTACCTGAGTACAGGGAAATCAAATCCCAGCCATCAGGCTTTGTAAGCAACTTCTTTAACCATGGAGTCATCTCCAGGCCTGAAACTTACTATTGCCTTATACTTCAGTGTGATCTATTAATATGACTTCTTTCTATGTTGTAAAATGAACTTTATTATAAGATAAATTGTTTACAAACTTTGAATTTAGATTGGTTTTTCAGTAAATCACTATATTTCTTGCTTGCTATTGTAGTTTGCTAAATCAAGTTAAAAGAGAAATATAATCAAAATTTTTTCTAGTACTACTGAAAAAATGAAAATTAAATCCTAGAGGAAAATGTGCTGTCTATAGTGACTGACTTAATATAAATTAGAAATGCTTTTCTACTCCACTTACTTAACATAATATTATGTGAATTAATGGAATACATATGGCAAATCCACTTGCACATAACATCTGCTCTATGTAAAAAACAACAACAAATGGAGCCATTCAATTTACTTAGAAAAAGGGATCACAAACCGACGTGAATGAAGAAAGCATTCTGAACAACAATTGGGTAGAAGTATGTTAAGTTGTAGAAGATTTTGAAAGGATACATTAGCATTTGGTAAATTTTCACTATGAATCTGGGACAATATAGATGCTTAGAAATTAAAATACATATCTTTAACTCCTTTAGGTTGAGGCCTAAATGTCTTCAGTAATATTATGCATAATATCTAAAGATAAGCAGTGCCCTTTATTCTTTCATAATATGATATGAATTTTATCTCTGAAAAATATGTTTAATTTTTCCAATGCATGATTCTAATAATTTGCTTTGAAAATATTAAACAACAGGAAGACATTTTAAGATATTCCAAAATGCTCCAATATAAATTAATATGTATATATCTATTACATTTGAATTCATTATGGCATTTTCATACATATCAATTATTTTTATTATTTTGATACATATTTATTTTATTTTGTTCCTCATATTACCCATCTGCATAGTCTCATTACTTTCACTGTACTCCTTCTCCTTACTTATCACAGCTTAAACTCCAGAATAGGGTGACTGGCCTTTCCCTGGCTATGATTATCATCAGTTAATTAGGGACAATAGTGACCTCCCAAGCCAATTTCTCTCTTCATAGCAGAATGTTGACTGACTGTCATGGGCAGGTGTTGTGCAGGCATCCATGGTATTGCAAGTTCCCAACACAATAACCTTGTCTTGTCTAGACAACAGGGTTCCACAGAGCTCCTTCCATCCTACAGCTCTCCATCCCACCTTCCATGATGTTCTCTGAGCCCTGGAGTGGGCAATCTGTAAGTTTTCTGTAGGTAAAACCAGGCATAAGACAGTTATTGTTAAGACTAGTCCAGTTTTCCAGTTATTATTCTCTGCATTAACCACATTTCACTCCAAAAAACTGGTTTTGTGTGTGTGTGTGTGTGTGTGTGTGTGTGTGTTTTGTCTATAGCTGACAGCAGAACTAACCTAGGGTATAAAGTAAATATTTTGGAGGCATGTTTGAAATTACATCCACTAAACAATGTAGCAGTACTAGATTCTTCCCTAGGGCCTATCTATGTTCTCCTCATCCATGGGCATTTGTTTTCAATACCAGGCATAAATCCCCTCTTGCAAACGAGCTTTCAAAGTCAGTCATACAGTGGTTGCTTATCCTTCTAACAACCAAGCCACTATTGTACCAGAGGGCATGTGTAGGGTCATTATTGTAGATACAAGATCCATTACTGGGTGGTATCATTGATGATTTTCTCTCACAGCTCCCTACATAGGGCCTTCAAGCACAATGAAAACTAGCCAGAACAAAAGAAGTTTCCACCTCACCTCCAACTTGATTTATTTGATTCCTGCAGCCAATCGATGTGTTGCCATCAGCAATACCAGGTTACCTTATATGTCTGGTGGGAAGTCAAGAGCCATGGAAATACCCAGTATAGTTTAGGGACCTTAGAGGCTTTTTAAAAAAACATATTTAATATACTTATATATTATATTAATTTTACATTTATGTTGGTGTCTCTAGTAGCCTCCTCCCTGTCCTCCCCACTCTGAAGAGACCCTCCTCATTGGGGAATGTGTGTCATGGATTACAGGGGTAGCCAACAGTTATGGAGAAGAGGAAATGTCTCTGTGAATAATGACCCAACTTGTGGCTCTAACACTCTTTCCGCCCCCGCTTCCGTGAATTTCCCATTTTCCATGTTGGGTTCATTTTAGTTCTACTTCAGTGATGAGGTCTTGGGAGCCTCTGTGTCTCTGGATATCTGATTTAGTAAGAGTTGAATGTTCTCTGTGTCTATCTCCTTCAGCTGTGTTCTGGTGTCAGGTTCACCAAGAAGCTGCACTCTTGCCCATTTCCCCCATTACTCTATGGTTTCATCTGGGGCCCTTGTGAGGTACAATAGGTTGATCCTCCCTTTAGGTTTGGCCTCCATCTGAAAAAGATAAGCAAATTCTTCAGCAAATTCATGATAAATGAGATGGCCATTGTTATTTTAGACAGAATTTTATATGCATAGGCCCTCTTCCAGCCCATAATTGATGGGAGCTTGATATTGGAGAATGGGCTCATTTTTTGGACATGATTTTGACTTGTTTCCCAGTTCCAGCTATGAATTCCATTCCACTGAGTGGATTTGTTAGCCAAATCAAGAGCAGCTGGTTACCCACCATGGCTGTGTACCACTATTGTACCTTTTTGAGCAACATGTCAGGTTGTTTACTGCTGAGTAGCTTAGACTGTGAGTTGTTCGGACGGATGTCAGTCATTTTACATCACTTGCTCTTGTAGAACCCTCTGGCACTAGACAAGCTAATTGACTGGGGACTGACTCCTTCCAGATTCCAGCCAGGGCACTTCATGTTCCATCCCAACAGCATAAGGTGTCTCCGGCAGTAGGGTCTTACCATTAACCTTTGGTGGGTCATCAAGAACTCTGACAGAAATCTGTCTTCTTTTGGGAAACCTTATAGGTCTCACTGATCCACAGCTCATTGTGAAAGTTAACCCCATGCTGGTACTGGGAGTTACAAGTCAGCGTCAAGGAAGATGTAGGAAGGAAAGGATAGGTAATATAAAAGAGAAAGAGAGCATAGAGAGGAGA
Organism: Orientallactaga sibirica; assembly: GCA_036365145.1. NCBI lineage: Eukaryota > Metazoa > Chordata > Mammalia > Rodentia > Dipodidae > Orientallactaga > Orientallactaga sibirica. The sequence goes on along the minus strand of JAEOAD010000004.1, from coordinate 54,030,927 downwards.
GGTAGAGAGAGAGAAACAGGAAAAGATTACTGTTTGTCTTCATGATGTTCTCTCCAGGGCCCTGTGGTTCAGGCATTCCCTCAACAGTCTTGCTGAAGTATCAATGTTTTAGCCTGTTGTTCAGAATATAGGATTTTATGGTGCCATTTCCATTTGGGTCCCTATTTGTGTCCCCCACCCTTACTCTCCCTCCCACCCTTATGCTCTCCCCTCACGCTTATCCTCCCAGTCCGTCCCACCCTCCCTATTGTCTGGTCTTCAAGGTGGTTATTAGGTATGACAGCATCTTGAGCAGATTCAGGTCAGGAGCCAAAGATGAATGAGATCACATGACGATTATCTTTCTGTGATTGGGTGAGCTCACTGAGAATGATCTGTTCCATGCTCGACCATTTTTCTTCAAATTTCATTGTGTCATTTTTTCTTACTGGTATGTAGAATTCCATAGTGTAGATATACCACATCTTTGCTATCCATTCATCTAATGATGGACATCTGGGTTGATTCCAGCTCTTAGCAATCATATATTGAGCAGTTATAAACATGGTTGAGCAAATCTCTCTGATCTGAGGCTTGTAGCTTTTAGGGTAAATGCCCAGTAAGGGAATAACTAGATCTGCTGGTAGGTCTATATTCATCCTTATAAGGAGTCTTCATATTGTTTTCCATAGTGGTTGTACCATTTTACATTCCTACTAACAGTGAAAGAGGGTTCCTATTTCTCCACAGCCTCGCCAGCATTCATTTGTTTTCATTAGTTTTTTTTTTTTTTTTTTAATGCTAGCTACCCTTACTGGGGTAAGGTTGAATCTCATAGTTGTTTTAATTTGCATTTCCCTGATGATTAGGGATGTTGAACATTTTCTTAAGTGTGTGTTTGCCATTTGTATTTCTTCCCCTTAGAGGCTTTCTTTCTTTTTTTTTTTTTTTAAATATTTTTCATTTTATTTATTTATTTGAGAGAGAGAGATACAGAAATAGGCAGGTAGAGAGAGAGAGAGAGGGAGAGAATGGGTGCGTCAGGGCCTCCAGCCACTGCAAACGAACTCCAGATGCATGCACCCCCTTGTGCATCTGGCTCACGTGGGTCCTGGAGAGTCAAGCCTTGAACCGGGGTCCTTAGACTTCATAGGCAAGCGTTTAACCGCTAAGCCATCTCTCCAGCCCCCCTTAGAGGCTTTCTTGACCAAAAAAATTACTGAGTAGTTTCCCATGTTGGTCATTAATGTTATTATGTGATAACCCATAGCTACCCAGGAATAAAATTTTCCATCTCTGGCTGATAGTTTGGTTCATTCTATTACTTTAAATTTATATATAGTATTATTAAGTTTACTATATAAATATTTTCTTATGACTTTTTTTTTTTGTATTCCTGAGTTTTGGATATCTGTCCCTCAACTTACTTTTCTTACCTCTCTCCTGACCTCCACCCATTCTTAACCATTTCCCACAAAAGCATGTCCCCTTGTTTTCATATCACTTGTGTCCCATTCTTTTTACTTCCATCTTAGTCCTTTTATAATGTCCTGGTCTCTAGAGACACACTGAGTTAAACTCACAGATCTAGATACTATAGGCTAGGATCCACAGAGAAAATGTTTTGTGTATTACTTTGAGCCTGAGTTACCCCACTCAGAACCACACAGTTTCCTGAATATTTCCAAGTTTTTGTTACAGCTCAATAAAATTTCACTGTGAAAAAGTATTATGTTTTACTTATGCATTCTTGGGTTGATGGCTATCTAAGTTGTTCTGCTTTCTAGCTACTATGAATTGTAAACAATGAACACAGAAGTGCAATTACCTCTGTGGTAGGCTATAGAGTTCTTTGGGTATATCTAGGTAATATGGTATTTCTAATTTAGATTTTTTTTTTTTAATTTTACTTTACTTATTTGAGAGGGAGAGAGAGAGAGAGAGGCACATAGAGGGAGAATGGGTATGTGAGAGCCTCAAGACATTGCAAATGAACACCAGACACATTGCCACCTTATGCTTCTGGCTTATTGGGGTCCTGGAGAAGCAAACCCAGGTCCTTTGGCTTTGCAGGAAAAGGCTTTATCCACTAAGCCATCTCTCCAGCCATAGTTTAGATTTTGGGGGAAGCTCTATAGAGGCTGAGTACCTTACATTCCACCACGAATAAGGATTCCCTTTTCTCACACCTCACCAGCATTTGTTGTCATTTGTTTTGTTGGTGGTTGCCGTTCTGGCTGGGTGAGATAGAATACTAAAGTAGTTTTAATTTGTATTTCCCTGAGGGCTACGACTATTGAACACTTGCTTAAATGTTAATTAACTGTGTGTATTTCTCCCTTTTTATTAAATACAAACTTTGTATGGACACATAATATATTGGTATCATTATTTCCCTCCTCCCTGCCCTCACTCCACTGAAGGTCCCCTATAGTGGGATTGCTGGTATTCACCATGTAGGTTATGAGTTATGAGAGCAGCAGTCTGTTATTGTGGAAGAGCTATGTCTCTGGATATTCCTTCCTACCTTGTGTCTCTTACATTGTTGACATCCCTCTTCTGCAAACTTCCCTGAGCCTTGGTGGGTGTGCAATTGTACTTTCAAGTTGAGTTCTTAGTAGCTTTTGGATTTCTGCTTTGGTGTGTTTTGAGTATCCTCATTATCGGTCTGCATCACACTGGCCCAGGTTATCAGGCGCACCACAGAAGCAGCACCCTTGCTCATCTTGCCCGTTCCTCTGTGGTTTCACCTGGGCTGCTGTTTCAGGGGGTGGTTCAGGGAGCCAGCTATCTTTTTTTTTTGGTTTTGCAAGGTAGGGTCTCACTCTGGTCCAGGCTGACCTGGAATGAACTATGTATTCTCAGGGTGGCCTCAAACTCTCGGCGATCCTCCTACCTCTGCCTCCCGAGTGCTGGGATTAAAGGCTTGTGCCACCACACCCGACCGGTTATCTATTTTTATCTTGGTAGATGATGGTTGTCCTCAGGTCTTGCTGCTTTCTCTTTTAAGAATATTGTTCAGTTTCATTGGGTTGTTTATTTTCTTGATGTTCAGTTTTGTGGGTTCTTTTTATATTCTAGATATTAATCCCCTGTCAGATGCATATCTGGAAAGGTTGTTCTCCAATTTTATACTCTTCTTTTTGACTTGGTTGACAATATTGCTACACAATAGTTTTTTAGTCTCATGCCATCCCATCAGTTGGTTGTGAATGGTTTGGGAGTGACCAAGACCACACAAACCACTCTAAGGCAAAGATGAAAGCTTTATATGAGAAAAGCACGAGCTGCCAGGCTGACTCTCAAGAGTGGAACACAGCCAACCTGAGTTTTTCAGGTAGTGGGCTTTATAGGGATTCCTCAGCTGGGGAAAGGTAAGGATGGGAAAATCTAAATAAGAAAGATTCCTTTGGGAGAGATCTAAGATAGCCAGGGCGTGATAAAAGAATAGGGACCAGGTGACTTACAAGATAAGGGGAAGGAAAACATGACCTGGGGGCATTGCTAGGCAAGAAAGGTATAATGGCTGGGCAGTTTCTTGAGGAATGTGAATAATTCACTTACTTATGTCTCTGTCACCATCTTGCTGTCCTTGGTGATTCCATTTTGGGAGCCTGTACCAACCTAATGTTCCAGCCTTTTGTTAATAATATGAGATGAAAGTTAATTTCTTCATGTTGACAGTAGGGGTGATGAGTTCTTATGGGAGAGGCTGGATAATGTGGTCAATGGGTCTCCCTTCAGGGCAGGTGATAAGGAGGCAGCTTCATGGTGGCTAGAGGTGGCAGAGTGGTGAAATTGATAGTGAGCACCCTCCATTAGCACCAGCATAGCATGCTGTTATGACTTGGTTCTGAAGGAAACAGAGACTTTTCTAATATTATCCCTGTATTGAGCTGGCTTCAGGGCAATCACTGGTGATATCTATTATAGAGAAGGTGAGCAATATGGGCTCTGTGTATCCCATGAGAGGACAGAAGGAAGAATTAAGGAGCTTGTTATTCTTGTCAACAGCTATGACACCAAAACACCAGGTGTATGGGGAGGATGAGCACTCAGAGGCAAGGGATAGAGGGCTTGGCAAAAGAGAGAGGAGGCCGAGGGGAATCAGTGTATTGAAGGGGAGCATTGGGGATCAGGGGAAGAGTAGGAACACAAGAGAGTTTAAGTTTGCCCATTGGGGTAGTGTACTTATCCTTGAATGAGGTAGGGTAAGGGCTAAGGAAGGAGGAGGCTAAAGGAATAGGTACAAATCTGGCTAAGGCAAGTGGGAGGAGCTAGGGCCAGCCAGGATAGTTGGAGTTCAGAAGTAATCAGGGACAGTCAGAAGCAGAAGGCATGAGTTAATGTTAGAGTTTAGTATTATAAGCCAGCATCAGACAGCGGAGTCTATTAGTCTGAGTCTTTGTTTATATTATAGTTATATTTTTCTTACTGGGTGATTAAGACCATGTAGGCTGTCAGAATTACGTGTAAAATTTGGAGGTCAATAATGGCACTGTAGGAGAGACTTTTAGGGACCTGTGATGAGTTTTATGACTTTTGGTATTGTCATCTGCTAGTATAAGTCAAGGTCATGCTGACCAAGTGGCCCTCCCTCTTTTGCGAAGCCTGGGGGACTTAAATTCCTCTGAAGTGACTCTCTTGTTTCCAATACACTGACTTGGAATTTATCTCTGGGTCTCCATATCCTCTCTGATCAAGAGGACAGATAACTTACCAGAGACTAGAAGTTAGTAAGTGTCCCATCATCTCCTGTGGCCTTCTGACCTGGGAGCAGGAACCAAAATATTGGTTATCCTTTTAACGCCAATGTTTCCAATTGATTTTGGCTTCTACATGCGGTTAGTAATCACCCAGAGAGACTGTTTATATCTGATTACCAAAACAGATAAGTTAAAAAAAGGTGCAGAACATATCTGGTTAGCAAAGCAGATCTGGTTAGAGAATGACACAATAATTTAAAATAATTCTGATTTATATTAAGTTTAGTTTTCAGGTGACAGTGTAAACTATGTCTGAAATATAGAAAGCATACACATTCTATCTTTAAAATATCTGTCCGTTATAAGTATAGGCTGAACATTTTAGTAGCCCTGAAAAAAAAATTTATCAATAACTTCAAGACAACTGATTTAATCTACAAATTGTTTGCCATGAAAATACAAGACAGTATAAAACTTAGCATCTGTGTTTGAAAACAACTTTGGCTACTCTGTATACCAATGCAAATACCAATTACCCCAAGCTGGAAGCAGAACAGCAATTTAAGATTATTTATCTAGGGCAGGAAACATGTCTTAAGTATCAAAATCTCTATACCCAATGAACATAAGATACCAGAAATGAGACGATTAATTAAGTGAAACTTTGACTGAGACTGATTATACATATACATAGATTAAGAATAAAATAAAACTTGGTTATTGTTGAGTTAAGCTTAGACAAACTATATTAACATTATTAGTATACAGTGGATTTTTTAAGATATAAGGAACTTCCTCAGTTTTCCTAAGAACAAAATCACAATAAGTCACTTTTTATAAGACTTAGATTATAACCTCAGTGATAATCACTTAGCAAAGCTAGCATGAACAAGATAAGAACTATCTTAAAATTACAGTTTTAGCCAGGCATAGTGATATATGGTTATTGATAGCCAAATATCATGGACTTTGTATAAACTAAATTACAATATTCTGATACCTGGAAAAGTCTGATATTAACAAAAAGTAGAGTTCACATATTTAAGGCACATGAGGCTATAGAGAGTAAACTATGAACAAAAGATCTCCTAACAGAATTTTAAATAAACGAGAAATCTATATCATGTCGTAACATTTTTGGCTTAAATATGAAGTCATGAAAAAAAAATTTTTTTTTTGGTTTTTCCAGGTAGGGTCTCACTCTAGCTCAGGCTTACCTGGAATTCACTCTGTATTCTCAGGGTGGCCTTGAAGTCATGGCGATCCTCCTACCTCTGCCTCCCGAGTGCTGTGATTAAAGGCGTGCGCCACCACGCCCGGCTTGAAAACTTTTATAATTTCTAAAGCACATCAGAATTGGGACACATACATACATATATATGGAAAGAGAGAGAGAGGGGGGAGGTTTAGTACTTTTAAAAGCTAAACACGATGTCCACCAATCTATAATTCAGTTTCTGAAATTAATTCAGCTATATCTAATATACCCAAAAACTAGAGGAATTGGACTAAACTGACATGATCTATTGACAAAGAAACAATTCTCATGGAAAGAGAGGGAATGGGTATGCCAGGGCCACTTCCCATTGCAAACAATCTCCAAATACATGATCCACTATGTGCATCTGGCTTTGCAAACAAGAACATTTAACTTCTGAGCCAGAAAGAAATATTTTCAATCTTCTCCAAATCATACACAAAATTTCATGACACAATCTATACCTATTCAAACCTCAATCAACTCTATAATTCTGCCTGTGGCATTCTGGTAAACTTGTTTAATAACCTTCTCTAAAGCAACATATATCATGTGAAATCATTAGCCTGGAACTCAGGCAATGGATGGAATTACTTTAGGGGCTCCTGTCCTAAGTTACCAAACACCAGGGCAGCTAAAGAATTGGTTTATGGACTATGGGAATTGTCCTGACCGTCTATTTTTCCCTGACATTAATTTGTATCCCTAAATAGGAATGGAGAAAACATGTGCTGGAGAGATGGTTCAGTGGTTAAGGTGCTTGCTTACAGAACCTAAATCTAGAGTTTGATTCCCCAATACCCACCTTAAGCCAGCTACACGAAGTGGCACATGTGTCTGAAGTTTGTTTGCAGTAGTACTAGGCCCTGGCATGTTATTCTCTCTCAGTTTCTCTCTCTCCCCTTTCAAATAAACAAATGATTATTAATTTTCCTAAACAGTGGAGGAAATGTACACTAAAAGTAAATGGAAATTCAATAAATATAAAGTAAAAGCTGAAAGTAAAGTCTCTATTACATGAAAATAGGCTATCAGATAATTTCAGATATTAGGCATAAAAGATAATTCCTTGCTACTAATGTGTATGTGGTTATATACGTGTGTGTGTGTGTGTGTGTGTGTGTGTGTGTGTGTAGAAAGAGTGAAAGAAAGAGACAGAGAAAGGACTAGTGAAACAAGATTTGTTGATATTATGGACATGGTAATAGTGATATAGTGTACTTTATATCTTTGAAATTACATTGATATTCAAGAAGATTTTTAAAATTTTAATTAGATAGAGGTAGAAATATGCTTTTTATGGTCATCATGCTTGATTGCCAATTCTCTTATTTCTTTTGCTAATTCACTAATGCCTCCACAGGAAAGACAGAAACACCTAGGCTGAAAGCTGGAAGTAACATAGAGATGAGACCATCTCCTGTGTTACAGGAGCATGACAAAGCTGATATAATGAATGTGAATCTAATATTATGAACTACAGTTGATTACGACTTTAGACAGTAATTTATTTTGGAATGGCTGGCTCAGCATATTGTTATAAATGATGGATAGCATTATTCATTGGGGGAATAGTGAACTATTAATTCCATTCATGAGTTAGGGGAAAGCAAAGCAGAATTCCAGTTGAGCATGCATGAAGTACATTTACATATACTGAAAAACATATGGTTAATCTGAATTGAAATTTACTGTTTAGCTATTATAAGTCATATAGCTGTTGTTGATACAGTCCAGAGCAGTATGTGTGCCTATCATCTTTGTTGTCCTCTGTTCAAGCCCAGTTACCACAAGATAGGATTGATTGATTGATTGATTGATTGATTGATTGATTGGACTGATAATATTCTTCTTTGTGTAGATCATGAGTTAGAATGATAATTGATACTTATACCATTTTTAAGTTCCATGTGTAATATTGAAACCATTAGCATGAAATACTTTTAGTTATTGAGAATTTCAAGACATGTGGTATAATTTCTAATTACAAAAATTACCAATATTGTTAACAATTAATTGATTTTTGGGTATAATGAAAAAATTGTATGGAAAAAATTTAAATTTGACATGTCAAAATATCTCCTACAACATGTTAAAAAATAGGCTTTAGGGGCTGGAGAGATGGCTTAGCGGTTAAGGTGTTTGCCTGCAAAGCCAAAGGACCCAGGTTCAATTCCCCAGGACCCACGTTAGCCAAATATACAAGGGGGTGCATGTGTCTGGAGTTCATTTGCAGTGGCAAGAGGCCCTGGCGTGCTCTTTCTCTCTCTCTCTGCCTCTTTCTTGCTCATAAATAAATAAAATATATATTTTTAAAAATAGGTTTTGTAGAGTTGATTCAGTTAATTAAAATAGTACACCCAAGCATCATCCTCCCTTCATATTCCCTGGTACATCCATCGTAAACCAGAAAGGAAAAACATGGTAAATCTTTTCATCTAAAACTCTGAAAAAGCTGAGCAAGAATTGTAGAGAGTATTTGCATACCATCTAGTGGTAGCTTTTAAAAGTAGTGAAATGGTCAAAATATTGCTTAAATGAATCTAATGTATTCACAAAACCTGTCATTTCACATAGTTAAAAACTAAGGTACCAGGCTGGAGAGATGGTTTAGCAGTTAAAGAGCTTGCCTGCAAAGCCAAAGGACCTCGGTTTGATTCCCCAGGACCCCTATAAGCCAGATGTACAAGGTGGCACATGCATCTGGAGTTTGTTTGCAGTGGCTGGAAGCCCTGGCATGCCCATGCTTCCCCCTTCCTCCTTCCCTCTCTCAAATAAATAAAAATAACATATTTAAAAAAAAAAAAAAACTAAGGTAGGTGGCTTTGTTCCACTTTGACAAACACAAACTGCCATGTCCAATTATGAGTTCAAAGTTGCTGAGTTTTTACAAGGTAAAAATATTGTGATTTTTTTTTTTGCATTTAACTCAGCAGTTTTGGTCCCAGATTTATTTTTCTCCCCAACACCCCTGTATTAAAATAGAATATCCTCAGGCTGAAAAAACTTAAGAAAGCTTCAGTATTATTCTAAGAGAATAGAATAACCCAAGGCTTTATGTTATTTGAACAAAATAGGATCCTGATTATTTCACAACTTTCTCTGGGACACATGAAGGGAGATAACACCTAAATGACCACAACTCCAAATTTTTGTAATAATGTAATGCAGGCTAATGGCATGGCTTATGAAGTTTACCACTGACATTTAAATACGAGGAGTTTAGGAGTTCATTTTTTACTACCTGAACCTGAGTTAGAACTGCTCAGTTCTTAGGGAGCATCATGGCCATCATTTCCAATGTCAGAACATAGAGTACCAGCAAAGTGACCAGAGAGATTGCTCCCTGAAGAATTCAATGTGTGGTGAGAAAGAGAGAAAACTCAAAGGAAATAGGGAATTCCTAGCTCATTTCCTTGCAGTGGATCATGGTTTGAGAGGCAAGATGAATTTTATGACAAAAAATAGATGGCAGCACATTAGTAGACTCTTTGGCTGGGGGCTACATAATTGAAAGGGAATCTTCACTAAGTCTGAATCTACTGTGTGTTTGCATTTTCTTTTTCTTTTTGTTACTCAGAGATTTAACTATGGGGAACATGGCCTAAAATATTGTGGTATGGACCGTGAGCACTTGGAAGTGGGATTACAATGATTTTGGCTTTCTTCAAAAGCGGAACCTAAGACATTTTCTTTCTTTCTTATAGTGATTTGGTTCAGTCCCTTTTCCCCCTATTAATGTGTGGCATTAATAGTAGACAGCACCAGAATTCTTTTCTATCCCAATATGGCATGTGATGGGAATTTGCTTATGTAAAATAAAAGATCTCTAGTTTCATGTGTTTTAGACTGAGATTCTCCCAAAGTCTAGAAATTAAAATTAGGACATTTATACAATTGTTTTTTTGCTTTTTATTAATTGAGAGAGTCAGAGAGAGAGAGAGGAAGAGACAGAGACAGAGAATGGGTGTGCTAAGGCCTTTTCATCCACTATGAATGAACTCCAGACACATGCACCCCATTGTGCACATGTGTGACATTGCTCGCTTGTGTCACTTTTGCATCTGGCTATATGTGAGACCTGGAGATTTAAACAAGCATTCTTAGGCTTCTCAGGCAGCTGCCTTAACTGTTGCACCAACTCTCCAACCTTGATTTTCTTTTTTTTTTTAAAGTAGCCCCACAGAAAAAGCACAAGAAAGAATGAAAAAGAAAAGAAATCAACAATATTTTTTTATAGAATGCAATGTTGTTTATATTTTACTTATTCATTGCTTTGAGAATAACAGGCAGACAGCGAGAGAAAGAGGCAGATAGAGAATGGGCTTGCAATGGCCTCCAGCCACTGCAAATGAACTCCAGATGCATGCATCTGGCTTACGTGTGTCTTGGGGAATCGAGCCTTGAACCAGGGTCTGTAGGTTTCACAGGCAAGCACTTAACTACTAAGCCATCTCTCCAGGCCCTCAACCATATTTTTAACATACATATTCTTGAGATAGTCACAAGGTGGGCAACTGTTCCCAATCATATTGGCAACCCCTGAAAAATGATGCAGAATTCATCTCAGATTTGGGTACCTCACAGGGAGGCAGGAGGGAAAGAAGAGAGGACTGAGTTATGGAGGCAGGAAGAGAGACTATTTTTTTTTAGATATGGACCCTGAGCAATAACGAAAGAGAAAACAAATTATATAAAGTAGGGATGATTTGAGCATTTCAATTTTGCTGAAAATTTGCTAGATAGAAACAAAAAATTCCATGGATTAAAGCTATTCATAGGGACAATTTTCTTTCAGCTCCCATATCATGCAGAGATCTCCTACAATCTCCATTCAGATGTGAATATGTCTGTGTCTCAGATAACTCTTCTCCATATAAAGTATTTTGGAAAAACATGGAGAAAATAGGGTGATTGTAGAATCTTATTATTTTATTTTCCTCTATGTTCTCCTAACAAATGATAAATACTGACTGGTTTTGTGAATAAAAACATTAAGACCTAATTCCACTGTAAAACACTTCACAATATTGGCTATGCAACTGAACTTAAGCATCACTTCCCAACAAATTTTGAAAAAAAGTCAAATTTACCCTGTAGATTTAAGGTTTTATAAGGATAATAGATACAATCTATGAAAGCACTTTTCAAATTCAAAAGCATTCTTTCACTCTAAATAAGATGCTTGTATACCATCTCAGTCTTCTGGCATGAACTGTTTTGTTGGTGCACAAGAATTGTCTGCAAATTGCAATAGAGAGGATCCTCCAAAGCTTTTTTTCTTATAGACTCCATTTGACCACATATCACATTGCTTTCCAGACTTTACCAAATATCCTATTTATCTCCAACTGTGTTGTGTACTCATTAACTAAACAATTAAAGTCAATAAGCACACTGTGACCTGTCCTAAAAGAGATTGCTATTTCGTTCTAGGATTAAGCATGCAGGGGCCATTTGGGGGTTTCCTTGGCAGAGAATCTGGATGTGTGACAGACTGAAAAGCTCTGCTCAACGCCTACGGTGCTGAGTGTTCCACGTTCTAAATATGGAGCTGGAAACTTTCCCAGATTGTACATCTGCCTCTCTAATTTACACCTCCAAAGACAAGGGTGAGCAAGGAAGAGGTGAGAAGTTTTAATGAACTACTTGGAGCCCTTGCATGTTCTGTGGGAGACATCCCAATACACACTAAGACATGGAAGCAAAGGTTGGCTTGTAAACAAATATTTGAACATGCAATTTCAGTGATGTCTTTTCTATTTAAGTGGCATCTTGTTTTTAAAGGGTAACAAAATCCATTTATCTTTACTTACCTTCTATCACCCTTTCTAAAGGCCTTTAAAGTCTCAAGCTGGACATTCACTAAATTCTTCCTATTACTTGGCTGCCCAATGGTTGGCTGGTCCCAATGTGATCAGGACTACTTTTATTTGCTCATATTTGGACTTTTCTTCATACTTTGAATCCTACTGAAGTAGAAACCATGGTTTAATTGGGATCAAATGCCTACCTTGAAATAAAATTATTAAGACATTGAAATCAGCAAGAGTACTGGCAAAAGACCACAAATTCTAAGATGGATCCAGTGAGTAAAGTACACAATTTGTAGCGAAAAACCTATTTCAGTCCCATTAATTATGCTTCTCTGCAGACCATTCTTGCAGCCCATACTGTGAAAATAATTATCTGCTGTTTATGCTTGGGGAAGGATATTTTTATTGTGATAAAATTAAGGATAAATCTTATATAGCATTGGTCAAGTTTTTTCTTACTTATCCATATCAGAAAGGTCTCTTCTATTTTCCAAGTAGTCTTAATTTGGCATCCATAGACCCAAATAGATAATGGGTAGAATACAATTTATTTGTGAATGTGAATGGGGAAAATTATATATTTATATATTTTTGTTATCCCTCAAATAAAATTTAATATATGTTTTAATATTCAATGCAGGCTGAAAATCACAGTGTTATAAGCAGAACCTGTGACTTTGTCAGCAATAGAAATAATTGTTATTATATAACAGATAAAAGTATTTAGAAATATCTCAAAAACATGTAGATTCTTCTCTTCTATAAGTTAGGAAAATTACTGAATTTAGCATGATTATAATAGATCTGGTACATATTATTTAATGAATTAAAGAAATCCATGAAATGCTATGTGATATTTTTATTTTATAGAGAACTGTATTTACACATAGTTAGGCTCATTTATTTATATGCTATGTATTTTTTTTTAGGAATTAAAAAATGCTCTCTGTAAAAAGTGCATAAGACAGCCTAATTGTCTATAAAGTAGCTAAAATCTCCAGTTAGATCTACTTCATAGTTTACCTGTTCAGTGAAGGTGCTACAGCTTCTCTGGTGAGAGCTCAGCATATCTTTCCTGTGCAGTAATTTAATAACATTTATCCCTTGCTAAGACCTGCCATGCACCTGGTCCTCTTCTGGACTGTGAATTACCACAGAGCAGAGATGCTTGTCCAGATGTGGTTCTGAAGATAGACTTCTTGTAATCAAGAGCCCAGAAAATTTATATAACTCCAGATGCATTGTGTAACCCTACATGTATCAGCTCTTAGCAGTGTGATCTTATATAGAATGCTTCAGTTTTCTCAATTGCAGAATGAAGATAATAATGAAAGTTAAATCAATAAGTAAGTAATTTATAGAATCTCTATTCTAGGTTCAAAATCATGTTCTGTGACCCCTAATTATTTTATAAGTCTCAGAAGTATATATATTCATAGAAGGTGAATTATGTGTTAAGGATAAAACACTTTCTGAGATGCCTCTTTGAAGGCAGTGACCAATACTACTCTGTAAGGATCAGCTTGATTATTTAAGTCCAACAGGGTCACACTGTGCTCCTGTGGCCACTCTTCCAGTCCATCTTCAGAAAGGTGCTCATTTCATGACATGACTACACTTTCCACATGATCATTTCTGACCCAATGTATTATCTGCTTCCACTTAGGGAACAGATGATGAGGAAATGAAGAAAGGAGCAGAAGGACAAGGCCTGTTTAGAAAGAACAAAGGGAACAATACATTTTCAATACCATGCTCAACTACAAGAAGAAAAATGTTGTTGATACTTAATATAATATCTTAACCAAACATTCTTTTAGAGTATTTAATATTTCCTGCAGTTTGTTTTGTCAGTATTTTGATAATCTTTATGATGACCATAAACCTTCTATAGGAAAAAAATAGCTAATGTCTCTGGATTTGAAATTCCTTATTTAGAAAGAATAGTTTAGACTAAACAATTTCTGTTCCTTCTCTTAGAAATCTTCAAATGTGTATACCTATGTTTACTTGTTCAGTACTTTCTTATCCTTTTAATACAGATACAACCTTTTAACCATTGAAACAAATGGATATAAAACATGTTTATTACATGATATTATGTATTATTAAAAGTTATTTCAATATTGAGTTGTTTTGCAATCACTCCAATTGCCAAAAATGAGTTTCTGTGAACAATTTTAAAAACAAGTTTGGTAAATAGGTAAAGGTAGCTTACATTCACAGTGATGTTTTCTGTTCAACAGTCCAGGCATGCATAGAAATTTCATCCTAGTGCGCTTCTGGTCTAGATGGCATTCTCCTAACCATGCTTCAGCTTTCAGAGTAATATCAGGAAAGATTTATGGGACTCCACTGTGAGTAGGTCTCAGCAGACCTCCAGTGGGTGGACACAGAGAGGTACAGTAGGGAATCTGCTGAATCCCATGCTGTTGGGTAGCCCACTAGACCCTTCAACTACCCACCCCAGCCGCCACTCCCTGACTAGGTTCCCTGGTGCACCTGCAGGCTCCACCAGCTGTGGCCTACACATCCTCCCTCTCTCCTGCAGCACTTCCCCCTCCATTGTGTCTGTTGGTAACTGTATGACTTCCCTCTCTTTCAGAGACCTCCCTCACTGCATGTCAGTGACCATGCACTATTCTTATCTCCCAGCGAAGCACCCTCACTGTGTTTTTTGGTGACCATGCACTTTCCCTTTCTCCGGGAGCACCCCCCCAGTGTGTCTGTCTGTGGCCCACTCACACCTCCCTGGCTCCTAGAGCCCCTTCACTGCTTCTGTGGTGGCATGCACACACTTTACCTGTCTCCCAGAGCACCCCTCACTGCATCCAACCCACTCCTGAATCCTACATGCTCCACAGACTGAGGCTATTGTCCACTTGCACTCCTGTATCCTGCTGCCCTCCTCTGTCATTCATCCTTGGTTGGCTGGCCTGCAGGCTGCCTTCTCCTGCTTGTAGTCCCTCAGTATCCTGTGCTGCCTAGGCACTCATGTGTGAGCCCTTTGGACAGTGCCCCCTGTCTCCCCTATACCAGTCAACTCCCTGATCCAGTCTGGGCTAGGGAACTCAGTGAGGCCACCATCTCTCCAATTCCCTGCCCCACTCCCAGTGACAACTTGGGGCATAACAACAGCCCCAGAAGAGGAACAAAGTAAAACCAGGCAATCACCTGCTTTAGGGAACCAGTGAGTCCTAGGTAACCTGCCCATCTGTGTTGAATAGGAGAGCAAGGGCAAAGACAAGTGTTAAGACCCTGGAGCCACAGACAAGACACAGCTGAGACCAGGTCAAAGGGATCCTAGACTGCAACCCCACGTTTGGTAGTAAGCACCAGCCCAGAATGGCTGGTGCACTTTGGCCCTTTACAACCTGTGCATCCCAAAATACAAAGCCATCATTAACCTATTCTAGTCAAACATAAAAATTCTTGCTTTCTCCTTAATTAAATAATATTCCTATCTTGTGATGGGAAACCCACAACACAAAAGAAATAATGGAAACCCTGAAAGCTATAAGGACCTGAAATGGAGCACTTCAAAGTCTAAAACACTATGGCTTCCAACCCAAAGTACTGTACCCAGCAAAAGTATGTCTCATAATATATGGTGAAAGAAAAACTTTCCATGATAAAAGCCAGCTCCATAATTATATGAACACAAAGCCAAACTTACACAGAATAATTCAGGGAATTCTCCACACAGAAGAGTCAAACAACCAATCTCAAGAGCCTACAAGAAGTAGATCACAGTAAACAAAACTAGAGCAGGCTCAAAAAAGTATGAAGTGCAAGAAAACATCAAACCCCCTAAAGAACCCCAACATAGCAGGGATTAAGTAAAACCTCACAATTATAACCTTAAATGTTAATGGTCTTAATTCACCCATCAAAAGACAAAAATTAATAAGGTGGATCAGAAAAATGGATCCTTCAATTTGCTGTCTTCAAGAAACCTACCTCACCACTAAAGACAGACAGCTCCTCAGGGTAAAAAGGATGGAAAATGATATGACAAGCAAATGGAAATAAGAAACAATCAGATGCTGCAATATTAACATCAGATAAAATAGGCTTTAAACCCTAAGCAATCAAAAAGCACAAAGACGGCCACTTCTTACTTATCAAGGGAATGATCCAACAAGAGGACATAGCAATCATAAGTCTATATGCACCAAACACAGGTACACCACAGTTTATAGAACAAAACCTATTTGGCAATAAAACAGAAATAAACACCAACACCATCATAGGTGGGAACTTTAGTACTCCACTGTCATAAATAGATCATCCAAACAAAAAATCAACAGGGAAGCAAGAGAGCTCAGAAACACCAGATATCAACTAGATCTAATGAACATCTGCAGAATGATCTACCTGAATTTTACAGAGTACACATTCTTCTCAGCAGCCCATGGCACCTTCTCCAAAAAAGATCATATATTCAACCATAAAGCCTGCCTCCATAAATTCAGAAAAATTGATGTAGAGGAGGATGTGAGAAGATGGAAATACCTACCATGCTCCTGGATATGTAGAATTAATATTGTGAAAATAGCAATTCTATCAAACAATACACAGAGTTAATGAAATACCAATAAAAATTACAGAATCATTCTTCACAGAGATATAAAAAGTGATTTCAAAATTCATATACAATGACAGCAGGCCTCAGATATCCAAACATATCCTCAGCAAAATAAACACCTCTGGAAGTATTACCATAACTGATTCAAGCCATATTACAAAGCCATAGTAAAAAAAAAAAAAAAAAAAAAAAAAAAAAACAGCATGGTACTGCCATAAAAACAGAAGTATAGACCAATGGAACAGAACTGAAGAACCACAATTAAGGTCAAGTAACTGCAGCAACTTGATTTTTGAAAAATTGTATCAATAATGTAGACTGGAGAAAAGATAGCATCTTTACAAATGGTGCTGGAAAAATTGGATAATCATATGTAGAAAAATGAAGCTAGACCCACTCATCATACACAAAATTAAAGTCTAAATGGATTATAAACCTCAACATAAGACCTGAAAATCTTCTCCTACTCAAAGAAAAAATAGAAGGAACTCTCTTTGATGGGTAATGACTTCTTGAACAAAACCTCAATAGCTCAATGTGTGTGTGTGTGTGTGTCCTGTACTCAGGGGACCAGACCACTGCACAGTACACACAGTGCAGGAACCAGGACCCATGTTTCCACATGACTCAAGCTATCCCATATGCACAGCACGATCAGTCACTGGCTGATTCACATTCTAGTGAGATCTCATGTCCCACATCACCCCATGCCTGCAGAACCCTGCACCAGTCCCCATGCCCTCAAGAGGGTATCCTACACCCCACCTTGCCAAGTGCAAGCCACAGTGGTTCCCCCAGAACCCCTGCTCCATCCTAAACCCTGTGCTGCCTTCCCCACTTTGCACTTCCAGCCTCAAATGTTTCTGACCTCACCAGCCTCCTCTGATTGCTAGTCACCTCCACACACCAAAGCCAACACAGTGGACAATTCCCCGTCGTGGGGTCTGTACTGCTTCATAGACTAGATTCCAGACCTCCAACCTCAGCTTTAACCATCCTCAAGAACATGCAAGAGGAAGAATATAATAACCAAAACTAGAGCAAGCACAAAATCCTCCAACATGGCAGGAATCAAATCCAACCTCACAGTTATAACATAAAATATTCATAGGCTTAACTCATCCATAAAAAGACACAAATTAACAAGATGGAACAAAAAAATGGACTCTCCCATGTGCTGTCTGCAAGAATGCTGCTCCACCACTAAAAATTGACACCTCCAGATGAAAGGATGGAAAATGATTTTCAAAGCAAATGAAAACAAAAATAAGTGAGGGTGCCAATATTAATATATGATGAAATAGACTTCAAATCAAAAGTAATCAAAGAGGACAAAGAAAGCCACTCTTTATGCATCAAATGAATAATCCAACAAGAGGAAATCACAATCATAAATCTATATGCATAAACAGTGGTGTACTACATTTTATAAAGCAAAATCCAATTGACAACAAAGCCGAAATAGGAGGGGATTTCAATATTCCACTACCATCTATAGACAGATCATTAAAGCAGAAAATCAGCAGTGAAATAATAGATTTTTACAAAACCATAGATCAATTAGACCTAACAAGTATGTACAGAACATTCCATCCCAATTTTATAGAATACACATTCTTCTCAGTCACCCATGGAACTTTCTCCAAAATAGATCACATATTAGGCCATAAAGCATGCTTCCATAAATTCAAGAAAATTGTTGTAACTTCCTGTATCATATTGGACCACAAGGCATTAAAGCTAGAAATTAAGAACAAAACAAACAGCAGAAATTACAAAAGCTACTGGAATTTGAACAACATACTTTTACATAATGAATGCATTGTGGAAGAAATCAAAAAGAAAATTGTAAAATTTCTAGAAATAAATGATAATGAAACACAACATACCAAATCTTATGGGACACAATGAAAGCAGTCCCAAGGAGAAAATTTACAGCACAAAATTAAATGCCTTCATAAGACAGACAGAGAGATCTCAAGTTAATAACCTAACCATCCAACTAAAAGCATTTGAAAAATAGGAACAATCTAAACCTATGACTTCCAAACAGAAAAAAGTAATAAAGATCAGAGCTGAAATTATCCAATTGAAAACTAATAAAACAATTATGAGAATTGATTATACAAAGAGCTGGTCCTTTGAAAAAGTCAAGATTAATAAACACTTGGCAAATTTCATCAAATGGAAAAAAAGGCTCAAATTAACAACAAAATGAAAAGAAAAGGGAGTGGTCACAACAGGCAAAAATGAAATTGAAAAAATCACCAGGACATACTAACAAAACATCTACTCCAAAACATTTGATAACCTGGAAGAAATCGATGCATTCATAGACACATATCTCCTAACCGAAACTAAATCCAGAGCAGACAAATCTCTTGAACAAACCGATTACATCCATGAAATTTGAAAATATAATTCAAGCCTTCCCCAAAAGGAAAAGTCCAAGAACTCACGAATCCTCAGCCAAATTCTACAAAACCTTTATCAAAGAACTGAAACCACTTTTCCTTAAGATTTTTCGCATAATCGAAGAACAGGAAATGCCCCTCAACTCCTTTTATGAAGCTAGCATCATGCTAATACTAAAACCAGATAGAGATACAAGAAAAGAAAACTACAGACTTATATCCCTGATAAACTTAGATAAAAAAAAAAATCTGAACAAAATCCTTGCAAACCAAATACAACAACACATCAAAATCCCAATCTACCTCAATCAAACATGTTCCATCCCAAGGATGCAGGAATGATTCAACATACAGAAACCAATTAACATAACACACCACATAAATAAAATTAAACACAAGAATCACTTGTTCATTTCAATAATATAGAGAAGGCCTTCAACAAAATATATCACTTCATGATCAAAACACTGAGGAGACTAGGCACTGAGAGTTTGTATCTCAACATAATACAGGTTATATACAGAACACCTAAAGCCAAATCATACTTAATGGTGAAAGACTCAAGGAGTGCCCATTAAGATTGGGGACAAGATACAGGTTACCACTCTCACTACTGCTCTTCAACACAGTACTAGATGTCCTAGCCCAAGCAATAACACAGGAGAAATATATAAAAGCTATACAAACTGGAAAAGAAGAAGTCAAACCAGCCCTAATTTGTATGATATGATTCTATACAAAAGTGACCAGGAATACTCCACCATAAAATTTCTAAAAATTATAAATTCCTTCAGCAAAGTGGCAGGATACAAAATAAATAAAGTCAGTAGCCTTCCTATATACAAAAGACAAATATATAGAGAAAGAAATCAGCAAGGCTGACCCATTTTTAATAGCCACAAAAACCATTATATACCTTGGAATAACACTAACTAAGGATGTGAAAGACCTATATAATGAAAACATAAAAACACTCAAGAAAGAAACCGAGAAGGATATGAAAAGATAGAAAGATCACCCATGCTTCTGGATAGGTATAATTAATGTGGTGAAATTGGTAATTATACCAAAAGTAATATACAGATGTAATGCAATGCCAATAAAAATACCAGCATCATTTATCACAGAGATAGAAAAAGTGATCTCAAAATTCATATGGAATGGCAGTAGGCCTCAGATATCCAAACATATCCCCATCAAAAGAAACCCCTCTCAAGTGATGACCATACCCAATATAACGCTAGACTACAAATTCATAGTAACAAAAACAGAATGGTAGTGACATACAAACAGATGTATAGACCAATGGAACACAATTGGAGACCTGGCCCTTAAGCCCAGTAACTACTGCTACTTGATCTTTGATAATGGTGCCAATAACATGGACTGGAGAAAAGACAGCATCTTCAACAATTTTTTCTGGGCAAAGTGGATGACCATATACAGAAAAATGAAACTAGACCCACTCATCTTACCGAACACAAAGTCAACTCCAATTTGATAAAAGACCTCAATATAAGACCTGAAACACTTTAAATATTTAAAGAAAAGAATGGAGGAACTCCCCATAATACAGGAGAGGGGAAAGACTTCCTTTGTAATACTCCAGCAACATGGGAAATTAATCAATCACGCAACCAGTGGGATCTCATAAAGCTAAAAAGTTTTCGCACAAACAAATATACTGTAACTAATAGAGTAATCACAGAATGAGAGAAATTCTTTGCCAGCAATACCACTGACAGAGGCCTAATATCGAAACTTTAAAATGAACTCAAAAAACTAAACAATAAAACCACAAACAGCTCACTCAAAAAATAGGGCAGAGAACTGAATAGGGAGTTCTCAGAGGAAGAAATAAAAATGGCTAATACACACTTAAGGAAATGTTTAGCATTTTTAACCATCAGGGAAATGCAAATTAAAACAACTATGAGGTTCCATCTTACTCCAGTCAGGATGGCAATAGTTACAAAATCAAACCACAATAAGTGTTGCTGAGGATGTGGACAAATTCATTCACTGCTGGTGGAATTGCAAACTTGTACAAACAATATGGAAATCAATATAGAAACTCCTGAAAAAATGAAAATAAAACTATAAACAAACCTAATCATTCCTCTATTGGGCATCTACCCTAAAGGCTCTTGACTTCAGAGCAGAGAAATTTGCTCAATCATGTTCATAACTGCTCAATTCACAATAGCTAAGAACTGGAATCAACCCAGTTGTCCATTGTTTGACAAATGGATAATGAAGGTGTGTTACTCAGCAGTAAGGAAAAATGATACAATGAAATTTGCAGGAATGTCCCCACTTGGAACAGATCATATTCAGTGAATACACATAATCACAAAAACACAAATGCTGCATGTTATCACTCCTCTGTGGTTCCTAACTTGAAACAACTTCAGTTGCTGGCATAACTGACAGGCAACTTAAGGCCCAAAAAGGAGAGATGGAAGGGTTTTGGTGAGGGGAAGGGAAGGTTCAGGGAAAATAAACAAAAATCTAAACCTAAAACGAACTGGTACCATGGAAACCTTTCTCCTAAACAGTAAACTAAAAGCTTTCGCCCTCAAAACAAGTAAAGAAGGGCCCTGGAGAAGGTGGGATAAAGCCTAACCTTTAAATTTTTTGGCTCTGGCCTGTAAGTCTCAGTACCAGAGATCAGCAGCAACCCACAGTGACCTGTTGATAAGAAAGTCCTATGAGGTCCCCAAAACAAGATAGGCTGCCCCCTGAGGTAAAAGATAAGACCCTGTTTCTGAAGAAAGCATATGTTACCTACACAGAATATTGAAAGACCCAGCTGGAATCCCAAGATGGTTAGCCCATCTAGTGCTGGAAAGCACTACATGAGCTACTGGGGGGAAGTGCCAACAATGGTGTGTGCAAGCAGGAGTCTAAGCTACTCAGAATCAACCAGTCTGACAAGAAGTACACACCTTTGCAATGGTGGCACACAGCCTTGGTGGGTAACCAATTGCTTTCTTATTGGCTAAAAGATCTGCTTAGTGGAAAGGAACCCATAACTAGAACTGAGAACTAGGTCAGAATCCTATGAAGATCAAAATTATTGTCTCCAATGACAAGCTCTGACAGGTCTTTGGCTAAAAGAGGGTTTACATCCATCAGAATCTCCCTAAATTAATAATGTTTATCACATTTAAGCTATGTTTAGTTCATTATCCATTGAAGAATCTGTTTTTCTTTTCCAGAAGGTGGTGAGACCAAGGAGATCGACCACCCCTCACTCTTTAGATGAGGCCTCGGTGAAATCAAAGAGGAAATGGGAAGATGAGCAAGAGTGCTTCTTTCATGGTGAGCCTGACAATCTATGCAAGAGGAAAGGAGACAGAAGCTGAGGATATTTAACACATTCCAAAGCAGAAATCCAAAAGTTCCTGAGAGCTTATCACTGAAGTGGACTTAAAACACACCCGCCAACCACATCTCAGACAACTTTGCAGAGAAGGTATAGAAAGATTGTAAGAACCACAGGTTGGGACATCATACCCACAGACATTGCCCCCCCCCCCACCAATCAATAACTGACTACTGCTCTGACAATGCAAAACCCACAACCCCGTTAGGAATACCAGAACCTCTACTGAAGAAGGACCTCAGCAGAAAGGGGGCAGGGAGGAGTGAAAAGATGGTACCAACACATGATTTATCCATACAAAGTATGTTCTCAAAAAAAAAATAAATCAACCAATCTATTCAAGAAATGGGGCAGAGAACTAACAGGGAATTCTCAATGGAAGACATACAAATGGTTAATACTCAAGTAAATATTCAACATCCTTACCCATACGGGAAATGCAAATTAAAACATCTGTAATATTCCACCTTACTCTAGTCAGGATGGAAATCATCACAAAATCAAACCACAGTAAATGTTGCTGAGGACATGTGAAAGGAGAAAACTTCATTTACTACTGGTGGGAGTGTAAACTTGTACAACCAATATGAAAATCCATATGGAAACTCCTAAAAATTATGAAAAAAAAGAGCTACCAACTGACCCAGCCATTCCTCTACTGGGCATCTACCCTAAAGGATCCTCTCTCTACTGCAAAGACATTTACTTAATCATATTTATAGCTCATTCACAATAGCTAAGAACTGGAATCAATAAAGATGCCCATCATTTGGTAAATGCATAATGAAGATGTGGTACATATACACAATGGAATTATATTCAGCAGTAAGGAAAAAATGATATAATAATTTTTTTAGGAAAATGGCCAGACTTGGAACAGATCATACTCAGTGAACTCGCATAAGCTCAGACAAATGCCACATGTTCTCCCTCATCTGTGCTTCCTAATCTGGAACCACTTGAATTGTAGGCACACCTGACAGGCGATTTGAGGGTCAGATAATAGGGATGGAAGGGTTTGCGGGGAGTGGGAGAAGATACACACACCTAAATAAAAATTGAATTGGTACCATAGAAACCTTCTTATGGGTAGTAGACTAAAAGATATAATCCTTAATTGGAATATGGGGGTATCATCTGGAAAGAAATGCTCTGGAGAGGGTGGAATAAACCCTAACCCTAAAACATTTGGCTCTGGTTTGTAACTCCCAGTACCAGAAATCAGCTATAACCCACATTGCACTGTTGATTGGAGATATCTATGAGGTCCCCCAAACAAGACAGGCTTCTATCAAAGCCCTTGATTACCTGCCAGAAGTAGCAGGTTAAGACCCTATTGTTGAAGACACCACAAGCTGCCTCACAGAACATTGAGAGATCCTGTGGGGATGTGAAAGGAAGCCAGTTTCCAGATGGTTAGCTGGTATAGTGCTGCGTGATCTGCAGAGGAGAAAAGGCCAACAACATTGTGAGCAAGCAGGGGACACTACTATATTAAAGCAACCAGCCTGACAAGATGTACACACCCATGCAATAGTGGAACCCGTCTTAAGTAGGTAACTAATGGCTCTCTGATTGGTTGAGCAATCTGCTCAGTGGAAAGGAACCAGTATCTGGAACTGGGAACCAAATCAGAATCCTATGGAGACTAAGGTTATGGACTCCAATGAGAAGTTCCCACTAGTCTTTGTCCAAAATTGGGGCTACACTCATCAAAATCTCTCTAAATTAACAATGCCTATATCCCCTTTAACCTATATTGATCTCACGCTCCATTGGAGAATCTGTTTTTCTTTTTCAGAAGGCAGTGAGAACCTAGGACAACCAAATTCTACCAATAAGATAAGAGAGCTCATCCCTGGCAGGAGATAAACCACCCCTCACACATTACTTAGGGCCCAGGTGAAACTACAGAGGAGCTGGCGAGATGAGCAAGAGTGCTGCTTCCACAGCAAGTCTGATAGCCTGCACCAGGGTTATCGAGATTGAATTGAGGTTACTAAAAGTGTGCCAAAGCAGCAACCCATAAGCTGGTAAGAGCTCCAAACTAAAGTAGACTTAGAACACACCCATCATGGCTCAGGAAGTTTTGCAGAAGAGGGTATGGAAAGATTGTAAGAGCCACAGGGTAGATGGGAATCCAGAAGCATCCATCCCCCCCAAATTAAAAAAAATAAAATCAATGACTGGCTGCTGCTCTCACACCTCATAAACCACAAACCCATGGTAAATTACCAGCAATCCCACTGAAGAGTTCCCTCAGTGGAATGCGGACAGGCAAGAGGGAAATGGTGGTAGCAATACATGATATGCCCATACCAAGTTTCTACTTAATAATAAAAAAAAAAATCATAAATGAAAGAAAATCATAGTGTGGGAATTAAAGGACTTACAACTCTAATCCAAAAGGGATTGAGAAGAATTTTTATTTCAGAATATTAGAAAAGTCTAGACAATAATATTGATGCTGCTGTAGAAAAATAAAGTGGTTAAAAAATCTAGATTTCAATAAGTGTTGGTGGATAATTGTTCATTTTCACTTAATATAATGTATCTGTGTTACAGAAGATTTGTTAATAAATTAAAGATGTGTTATAATGGACAAGAGATTAGAACTGATGAGTTTGGGTAGGAATTAAAATGGAACATATTTTGATTGAGTATATGTGAACAAAGAGTTTTACCTTGGGAGTCCTTACAGACTTTAAATTATAAAATTCTTTTACATTCTCAAAGGGTTTGTGCAGTAGCAATATAGTTTACATTAAACATTACTATGTGCTCATTTCTTCAGAAAGAATTTTGGCAGAAACTTGGCTCCCTCTAACTTAGTATTTTTGTTGTTGTTTTGTTTTTTTGAGGTAGGGTTTCACTCTGGCCCGGGCTGACCTGGAATTCACTATGTAGTCTCAGGGTGGTCTCTAACTCATGGGGATCCTCCTACCTCTGCCTCCCAAGTGCTGGGACTAAAGGTGTGTGCCACCATGTCCTGCTCTTATTTAATCTCTTGATATTTATATGAACAAATAACATTCACTGTGGAGTATAAAAACGAAATATGAATAGCAGAAAGAAAGAATGAGTGCCTTCAGAAGTGCCTAAAGGTTTTGTTCTCTCCTTAGCTAGAACAAGGGTGCCCTAGCAGTAAGTTCCTACTAGTGATCGTTTTGTCAGATATATGAACTGGGTGGGAAAAGATTGATTCCATTTGGCCTGTAGTCTGAGTTTACATTGTAGAAACCCATGAGGACCCTCTCTGAACAAAATATTCCCAGTATTGTACTTACATGATTCAGAGGGTACATTATCCAATTCTTGTTAAGGACAAGTGTGCCTCCCAACTTCATCCATTGTGTATTTCAGGTAGGCACAGAAAAGCTAAAATATCCCTCAGGCAAGGCCCCAAACCCTCAAATCTCCTGTTCTAAGGAATCCTAATGACTTCTTTGACAATGTTCATTCATATAGTCAATAAGGCAAACCAGTTTATCTCAGTCAATGAGTTAAAGTTGAAAAAAGAAATCACCAAATCTTTTCATTGTACTTATCAGTTGACTAATAAACCAGAAAATGTAAAAAATAAAAGTATCTAAACATTTTAGTAAATATCTCGTCCTTGTCACCATTGTATAAACTTTGAAGGCATAGCTCTAAACTGTTTTGGTAATATAGGGTCAATTATGATCGATGCTACTGAATTAATAAAATGACTGTTTTTACTCATCAAATCCTAACTTGCATGACATTACAATGACATCCAGTGGCTGGCTTTTTAAGTAATATATATTTAGATGCTCCTATTCTTGAATAAAGGATAACTTAATTTTGATCTATGTGTAGAACTCTGTAGATGGTCAGGCTCTTTTATAAGTAATCTGTAGTTTCAAAGGTCACCGCAGAGCAGAGACAATGCTTGACTCGGAGGAGTGCCTAGTGAGCAAATTATCCACAGCTTTCTCTGTCCCAACAGAGAGGTCACCCTAAGGGATGAATGTGACAACATTGTTTAATTTCCTCATTTTCATTCTCCTTCAGGCTACTTTTCCTTGAAGATTCCTAAAGAGACTTTTAGAAGGGCTTTATTCTATGCTAATTTCATTGATTGCTTACTAAGTATTTACCTGTGATTCGGTCTTAATTTCAATCTGATGTATTCTCCTTGTATTAATTGTTGCTTCATCAAAAAGTGCATTTGGAAAGTCTTAGCTGAGTCTTAGCTTATATGACCGCAAATAATACATTTAACATTTTTCTATTTAGAGGAATTCGATGGGTTACCTTGGCAACAGCTGCAATGTACATATTCTGTTGGGGTTTCTTTAGTCTGACTTTTTATAGACATGAAACAACAACAGAGCACAAGATCATGGGCACATTTTTGTTTTTTTAGAGCAAACTTTCAATCTAGGTCATACAAGTTTCCTGAAGAATTTTTCATTTATAATTTCACATTTTCTCCAGAAAATTTTTCAGATGCATGATTTTTGGGGGCCTACATTCATACCTATTCTGGACCACATTTGGTCCATGGGCTGCAGCTTAAATATGTTTGTAGAAGTAAGCATATTTTATTTTAATTTTACATTATTTTAGTAAACAATACATTTGTATAGAACTCTATACTATTTCATTCATGAAATACGGTCATATCTAAGATGTGGATTGTGTTACAGAGCCTGTTTTGAGATGCTTTATGCATGTTATTTTCCAAGATATTCTCTTTCTCTTTTCGCCAGTCCCTCTTTCCATTGCTTCCTCCTTCTCACCCTCCCTCCCTCCTATTTATATCTCTCTTTCTCAGAAATATATTTAATTTTATAGTTTAAGCCATTTCTTTCATGTGTAAGAATACAAACTTTTTGAGTAACAAGCTCTAATATGTCTAAGAAACATAAATTCTCAGTTAACTATAGGGAGTAAATTTGACATCTTATTTCTCCTAAACATTAATTATTCTTGTTATTGGCTGGAAAAGAACAAAACAGTTTTAAAATCTATTATTTATATAAACTTTTATCTTTGTTAAAGTTCTGTAAGGTCATCCCACTCATGTCTATTCCATCCTTACCATCCATATTCCATGTGTTCTTTTTTTTTTATTCCAGCAGGATATAGAATCTTACAATTTTTATTTTTATTACTGTATATTAATTATGAATGGAAATGGATTCATTGTGGTGTTTTCATACATATATATCATGTTCTTAGATCATATTCACTCCTTCAATCTCCTTTTTTATAATCCTGGCAACTTATTCCCTTCCATATTCATAACAGCCCAACTTTATTTTAATGTCTCTTTTATAAACTTCTAATTCTACATATGAGAGAATACTGGCAATCTTTTTGGGACTGGCTGATCACAGTATAAATTCCAGGAATCACAAAGGAGAGGAAATATATCATATTTGTCTTCCTGGGACTGGCTTAATTCCTTTAATACGATTACTTTCAGTTTCATCTTTTGATGCAAATTACATGACTTTATTTCCTGGCCATTCACAGTTCATATGTTGAGAACTGTCTTTTTGGATCATTTGCTCATTTACTGATTAGGATGTTTGACCTATTTAGTCATTTGAATTTTTTTGGGTATATTAGATGTTAACCCACTGTCAGGTGTATAGTTTGTAAAGACTTCCTCCCATCCGGAGGCTCTCTGTTTGCTCCATAGACTGTTTTATTTACTGTGCATTATATTTCTAGTTTGATAAAGTCCCATTTTTCAGCCTTTGCCATTATTTCCTAAGTGATTAGAGTGCCATTCAAGAAGTCCTAGCCTGTGCCTATGCCTTGTGCCGGGGGCGGGGGGAGGGATGTATTTCCTCTAACAGTTTTAGTTTCACACATTAAGGTTATTGACTCATTTGGAGTGTATGCTTGTATAGTCTGGAGGATAAGCATCTAGTTTCATTCTCTAACATGTGGATATCCAGTTTTTCAAATAGTTATTGAAGATGCCCTCTTATCTCCAGTATTTAATTTTGGGATCTTTTTCAAAAATTGGACAGCTGTATTTGTGTGAGTTTAGATCTCAATTTTCTCTTCTACTGCGTTGCTCTGAGGTCTGATTTTATGTCACATCATCTCTTCCTATTACTGTGGCTCTAGACCAGCTATGGCAGTGCCACCTTGTGCCCAGGCTCACTTTGACTCTGCTTCTTTGCTTTGTCTCTTCCCAATCTTGTTATGTGTGTAATGCTTGTTTTGTAGAGAGTCTTGGAGAGTGCCTTCATTTTCATTTCTGGGAATCATTTAAAATGTAT
Source organism: Orientallactaga sibirica (assembly GCA_036365145.1). Lineage (NCBI taxonomy): Eukaryota > Metazoa > Chordata > Mammalia > Rodentia > Dipodidae > Orientallactaga > Orientallactaga sibirica. The sequence continues at coordinate 54,002,512 of JAEOAD010000004.1, read as the reverse complement.
TGGTATTTGTTTTGCTTTAAAGTTCTGGAAGGATCCAAAAATGAATCTGTAGGGTTCAATAATGACTGGACATTTTTAAGTGGGGAGGATTTTTTTATTACTGCTTTCATCACATTGCTTGTTTGAATTTGTTGAAATAGCTTATTTCTACCTGATTTAATTTTAGTAAGTCATATACATCTAGAGTTTATAATTTAGTAGAACATAAATATTTGTTCAAGATATGTCCCAGTGGTTTTCTAAATTCATTAATTGTTGCAATTATTCATTTTTTCATCTCATTTTTTTTTTTTAATTTGCAACTTCAATTTTGGTTCGTTTGGCCAAGAGTTATCAATTTTATTTATCTTTTCAAAGAACCAACTCTATTTCATGGAATTTTTTGGTTTCATTCTTCATGTCTATTTTATTAATTCCTACTCTGAAATTATGTACTTCCATTTACTGATGTGGGGTTTGGTTTGCAATTTTTTCCAAAGGCCTAAGGTGCATCATTAAAATATTTTTGAGATTACTTTAATTTTTAATGTACTTTCTTATAGATATAAATTTGCCTCTTATAACTGCTTTCATTACATCACATAAGTTTTGTTATATTCTGTTTCCACTTTTATTTGATTCCAGGATTTTGTATTTTCTTCTTGATTTCTTCATGACTCATTTATATTCAAGTATATATTTTTAAATACTTTATTTATTGATTTATTTGAGAGAGAGATTAAGAGCCAGAGAAACAGAGAGAGGAAGAGGGAGAGAGAATGGGCCCTCCAGACACTCTAGACACTACAAATGAACTCCAGATACATGTGCCACCTTGTGCATCTGGCTTACGTGGGTTCTGGGGTATGAAACCTGGGTTCTTAAGTTTCACAGTCAAGTGCCTGAACCACGAAAACATCTTTTCAGCCCAGTAATGTATATTTTATTCTCCATGAGTTTTCTTTTTCCTTTCTACTCTGTAATTGTCCCTGTCTTTGAGAGCTAAAAGCATTTATGTTTTATTTTGAGAAGTGCACTGTTCATTTATGGGCCTGCTTTTGCATATTAATGCAGGGCATGAGGACAGTGGAACTTTACTATGCTCTGTTAGGCTCAGCATAGGGGTTTAAAGGTTTTAGTTGAGAGTCAATGGTCACCAGAGCCAATGGTTGTGAGAATTCACTGCTGTGTGCTGAAGAGGAACTAAGTAATTCTGACAGTGAGTGAGCAAGTTTTGTCTAAAGGTAGAACCAAAAGAGACAAGTAAAAGAAATTTGGCCTGATAACCTAGATAAGCCCTAGCTGTCCTCAGGCTGAAAAAGAACCAGTTGACCAAGGAAGCCTGTGTTTTTGGGAAAACTTAGGTAAAGGAAGATAAAAAAGGAAACAATACAGCAACAACAGAAAAGAGAGATAAAGGATAAGAACAGAGTAGGGCAGCACTAGCCTGCTGGGTGTATATTATCTATTTTGTAAAGGAGGAATACTATGAGAGGAAGAGGGTTGGATGTGAGCCCAGAGTATGAACAGAGTCTGGCTTCTGGTTAGTTCCCTTCTCAACATTCCTTCCTGCATTCCCAAAATGCCTGTAGTATCCCTGGGCATTCCTCTGCAAAACAGTCTCAAATGCTGGCCACACTTCTGGATGGCCCTGCAGAGGTCAAGTTGTAAATGCTGTTCTCATCTGCAGGCTGTACTTAGACAGGTCCAGTTAGAGAGGCTGGATGAGGCAGTGGTGGGTCCTTCAGAGGTTCAGTCACTGATGCTGACCTCTCCGGTGGACGGTCCTTCAGGAAAGCTCTTGGGAATGCCACTTTGTACTGTTTTGCTAAATGTACAATTTGTCAAACTGCCTTCAAATTATTTGTGTTTATATCCATAGAATAGTGCTGCACTGAGCCCTGATAAGAGAAGCTTCTTGTTAACTTAGGTGGTAATTACTGTAAATTCTCACATCTGGTCCAAGTGCTGAGAATACATGACTTCTGATGTGCAGCCCTATGGATAATATCCATATTATCCGTCCCAGATTCAGAGAACATTGCAGAAGAGGAGAACCTGTGTTGTTTTGAGGACCTACGAGGCTTACCTGATAAATAACTAGTAGAGAAGTATTCCACTTCTAGTAATGGGATTGTCATTTACAAATCTATAACTTCTGGGAACATTATGATCCCTCCATGTAGAGGACCTTGGTTGCCATCTGTATTTCTCAAATTGAAGTGTCTGTTCAGTTTATCATTTACTGAATAGATTGATTTCTCTTTGAATGTTTTGTTGGTGTTGATTGGTGTGGGACACAGACATGCCCAAGCACATGTGTGGCAGTCAGAGAGCAACTTTTACATGTCAGTCCTCACCTTCTACCTCTTGTACTTCACTGTTCTGCTTACCAGTTTCCAGGAGCTGCACCTGCCTCACCTTTCTCAATACACTTCTAGGTGACCTAGAAGTACAGACAACCACTACAGGTTCACGGATTTACATTGGTTCTGGAAATACAAGAATGTAAGATCACGTCTATGATTGTGCACATACTATGTAAACAGATAAAAACAGGAGCTTCAAGTATTGCCAATTTATTTTGTTTGCCAAAATCTGCCTACTTCTGGGCATTTACACTGCTACTTACCTAACAGTATATCTTGATGCTAACCTCTACCCACCTGCCCCTGTCATCTTCCTGGAAACTCCAGGATACCACCTGCAATGAAGGTGAACAGCCACTGTCGTTGCACAGAAGCATCTCCATGGTTTCCTTAGGCTGTTCACTGAACTGAAATACACACTTCACCCATCTAAATTTAGATCATAAGCAGAATCAAATACACATTTTTCTTTCTAATTTTAGCTGGTTCTGATTTCCCTAGCTCTTTGTCATGACATTATCCTCATGTATTAGTTTTATTTTAAGAATGAGTTTTTCTTTTACTTTAGAAAATTGTTTTGTTGAAAAAATATTGCTTATAAAAAGTACAGAAATCAGCAAGTGAACACAGCTTGAAGGAAAGTGTCAAGGAGGTGTTCACTCAATATGGCAAAAAGTATATTATTATTATTGGCATCTTCTACTTCTCCTTTACATCACCTCTGTGGTGGTTTGAGTCAGATGGCCCCCATAAACTTAGTTGTGTTGAATGCTAGGTCCCCAGCTGATGGCAATTTGGGAATGAAAGCCTCCTGGAGGCAGTGTATTGTTAGTGGAGGGCTGATGAATGTTATAGCCATCTTCCTCTTGCCAGTGTTTGACACATTCTTCTGTTGCTGTTGTCCAACTGATGTTGGGCAGAAGGTGATGTACATCCACTGCTCATGCCATCATTTTCCCCTACCATTACAGAGGTTTCTCTCACATCTATAACCCATAATAAACCTTTTTTTTCCCCCATAAGCTGCTCTTGGTTGGGTGTTTTCTGCCAGCAATGGGAACCTGACTGCAACAATAAAGTTGGTACTTTTAAAACCTGGCTTATGAGGGTAGGAAATTGCTTTGCCTTCACTGGGCTAGAAGCAGTTTGTGTGAGAAGTTTGCTGTTATGCCCATGTCCTGAGAACTTGTGCAGGTTGCATTGCATAGAAATAGACTGTTGTGAGCAGAGGGACATGGCACAGAAAAAAATGAAATCTTTGGGCCACCTTCTGGCCATTCAGCTGCAATTGTATGAGAAATTACAACTCTTGACATTGGGCCAGCTGATCTGCATTGGGAAAATAGGAAGAATGCAGACTCTTTTGAAGGGACCTGAAAGCTCATGGAGTGTCCTGTTCTTCAAAGTCTGCTTTATTCCTGCCCCCCCCCCCCCGATTAGCAAATTGGTAGGCCACCTGGTATTATGGAGTATAACAAATTCAGGAAAGAGAGGGTCATTGAATTTGCATCATGGTTTTGTGTTTTGAAAATGGCCATGGACAGTGTGAAGCAGGCTTGTTGGATTAATTATGTGGAGCCTAATGTAATCATGAGGATGAACTGTGGGTTGCAGTGGAGACCCGGTGGAGATGCCAAGATTACAAGATGGCTGCCAAGGAGAGCTGCTGACACCAGATGTTTTTGGGACTCTGAGTAGCCTAGCAGGAGGGATGGAATTGGAACTCCAGAGGCTTGTTGCTGGCTAGAATTATTGGACTTGTAGACTTGACACTGGTTAGTTATTGGACTTAGCATTACAGAGTTTGATTTTTGCTCATTTTAAATCTTGTATTGGTTGAATATTTGTTTGCTATGCCCAATACCATCTTTTGCAGTGTGAATGTTTATTATGTGCCATTATGGATATTTGGGGGGATTTTAATTTAATTTTTTTTTGGTATTATGGCTCAGTTTTAATTGAGAAGACCTGGGACTATGGGGATATTTGAACATAATTAGGATTGATAAAAACTATGGCAACATTTAAAGTTGGAATAAATGCATTATATTTTGTATCATGATACTTATCGGTTTATGGGAGCCAGGGACAGGAAGTGGTGGCTTGATTAAGGTGACACCATGAATTTAGGTGTGCTGAATGCTAGGTTCCTAGCTAATAGCAATTTGGAAATTAAAGCCTCATGGAGGCAGTGTATTGTTGGGAGCAGGCTTATGTGTATTGTAGCCAGCTTCCTCGTGCCAGTGTTTGGCTGTCATCATGGAGCTTCCCCTAGAATCTGTAAGCCAAACTAAACCTTTTCTTTTCCCCACAAGTTGCTCTTGGTTGGATGTTTCCTGCCAGCAATGTGAACCTGACTCCCTCCAACAACCTCTAAATCATTATTCTGTCTCTTACCAAAGCAGCCAGGAACCTGATAATCAACCTCATAACTTAGTTTTGCCTTCTTTTGAATTGGGTGTAATGAAGCCATATTAAATATATTACTGTCTGTGCTTTCTTTTTCTCAGCTTTATATTGTGACAAACGTTTTCATCATTTTGTGCAACAATGATTCATATATGTTGCTTCTATATAGTATTCCAATATATGAGTTGTTGATATACCTCTTGAAAATATGTTTTTCATCTTTTGGTGAACATAAAACTGTTCATTTCTGCGTGTTGTGTACTATGGAGTGAGTGCTGATTCACAGGTCTGAGCAGGCACATTTCATTACTGCCAGATGCTATTCACAATGCTGTAAAAGTCATTCTAATTTATACTACCCATTAGACGTCTATGACAGTTTAATTTGCTTTGACAGGTAACCAAACCTTGAAATTTTTATTTTAGCTATTTTGGACTCTATTTTGGTATTTCCAAAGGGATTAAATTTCTAATTTCTGTATGGCTAATATAGTCAAACACCTTATAATACATTCAGTGAACACTTGGATTTGTGTGTGCTTGTGTGTGTGTGTTTTGTGTGGTTGTGTGTGCATACATGGGTATCTGCTGACTCAGTGCCTTGTGAGCACACCTGAATAAACCAGAAATGAAACATCAAATGTTGCCTCCATCACTCATCCATCTTTTTTTTCCTTGCAACTGAGTCTCTTACTGATTCCAGATATTGCCATTTATGAGCCCCAGTGTTTTTCAGATCTCCTATTTCATGCCCACACCAAGTTTCTGTGGATGGCAACAGAGCAATCTCAGGCTGTCGTGCTTGCACAGAAATCACACTTAACCACTGAGCTATTTCTCCAGTCTCACACTTGGAATTTTTTAAGTACCTATACATTTCCCTTCCTTTTCCCTCCACCCCACACACACACGCACTGGGCCGCACACTTTCTGACAGGAGCTTACTGTGTTGCTCAAGCTGGCCTCCAACTCCTGAAGCCTTCCTCAGTTATAGCTTTTACCGTTCCTTGGACTTCCTTCATACATTTTTATTAAAAATTTTGTTGAGGCTAGAGAGATGGCTCAGCAGATTATTAATAAAGTCTGTAGTTGACTGGATTTTTTTTTTTTTTTTTGAGGCAGGATCTTGCTTCAGGAAAGAATGACCTGGAACTCACTCTTTATCCCAAGCTAACCTTGAACTCACTAAAATCCTCCTACATTAGCCTCTTGAGATCTTGGACAACAATGCCTCACTTAGTAAATGTTAGTTTTACTGCTTGCTGTTTACTGTACACTATTTCTTAAATTCATTTACCAGAAGCTTATTAAGATATGCTTCAACATAATCTGATAACTCTTTATAATATATTTTAAAGTTCTCAATCAATATGGAACAGTAGAATTTAATTTTGATTATTGTATGAGATGGTGGAGCTGGTGATCAAGGTTCACTTTCTTCTGCTCCTCTTTGTCCTCTCCTTTTTTCTTCTTCTTTTGAAGAAATCAAAGGAGACTTTGTGAAAACTGAGAAAGCCCATAGGGAAGCTTGTTTAGGAATTTGGCCAACATCCAAGGAAGAGGCAGAAAAGGGGGAATCTTCCTCTTTCTCAGTTACTCAGAAAAGCAGGTTTAACAGTGAAGATCAGTCAACAACTGCTTCATGTTTTGTATTATCATTTTCACTATAACATATATTGAATTTTTTTTGCTTTCTCTACTCATAGGTTGTGCTCTATTTACTGCAAATCCAGTTTTCATATATGTGTTGATCTGTTGGTGGTAGCTTTCTCTGTTACTTGTGTACAATTTGTCTATGCTTTTGTCAATACAACATTCTCATATGGTTTTCAAACTTTGATTTCAATGTAATGTTCAAGCTCAAATAACATTCACATATACATAGGTAAAAGAAGTAAGAAAAAGAAAGAGAAACAGAGAATACAGAAAGATTTTGTTATTTTCATATTAAACCTAAACATGCATTTGGAGTAAAGAGACAGTATGTGCATTATTTTACCTTTCAGAACAGAGCATAGATCACACATTCTCTGCTAATTAAGTGAGAGAGAGAAAGAGACAGAGAGAAAAACAGGCACAGAGAAAGAAAGAGACAGAGAGAGAGAAAAGGCAGAGAGAGAGCATGGGCTTGCTAGGGTCTTTCAGCCAAACTCCAGATGAAGGCGCCTCCTTGTGCACATGTGAGACATTTCAAGCTTGTATGTCTGTGTGACTGGCTATGTGGGACCAGGAAATTTGAACATGCATTCTTAGCCTTTGCAGGCAAGTGCCTTAATTGCTAAGCCATCTCTCCAGCCCCAAACCATTTATTGTCTCATGTTTATATACAAAATTCCCAATACTGCTCACATCATGGACTTCCTCACACAGCCACAAGCAGAATGTAGACAAGAGTCAAAGAAGAACAAAAAGAAAGGCTGGAAACATTGCTTAGTGGTTAAGGTGCTTTCCTGCAAAGCCTAACAACACAGATTTGATTCTCTAGTACCCATGCAAAGGCAGATGCACAAGGTGGCACATACGTCTGGAGTTTTTTGTAGTAGCTAGAAGCGTGACCCTTCTCTCTCTCTTTCTCTTCTCCTCTCAAATAAATAAATAAAATGTATTTTAAAATATCATAAAATGGAAAAAAGAATCTCCATCCTGTCACACCTTAGGATGAAACCCAGGGGGCATGGTGTCACCCACTGAGGAAGGCAAAGTCACCTTCTCAAGGCCAATAAGCCTTATCTTGAGAGAAGATAGATGTCCTCATCTCCAGAATTGTGACTGACATGTTCAGCAGAGCCAGTGGACCAATAACAGTGATGGTCCCATGCTTCAAAATAAGGACATAGATTGGACGGATAATAAGTGATAGAAAAAAGAGACAGTTGGTGAGTCATTTAAAGGGAGTGGTGTAGAAGTACTAACATCAAAACAGAAATCAGGGCAAAGAGAATTACTAGAAATAAGGAAGGATTTTATGTAATGAAGGCAAAATCCATACAGCAAAAAAAAATGAGAATGATAAACATGTGTCATAGCTCAATCAAATATGTGATCATACACTACACTAACTTTCCCCACAGTATATTAAAACGGTGTGATAATTTTGGCCTTTTAATATTTAGGAAGCATATTATTTGCTACCCACCTCCCTGCCATCCTGGTTTCCATGTCCTATAGTGGAATTACTGACTTAAAAGAACGCGTGCACTGAGTTTGTGGCTATTGAGTGCAATTCAAGCAATTACCACCAGATGGTAGTGGTTACCCATTCTAAAGCACACACTGAGCAAGTGAAAGTTAACTGTCAGTATAAAAGAAAGCCATGGAGAAGAAAACAGCATTTGTTCTTTAACAGGACAGCCCAGTTATATTGCTCTAGAATAATTATTTTATTTAACAAATATTTTTCAATACTTACTGCATTTTAATCTATGATGAATCAAGAAATGTGAAGCTGATTTCAGACTAGAAGAATATATTGATGAATTTACTGTGGATGGCAAAACTGAGTGATAAGAACTATGAAAACAGAATTACATGAGCCCATGAATTAATAGCATACAAATCTGATCATAGATCAAGAAGACTTTTTGAAAGACAAGGATCTTTAAAACATAGCCACCACCATCTATCAGAAGATATTGACAGCAGACCAAAAGATCAAAGGGAATTAAAAAGGATGAGTTAGCCAACTAAGTGTCTGCAATGAAGAGTGCTGAAAGAGGATAGAAATGGCATGGACAATGCTCCAGAGTTTTTCTGTTCTTGTTTGGCATGTGTGGTGTGTTATAGAAAAAGATTTATTATACCTGCATAAGAGTACCTTCCTAAAGTTTAACTGAGTGCAATGCAAACATATCCTATGGAAATACGGATGCAAGATTTTGAGGTTTGGGAGAGTTCCCCCAGAACTTATGAATTTCACATTTTGGGTTCTGTCTTTCCTTTAATAAAGAATTAATGAAGATGTATTTAAGAAGGTAAATTATGAATTATTAAGTTTATTTATCAAGAAATCACAATTTGTGAGGTTTATTTAAGGGAAATTGAAGTCCAGGAAGAAGGCTAGAGTAGGCACATAGCAAGCAGGAAACTCACACTCAATTGGAAAACACAACATAGTCCATGAGAACCATTTAAGAGTAATTGAAAGTTTTAGGGAAGAAACATGTGAAAGATAAAATTTAGGTGCTTATGCAGGGAGATTTAGAAGGAACACCTATAGCATCCACCCTGAGTTTCCCCATGGAAGAAAGTTAAAATATCAAATGGTGGTGAGTTAAGGAAGAATAGCAAAGAGAAAAAATTCAGATGAGAAATGAGTGGTAAACAGTGTTATACCCATGGTCACCCTGAGTTTAGAGTAAGTACACAGGTAATAGGCCTAGAATTAGAGAAAGCCCCCACATGGTGGATCTAGAGTGTAAGGAAAATATGCATGTGGTAGATTCAAACACCAGAGAAAAGTAATATATGAAATTAAACTGAGAAGTTACACTAAACTATAAAGCAGAGGCAAGCAGAAAAACCATCCAGACCAAGAAACAGTATTCTATCCCTCACTCCCACCCAACTAGTCTGGATGAGAGGGGCAGCCACTCACACGTGGCCATGCAACGGTAAGAGGGAATCAAGAGAAAGTGGACAGGAAGATGGCTACAGCCTTTGCAGCATAGAAAAGGTATTCTTTCATCAGATTTAGGTATCCAGAGGCAAGACCAGCTTGGTTTGTAGATTTGGAGAGAGGACCCCAGAGTGATCCTACCTGGGCTGTCAATCTAGGTAGCCTGCTAGACTGTGGGTAGCAGGATGCACTGTAGATTAGTCTTAATCAGACAGGAGTTCTATTTCTGCCAACAGTTCAGGAAGAGGTGGCATGTGGGGTGGCATCCCCTGGTTCTCTCTGGGCCTCAATTTCTAAATGAAACTGTCTAAAAGAACCTAGCTTTTTCCTATCCTCCTTCAATATTTAGAAAAATAAGGTGAACTCAAGGTTATTTTGCTGTTTTTTTTTCTTAAATAAAGGGTAAAGAAGTAGTGCTTACTGACACAGAGAGGAAAAGATTCTAAGATACTCAAAATTTATAGCACTAGTAAAATCCTGTCACAAAGTTAGATGCAACAAATAAGTAAAACATTAGATTTCAAACTTCCAAATTCTAGACTGATGTATAGCTTCTAGTTTTGAGTACAATTTTTTTGTCTGTGACATCACTACGTAATGGGAAGTTTTCAGCTTCTTATGGCATTACAATGTACATGTAGAAAGCTTGTCATGAAAAAATTGTTTTGTGGAAAATGACTACTTTTGTATGTGCTTAGTGCATTGAGGCTTTATTAGAATCTAACAAACACATAAAAGCAGAAATCATTAATTTTGTCTCCTGTAGTCATCCTGTATTACCTTAGAAGGAAATAAACATGTGAGCACAGGTTTTAGGTTGGTAGCCAAGTAGTCACAGGGAGAGCTTAGAGTTCATATGTATATTCTATTATTTTTAAAGTTTGTATAAGCTGTCATCTCAGCAATGAACACAACTACACTAAGCATTTCATGGGCTGATGGAGAGGGCATAGAACCTATCCTTACTATTGGTTCTGATTTTAAAAATGAACCCATAGATGTGAACAATGACCACATTCACCAACACATACCAGCCTCTCTAATAAGGGACTTCTGTTTCTGTATTAAATAAAAAATGTTTGACAATGAAATAAAGAATGATTGAATCACAGGGTTATAAAATGCCTCCCCTTTCACATCCCCTTATCATTACACTTCTGAAGGATGGCTTTGCACATTTTCTTTTATCCAATACATCATGACTTCCTTTTACCAAAATGTTACAAAGTGCTTCAAGGCAAAAATACATTCTGAGTATACTGGACAGGCATTGGATGAAGAGACATGGACATTGAAGGAAAAAAAAAAAAGAGAAATACTACAGATTAAAACATGTACAACATAAATAGAGTGATTTTGATGAGCCCTTTTGGAGGCCAGATACAACCAAGAAAAGCTCTAAGTTTGAGAACATGTTAATTGAGTCTTATAAAACTAAAAGTAAAGGATCAGAAAAATAAAAATAGAATACTAAAGGACTATAGGACAATTTGCAAAAGGTATAATATTCAAATTCTATAAAGAGAAGGAGAGAGAGACAGCAAGAGAGAGAGACCTGAAATACTTGAAGTAACCATGACACTCTCTCTCTCTCTCTCTCTCTCTCAATTCACATTTCTCAATTCAAATCCCAATGTTTGTCATTGTTATAACCTGCCATATTTTCATATGTTAAACTCTAATTATTTCAAATATGGCACTAAAATATTTGACGGTCATCTTCATATTCTATTTATTGAAAAATGCCACTTGTGGTTTGATTTACTAGAAGGAATTAAAGTATTTTCTAAAGAGAATATTAAGTGATTATTCATTTAATTTAAATTAATGTTACTAAAAAGAATAGTATAATTTACCTGAATCTTCCAATAAACATTTGTTAAAGTGTATGGTCATTCTACTTTCTAAAATTCCAAATGTGTAAAAGGTAACACATAGTGATAAATAAGACTGCTTTAAAGTGGAAATAGTGGTCTAAGCACTCTGAGCAAGAACAATAAAAGAAGCTGTTGAGCGCACAATGAATCAGACAGGAAGTAAGCAAGGACAGTCTGACAACTGTACACAAAGACACACCTTCCATTTCTGTTTTTAAGAGCTAGTATACTCCATTTCAGGTCTGCTGCCAGTGAGGGGCAGACCAGCTAACGGAGGAGAGCTTAGATCTATTGAAAAGAAGTTAGCTGATTGCCCACCATGAGACTTGACACCTCTACCACATTGACCAGGGCCCAGGAGAAATTGCAGAGGAAGTGACATCATGAATACTGCTCTTACTGATAACCTGACAACCAGCCCAGGGTGATGGTGACAGAAACAATGATCAATCAAAACCCATCAAAATGAAATCCAGAGACTATAAAGAACTCAGTACAAAACGAGACTGTCAGCAGGCCTGCCATGGCTCAGGGAATTGTGGAAGAGGGGGCAGAAAGTCTGTAAGAGCCACAGAGTAAGTAGGAATATCCTGAGACACTGTCCCCTGTTACCTCATAGGGACTGACTGAGGCCTCCATGATCCCACAATGAGCACCATAGCCCTACTAATGATGGGTCCCTGGGTAACTGAAGATAGTGTAAAAACCAACAACAAAGCTAGTAAAAGGAGCTCAGGAAATAAACTGATCCGTTTTCACAGTTAATTAACTCAATCACATACTATATTGCTAGCAAAAGTCAAGTTTATGGATGTATCTTATTGTCATAGAATTGGCATTGGAGCTAATCTGGACCAAATATTCCTCTTTTATCAGTCATCTTTGCAGAGATCATTCTTCACCCTCTGTTGGGATGAGGTTTGCAAATGCAACAACCAATTCCCACACCATAGATGTTTGGTGGAGGATATTTGTGCACCTTCTAATATATTTTATGTGTTTATTTTTGGCACTTACCAATCCACATTTGTAGGAGTCCAAGTATATACCTATCTGTAACATGATGTATCTGTAATTGCAGCCACACCATCATGGTTTCCAAAGCAAAGAAAAAACTCAAAAAATTGATACATGAAGGGCCAACATTTTTCAGAATTGACATCTTGAAGTTACATCCACTCTTCTCCCACGTTTTCCTTGACTGAATATAATAAAACACCTCACTGTCAAACTCATTTATACCAGGCATGGTGGTGCACACCTTTAATCCCAGCACTCAGGAGCAGAAGGAGGACCATGGCAGTGAGCTCAAGGTCAGCCTGGGACTACATAGTGAATTTCAGGTCAGCTTGGGCTAAAGGGAGACCCAACCTCAAAGAAAATTAATAAAATAAAATAAAGTATTTGAATCTTATTCAAATACAGATAATATGAATTAAAACTATTATTCACCACAAAATGAGACTAAAGTGTCTCCTAAGAAAGAATTCCATGTGAGTGGTAATAAGGATATCTACTTTATGCCAGAACACAGGAACATTTAAACAGTGATAGGACCAGCAGATTTTAATGCATTCTTTTGCTCAGCCCCTATCTGGAATGGAATTTTGAAATCCTTTGTTTACAAGTGTGGCTGCTTCAGCTTCTACCTTGTGAAAATGATGTTATCTCTGGTTTAATCTGGGGGTACATCCTCCAAAAATCAGGAAACTAAAGTATTGATGGTATCCTTTGTGTATTTCTTTAGGTGCTTAATTAATGCCTAATTTAAAGAAAAAATATCAACTGGGGTGGTGGTGCACACCTTTAATCCCTGCACTAGGGAGGCAGAGGTAGGAAGATCACTGTGAGTTCAAGGCCACCCTTAGAGTACATAATGAATTCCAGGTTCATCCTGGACCTACCTTGAAAAACAAAACAAACAAACAAACAAACAAAATCTTTAAATGATATGAGCACTGGATTCCATCGCAGAGATTCTCTTGACTATAGTTCTGTTTCACAGACACTGCTGTGGACAGCTTCTGCTGGCATGGATCCACATGTGGGACAGTCAGAGCTAGCAGTCACTTTCTAAGCTTCTGTTGCTTGGAGCAAGCCGACTCAGGTTTATTTTTCTGCTTTTAATGGATGTTGCCTGAGTGTAAAAACTGAAAATTATGTATCCAGGCTACCCTTAATCCCTAACATTTTCAAATCATAAGTTTCATAAGGTTTATGAATTCAAATCTCAGACTAATAATGACAAAATATACCAAATTTGTGAGATAGTTCATTATCACCTGGGTTTATGAAAGGCTTGCTCTAAGTTTTCTTGAATCAAGTTTCGTTTACCTGACATCCAAGCCTCAACTGCAATATGTCTATCATGATCTTATATATATGTATATTTCTAAAAGAACATACACACCAGAATAATGGCCTTTGCATCCTGCTGGACAGTATTCTTCTAACATATTTGTTAGCTTGAGAGAGAGCTGACAAAATGTCAGTATGACCACAAGGCTAACACCTTCCAAAAGTAGTTCATGATGCCAGTTCTTGCTTGAAAATAACTTCTAAGGGCTGGAGAGATGGCTTAGCAGTTAAGCACTTGCCTATAAAGCCTAAAGACCCCAGTTTGAGGCTCAGTTCCCCAGTATCCATGAAAGTCAGATACACAAGGTGGTGCATATATCTGGAGTTCGTTTTCAGTGGCTGGAGGCCCTAGTGTGCCCATTCCCTCTCTCTCTCTCTTTCTCTTTTTCTCTCTCTCTGTGTCTCTCTCAAATAAATAAATAAATAGAAACAAAATTAAAAAAAAAAAAAAAAACTTCTAAGATTCCAGCAACATAAAAGTGGAATTCTTGGGCTAGGGAGATGGCTTAGTGGTTAAGGCTCTTGCCTGCAAAGCCTAAGGAAGGACCCAGGTTTGATTCCACAGTACCCAGGTAGGCCAGGTAGGCACAAGGTGAAGCATGCATCTGGAGTTCATTTGCAGTGGCTGCAGGCCCTGGCATGTCCATTCTCTTTCTCTCTCCCTCTCTCTCTCAAAATAAATAAATAAGTAAAAAATAAGTAGTGTAATTCTTGTTTTCTTTGATTACTAGTAAATCTGAACATCTCTTCAAATACCTCTTAAGCATTCAGCCTTCATGTCCACAAATCACCCTTTCTAACTCTTGCAGTTACCGTAGTTCCTTTATTTTTCAGCTCCCTTAAGAACTTGTTTACATTTGTCAACTATTAATGGTCCACTTACTTAGGGCATTACAAACATATTTTCTCTGTCTCTACATATTTGAATTTTTATAGACTTTTAAAAATATGGTCAAAACTGTAAATTCTTATTTTAGATTTCTGCTTCAGGGTGGTTGATACATCTTAACCTACCAAAGCAGTAAGATATTTTCTAAATATGTTTATAATAGATTTTTAAAATTTTCAATCTTTAGCTTCTTTTTTGCATGTTTATGATATAAATGAAGCAATTCAAAGTATTTTCTAGTTGTAGTAAGAAAAATTTCCATCATTACCCATGAAAATATGTGGACTTTCTTCAGTTTTTGGAAAACCAGATGCCTCATCTGTATCTACATGCTTCTGTTCATGACTCTTTTATTCTTTCATTGGTCTGTTGGGTCTCTCTCACATTTACTGATTAAAGCCAATTCCCTAAGACACCTTGGTTCTTTCTGATGTAGGATGGTAGTAGAAACCAAGGTTTAGGCTCTGGGTGTGTTTGTTGCTACTGGGGAGTTACATTTTAGGCCTTTTCATCTGGCAAAGCATAATGTATACTCACCTGTGACTGAACATGTATGGGTACACATGAATGTATAGATGTATGTATGTGAATGAAACCTGTCATGCTAATGGCAAAAAAACCCTCCATATTCATAGATAACCTAGTTGATAGCATTATGTCCCATGAGGGAACAAGTTAAGAAGGCTTACAGTGCTGTACAAGATAATTGACAATTATGTGAATGGGAGGTGAATGGTGGCACCCAGATACTCATGGTTAACAGAATGACAAGGATATTGAAGCAATCACAGCAGAAGAGTTTGGAACTCATAATAAGCCAACTGCGCCAGAGAGAAAATTATAGTGTTATCCCAGAACCCAACTAAGCCTTCCTTACATAGAAATTCTTCACATTAGCTATTAGTTCATGAAACTAGTAAGCTATAAATGAGTGAACTTGTAATAACTATATATAATTCAATTGAAATGAGTCTCTGAGTATGTGTTCTTGTGTGCCTACATGTGGGATATAACCACAAATGTGAGAGAGAGAGCATGCACAAATGTAACTTCAGAGTCCTTTAATTCAGCTCAATAAATTCAACTTTCTTGGCTTTATTTTCTTCACATATAAGAAGGTGTGAATCCTTCTTTGCATTTTGAAGATCAAATGAGCATTCGCTATGAAGTCTTAAAACCACTTTGGCATGTATTATGATTATATCTAATAAAACTATTCTTTCTTGAGGATGGAGAGATGACTCAGTTAAAGGTGCTTGCTTTCAAAGTCTACTGATCTGGATTCTATTCACCAGTACCCACATAAAGCCAGATGCACAAAGTGGCATATGTGCCTGGAATTTGCAGTAGCAGGATGCCCTGGTGCACCTGTACCCACTCTCTCTGTCTGCTTCTTTCTGTCTGTCTAACTCTCAAGTAATAAATTAAAATACATATATATGTAAAAAAATATATGCTTTGGGGTTGGAGAGATGGCCAGCAGTTAAGGCACTGCTTGCAAAGTCTTATAACCTGAGTTTGATTCCCAGTACCCATGTAAAGCCAGATGCAGAAAATGGCACATGCATTTAGAGTTTGTTTGCAGTGGGTAGGGCTAGAGGTTCTGGCAAGTCAATATCATCTCTCTCTTGCTCTCTTTCTTTCTCTTTCTCTTCTCTGTGTTTCTATGTTTGCAAGTAAATAAATAAAAACAATTTTAAGTCAGGCATGTGGTGCATGCCTTTAATCCCAGCACTGGAGAAGCAGAGGGAGGAGGATTGCTGTGAGTTTGAGGCCCACCTGAGACTACATAGTGAATTCCAGGTCAGCCTCAGCTAGATCGAGACCCTACCTCAACCCTCCCCACCAAAATTTTATTAAGTAGAAACTTTTATGTTAGTACATCATTTCCATCCTCCCTGACCCCATTTTGCTGATGACCCTTCTCAGAGGGATTACTGTATTCCCACTAGAGTTGTGGGTTTTGAGATGTGAGAGCATCAGTCAGTCATTGTAAGTGGGGGGGTGGTGGGGACAGGACCTCTGCAAATTTCCTTCCACTATGTGGTTCTTACAATCTTTCTAAACCCACTTCTGAAAAATTCCCTGAGTCGTGGCAGGTGTGTTTTAAGTCTACTTTAGTATTGTGGCCTTAGCTGTCTGGATTTCTGCTTTGATGTATTCTGAGTTTCCTCGGTGTCTGTCTCCATGACCTTGGCACTGGTTGACAGGCTCATTATTGAAGCAACTCTTGCCCATCTTGCCAGTTCCTCTGTGGTTTCTCCTGGGCCCTGGCTGATGTGCAAGGGATTGTTTATCTCCTCAGTTCTAGCTGCCTTCTGAATAAGGAAACTGAGGTCAGCATAGGTCCAGTAGGATAAGTATTATCGATTAAGAGAGATTTTGATAGGTGTAGCCTCTCTTTTGCCTAAAGACTAATGGGAGCTTCTTGTTGGAATCTATGATTTTTGTGTCCATAGAATTCTAACTTCATTCCCAATTTCAGCTAAGGATTCCTCTCTATTGAGTGGATCTCTTAGCCAATCAGAGAGCCATTGGTTACCCACCTAGGCTGGATGCCATTATTGCACAGGTATGTCCATCTTGTCAGGCTGATTGCTTTTGTATAGAAGTTTTACCTGTTATCACACAAGGGTATTGGCCATTTCCCACCAGTAGGTCAGGTAGTGCTTTCAAGCACTATACAGGCAGACTAGCGGGGAACTGGATTCCTTTCAGATTCTAGCCAGATCTCTCCATGTTCTGTGTTGGCGGCATGTGATGTCTTCAATAATAGGGTCTTACCTCTACCTCAGGTGGTTAATAAAATGCTTTGACAGAAGCCTGTCTTGTTTTGGGGACCTTGTAGGTCTCACTGACCATCATCTCAATATGGATTGTAACTGATTTCTGGAACTAGGAATTACAAGTGGAGCCAAATGTTTAGGGTCCCACCCTCTTCAGGACCTTTCTTACCAGACAATCCCTGGAAACTCCTGTTGAGATTTATACCATTTAGTTTGCTCTTCAGGAGAATGTTTTCTATGGAAAGAAATTATTTTTAATTTAGTTTTATGTGTATTTCCCACACTCTCCCATTCCCCTTCCCCCAAAAACCTTTCATCCCTTTTATATCACCCTTGAGTTTGCCTGTCAGGTATGCCCATAACTGAAGGTGTCCCGGGTTAGGAACTACATATGAGGGAGAAGATGCAGCATTTTTCTGTCTGTGCTTGGGTGAGCTTGGTTTCTATAGTGTATTCCAAGTCCATACATATTCCTACAAATTTCATTGTATTATATGTTTCCTTACTACTGAGTAGAATTCCATTGTGTATATGGGCATCTGGGTTGATTCCATTCTTAGCTATGGTGAATTTAGCAGCTATAAACATGATGGAACAAATGTCTCTGCAGTAAAGAGTGGAGCTTTTAGGGTAAATGCCCAATAGTGGAAGAGCTGTGCCAGTTGGTAGCTCTATTATTATCTCTTTCAAGAATCTTCATATTGATTTCTATAGCAGTTGTACAAATTTTGAATTCCCACCAGCAGTGAATGAGGATTCCTCTTTCCACACAACCACACCAAAATTTATTGTCAGATGCTTTTTTAATGATTGCCATCTTGACTGGAGGAAGGTGTAATCTCATACTTGTTTTAATCTGCATTTCCCAGTTGGTTAAGGATATTGAACATTTTGTTAAGTGAGTATTAGCCATTTATATTTCTTCCATTGAGAGTTCCCTATTCAACTCTCTGCTTCATTTTTTGAGTTGATTGTTTGATTTTTTTTGTTTAGTTTTTTGAGTTTTTGTAGATTTTGGATATTAGGCCTCTGTCAGTGGTATAGCTGGTGAAGATTTTCTCCCATTCTGTGGGGAGTCTGTTGGCTCTGATTGTGGTAGTTTTGCCTGTACAAAAGCTTTTTAGCTTCATAATATCCCATGGATTGAGTGATTAACTTCCTTCACTATTGGGGTATTATTTAGGAAGTCTTCTACCACTCCTATGTCATGAAGAGTTACCCCTATTTTTTTGTTTGTTTGTTCCAGGTGATTAAGATTTCCAGGTCTTATGTTGAGGTATTTAATACATTTGGAGTTGATTTAGACCCATGATGAGAGGAGTAGGTCTAGTTTCATTTTTTTACATATTATTATACAATTTGACCAACACCATTTATTGAAGATGCTGTCATTTCTCCAGTGAATATTGTTGGCTTCTATGTCAGAGATCAAGTAGCTTTGGTTGCTTGAATTAATGGCTGGGTCTGATATTCTGTTCCAGTGGTCTAAATGTTTATTTTTATGCCAGTGCCATGATGTTTTTGTTACTATGGCTTTGTAGTATAGCTTTATATCAGGTATGGTGATAACTCCAGAAGTGTTTTTTTTGTTGAGGATATTTTTGGATATCCAAGGCCATCTGCCATTCCATCTAAATTTTCAGGTTATTTTTTTCTATCTCTATGAAGAATAATGCTGGGATTTTTATTGGTATTGCATTGAGTCTGTATATTGTTTTGGTAGGATTGCTATTTCCACAATATTAATTATATCTATCCTGGATCACCTTCTCATGTCTTCCTCAATTTCCTTCTTGAATGTTATGTTTTCAGTATATAGCTCTTTCACCTCCTTTGTTAGTGTTATTCTCAGGAATTAGAATTATGTTGTAGCTACCAAAAATGGCATTGCCTCACTGATTTCTTTCTCTGTATATTTGTCTTTTATGCATAGGAAGACTACTCATTTTTGTGTGTTGATTTTGTATCCTGCTACTTTGCTGAAGGAATTTATCACCTTTAGAAATTTTATGGTAGAGTCTTTCAGTTTACTTATGTATAGGATCATGTCATCTGCAAATAGAGTTGGTTTGACTTCTTCCTTTCCAATTTGTATTCATTTTATATCTTTTCCATCCTTATTTCTTGGGCTAGGGTTTCCAGAACTGTGCTGAAGTATACCCTCTTGAGCTTGGTGTTTAACTCTTCTGTGAGTAATATTCCCTGAAGTGTTCTCTGCAGTTTTGGCTTTGTGTTCATATAATCTTAGAGCTGGCTTTGGTCATGGAAAGTTTTCCTTTATCTATCTATTATAAGGAATACTTTCACTGGGTGCAGTAGTTTTGGTTGGAAGCTGTAGTTTGTTAGGCTTTGATGCAAACTTGAAGCTGATTCAGGCATGAGACTGGAAAGGTCTACCCACTGGGAAGCCATGCTAACTCATCTGTTGCAATCCCAGTTAACAATCAAATGATGGAGGAGGGGGCATGCTGTGGATACAGACTTTGAGTTAACCAATAACACAGGAGGCTCATATCTGAAGATAGATTAATGGGTTGGGAGGATGGTTTAGGGATTAAAATCACTTGCTTGTTAAGCTTGCTGGCCTGGGTTCAACTTCTCATTACCCACAGAAAGCCAGATACATAAAGTGGTGCATGGCTCTGCAGTTTGTTTGCAATGGCAAAAGGCCCCAGAGTGCCCTACTCATTCATTCATTCATTCATTCATTCATTCATTCATTCATTCTCTCTCTCTCTCTTCCTTTCACTTTCAAATAAATAAAAGTAATGTTAAAGAACATAGATTAAAATTTACAACAAGTGGGTCATTTTATTCATTGGCTTTAGATTTCACTTTTTCTTATGTCTTCCCAAAGGTAGATTTATATTTGTGTCACTTGATGTTCAAACTGGACTTGAGAATTGAGTATAGTGTTTGAGAATAACCATACCTTAGAGATGACAATTTGGAGGACATCCAGTTCACACATTTGAAATTACAAGGGAAGAAACCATGGCACAGAGAGGTTAAGTGTTTTGTGGCAGGTTTCACATCAAGTGAACCATCAATCACAGGATTATTAAAACAGAAAAGTCACCACTATTTTAAAGTTATGGATGGAAAAGCTGGGCATGGGGGTGCGTGTTTTTAATCCCAGCATTTGGGAGGCAGAGGTACAGGATCACCATGAGTTCAAGGCCAACCTGAGATTACATAGTGAATTCCAGGTCAGCCTGGGCAAGAGTGAGACCTTACCTTGAAAATCAATATAATAATAATAATAATAATAATAATAATAATAATAATAATAATAAAATTATGGTTGGAAAATTTTAGAGCTCCATGGACCTTTAAAATTCCATTGTCATTCCTTCTCCCGTTATGGATAAAATGACTAAAGACCAGAAGATTGCAGCAGCCCTGGACTCTAGAATCATATCTTTGATAAGCAGTCTATGGCTTATCCCATTCTGTGTGGTCAATATTCAAGTAGGTGTATCTCTAAAACAATAATGAATTATCAAGTGTTCTATGTGGTAGTATTTAGCATAAGTATAACCATCATAAATTTGATTATTGTTGCAGATGATTAGATAGGATTTTTTTTCTTCACTATTTACTAGGTTTTTATTATCCATTTTGAACATGGGTCTTTATTTTTCACTCTAGCTCAGGCTGACCTTTAATTCACTATGTAGTCTAGAGTGGCCTTGAACTCACAGCAACCCTCCTACCTCTGCCTCCAAAGTGCTGGGATTAAAAGCGTGTGCCACCACACCCAGCTTCAACTTTTTTTTTTAACTTTCTGTCCCTTCTTACCCCATTCTTTTGTTACCATGGAAATTACCAAGTTCCTCAGAAATCTCAAGCTACTTATTTTGTTAAATATATTCTAAACTTCTTCACTTCTCCACAGAAACCCTGCTTAATTTATATTTTTATGTTTCCATTTAATTCATTTTCTAGGTAGTAAAAGCTTACCACACCCATGGAAAACTGTTTTTAGGTGAGGACCATTTATTACACACAATGCCCTCTAGATGTCACTATAAACCACTTATTAAGCATTTATAAATGTATTAAATGGCCTTAAAAAAAAGAAACTATATTGCATTAGGGTTGATCAGATTATGATTCTCTGTGGGTTCACATGTATGAAAGAGTAGACTGACATTGTAAAAATTCTGCCCTGACATTTTTGAAAAAGCCAAATAGCATACTGAGCTCCTTCCTGCTTAAGCCATGCCTAACCTGCCTTTCATCCAGGAGACCAAATTAGAAAATATGGAAAACACAATCAGTGAAGAACTGTCTTTAAAAGAGATATTTAATATTTGATTTTCTTGTGGCATGTGCCTCTTTTACAGGAAACCTGATTGGATTATTTCACATTTGATTCTGAAATTAAAGTGTGGCCACATGTTTTTGAGGCAAATGGCAATGGCCCTATAGCTTTTATTCACATAATGGATTCATGAAAATGACTTGTACACGCAAGTGATGAGAGGTACATTCAAGATCTCATTTAGATGCTTTAGTCCAGTATTGAGAAACTGAGTCTTATGGATGATAAATGACCTAGTCAAAGCCACAAAGGACATTAGAGGAAGAACTAACATTTCCATATCAGAGGCCATTAGTGGTTTCATATTCTCTCAGCAATGAAGAAATAAGCTGATTTGTCTAACTGAAAAACTAGAGTGACTGGAGAAAAGGTTCAAAGCAAGCTCAATGCAACAAATAAACTGACAAACAAAATCATGATAGTGAAAGTTTTTGAGCATCTCTGTAATAGTTAGTTGTGGGCCATCCTCACAAGGATGCTTTTCTCCCTTGTGGGTCAAAAGCTTTTCTTCTGTCATAGTGGTAAAAATTGGGATGATTGGGGATAAGTAATAATAACAATACTTATGGTATACCTAATATAAGCTAGGCAAATTACACTTATTGATCACTGACTATATATTAAGCATTGTTCCAGAATCTACATAATCATGCATATCTTTATGATTGAAATAGCTGTAAAAACAAAAGCTATGATTGGCATTCATTTAGAAAGTCACAAGAGAGTGAACAGAATAAGAATATGGTATCTACCCACAAACTGAGAATTCCAACTAAGATTTGACTCAAAAATTTATGCTGTATAATTCTCATAAATAGCACTCTGGTTAGAAATTCCAGTAAGGAGGGTAAAGTAAATACATCATGCACATAAGCCTGCACATATCAGTACATGTATATATACCCTATAACTTAATTTTGTGTGAATATTAAACTAATTATATAAAATATAGTTATCACACATAGAAAATACTTCCTGTGCCTCTTACATTCTTTATGGCCCCTCTCCTGCACTGACCCCTACACCTTGGATGGTGTGATAGATACTTCATAAGTTAGGGTAATTGTAGGAAAATAAGTCAAAAATTAATTATCAAGTATATTAACTGATAATTTTGTTGTTGTAATTGCAAATGATATACTCTTGTAACACAAAAAAAGCAGAGAAAAGAATGATTTGTTCACAAATGATGAACTTGTAATAGGATTTTGTTTTTCAATGAAATGTGAGAGAAGGGAAAGTGGGAACTGCTACCTAAGGTGACAGTGTTTATTCTTATATAAGCAAAGTGTTGGCTCTGGAGTCCAGAAACAGAAACAAAGTGGATCACACAAGGATGACAATTAACCCAAAAGTGATGAGCTGTCTGCTTTAAGCTGGCAATCTCAGTAACCCTAAATGAGCTACATCAATACTCAATAACCAGATAATGAATGCCATGCAAAATCATTCCTGGAAAACTTTTGGTTTTCATACCATTATGTTTCCTTGAGAAAACTTGTTAGTGTTGTTGGGCCTTGAGTTTCCTCATGTGCAGTGATGGTACATAAAAAGACTATCTTGTTTTGGTCCAAACTTTAAGAAAACAGATTTTCAGACTCTGATTTCCATTGTATCATCTAAGAAAATTATGACTCTTTATTAGTTTATTTAAGCAATAATCTTTTAGTTTAAATCCCCAAAGTAACAGGTTTACATTCCCTGTGAAGTAGTTTTTGGAAGACTTCAAAATGTTATGAAGTTATTCATTGATTGGAGTACTTCATCTGAGAGTCCCACACCACTGAAACAGAGAGGTGGGTGAATGAAGAGTCAGAAGCACAGTGACAGCACAAGCAATGCCACCAGTGGCCTGGGAATGCGCAGCCTCATAATGCACAAAAGAAAAACTTCAGACTTGCTATGCTTATTTCTGGCTTTATCACTTCCTTCTTCCTCCTAGTCTCTAAAATGCTGATTAGAATCCAGCTGATCTGGTGAAGGAAGTATTTATAATAGTCCTATGGGGTTATGTTTATCATTACCTTAAAGAAAAGTCATAAGGGGTATTACTAGTCTTACTGGTTTTGTACTAATCAGGCTATCACTATCTCTTAAACACATCTTTGCTATCCAGTTACCATGATCACATTTTTTCTGTTCTGGTTTTGGATTGTTTTGGACTTAATCGTGACTTCTAGCAGATGACAATTTTAAGTCTTTAACCATCCATGAAAGAACATTAAAGAGAGGGAGTGTGGTAGTTTGAATATATGGCCCCCAATATATTCAGTGTTTTATTAGCTTGTAGTTTTTATCTGCAGCCACCTGGCTACAGGCAGTATCACTGGGTGGATCTTAAGGTGTTGTGGTGGGTTTAGGATTTCAATCTAAAGATATACAAAGTGAGCCTAGCTGGAGTTCCTGAGTTGTGCTGTGCTGTGGGGCTTTTGGCTTATGGCTTTCCTCTCTGTGTTTGGTCCTGTAAGAACAGGACAGTTTCTTCTGTCATTATGGAACTTCCCCTGGATCTGTAAGTTTCAATAAATATCCCTTCCTCCATAACTGTGCCTTGTCTGGAAGTTCATCCCAGCGAACCTGAAGCTGTCTGCTACAGGGAGCTATAGTGAATTAGATTGACTCTACCATTTGACATTCTCTTATTTTTTTTTGTGGGGGGGGGGTTCATGTGATTTTAACCTAGTTATGCAGTCCAATTCCATAGCTACATGTTAATCCTGCTACTGTCTTTGAATGCATTACTTCACAGAGCTAGGTGTTGGTGGATTGCTGCCTCTTCTTTATGTTGTTGCAAAATGATATTTACTTTACACCTCTAGTTTCCTTCTCTCCTCTCTTCTCCATATACTTCATCAGGGTTATCACTACATATAAATCAATGGCATAATGTTGGTCATCACGTCAAAAGACAAATAGGGTGGCTGCTTCTTTCTGTTTCATTTCTGAAGACAGAGCTAGAGCGAGAAAGCAGAGAGCATATATATATATATATATATATATATATATATAGAGAGAGAGAGAGAGAGAGAGAGAGAGAGAGAGACAGAGAGACATACACATAGAGATAGAGAGGAAAAGCTTCCCAAACTAATTAATATTTTCCCTTCTTCAGGTGAAATTCCAGGATTAGGATCCATTTCTCTCTGTAGATCAATAATCACTCCAGCCAACCCATTTCAAAATGAAGATACTCCAGGGAGTGTTCATCATAAAGCTCTTAAGACCTCCATGGGAAGGATTTTCATCAGCTTGCTCCCACTATGAAAGAAAAGCTTGACCCTGCAAGTCAGACTAAGCTTTTATTGGGGGTTTCACAGACATCTGGGCTGAATGAAAAAATGAGGATTGGCTTCAAAGAGGCAAGGGTGATACTTCTGGAGTGGCCTTCATAGGAGCCATTTCACATGTACTGAGATTACCGTCTCTGATTGAAGCACTAATGTGAGTGGCAGAAGAACAGAACTGAAAGAAGTTGAAGGGTAGTGTGTCCCATCTGTTCCCCACAGTGTCTTAAGGCAAATAAATTTGGCAACAGGTTGTTTTATTCAAAACTTGAGGACATACACGCATACACATATGTGTGTACATATGTATATGTGTGTATGGACAGAATCAGCAGGAGGTGACCAGGGAGCAAACAGGAGAGTCTAGGTGTCTGAAGACACACACTCCCCCCCCTACAGAACATGGATGGAACACAAGCACACAAGAAAAGAAGGTTTGGCCACATATGTGTGCAATGACTTCAGAAACCAACTGCAACACAGATGCCATACAAAGAACTATCCATTGAATAGTGCTCTTAAAGAAATAACAACTAGAAACTGTCTGGTTCTATATCTTTAGATTGTATTCATTTCCTGTGTGCTAAAAAGTGTACCTCATTTTCAAAATCAAGGTGAAGAGTATGACTCTCGTGTCTAGAAGACCTCTGATCTTTTATTGATGCATGTTCCTTCTCTGGGAGCCACAAGTGTTTACGGGGGCAGAAGAAACAGGGCAGTCTTCTTTCCCTTCCAACTGCACTAAGCATGAGAATAAGCCTATTCTTCATCTGCTTGGACCTGAAGCTACAATAAGCCAATCCTAGGCCTCAAGACCTGCTGGGGACTGATGTGTGCTCTCCATCTGAAGCAGCCAAGCAATAATAGGGCAGACTGAAAAGGTCCAGCCCATATTTAATTTCTGTGAAAAGTTTCTTAAAACTATCCATTTTAAATTGTTTTTCCACACTTGTTTTCAGATAATTTTTTTTTCAAATCAAGCTAAAATGTTACCTCTAAGTATAAATATTTATTTGCCAAAAACCTTTGTGCAGAAATTCCACACAATCATTGTTAATGTCTTATCTAAGAGGGTAGTATCAGTTAGTTTATAGACCTGTGATCTGCTTCTGATTATTCCATAGAAAATTCCCAGAAAAAAATCCAAAATCATCTGTGATCCTCGATTTTTTACCTCTTCCATGTATAGATGGACATTTGCAAGTATGGGTGTGGTCTTTCTCTCATTACCTTGAATGAGTAATGTCTAAGAGTCTATACCAGTTGTTATAGAAAACAGACTGCAAAAGTAGAGATGGTAAACTTGGCTTGTCAACAAACAACAAAACTGAATATTGTCCTTCATACTATGCCCAATCATTCTAAGCCCTGTTTATAATTCAGCTTTGAGTGACTTCCAGTAACTATATTTAACAATCTGAACATAAATGATACAGTTCCAGGTAAATTCAAACAAATATCTTTTCATTCTAGCCTTGAGATACTTGCAATTTTCAGAATTAAAGGATGTATTATCTTCCTTCTAGAGAATTGGCCAGATATATTTTAAGTCCTTTTGTTGTCTATGGGAATGGTTTTAAGAGTTAGGGAGTGATAAAATTTCTCATAGTTGATAGGCCTCACTCACATGATTTAAACATGAGAAATAAGATTACTTTTATTTATTTTTCTGAAAATTCATATAAGAGCTATTAATTAGAAATACATTAAGTAGTATTCCTACATATCACCAGTTTGCCTATAACTTACATGTTGTATTTTTCAACTCCTTCAGTTTGGCAAGACAGGAGAGATACAACATTTTCTACGTTTTACAGCAGGAAAGAAAACTGAAGTTGGAGGAGATGACAAGACTGGCTCAAGGACATTCAGCTTCTAATTATGACTTTTAGACCCTAGCACCAGAGTTTGTCTCAAAACTTCCTGGTATTTGGCTTCTGCTTCAGTTATAGAAATGAGTACTCCTGTGAACAAAGATGTCTCCGGTGAAGCTGCTCCCTCCAGATGGGCTGTTACCTTGCAATGGGGCAAATGGTGTCATGCTTTTGACCCTGACTGAGAGACCAAAGCATATATTTACTTCCACATAAAATAGAAAGAGAGTCCCTGGGAACTATGGTGCTCCTGAGTAGAGACATAGGGGCTGTCATGACCTTTCAGTGAACTTGAGCCTGTGCAGCAGGTTGGAGAGCCTCAGACTTGTCAGGTGACCACATTGCCATCTGCAGTTCTGGACTGGTCATCTGGTCAGTGCTGACCTTTCAGAACATGATCCAGTGAAATCCAAACCCTGAGGGCGGTGGGCAGGCAAAATCTGCTCCTCAATATGAGTTTCACTGCCGAGTTGCTTAATTGTCCACTACAACTTGTAAAGGGCCCATTAGGCTTAGGTCATGAACTTCCCATTTAGCATTAACGGTGAATCAAATCCTATTTGATCGGAAATGCTTTTGTCTCAATTGTACTTCCTTCATAATTATAAGTTCCTGTCACTTTAGTGGCAAAACCAGACAGGCATCCCTTTATAAGAATGAGTTTCAGAAACCAACACATTATAGAAGGTGATCAATCAAGAGCAAACAAATTTATTATAATTATTATTTCAAAGCCACATAATAAAGGTATACACTACAATGTTGTTCAAGTATATTAATATAGTTATCCTCTGGCAGAAAATAGATCCCATTCTATTCCACAGGCCCAATGATCAATCACTCATTTATTCATTCACCAAAATTTTACTGAGGATCTATCAGGTGCTACCATGTGCTGTGTATCTGAACAGTAAAGATGAATTAAATCCTTTTTTACACTGAACTTTCTATTTAGATGAAATTAAAAACATATGAAATACACTTAGAAGGTGGTGTGGAGGGAAAGTTCATGTATATGTGTGGCATGATAGAGTGGGTGCTGAAGTCATCACCTGCCATTTCAAGAATAAATAGCTAAGGAAACCTTGGGCCACATTGAAGTGAAGCTGCTAATAAAAACCCAGTAGGGAGGGACTTCCAGATAAGATGGCTGCATAGGAGTCATACCAATCCAGCCTTGGGAAGGATTTAAGCAAAACCATAGCAAAATATACTCTTTGTCCAAAAATGAAGATGTGTAGGTTTTTATCAGCCACAGCAGAGAAGCAGGAAAGACTAAGATCTATCAGAAAGGAGGAAACCAGCCCAACTCCCATCCAGGCGTTTGCAGACCCAGAACTGATCCACACAGATCTGTATGGCTGCCCAACACCAAACTGCAAGAGGAGAGACCAAACAAGGGGATTTTCCAACCTCATCAGCCTCCTTGCAAAATCAAGAAACCTCAAGGAGAGACAGCAGAAATAAGCTCAGGAGCTGTTGAAAGTGATACAGGCTGGACCAGCTGAGCAGTTCCAGTAAAACTCTAAGCTTTCTGCACTCTCCCATCCCAAGCTTCCAGTAGCAGAGCATCTAACACAGCTGATCAGAACACCAGATTCACAGTACAACATGGAGGGATTGAGATGGGCACTCAGCATTGGTGAGATTTGAAGCAACCCCAAAAGATCATGAGGCCAACTGACAAAAAAGCAGGTACATAGGCCTGCACTGGAAGTGCTAATCTCTCTTTCCATGTCAGGGCAGGTTATGGGATACATATTCTTGGTTGGCTTTACCATTCTCCATTAAGTTGTATTTGGGGGTTGACTATTGTTGCCTTTGATGCTTTCAGGTTCATGGGACCTTTGTCTTTTTCTTCTGTCATTATTGGGGGCAGGATCTGATTCAGACCCAGGCTGACCTGGAACCCAATTCAGAACAGAAATCTCAACCTCCCAGCTGACAGGATTAAGGGTGTAGAGCAACACACACCCTTAGGGATTTTGACTTTATAAGGTTATCTATTTGTTTCAGTCCCTACACTTGCATACTCTGTGATGGTTTTTATGAAATGTGTATATTGCTCAGTTGAATTTTAGAATTTGCCAGTAAATTGCTCTACCCAGCCCAAGAGAATACTGAAATAGCAGGCAAACTCAACACCTAGGATTACTTCTGTGGTTGGATTTGAGTACAAGAGCTACATTTGCAACCTTAAACTCCTACTCTGAAGTTACATAAAGTTAGACTTCCAAATCTAAAAACACCACAGATTATTAGAAAACCTACGCATCCAATCAACTCAGGATGCAATAACTGTTATCTTATTACAAGAAACACAAAGAATCAAGACAAGACAATCCCAACAAAAATTATAAATCCATCAGAAATGGCCACCAATGAGACTATTTTAGATGAAATGCTTGATAAAGATTTCAAGAAAATGATTTTATCTATACTCAAAGAAATCAAAGAACAAATCAAAGGAATAAAAGAATAAAACAAAGGAATTAAAAAAGAAAACAAACTTCTGAAGGAATTCCAAGAGAACACAGGAAACCAGCTTAATGAAATAAGGAGGTCATTACATGACATGAGTAAGGAAATAGAAATACTGAAGAAAAAACAGGCAGAAATACTAACACTGAAAATAATAGCCAGCCAAATAAAAAACTCCAGTAGAATGGATAAAGGAGAGAACAGAATATCTAAACTAGAAGACCAGGTGGCAGATCTAATACAGTCCAACAAAGAGAAAGTCAAGCTAATAGGAAGGTATGAATTGGAATTTCAAGATATCTGGGACACTATGAAAAGATCTAGGAGAAGTAAGGACATTCCACAACTAAAATAGGCTAAAGGAATTTATGACAACTAAGACAGATCTACAGAAAATACTTGAAGGATTCCTGCATGCTGAAGAGAAATCAAAGCATACACATGAGGAAACCAGAAAAAAAATAAAAGATACTCAAATAGCAGTTAAAACAAGAGACTAAAGAGGATCAGGAAGCAATACAAAACAAGAAGAATGGCAAGAATAAATACATATGTTTCAATAGTAACTCTTAAAATCAATGGCCTCAATGACCTAACCAAAAGACACAGGCTTGCAAAATAGAATAAAAGGAAGGATCCTGCTCTTTGTTGCCTCCAGAAAACTCATCTTTCAATAAAAGATAGACACTGTCTTAGGGTGAAAGAATTCAAAGTGTTATTTCAAGCAAATGGCCCTAGGAAACAAGTAGGGGTTGCTATCCTAATATCTGACAGGATAGATTTCCAACCAACCCTAGTGAGGAAAAATAAAGAAGGTCATTTTATACTGATTAAAGGGAAAGTACAACAGGAGGACATTATAATCCTAAACGTATATGCACCTAACACAGGAGGTCACAATTTCATCAAACAAACACTATTAGACTTAAGGTCACAGATAACGCCAAACACAAATATAGTGAGTGACGTAAATACCCACTCTCATCAATTGGCAGATCATCCCAGCAAAAATAAACAGAATGACATCTGGATTAAATGATGCCATGGAACAAATGGACCTAATAGATATCTACAGAACATTCTATCTAAATGCTGCAGAATATATATTTTTTTCAGAAGCACATGGAACATTCTCCAAAATAGACCATATATTAGGACACAAAGCAAAAGTTAACAAATAAAGGAAAACTGAAAAAATCCCTTGTACTCTATTTTACCATAATGGGATTAAAGTACAAATCAGAAACAAGAAAAAACTACAGAGCATACAGAAATTCATGGAGACTAAGCAGTACACTATTGAAATATGAATGGGTCATTGTAGAAATCAAAAAGGAAATCAATAAATTCATAGAATCAAATGATGATGAATATACAACATACCAAAACCTTTGGGACACAATGAAGGCAGTCCTAAGAGGGAAATTTATAGTTCTAAGTGCCTATATTAAGAAATTAGAGAGTTCACAAGTAAACAATTTAATGCTTCACCTTAAGGCCTTGGAAAAAGAAAAAACAAGAAAAACAAAACAGACCAAAAATCAGTAGGCAGGAAGAAATAATAAAGATTAGGGCAGAAATTAAAGAAATAACCCCCCCAACATAATCCAAAGAATCAATAACACAAAAAGTAGGTTATTTGAAAGGATAAACAAGATTGATAAACCCTTAGCAAATCTGATCAGAAGAAAGATACAAGAGACAAAAATTAATAAAATTAGAGATGAAAAGTCACCATTACAACAGATACCAAAGAAATTCAGAAAACCATAAGGATATATGCCTATAAGTTTGAAAATGTGAAAGAAAAGGATGATTTCCTTGATTCATATGACCTTGTGAAATTAAATCAAGATGAGATAAACCATTTAAATAGACCTATACCAATGACAGAGATCCAACCAGTTATAAAAAGTCTCCCAACTAAAAAAAGTCCAGGCCCAGATGGAATCACTGATTAATTTTACCAGACCTTCATGGAAGAACTAATGCAAATGGTTCTCAAACTTTTCCATCAAATAGAAAAGGAAGGAATTCTACCAAACTCCTTCTACAAAGCCAATATCACCTAGATACCAAAAACAAAGACAAAAGAAAAAAAGAAAATTATAGTCCAATCTCCCTCATGAACATAGATACAAAAATTCTCAGCAGAATATTGGCAAACAGAATATAAGAATATATCAGAAAGATCATTCACCTCAACTAAGTAGGATTTATCCCAGAGATGCAGGGATGGTTTAATATAAGCAAATCAATAAATGTAATACACTATATAAATGGACTCAGGACTAAAATCACATGATTATCTCAACAGATACAGAAAAGTCATTCAACAAAATCCAACATCTCTTCATGGTAAAAGTGTTACAGAAACTGGGAATAGAAGGAACATATTGCAACATAATAAAGGCTATTTATAATAAATGTACAGCCAACATAATACTAAATGGGAAAAAAACAATAACAACACAAGGGTGTCCACTGTCCCCACTTTCATTTAATATAGTACTATAAGACTTATTTATAGCAATAAGGCAAGGGACTCTCATAAAAGGGATACAAATTGGAAAGGAAGAGATCAAATTATCATCATTTCCAGATGATATGATTCTTTTTTTAAAAAAAGTTATTTTTATGTATATATTTGACAGAGAGAGAATGGGCACACCAGGGCCTCCAGTCACTGCAAACGAACTCCAGATGCATGTGCCACCTTCTGCATCTGGCTAACACTGATCCTGGGGAGTAGAACCTAGGTTATTTGACTTTGCAGGCAAGCACCTTAATGGCTAAGCTATCCTTCCAGCCCCAGATGATATGATCCTTTACATAAAAGACCCTAAAGATTCTACCAGCAAACTGTTACAGCTGATAAACACTTTTAACAATGTAGAAGTTACAAAATAAACACACAGAAATCAGTAGCTTTCCTAAATACTAACTAACAAGGAACACGTGGAGGATGAAATCGGAGAAGCTCTCCCATTCACAATTGCTTCAAAAGAAAAAAAAAGTACCTTGGAATAAAACTATAATGAGAACTTTAAAACACTCAAGACAGAAATTGTAGAAGACACTAGGAAATGGAAAGACATCCCATGGTATTGGGGTGTGAAAATGTCAATCTTACCAAAAACAATCTACACATTTAATGCAATCCCCATTAAATGTCTAGTGGCATTCTTCACAGAAATAGAAAAAAAAAAAAAAAAACAATCCTAAAATTCATTTGGAAGCACAAAAAACCTCAAATAACCAAAACAATTTTGAGTAACAAAAGTAAGGCTGGTGGTATCACTATCCCCAATTTTAAGCTATATTACAAAGTCATGGTAACAAAAACAGCATGGTCTTGGCACATAGACAGATACGTAGATCAATGGAACAGAATCAAGGACCCAGATGTTAAACCAGGAAGCTATAGCCATCTGTTTTTTGACCAAAAAAAAAAAAAAAAAAAAAAAAAAAAATCATTGGAGCAATGACAGCCTCTTCAACAGGTAGTACTGGGAAAATTGGATATCTATATGTAGAAGGATGAAAACAGATCCTTATCTGTCAACATGCACAAGAATCAAGTAGAAATGGATCAGGGACCTTAATATCAGACCTGAACCTCTGAAACTGCTAGAGGAAAAAGAATGTAAGAGCCAAAGGAAGGGTGCTACTCCTTACAATGCAACTGTCCAGACAGAAATTGACCTCGATATTCATGACCTCGCAGTGCCTAGCAATACCTTTAGAATACCCTCATAATAGGACAAAAGTAAAATGATATCAAAATAAAAGAGAGACTAATGGATAGAGGGAGGGGATATGATGAAGATTGGAGTTGTAAAAGGGAAAGTGGGGGAGGGGAGGGAATTATCATGGTTTATTGTCTGAAGTATAGAAGGTGTCAATAAAATTAAAAAAAAAATCAGGTACAAAAAAAAGAAAGAAAAACCTAGTAGGACATATCTAGAAGGTGATAGCTAAATCTACACATGCTGGATGGTGGTGGTGTGGGGGATGCTTTACAAAGGCAATAACTGAATCATGGGAACATGTGACAGAAAGAAAGAAACAAACTCAGGGAAAGACCTGAGAGGCATGCTTTCATTTAAAATGCAGAAGAAATGACAAAAAGCTAAGTACACTGAGTACTCTAAGAGTACATTATAAAGCAAGGTCGAGTTTGCAGCATAGCTGAATGCAGTGAAATTATCATGGTACTACAATATTCAACAATAATATAATTTTTTGAATGTCATATACTTTGGAAAATCCACTTACCTTGATTGGATTTTCCATAGCTTTCATTCACAATTCTATTAAATGCCTCTGTATCCTCTGTATCCAGAGCAGTCTGACACAGTAGTACACCAGTTAGCCTACAACTGGAATAATAATAGAGTATGAAAGTCATCTCCCTTGTCAGGAGATTTCTGGATATGAAATAAGTATCATTTATTATGGAAGGAAAAGGGCTTATTTCAGACATAGTGTTGTGGGGAAGCTTCATCCTGGTGGGAAAGCATGGTAAGAACAGGAACATGGTTCACATTGTCAAGAGCAGCCAGAATACATCCAGCACAGTCAGTGAGTTCTGATGGCCTGTTCCCAGTGGGGCCAGTGACCACCGTCCCTCAACTATAGTTTCTTGAATAAAGCTACTGTGTAAATTTAAGATGTATCATTTTTCTAAGTAGCTATACCTATTTATAAAACTAAAACTATTAGAAATGGAAGCCCTCATCTAAATAGGCAGTAATTATTTAAATATAGGACCCTCTATAAGCTATATATAGCTGTACATAATGTGTCTTTAAAAACATGTGCCACATAACTCTAAGGTACTTCTCCAAAGAGGCAATTAGTCTATTTTGTCACAGGATATTGTTAATAATATACCAATAAAATAAATTGTATATTAATATGGCTAGCTAGAGACACAAATTATAAAGCAAGATTCCTTGGTTCTATTTTGAGCTCTAGTATACTGAGCTCTTGCTTTGAGAGGCACATATTCTTCAAAATAATATAGATTTCTCTCAGCAGTGTAGGATTTTAAAACCAAATAATTTTAAAGTTCTTTGAAATCTTCCTAGGCAGTAGCAATAATTTCTTTGCAATAACAAAGAATGATCTAGATTTTCTAAAGTGTGTGAGAGATCTGAACTTCTATGTGTCCATATTGCAGAGAAGGGCTTTGAAATATTTGGCATTTAGATAGAACTATTTAAAAATGAACTTGCTAAATAAATGAGCCATGAATTACAATCTTGTGACCCTAATCTCATTTTCAAAAGTACTGGAATTTAAAGTAGATACTTAAGTAACCATTTTAATAAAAATTAATAAAATAAATAGCAAGTGTGTTTTAAAATAATATGCATATAACACATTCAAACTTTTATAACGGTTAAACTAATGATGTTTTAATTTAGATTCAAATTAAATTATTAGTGCCTTCATTTTCAAAGTTAATCAGGAAATAGAGTATATAGTACTTGAATGACACACAGATTCCCTGTGAAGGCTGCCAATTAGAGTCTTGTATGGGCGGGCGGAGGCTATAGGAGTTTTCATTTTACCTCTGTTTCTCTGTTGGAAATCCTTTCAAGCTGTCAGGGCTTGGGAAGAACCCAGGCTTGGGGTTTTCTTTTAATACCTTTCATTTTCCTACATGAAGTCAAGTTTTGAAAATTTAAACATGATAAAACTCCATGGGACATGACATGATTTAGTTAACGATTTGACTGTGTAATGATCCACAACTTAATACCAACATGAGATTAAGATAGAAAAGATGGTTTTTACTAGGAGGAAAGTACTGTAATGTAATGGAGAGCCAAAGGGTGTCTCATTTCTTTAAGAAGATTAGTTGCTTTAAGGTTCTTTAAAATTACTTCAAAGGAAATGGAGGATGATACATGCTGTGATTTATTTTAGGGGGTGTTATCAAAAGAAATAATGTAAATCAAGAATTTTAAAGTTGTATAAATACATATGTAATTATGTATATACTATATTGTTGTATTTACAAATAAAACATATAATTACATTATAGTAAAACTTCTCCTGAGACTTACATTACTCACTTCTTTAGGTTATTTTTCTCATGGACAACCAACTTATGGTTTCTAATTATTGCAAGGTAATAAAAATAATTTACTTTACTTTGATATCTATAGGTACTGTGAGAAGAAAGGAGAATTTCTATATAGCAGGAAGCTTTATATATATGGTGTCTGTATATTGTATATCATTTATTTTAAACAATATGATAATAACAAAATAAAAAAATGCAGAGTAGCACTCAACAATAACTTATTGAATGAATCAGTAACTTGTAAGTGATTGAATAAACCACAAGACCAATGCTAGTTATGCTAGATATAAAATAGCTTATTTAATTTCCCTCAGTATTGTACCTGAACCCTATTCTTTGATTTCTTAAAACTCAATGAGCCAAGTCATCATTGAAATATACAATTTCTTCAAAAACTTACCCTGTTCTAATGTGTTTTATGCCTCTTCTTTATTTATATTCTTCATTTAGAGTTCATGCTGTCTTAGAATAGACTTGATCTCCTGTGTTTACTTTTATTCTTTCTCCAATAGCTCACACAAGGTCATGATCATAGTTAATGTTCAACAAATCAGCAGCCTCAATAAATTCTACTAATGTGTCATATAAGTGATGCTTATTATAGGACATAAAACTTAGATATCTTTTATCTTCATTCAAATTAATCGAGTCATATCATTTTACAATGATATGAGTCGTGGTGATATGTCATATATTCAGAAATAGTGGCTTTTGGATGTGTTCCAGGTTGCGATAAATCCCCAAGTTCCTTTATATGACCAATTCAAATATGTTGAGATAATTAATAGTGGTTTGGTGTGTCTCAGAATTCATACTGCTACTTTGGATTTTCTGTCACAGTAGGATGCTTTTATTTTCTGTCTTTTTTCCTAATGGGACCTTGGCATATTTCCATATCATCTGGAAATACCGTTTTGTTATGCATCACGAGTGAAAATAACTAACAAAATATTAAATAATCGTTGTTTAACCTCTCTTGGCCACTTATCAAAGTTCTCCTGCAGCACAAGATGTAGTATTTATTTTATGAAAAGTTTCTGCACTTCTATTTATAATTTGCTTCTTTGCTATATAGCCTTCAGGCTTGGTGTTATATTGCCTTAGGACCCAGGATCCAGAAAGTGTATCCTGGTAATTCTTTGCTTTTACGTTCTTAGTAGGAAAAGATCCTTCATATTTTAATGTTTTACAATGTGACTCTTGGGGCTGGAGAGTTGGCTTAGTGGTTAAGGCACTTGCCTGCAAAGCCACACTGAGGTCCTCAGTTCAATTCCCCAGAACCCACGTAAGCCAGATGCACAAGGGGGCACATGCATCTGGAGTTTGTTTGCAGTGGCTGGAGGCCCTGGCATGCCCATTTTCTCTCTCTAGCTCTCTCTCTCTGCCTCTTTCTCTCAAATAAATAAATAAAATAAAATTCTAAAAAAGTTTAAAATGTACTCTTACTTTGGAGTAAATACCTCGTATTAACTGCTGAGTGACTAAAAAAAGACTTGAGTGTATGAGCAAGCAAGAATAACATTGTTTTCGGATGTTTGGAGACAGCTTTAAAGTATTTTGTGGAAGAGACAATGTTTTGACAAACTCAAAAATTAAAAAAATAATGTTGTGTTGTGTTTTATACATACACCCCAGCATTTGGAGACTGAAGTAGCAAGATCACTGATTTGAGGTCAGTTTGAACTACATAGTAAATTGGTGGCCCACCTGGGCCAATGAGTTTGAATCCCAGTAAGTTATAGGCCACCAGTGGGTCCTTGCTTCACTGAGGAAAAACAAGAATAATTTGAAAATTTGTGACAGGAACAAAGAAGATTTGTAGATGAACCCAGCTGATTAAATGCTTTCATGATTGTTATTCATGATTGTCAATTTGATTGGATTGAGAAGCCTCTCTAGGATCTAAGCAACACACCTCTGCACATATTTGTTAGAGTGTTTCCAGAAATTTGCTAAGGGGGAACCACTATGCATGTAAGAATCATGTCAGATGGAATTAAAGAAGAAGAAGAGGAGGAGGCAGAGGTAGCAGCAGAGGAGGAGGAGGAAGAGGAAAAAGGAAAAGGAAGGAGAATAAAGCAATGGATACAGGCATTCTCTGCTTCTTGGCTACCAGACAATGACTTGCTCTGCTCTGCCACATCCTCCCTGTAATGAGAGAATACGACCCATGAAACAGTGAGCAAAAAAAAATCCTTCTTCCTTCAACTTGTCTGTGTTAGATGTCTGTTATGTGATGAGAAGATTAACTATGACAGCATTAGACTGAAAAATATAGCGATGCTGAAAAATTGAGAAGTATGACTTAAAAAGGATTCCAGTGAAAATGGAGTCTAACATTCATGATCAAAAATCTGATGCCTACACATGTGTTTCATTTAGTTTCTAGTGAACTAGTTCCAACTCTTACCAATTGAAGATTTCATATATGAATTCTATTTTCTTCTATCTACAAAGGACAGGACAACCTGGGACGTTTCCCCTTCCGGCACAACACTAGCTAATTAAAGGCTGCCTACTTTGCATGGGACATGCTTTCTAGATATTCCCTTAATTACTAGTTGATCAATTGTTTTTCATTTAAGTTACTTTTGTAGGCCCTTTTGACAACTGAATTTTCAAATCCTGGTTTAAGACTTTTAGCTTGTCATTTTTTTTTTCTTTTTCTTTTCTTGTTTTGTTTTGTTTTAAGGCAGGGTCTCACTCTAGCTCAGGCTGACCTGGAAATCACTCCTTAGTCTCAGGGTGGCCTCGAATTTACGGTGATCCTCCCACCTCTGCCTCCCAAGTGCTGGGATTAAAGGTATGCGCCACCATGCCCAGCCTGGACTTTTAGCTTTTATCTACTAGAAGGCCCCAGCATCCCTTTCTGCTTGAGTCTGCATGCTTTCTGGATTAGGACAGTGAGTATTACCCAAATCAAGAGAGCCATCATTACCATCAGGGAAGCTTACTAAAAATGAGGATTCCTGCCAGGCGTGGTGGCACATGCCTTTAATCCCAGCACTTGGGAGGCAGAGATGGGAGGATCACCGTGAGTTCGAGGCCACCTCGAGACTATAGTGAGTTCCAGGTCAGGCTGAGCTACAGTGAAACCCTACCTCCAAAAGCCAAAAAAAAAAAAAAAAAAAAAAAAAAAAAAAAAAAAGTGGAATCCTGTTATCTCCTAATCAGTAGGTTGGAGGGGAACATTGTAAATGTATATATTTAACACATTTTCCAGGTGAGTTTAATGAATCTTGTCTCTACCAGGCTTTGGAATGCACTGAATGGAGACCTAGCAGCAGGTACATTCAGTTAATTCTGGAGTGCGAGGAACTGAGTCTAAGATGTTTCTAATTTATTCACAATTGTGACTGTAATAGCTTTGGCTCATTGCCAGTGGTCTTGGGACTCTTAAGTTATCCCATTGGGTACTCTGATAATGGATGTTCCATGAATACTGAATATAAATTTAAAGAAGCCTTATTATCATTTTTTTAAAATATCAATCCTCTATGTACCAAAAGTCAAATATCAGAGGAAGCCATGTCATTGTAATTAATCATCACCATCTATTAAGTCCCTGTCATTAAGAATTTTCAAGATTATGGATATCTGTCCTAACTCTTTAAGAAAAGAAACCTGAGGTCTAAGGAACTGAATGCCTGATAGTGGGCCACGTACTTCAGTATTGGTAGGACTGGTCTGGACCCCTGATTTTCTGGATATTTAATTTGTGACTGCCTCATGGACACACCAAGTACCAAGGGGAAAGCAGGATATATAGGAGATATATTACATTTGCAAAGTGAAATAAGAATTTAAGTCTTCAGAACACTTATCCTCCAAAGGAATAGTACATTGATAAGTAAGGATGAGACAAATATACACAAATTTATTGACCAATTTACAAGAACAAAGACATTAATCACAGTCATGATAGAAATGCATTTAGAGTTTAATAGGTTTAAATTGCTGAGTTCATGTACGGTTCCCTGTAACCACAAGATGTCACTATTCTAGGCTTTATGCATCACATAGTAAGATACTTGAAGATTTTAGCTTCAGCCAGTATTGGCAGGTTTGTGTGCATGATAATTGGGTATATTTTCTAAATAATTTCATAATTACATAAAGAATATTCCCTTTTTGTTTTACGCTATTATTGCTTACATATAGAACAAATTAAATCATCACATAGAACAATTAAATAAAGAAATATTAACAATTACCTTCATCCTGCAAAGAATAAACATGGGAAAAAACATCTAAGAATGAGCTGGCTATGGTGGCACATACCTTTAATCCAAACACTCAGGAGACAGAGGAAGAAAGATCGCTGTGAGTTCAAGGCCAGCCTGAGACTATATAATGAATTCCAGGTCAGCTGCCCTCCAAAACCAGAAATTTCAAAAATGCTGTCTAGAATCAGAGTTATGATATAATGTTTATATACGATAATATAGTTGAATTTAATTCAATTAAAATTTAAATCAGTAACCAAAATTTTCAGCACTTCAAATGGAAACTAAAGGTAATGTATACATGAATAGTACCTAAAAGTTCATGTGCAGGAATTGAAATTCCTCTGCAGATGGTAAAGGTAAAATTGAAACACTATGAAATGAAAAGAAATGTGAAATAATATACTGTGCTAGTTGGAGTTTAATAAGTAGATATTTGGGCTAGAGAGATAGCCCAGAGGTTAAAGGTGCTTGCTTGCAAAGCCTGATTGCCTGGGGCCAAATTCCTAATAACCACCTAAAGTCAGATGCACAAAGTGGCACATATAACGGAGTTCATTTTAGTATCAGGAGGCTCTGGTACATCCATCCCTTCTCTCATTCTCTTTCTCTTTCCTTGAAAATAACATATATATATATATATATATATATATATATATATATATATACATACATACATATATATGGTTTTTTGATGAGTCATGTAAAAGAGAGAAAAGAGATTATAGAAATCCTCATAGGGCTGGAAAAATGGCTTAGCAGTTAAGGTGCTTGACTGAAGAGCCAGAGGTCCCAGGTTTAATTCCCCTGGACCCACATAAACCAGAAGCACCAAGTGGTACATGTGTCTGGAGTTAATTTGCAGTGGCTAGAGGCTCTGGCACTCTCTCTCTCCCTTTCAAATGAATAAATTAAAAAATGAAATTAAAAATAAATCATAGACAGATGTTACAGAACACGGTACATTCAGGCAGGACCTCAGGTGCCTGCCAGGCAAGGCTCACTTGGACTTCCAGTAGGGATCATTTCTGAAAGGAAACTTAGTAATGGCTGATGAATTATGGGTGTACTTTTGTTTTTAGTAATAGAATGTGATTTTAATAATTTTGAGAAAGTGACAGTTATGACCTAATTACTGAATTACAGTCACAGGCCACATAACTACAGGTGCTTGCCTGGACTTACCAAAGTCTAGAGCTAGGGAAACCATTTAGGAGGCTCTTGAAGTAATGAAGAACTTAGAGTGGGAGACATAAATGAGTCCTGATAACAAAACATAGATCTCAGTGATGGTTTCATAGCCCATAATCTGTCTTGAAATGCTGACCATTGTACAAGTTTTATAACCAGTCTTTTGAGAAGACTTTCCAAGAAGGCCATTTAATTCTTCTGGTGATAGAACTGTGGTTGGTTTTCTTTTTAAGTTAAAAAATGCTGACTGTGGGTGTTTAGAGCATTTGTACAATCACTGTGTACAGGAAGTTGATGAAGCAGGAGAAGGATCATCAGTTCAATGCTATTCTGAATAACATAAAATCTTTCAGAACAAAGGAAAGAAGGAAGGGAGGGAGGAATGGAAAAGGGAGAGAGGAGGAAGGAGGAGGAGGAAAAGAAGGAAGAAATGGGAGGAGAAATCAAAATGAGGGATATTTAAAGTGTCTTGGGTCCTGTATATCCACAGTTTTGTGACATCTAAAGTTTCCCTTTAGAGATAGGTTTAGAGCACTGTAATTATGAAAGTATTAGAACTAGAATTAAAATGTAAACAAGAATGTAGATTGACATAACATCTTAAAGCAGTACTGAAATAACTTCTTCCTCAAAACCTATCTTCATCTATCTTCACCCTAATACTGCAAATACCTACTCTCCAAATCATTAAACATGTGTCCCCGTAATTAAGGCAATACATGTCTAGAATAGCATTCATCTAGGCAACGATCAATTACCTTTCATTTGTTAGGCTTCTGCAGGTTCTTAGGGAAACAAAAGGAATTAAAAGAGACCCCTATATTCAAGGACTTCATAGTTTCACAGTAAGTAAATAATTAGCATGTGAGCTGCTATATGTATTGCTTTGAGGATAGAAAAGAATGTTTTACTAATTTGTTTAAGTAGTTGGGGAATAGAGCTCAACAAAATGATATCTAAATGGTCTCATAAAATGAAAAGTACTCAAGGCTAGTTTTGGCCTGTATAATAACATCTATATAAGGCCACAGTAAAGATAACAGTGAGCCAACAATTTCTAGAACCAGTAATACAAAACCAGTGGGTAAGCTGTGGTTGAGATGGAAGCATAGACAAAGAAATGGTGGATCTGGATTTTTTTTTCACTATTAGGAACTCCAAGAAAAATGGAATGAGATTACTATGAGATATTGCTCTTCAGACTTGAGGAAAATGTTGGTGTAGTAGTCATGTGGTGTGTGGAAGAAAAAGAGAGATTTGGAAGTAATTCCACATAGTTTTTTTTTGACTCATAATTATGATCATATTCCCAGCTTTGGTTTCCAACATTTAATGAAACATAACATTCACACACACACACACAAAAAAAAAAATCCAAAAGCATGCTTAGCTTGTTTGTCTATTTTTCTTCATTCAAAAGTGAAACCAAGACCTCAAATGGGTAGAGAAAATGAGGTAGGTTTACATTATAAGCGTTTTATACCAGTTAAAAACACTGCATAGGCTGTAAACTTAAAAATAACTTCTATAGTACTAACATCAAAGTAAGTAAACACAATGTAATAAAACAGTATCATTTACGTTAAAATGCAAAATAATTTCTATCTCATAAGGAAAAACATTCAAGTGTTGTCTATTCTAGGACTGGTAAACAGGGTTGAGGTATAGGAATAAAACAGAATTTTAAGAAATAAAGAATTCAAAAACCAGGGCTGGAAAGATTGCCTAATGGTTAAAGTACTTGCCAGCAAAGCAAAAGGACCCAAGTTTCCCAAGATTCCCCAGGACCCATGTAAGTCAGATGCACAAGGTGGGCATGAGTCTGGAGTTTGTTTTCAGCAGCTTGAGGCCCTGGAATGCCCATTCTTTCTCTCTCTCTCTCTCTCTCAAAATAAAATAAAATAAATTATATATATATATATATATATATATGAATTACAAAACCAGCCAACTCATTAATGAAGGGAAGTACATCTACAAGGGATAATTATGCTCTTGGAACCTAGATTATGAATATCTCAACTTTGTTTGAACCTTTTGTATAAAAAAAAGTCAAAGAAAACCCCCCAAAATTCCAAAGCACTAATTGCATGATGTTTGTTTTCATAATACAATGGTTTTGGAATACTTTCAAAGGAGCCTATTATTTGAAAAATGAAGGTGTTTTATTTGGAAAAAGAAGCATGTATATTCAGAAAAAGGAGTAAAAACTCTTAACTAATGTACATTACCTGCCCAGCTGTTCAGACTGACTCCCATGCTAGCTATCTCCTGACAGCTCAGAACTTCTGAAAAAGTATAAACATCTTCACAAGAGCCCTTAATTATCCCATACACAGATATGTCCTTTGTTTCTGAATCAATGGGCAATTTGACCCCATAACTTGAATTTCTTTAGGTATTAATTATTTGGAGATCCTATAATGGTCACGTAGGAGTCTGGAATATTTAATCACTGGAGAATTAAAGCTACAGCAGATGTATTTCAGTAGTGGGAAATCTTAGTGCCAAGGTGACATAAATCTGTGACTGGAGCTGCATCTCAAGTTGTTTGTCCAGCTAGACGTGGAGATTTGGGAGGCTGGTATCTGCCTTTATTTATTCACAGGGATGGTTGTGGAATACAGATTTTAGTACTGAATTAAAGAGAAAAGAGGGTTAGAGTGTAGGCTTAAGCTATAGTGGACCTAAGGAATAAAGAGCCCCAGAGTCCAACATGAAAAAGTGAGGAGAAAAGGGAGAAAGAAAAGAACTGAAAGAAATCAGGCTTTTTCTGAAGTGAGTGAGATGGGGAAGAGGCACCGCAGACAGACACACTGTGCCCAAAAATGCAAGGGTAAAATGAATCAGCAACAATGTCACTAAGTTTGTCAAGTTCAAAGTCCAGCAAAACCTCTCCAGAGAGAAAGAAATATTCATGAAGAGACATATATCACCACTGTCATCAAGGAGAAGCTGTAGCAGGAAGCATACAACAGGTTCACTCACAAAAACAAATACACACAGTACTTTTGAGGCTTACTCAAAAATCTACACATAAACTGGGCATAGTGGTGCACGCCTTTAATCCCAGCATTCGGGAGGCAAAGGTAGGAGGATTGCCATGAGTTCGAGGCCACCCTGAGACTACATAGCGAATTACAGGTCAGCCAGGGCTAGAGCGAAACCCTACCTTAAAAAACCGAAAAATGAAAAGAAACAACAACAACAAAAAATCTACACATACAGCTTTAATTGTACTTAGTGGTGATAATCCATCCTCATGTTAAAGAGGACCTTGTTATAAACGTTCTTGTTATCTTAGTAATTGGAGTCTGAAATTATGATTAAACACGAGGTATATCAATGCCCCTCTTTCCTGGAAAGAGCTGAGGAGTCAAGTTACAGAAAGCATGGCTTCGAACTTGCCTCTGGAGAGTAGAAACAGAAAGAAACTCAGACAATGTAATCATAAAACCTGGTATTTACTGTTTAA
Source organism: Orientallactaga sibirica (assembly GCA_036365145.1). Taxonomy (NCBI): domain Eukaryota; kingdom Metazoa; phylum Chordata; class Mammalia; order Rodentia; family Dipodidae; genus Orientallactaga; species Orientallactaga sibirica. The sequence goes on along the minus strand of JAEOAD010000004.1, from coordinate 53,958,275 downwards.
GTATGAAGTCAATGTCTGCATCCACCCAGAGGCAGCTAATGCCACCCCACTTCCTGTCACCCATTTTGATTATTGAGCCTTCACAACATAGTATAAGCAATCCTAGTTAGAGGAAATGTATATTTGTGTCATATTTTATTTGTGAGAAAATGCTATTTGCTATTCTCTTTCCTTCTTTCTTTCTCCCTTCCTTCCTTCCTTCCTTCCTTCCTTCCTTCCTTCCTTCCTTCCTTCCTTCCTTCCTTCCTTCCTTCCTTCCTTCTTTCTTTCTTTCTTTCTTTCTTTCTTTCTTTCTTTCTTTCTTTCTTTCTTTTTGAGGTAGGGTCTCTCTTTAGCTCAGGCTGACCTGGAATTTACTATGTAGTCTCAGGGTAGCCTTGAACTCATGGCGATCCTCCTACCTCTGCCTCCCAAGTGCTGGGATTAAAAACATGTGCCACCATGCATGGCATTCTATTCTTTTTCTTTCTGAATATATCATTATTGTTGGTTAAATGAAATTTCAGTTACAGTTGTATAGAAAAACAAAATGGACTATTTGACATTCCTCAGAATTTAAAAAGTGTGACTCCTTGTGGAAATAAAATACTTTCTTGGTTCTTGTCCTTACCTCTTATTTCCTATTGTCTTCAAAACACTGGATTCAGCCTTCTGTGCTACAGCATTTTTGCTAAATTTCTACTTATTTTTGCTTTGTTTAATCATTTTCATGATGCTTTCTCCAACTGGTGTAATAACATTTCATGTTTTATTATTAGCATCTGAGATTCTGTTGTCTTCCTAATTGATAACCCTACTATGGCAATAATAGCATATTGCACAGAGCAGAGAGGCAGGGTTAGTTGAATGAGGAAATAAATGAAATGCGTTTGATACTATTTGGAGGACAACCAATTTCTACCAGTAAAATAAAAAAAGTTAAGCAATGATCTATCATGCTAACTAGATTATTAAGGTTCTGCCATGAAGGTGTTATTCATAAAATATATATGTAATTTTGGGGGAAGAGGGCAGTATATAATAATGGGAAAACCACAGACCACAGTCATAAAAAGTAGATTTAAATCCAGGTTTAATTTCTATAAATTCTTGGGCAACTGATCAAATTTCTTTGAGCTTCAGGTTATACTTTTAATGAAATGGTGGTAAAATATTTATCTTACCAGGTTTTAATGAGAATCACAAATAATACATGTAAAATACCTGGACCCTGAACATAGAAACTACCAAATTAATGCTAGCTATTAGCATCATTATTTTTATTAGCAAATTCTCAACACTGATTAATTTACCTGCTTTTCCATTTTTCTAATTTAATTATTTCACATGCTATTTAGGCATTAAAATAGTAGTAGTTGCAAAAAAGTGGTTCATTTCTCTAAGATACATGAATTCTGTTTCTGACCAAAGGAGAAAGACCCTTATGATAGACGCCATCACTACTCTTGACTATCTCTGCACTGCCAATGTGCAGATGCCATCATCATATTAATTACTTTGAATTATAGAAAATGGAATAATTATTTATAAAAGGCATAAATGAGTACTTGGAATTTGTTTTAGAGATATTAGGCATTTCTCTTGTTACATACAGCTCTGGAGAGAAAAACTGTTTGTTTTCAAAACTTGGAAAGTAGAATGGTACCCAAACCTAGAAATTGATTTTAGAAAGCCATCAGAAGCCAGGGATATGGACAGAAAAAGGCAGTGCCTGCATTGTGGGTTATAATCTTCTGACACCTACAAGCATCTGACTTAGCAGACTTTTTTGTAAAGTGGTGCTTAAAAGTGTGGGTATGGAACATAAGTAGATAATGCAAATATGTTACTGACCCCTACCAATAGTTGCAATTATGCAAATTTCAAAACCTTTATCTTTTATAATTAGGTGTAGCGGGCTCATGTAGCTAAGTTGTCCACTGGCTAGCTCCAGTTCTGTAATATGTCCAGCATCTTCCCCCCTACAATAATGCACTTGAAATAGACAAAAGTACACATTCTGAAAACACAGAATGTTTGTGAGGGAAAGGAAAGCCATGACATCTTAAATCATTGTTAGTGACACACTCTCCACTTGATATTTAATAAAATGTTTTTATGAAAAGCTGATATTCTTTGACAATAATTGAGTATATTGTTAAATTGCTCATAGGAGTATGAAATTTTAATTAATTTACTCACTTCTCAAATGTTGAATTCTATTTACTTGAGTACTAGAAAAGAAAGCTTTTTATTGCAACATTAATGTAGAAACTAAAAGATTCATATTAGGTATATAATGTGGGACATTTGAATGTCATTTTCTAGTGCTGAAAAAATAGAATGCATAATAATATGCATATATTTTCAGTACAACCTACAAACATATGAAATACAAATTTTTCAATAAAATTACACAGGGATGGGCTGGAGAAATGGCTTAGCGGTTAAGGCATTTACCTGCGAAGCCAAAGGATCCCGGTTCAATTCTCCAGGACCCATGTAAGCCAGATGCACAAGGGGCACATACATCTGGAGTTCGTTTGCAGTGGCTAGAGGCCCTGGTGGGCCCATTCTCTCTCTGTCTGCCTCTCTTCTCTCTCTCTCTCTCTCTGCTTGCAAATAAATAAAAAAATTAAAAAAACAAATTACACATGGACATCCTATGCATACACTTAAAACTTTTATTTCAAAACTAACATATAATTATAACTACATGCAAAAATTATATGCAACTATATCAGATAAAATTTACTAAGCATTTTTTTCTTACCAACAAATGAAAGCTCCCAAATCATCTTTGTTTATCTATTTTTTTCTTTTCTTTTCTTTTTTGAGATAGTATCTCACTCTAGCCTAGGGTAACCTGGATCTCACACTCTACATTCCAGGATGGCCTTGAACTCAGCAATCCTATTACCTCTGCCTCCAGAGTGGTGGGATTAAAGGCATGTGCCACCAAGGCTGGCAGTTTGCCTAAGTTTTTAATTAAATAATTTCTCTCGTGAAGCATGGAAATACATTCCTGTGGCTCATTGATTTGATAGACTGAGGGAAGAGAATCACTTAAGCCCAGTTATTTTGAGGCCAGCCTGGACAATAGAGCATGGCTCAATATCAAGAGAAAAGGAGAAAAAGTAACACTGACTTGAATAAATTGAAGTCTGATGAATTCTGCCATTATTTCAGGAATAGACCTAATATTTCAAAAAAAATCATTCTCTATATATATTCCATATATTTTCCATATATTTTTATTTTCTAAAGTAATTCTAAAAAGAAAAAACTTTAAGGACATACAATACAGGTATTCAACAGAAAAAAAAAAAATACAAAAAGCCAAACAGCTTCTAAGAGCAGAGACTGGGAGGTAAGAGTTGGTAACTCTTGGTATTCCCGTCTCAGGAGTGGGCTAGCTGCCTCTAGCTGCAGCCTGGGGTAAAAAAGAAACTAAAGAGGTGGGGCAGGGTGTCACATGCCTTTAATCCCAGCACTTGGGACGCAGAGGTGGAAAGATCACCATGAGTTCAAGGCCATCCTGAGACTACATAGTGAATTCCAAGTCCACCTGAGATAGAGTGAGACCTTACCTCAAAAAACCAAAAAGAAAAAAAAAAAAGAACTAAAGAAAGTTTAGTTTAAGCCATTAGTAAACCTGCTGCATCTACTGTCACTGCTGCTCTGGTGTCACTGTGGCTATGGCTTCCTCTGCATATTGGTATGCATTGGCACTATCACTGAACAGTGAAACAGCAATAATATGTGAACAGTAGTACATTGCATGAGCAAAGGATAAGAAACTTTCAACTTTGGATAATCCTTAAATATTTGTTCACAAGAGGTATTTAAGGGTACGACCTGCTTGACTGCTGATCTAGAACACACGTACACTCTGATTACAAGAACAATCACATTAAGCCCTCCTGTTGAATTCAACAGCTCTGTGGGCCCATAGTTACTGACCTCATTGTCTTCAATACTATGATCAGCACTTCTTATGCATGAATGTTTATTCTGAGTCAAGAGTCCAACCAGGCCTCTGAGGAAAGGAGCATAGAGCATATCGTAAAATCAGTCAGCATCTCTGAACATTGTTGATATTGGTCATCTGTGCTCTCAGGCACACCAAGGCAGAGGAAACCTAGTTATATTGCTTTAAGCAGGTAGATTAGTTATAAGATTAATTTTAGAGCAAGTTACAAGTCATGACTCTACTATGTCACACAATAATATCATAAAAGCTATTTGGAAGATCCATAACAAATGTTCCCACTTCTTTCCCACAGTTCCTTCCCATGGTTGGTTCTTATAGTTCATCACCACAGGTGGATAATAAAAACTGCTTTGATTATTTCCTATGTGAAAAAAAGTATTCGGTTCAAAGCATAAAGCATCCACAAGCACATAGGCCTGTAGTCAATTCAGATAGTAGCTTTACAAAGAGTTGTCTACCTTGCTTTCCCTCAAGCATTTTCTCTAATGTATCTCTAGGGATTCATGTAAGTAGATCCAATTTGACTGGTGAACAGAAATGGTAATCAAACATTAGTAAAAATACAAAAAGCTTAGCTAGAAAAAAAAATGTGTTAAATTGAGACTTAGTCACTTCCTACTTCATTCTCAAATAAGTGAATTCATAAAAAAATTCCCATTAACATATGAGTAATTTTCATTTAAAGAAACAGAAAGTGTCCAATGTAGATAGATTATGGTGCCACATTAGAAGGTGTACATTCTGTTCCTGTGCTCTCTTTGAATACAACGAGTTAAAACTTTAATTATCCATAGGATCTGCTCATAGATGTAGTATATCATTTAACTATTCTCAGTACCTCTTCCCCTGGTAAATGGATAGACCACATTTATTAGGGAAAATATGCACTAAATTACCACAGAGTGGACAGAAAATTTGACTAGTAGATGAGATAAATAAATTAAATATTTATTTTATTATTTCACTATTTCAACTAACAATTTCAGCTAAGGTAATCAACTATTTACATTTCTATGTAGTTTAGTAGCACACACAAAAAATTGGGATGGACAACACCACACAAAAGAGATCTGATTCATCAACACCAGAGGGCACTATCTCTTAGGAGTAAAGTTTGTATTTTAAACTGTTTACTGTTTGATTTTTCAGAGACTGATTTTTAATTCAAGCTTCTTAATTTTATATCGTATTTCTTTCTTCAAATCTGCTAATAAAAGAGAATTTCTAATTAAAATAAAATGCAACTTTAGACTTCACAAAGGATTTTATGTTATCAATAATAAAAAATTAAGTCTTTATCTAGCTATCTGTACTGACAATTTATACATATATTGTTCCACCTTTATGAAGAGGAGACCCAAACATGTATTCTTTTTTAAAAATAATTTTACCTGTTTATTTTCATGGAGGGATAAATATGGGCACACAATGGCTTCCTCCCACTGCTCATGACCTCCAGCTGTTTGTGCCACTGTGTGCATGTGGCTTTACATAGGTCCCAAGGAATCAAACCCAGGATGTCAGGTTTTGCAAGCAAGTGTCTTAACCAACGACCCATCTCTCCACATCCCATACATATATTCTTTCTTATCAATGTTTTATGAATGGACTCCCATCCTCACTTTTCTGACTTAGCTATGTCTCTATTTAGATTGGCCTCTTGCTGCTTTAGACCATCACATACATGGTTGTAAGAGTTAATTTAAAGACTATTTTCATGTTGTCACTATTTCTCTCAAGTATTTTCTTTAAATAAAACTACTTTGTTGGACATCCTGTTTTCATGAGTTTAAATCTAAAACCTTATAATTTCAAGACACTGATACACGTAATCATTTGCATACGGACACGTGATTGTGTAGGTGTGACTGTGTGCATATGCACACACACACACACACACACAAACAAATACACACATGCACATACACACACACAGTTGTTCCAGCTCACAAGCCCATATTTTATGTCATATTTGTAAACACTTATAAACGTCATTTACAAGGTGTGCCTTGTTAGTAGGCCTGTTTTTACTTCTATTTTGAGTACCATAGCTCTATTATTTTATGTTTCTCCAACTTTTCAGATACATGGTGCAACATGTGCACTTACTTCATGATTTCATGACACAGCTTCAAGAAGTGAATATATGACTCTAAATCTTGCAATAGCTTAAAACTCCTAATGGTGACAAACACGCATGAAATTGTAAAATTTGTGATTTGATTATATATGATGTAAATGAAAATACACATATCTCTTGTAGGTGTCAAGGTAAGTTTGTTGAAAGATACAGTACAAAGGGCAGTATTTCAAGTTAACATTGACTGAGGTTCTTTATCATCATTGGAACTCAACAGAAGGCAGAACAAAATCTAGTGGGGTGAGTGAGTAGTTCATTTCTGTTATTCACACATGCAGGAGAAAAACTGCAAAATAGCTCAACCAAATATGAAGTATTTAAGAAAACACACATTTTATGCAGTATAATAGGCTCCATAAGTAGCAATTAGCACATATTCACAAAAATGGATTTGAACTCTTCACATAATAGATGAAAATGCCATATGTCTATGTACTGTGTTTCTTTTAAATAACATAGGAACGAAATAACAGCATATACTTCAGGAAATAATGGTCAGAAGCATTTTCCCTTCTTAGATTCTATGAAACAACTTTATTTAAATGTCTCTTACACATCTTCACATCAATTTCTTCATTATTAGTTGAGTCCCATTTCTGTCATCTAAACAGTTTCTGTGAAGTTATGCCTGCTTTTAGACATAGAGTTCTGAGAACCAATACATAATGTTGGTGGTAGACATTTTCTCTCAAGTTATAACATTTTGTCTCAATTTGTATCACATTAATAAGCTCTTGCATTTTGATGTTTTGCTTTTGTGTTTGGTCTAGGTTTTAAATTGATCTGTAATAGATTTGTGTACAATGGCATCTAACACTGCCAGTTGGTTGTATAAAAGTTGTGGATGATAGGTAAACCTGCCTTTGTATCCTTTACTGAAAACAACTGCAGAAAACAGAGGTAACCCTTATGATTGCTCAAAGTAAACTATGATGACAATGATTTATGCTTATTGAACATTTTCAATAAACTTTGGAGGAATTCAAATATGATGTGTATTTTCTCCTCTTTATTTTACTATTATTTATTTATTTATTATTTAATTAGAGAAAGAGAAAGAGAGAGAGAGCACTCTAGGGCCTTCTAGCTATTGCAAATCAACTCCAGACACATGCACCACCTTCTGCATTTGGCTAACATAGGTTCTGGGGAGTCAAACCTGGGTCCTTAGGCTTCATAGGCAAGTGCCTTAACAGCTAATTTATCTCTCCGGCCTTATTTCTCTGTTTTTATGAAAGTTTTTAGAAGAAATCCAAATTTGTATATGGAGAAATATCCTATTAGATCAAGTCAATGTGAATGAAGAATGCATTCTAAAATGAATAGCATGGAATGTATGTTGGCTTAAATCGAAGGTCATGGTGATATCATTAATATACTACTAATTTGTATAAAACCTGAAAAGGTTGGGACAGCACATGCCTGGTACTAATTGTTATTCTGTAGGTTTCATAATTAGTACTGCAAACCTATACTATACAGTAAACAAACATCATAATGGCCAAATAATCATTGTTTTTATTTGCACGTTGGTTTTTCGCTTTTTCATTTTAAAGATTCTATGTAGTAGAAAAAGGTATGTAATTCTGAAGATGTGTAGAGGGAGGGCCTATTTACTCTCATGTGCGCTGTTTTCTGTTATCACTTTGTCTAATTCAAATTTTGCTCTACTTACCTTGTTTAAATCCATGGCCATTTTTTTCCCTGGCACAGCTTTAGAGTATACTGTTGGAAGTTTTTTTTTTTCCTTTTTCATATTTTACACATTATTTTTTATTGACAGTTTTATACACGTACGTTGCAAATCAATTGCCTCTGAATTGAAATATTTCTTTCTGGAGGGGAAGCTGGTTAAGACTCAGGAAGTTCCAAAGCTAATTAAGGATCAATAAATAAACAAGGCAAAAGACCTCAGGAAGCTCCTGAAACTTACAAGTTCACAAAGCCCCTCCTCCAAAGTTAGGGAAACAGTAGTCATCTACTGGTCAGGAGACTATGACCAGCTCATCTGTCTGCAGGAGGGGCAGTGGGCTCCAAAGATGCCGCTTTGATGAGCTGTCAACTATTCTAGGATGGGACACTGTGGTGCAGCTGCCTTATTGTCAGTCACCCAAACTCCTATAAACTGCTTTGTTAAAAAAATAAATAAATAAAAATAAAACTGCTCTGTAAGTAACTCCAATAAACTCATTGGTTTACTAAAACTGGATTTCAGTGCAAATCTGCTTTGGTGCTCTGCCAGGATAAATATTCACATACCCAAGGGAAGAAATGTTTCATGTGGCAATGTATATACTGCTTTATGATTACAATCTCTTCCCATTGCCTTCTCTTGATCCCTTCCCTATCCCCCTTCTGCTGAACTTGTTCTTCCCAACCTGACTCTCTTCTACTTTGCTCTTCTTTTCCTTGTGAATGAATATGAACCACTGAGTTTAGTTAGTGTTGCTTTCATGAAAATTAACTGTCTGTTTATCCTTGGGGAGGGGTAGGTCCTCATGCCTCCTCATGTAAGAATGTTAATGAACCAAATAATGTATGAATTAGAAGTTTCTCATTTTTAACTCTAGTAAAATTTTATTTAAAAAGTAAACCATATGTTCATATTTTCTATTATTTTAAACTTAGCAAATATTCCTTTACATGTTAAAATTGAATGATTCTGTTATTCATAGTCAGGACTAGAAAGGTTGCTCAGTGGTTAAGGTGCTGCCTACAAAACCTATGACCTGGGTTCAATTCCCCAGCCCAGATGCCCAAAGTGGCACATGTAGCTGGAGTCCATTTACAGAGGCTGGAGGCCCTGGCATGCCCATGCTCTTTGTCTGTCTCTCTTCTCTCTATTTTTCTGGTCATAAATAAATAAATAAAAATATTTTTAAAAAATTGTTCATAGCCTTGGGATTTTTTTTAAATTTTACTTAAAACCAAATTCATCTTATTGTCATTTTAAAATATAAATTTCATTTCCCCTTCCTTTTCTCTTCAGTCAAATTTTATTTTAAAAGTACAACTTATTGCACTATAAAATTAATACTGAGAATTCTTGATAACTTGCACTCTAGATTTATACTTTTTTAGACATTGGATATGTCAGACATTGCAGGTTTCACTAATATAAACTTAAGCTACGGTATATGATAGTTGATTCATACATAACCTAATTTTGAACTGAAGATAATAATGCAAGTGTCATCTGTTAGGAAATAAAATCATCTGGTTACATATCCTGTCTCTTGCCTTTGGCCAGTAACTTTCTTTGTTAATAAAATAATTTAGCATATAAGTAAGGAATAATGTTTCTTTTCCTGATGCCACAAAGGAAAAATGTATCTATTGTCTGTATTATGATCACTGATGCCTTGTTTAAGCAAACATATAATCAGGACAATATGTACTTCAAACACTCAGATAAATAAAATCACTGTGGCTTAGTTACTTTTTGATGTAGCCTTCTCCCTAGCTAGCTCTTCCCAAGCACTTCACAATACAGCCCTCCTTTTGTTATTTTTTTACTTGGCTTTGTTCATAGTATAGTAGGGATTCTACATATTCTTTGGTGTTATTATCTGTCAACAAACATGTCTGTCACACAACTAAGAAAACCAGTGACCTTCTCCTCTTGACAAGTTGTGTTCGATATGTTTTATAACAGTCAGTAAATATTCAGTCATCGATTTCATTTGTGAATGGGCTATTCAAGTGACAAGAATACCCAATAAGTAAAACCCATGAATTAGTGATATCTACTTTTTCCTTTCCGTTTTCATGTATTTCAAAGTGTTTATCTATTATTACTTAGGACCTAAGAACTTTCTTCTAGTCTTTGTTCCAGAATAAGTAGCCAGACACTTCAAACAAGAGAAGTGGTCTATGAAAATAGACTGATGTTCATCTATGGTACATAAATTCTCCCCAGGATTTAGTGTCTGCTACCTTAGGCATCTGTTGGGCGAGAGTGAGTGTAGCAACAGTGTGCTCTGATCCCTGTATAATGGGTACCATTGGCTCTCTATCCAGTTTGGACTCCTTTCTGGGATTTCTTTTGATAAGCCACTTTACCCTTAGGGATGGGTAACTATCTGCTAACAACTGTTCTGGTGTCTAACTCAGTAATAATTAAACCCTTAATGGCAATCATGAAAATCTCCTTATCACTGGTTATGTAATTGCAGACACAGAGAATGAAAGCTTAACTCTAATTGTAGGCCTTGTTGCCAGCTGAATATTGAAATGTGTTAGTATTGTGATTACTTAATGTCCCACTGTGGCTTGTGGCCAATGCTCAAACTACACTCTAGCAAACTATAAGCAAACATATAAACAAAGCGTAATTCTCTAATAGCATCTTAATTATACTTATATTGAAGATATATAAGCTTTGGTAATATAAGCTTAAACCATGGCATACGGCGGTTTTCCACATAAACTAACACTGAGCAAAAGATAATTAAACAAGCAGCTCTTTAGCTTTAAATTCTGTGATTGCATATCCTCGCTCTTGCCTTTGACAAGTCAAATATTGTTGCTTACTTATAGCAGTTGTCTTCTCAGTGCTAGGACAACATGCATGACCAGAAGCAGCTTATGGAAGGAAGGGTTTATTTCTGCATACAAGTTCAAGGGGAAGCTTCATCATGGTGTGGAAATTATGGCAGGGCAGGCAGTTGAGGTGTCACATTTTGTCACAGTAGCACTTTGTGAAAGAATATTTATTTATTAGAAAGAGAGAGAGAGTCAGATAGAGAAAGAGAGTGAGTACTCCAGAACCTCTAGCTACTGCAAACAAACTCCAGATGCATGTGCCACCTTGTGCATCTGGCTCTATGTGGGTACTGGGGAGTCAAACCTGAATCCTTTGGCTTTACCAGCCAGCACCTTAATGGCGATGCCATATCTCCAGTTCAAAATCACTTTTAAATTGAAGTGTGTCTCACCATCTAGAGGTAAGTGCTCTTGCATTATTTGGAACTACAGAATAACCAGTTCTTGCTCCATGTTATCTGTGGCAGTGAACAATCACTTCTTCCCCAGACTAAATACAAAAATGGCTCCAAGGAATAGCGAGCACTACCTCCCAGTGCCATCAATTCACTGTGAGAATAGAGAAGAAGCCATAGTACAGAACATGGGGAAAGAAGCTGCAGTGTTTGCAGATTCCACGACTGTGATACTTGAATAAATAAACCATAAAGGGATTTTGTGGGAAATTGCTGTTTCTTATAGTCTCACATTGGAGTAGAGAATTGTTATAAGTTTCAGCAAGAGTGAATTTTTGTCTGTCTTTTTCAAGCATTTGGTAGCCCTATGTAGGATTTGTAGTGGTCTTCCTCTTCCCAGGCATATATTTTGAACACACTCCTCGGCCTCTATTGCACTTAGAGTAACAGTGCAGTGAATTTCTGACCAATGGGTTGTGAGTACAGTTGATATGTACCACTTTTATGCCAAAGCAGTTGAAAATGTGTGTGTCTTCCACACAGTCTGTCCCTCAACACCCAAACACTTAATGTACAGAAGAACTAAGCTCAATAAGATGCCTGAATCACATAAGGGCAAGAACCTATGCTTTGAAGTACAGCACCACTGTCAAGCATATTGGATTTTGTTCTTTAAAAGATATTTTTGTTGATTTAAGATACTGAGAATTTGCCGGGCGTGGTGGCACACGCCTTTAATCCCAGCATTTGGGAGGCAAAGGAAGGAGGATCGCCATGAGTTCGAGCCCACCCTGAGACTACATAGTTAATTCCAGGTCAGCCTGGGCTAGAGTGAGACCCTACCTTGAAAAACTGAAAAACGAAAAACCAAAAAAAAAAAAAAAAATACTGAGAATTTGAATTCCATTCTTATGGCTTTTTAAACTTTTTAAAATATATTTTATTGTTTATTTATTTATTTGAGAGAAAGAGGCAGAGAGAGAAAGGGAGATAATGGGTGTGCCAAGACCTCTAGACACTGCAAATAAACTCCAGATGCATATACCTGCTTGTGCATCTGGCTTATGTGGGTCCAGGATCCTTTGGCTTGGCAGGCAAATGCCTTAACTGCAAAGCCAGCTCTCCAGCTTTCTTAGAGCTTTTAACATGGTACTGAGAGAGAAAAATATGCTAAGAATATATGCTAATGCAACATGTTTCAATATATTTAATAGAGTTAATTTAATAGAGTCATACACCACTAGAAGAATTTGCAAAAACTTCACAGGTCCCCAAGAGACACATTACCCAATGTACACCTCTTATGAGGACATGAAGAATAATCAGTACAAAACAGACTTTCAATGTTTAACGAAGAATAAATCCATATGAGAGTTTTGTGGGCTAAAGGGCCTTGGCATTCTTTGTCAAACACTTGTCAAGGCTGGAGAGATAGCTCATCAGTTAAGGTAGTTACATACAAAGTCTATTGACCCAGGGTTTTGATTCGCCAGTAACCACATAAAGCCAGATGCACAAAGTGGCACATGTACCTGAAGTTTGCTTGCAGTGGCTAGAGGTTCTAATGCTCATTCTCTCCCTCTCTCTCTTCCCCCTCTCTGTCTCTCTCATTCTCTTTCTCTCTCTCATTGCATATAAATAAATAAAATGTTTAAAAAACACCTGCAAACTTGCTGACATTTCAAGGCAGACCCAGTTGTACCTCTTAACAGGCAGTTGTAGGAATATTGTCTAGACAGAGTAGAATTGATATGCTTTAGGCTGAAGAGTTCCATGAGGTGGTACATGAAGTCGATGAGTGTAGCAGACAGTTTCAGGTTCGCTGAGATGAACTTCCAGACCAGGCGAAGTTATGGAGGAAGGGATACTTATTGAAGCTTATAGATCCAGGAGAAGTTCCATAATGGCCGAGCCGGCATTCTTTCACAAGACCAAACAGAGAGCAAAAGCCACAAGGCAAAAGCTACACAGCACAGCACACTTCAGGAACTCCAGCTAGACACACTTTGCATATCTTTAGACTGAAATCTCAAACCCACCACCACACCTTAAAATCTGCCCAGTGGCACTGCCTCCAGCCAGATGGATGCAGATAGAAACTACAAACTATTGGAGGCCATTTATTCAAACAATCACAATGAGTTACACTCATGGCTGGGTAATGGAGATGTACAATTCTGGAAACTGTTGCTAACCATCAAATAACAAAAGGTGTGAAAGAGGAAAACTGGCCAACAATAATGTGTTCTCAATTGAAGACAGTGACCCAACAATGTGACAAACAAGAGGACTTCATTCTATACAGTCTTTAGTTGGCACCATTATCATGAAAAAAAGAAGCAGAAGAGGAAAAGTAAGAAATAAAATGCATTTTAGAATTGTTTAGAAAGTAATGGTCAGAAGCAAACTCATCCTGTGAACTTAAACTTTCAAAGAGACAGTGAACTGAGGATAAATAGACTGATTTTCATCCCAAAACATACACCATTAGAAGAAATTTGCAGAATCTGCACAGGACCCCAAGAGACACATTACCCAACGTACAGCTCTTATGAGGACATGAAGAATAATCGGTAGGAAATAAAGTTCCAGAGATAAAGACAATGCCAAAAACAATGAGAAAATGAGCCCATTTCAGAGAATAGCATCAAAGTGTAACCAAAATGCAGTTTTCAACTGCCAGGAAAGTTATCTTCAAAATGTCTGTCTGTCGGACAGGAAAGCACAAAATCTTTCATTTTCAGTTCATAGGCTGCAAATGTTCTCAAACCTATCTGATGGTGCTGTTTACTATATGTATACTCTCAGCTCAGCAGTACATGTGGTGACTACATTGAGCATGTATGCCCCATATGTTGAGAAAAAATAAGATAATTGATATGTTACTAAAATGGCTGACTGTGCAGATCCTGTTGTCTCATAATTACATGAGTTCCCTTCTTTCTAGTGCTAGACACTCTTTCCCCGACTACACTGCAGCCATGTAGAACTACCAAATATAACTGAGGACAATGGAAAATGAGAAATAGTGTATCAGCTCAGGGTACATACTTTCATTCTAATTTATTTATCATCCAGGCCATTTATTGTAAAGGAAACTGAGGCCTAGAGAGATGCTGTACCCAAAGGGAAATGGACTCAAAAGCTTATCAAGGACAGCTTGGAGCAGATCTGCTCTAAACTGCACCATCTACCAGGCCACACTAAGTGACCATGGGGAAAAATAAACTTTCATTTTACTAAAAATTTAAGAATCAAGGGCAGCATGTGCTATGGCATTCTTGTGCATACCCTGCCTAAGTAATCTTTGTGTTTTTAAAAAACTATTTTAAAATTATTTTTAAAATTATTTAAAATTCAAATTATTTAAAAACTATTTAAAATTTTACATTGATATCTGTAAAGACATGAATGTGCTTTTGGACTTCATTTTAACCAATAGATTATATGTAACTCATTTTTGCAAAATAATAATTTTGTGGCCTATAACTATTTATATATGTTGTATAACTTTGTTTTGTTTTGGTGGTTTATAACTTCCTTTCTACTTGGTTAATTTCTATATATTGGAGTTCTATATTAAATATCATAAGTACAATAGGATTATGGTACCAAAAACCACATTAATCAAATTTGGGATTGTACTCTTACATGCAAATGTATATAGTATAATTCCCATTATAATTAGCTAATCTATTAAGTGGCATCATATTTTAAAATATAAAGAAATTTCATTCATATCTGTGGAATATGTCTGTGCCTAAGAAAGGAAAGTGGTTGTTCAAGAAAAGTGCTATTGCAAAGTAGCCTGTGGGCATACAAAAATGTTTTTAATAGCAGAAGTTCATTGAATTCACAATTCGGAATGGAATTCACTTTTCTAATGTCTTATCTAGTACAACCTCTTCATTATTCAAATGATTAACCTGAGCCTGGGAGTGGAGAATTAGTTCTCCCAAACCCATAAAGTAGAAAATTGAAAGCCCAGCCTACCTGTCAGGTTTCTTGGGACTAACACGGTTTTTATTTTCTAGCATAGTAATTCCTAATAAACTTGAGATTATAGTTCAGCAAACTTTTTCATTACGATGTCTACTAAAATACAGTAATATGATTTTCTTCTCAAAAGTGTGTATATTTAATGAAGGGAATCAAAGATCCAATGGAATAACTTTAGAATGTAAAAATCATCATATTAGAGAAATTAAACAAACATTATTCAGTGAGCAACTCTTACAAAAAAGACCAATAGTGTATTTGCCATAAAATATTTAAAATCTTGCTGTGGTAGTTTGAATAGATGGCCTCCAAGATATTCAGTGTTTTATTAGTTTGTAGTTTGCATCTGTGGCCACCTGGCTGGTGACTGAAGGAGGTGTCACTGGGCAGATCATAAGGTATGGTGGTGGGTTTGAACTTCCAATTTAAAAATATGCAAAGTGCCTAGTTCCACCAAGAGTTCTTGAAGTGTGTTGTGTGGTGTGGCTTTTGACTTTTTCTCTCTTTACCTGGTCCTTTAAGAGGGGGTCAACTTCTGCCATTATGGAACTTCTCTTGGATCTGTAAGCTTCAATAAATATCCCTTCTTTCATAAATATGCCTGGTCTGGAAGTTCATCTCAGGGGGCTGCAGCTGTCTATCACACTTGCTATAACATTGCATGATTAAAACAATATGGCAAAACATTGGAATAGCTGTTAGAAAATGATCTCAATACAAACCCTTCAATCGAGTTTACATATTGTAAACCAGGTACAGTAAACGTTATGTTACCACTCTTTGTCTTTTATTCTTATTTTGTTAACGATTTGTTTTTTGTACTAGAGATTAAACCTGGGGCCTTTTACTTGGTGGCAAATACTTTACCATGAACTATAACCCCAGCTCTTGTCATTACTTATAACAGAGTCTTCCTAGGTTGACTATGTTGGCTGGAAACTCACTCTATAGCCTAGGCAGGCCTTCTTTATTTCTATTTTTATTTATTTATTTATTTATTTGAGACAGAGAGAAGGAGAGAGAGAAAGAGAGAGAGAAAGAATGGGTGTGCCAGGGCCTCTAGCTACTTCAAACGAACTCCAGACCCATGTGCCACCATGTGCATCTAGCTTACTGGGACCTGGAATATCGAACCAGGCTTTGCAGGCACAGGCGTTAACCTCTAAGCCATCTCTCCAGCCCAAGGCAGGCCTTCTTTAATGGATGGATGTTTCCTTGGAAAAGGCAGAGAATGGGCCCTTCTTGCTTACTTCCTCTCTTGTTTGTCCTCTTTATTCTATTTTCCCATCTTCTGCCATTTGCTTGCTTTCTACCATGGATGACTTAGTAAAATGACTCAGCTAGATGCCAGTACCTGCATCCTGAACTTTCCAGAATCATGAGACCAAAAACAAAATTATTCATTTTAAATTACCCAGTTTCAGGTATTCTGTTGGAGTATCACCAAATAAACTATTATAACATTGTAAGAGAAAACTAGGAAATTTATATATCAATATCCTAATTCTGTCAATAGATATATGCAGAAACATCTGGAAGAAAATATATGCCAAATACAACAATCAACATTGCTATTATGATCATGAATGGATGGTATTCCTTTGTGTACTTTTCCAAATTTTCCAAATTTGTATTTATTGCCTCAACAATCAGAGGATTTTGATATGCTTGCCTCTCTTCCACCACATAATTCTAGATGTATTATTTTACAATGAAGAAATTTTTATACCAAATTTATTTTTTTTTATTTTATTTTTATTTTATTTTATTTATTTATTTTTTTCAAGGTAGGGTCTCGCTCTGGTCCAGGCTGACCTGGAATTAACTATGTAGTCTCAGGGTGGCCTCGAACTCTTAGCGATCCTTCTACCTCTGCCTCCTGAGTGCTGGGATTAAAGGCGTTCGCCACCACGCCCGGCTCCCAAATTTATATTTTAAAAAGCTATTTTCAAAAGCTATTAACAAATATTTTAAATTTATTTTCTATTTATCCTATTACAAAAACATCTTCCTAAAATTAAATCAATATTTTATTTATAAATAAATCATTTCTCTTATTTTCTGGTAGAATGTTCATTAAAACAATGCTAATTATGATTCTTCTTGCTGAAGTGTACAATTATTTTATTTATTTATTTATTTATTTATTTATTTATTTATTTATTGAGATACGGTCTTACTCTAACACAGACTGATGCGGAAATCACTCATCAGTCCCAGGCTGGCCTCAAACTCACAGCAATCCTACTACCTCTGCCTCTCAAGTGCTGGGAATAAAGAAGTGTGCCACCATACCTGAAGAGTAAATTTTGAATATTTTTTTTCTCAAGTCAAACTGTCTATCTTAGAAGACACAGTATTTTTAACACCTTTTGTCAAATGTGATAAATCCAGTTTTACAATATATGGAGACTAAAGACTATGCTTATCCAGTCTCTAGTAGTTCTTTTGATTGTTACACATTACTCCACAGAAGTTAAACAACCACCTCCACATTTAATTATTACAGCTTTTTACTTTCTTCCACTTAGAAAATGTATGTACAAAACATCTAAGCTGCCTTGTTAACCCTCAGAAGAAATCCTCTTTTAGTACAGATTCAGAGTGTGGGTAAGAAAGGATAAAAAGTAATTTTTGTTTTTTAATAATTTTTAAATTTTTTTAGTGTCTAATAAAGCCTAGACTGGCCTCAAAGTAGCTGCTTGACTAAAATTAGCCTTTATCCAATCCTTCTGCCTCCATCTTCTAAGTGTTCAGTTTACAGAAATACACAAAGCCATGCCTAGCAGGAAAAGAAACTTTCAAATTTATATTTATAACTGTTTTTTTTTTTGTGTGATATTGTCTCACACTATAGCCTATGTTGACCTTGAACTCATGGCAAACCTGCTGATCCAGCCTCCTAAGCAATGGGATTTCAAGCTTGAGCCATCATGCCTGGATACTTACAATCTTAAATACCTAATAAAACTTTATTGTCATTTCTAAAACTTTTTATAAGACATTTGAAGCAATAAGAATTCCAAAGTTTAAAATAATTCATAGCTATAGATAATCTGAAGACCACCTCTTTAATAAGATGTAATAGTGTAAGATAAGACACATAAACTGAAATTTTAAAAACCCTATCATGGAAAAATGTTTGATGAGATGGTATCATTGCTCTGATAAAATAAAAAAAAATGTATTTTATCTAGGTTAATTAAAGGGACAATTTCTCCTTATTTGCAAAGACTTCATATAGCTTTTCATAAACTGATGATTATTTTAAATCTTACCTCAAATTAACATATTGTCTTCATCCCAAAATACGAAACCTATGAATGAACCAAGGTGCCCCCTCAGCAAATGTCATACGTTCCTTCCTGCTTTAGTGTTCTACATGATGCCATCTCAGACATTGTCACTCTCTGCATCTATGGTGTTTGCTGTCGCTTTCAAGCTGACCCTCATTATTCTTCTCTCTATTCAGCTGTTTTCTTCTCCCTGAGTCCTGTAACCTCATAGTTTCTGCTTACTGCTTCCTTTCTGCGCATCCCTCAGCAACTTTTCAACCTTCTATTGTCTTCTGCCTTTCTTTGACTGTCCCATTCAATCCTCACAAAAGAGATGAAAATCTGGTTGGGGCTGCCAGGCTCATCCATTTTTTTTTTGGCAACAATGGGTAAAAGTGTTCTGGCCAGCATGCACTCTGCTGGCCAGACTCCATGTAGGTGCCTCTGTATCTATCACATAGTCTGGGACATAGTCTGGTGATGGGTAGGGGCATCACCTGTATAAGGGACTTATCTAAAGGAATGAAGGAGTGACTGGCACCTTGGGTTTTGTAATCTAAAATGAAAACCATGATGAAATTGCCAAATGACTTAGAATGTCCTTTTTTGGTATTACATCTTCCTTTGCAGTGCATTTAGTGCATCTTTCACAATGTGATGTTCTTCATATGTATATCTTCATGAAGAATTAAAAAAGGCACTGATGAAATTTGTGAAGAAAAAACTAATGTAAAGGGCTAAACACACTACAAGATATCCTTATTAAAACCCCAGTTTAAATATATATATATATATATATATATATATATATATATATATAGAGAGAGAGAGAGAGAGAGAGAGAGAGAGAGAGACTGAAAGAGGGATAGAGTAATTATAGATGTCTGCTGTAATAGAACCTGAGATATCCTGAAGAAAGCCTCAGTTTGCGCCATGGCAACTAGTGGCTGGAAACAATGCCTAGATTATGTCCTCTTGTTAACATGGCAGGCAGTCTGTATCTCTCACCATACTTTTGCTGCTGTGCATTGTATTTACAGAAAGCCTGGCCCAGGACTTAGTTGGGAACCGCATTTCTTCCTTAATTTTACAGAAGTGTAGACCAGAGACATCAAGAGAAGATGCATTAGCCTCCAACGCAGAACGTCAATAAGGCATATGCACTGAAATGGGTTGGGAACCATCTAAGGCCAAGGAAGTGACAGGCAGGGAATGTAAAGAGCCTTGTGCTCTGTCATCAATAGTTTGAATGCTCGAGAGAGGTCAAGACCCATAAGATTAGCCCCTTCTTCTGTCACACAAAAATTGAAAGGCTAGTTTAAACTGTGCTTTTATAATAGCACTATACGGTAAGGTCATTCTTTCATGTATGTCAATAAGCGCATTCACATCTGCAGCAATTTGTGCTATGGTAAGCCATAAAAGCCAAAGAAAGAGCATTTGGTCATATGTATTCGTAGGGAACTCAAGTGCCCAGAATCAATGCAACAGGATAAGTCACTGAATGAGCAGGAAGAAGTCTTGAAAAAGTGGCCCTGGCATTGGAATCATGTTAATTGAGTTACTTCTCCAGCTCAATTTGTACCATTGGTGGGAGCATTTCCTCTGAGGGTGCTTGTGATCAATACTGTGACTGACAATGGTAAGCACAGGAAGTACTTCTCTTCTCTTCTGGCAGCACAAGTCAGATGGCTTTACCCTTTGGTGCTTTCGACCTGTGCTTCACATAAGTCCAGCGTTTCCACAGTCTCTACCTCTGATGACTGTGCATTGTATGGACCCTGACCATGATCAAGTCAATCTTTTGTCTTCACCAGGGTGGACCCAGTCAGTAATGTGCAATGTGAAATAAATGTTAATGTAACTCTGTTTAATCCCAATTCCAATTACAGAATCTCTACTGAATTTAGTAATTTGTTTCTACAACAACCTTAAAAAAAGCTTGTGGATATTTCCCAAGAAATCAACACTTTTCAGAATCAGGCTGGTTATTATTCTAAGTCTGAGACAGATGTTAACACTTCCATAAACTGGTACTCTTCTATATTGTAATATTTCTTACACATAAAGGCAGATACAAAATAGTCCTTTAAACATTTAGAATGAGTTTTACACAAATGTATTTAAGCTAAAAAAGTGTCTTTGAAAACTATCTTTGGCTCAAGACAATCAAACACAGCTTCCATATACAGAATACTGAAACATTTTAGTATCCTAACAAATTCTCACTCTCCTTATATGTGCTCCTATTAGAGACAAGTGAAGTTTGTCAAGATGCAAAAAGACATTTAACAATTGCTCTCCAGATGACTTGTGAAACGGTGCGTCTGCAGTGTTACACAATTTGAGCTTTACACAGGTATGAAGAACACAAAGCAATCCAAAACAAGTGGCATTGTTGCCTGGGACCACTACCTTCTAAGAAAGTCTGAGTGGTTGTGAATGAATCATAAAGAGAAAGAAACCATCCAGTGATGAGCACAGAGAGTTCTGGTTCACTGGGTCTGTCTCAAAGAACTCAGGAAACTGGGAGGAGTGATCACTTTGAACGCTCCACAGGCCCCCCATGGAAGCGTGTGAATATAGAGAAAAACAGTGACTGGTCAATTATGAATTGCAATTCAACTGTCTCTACCGTTGCCAGAGAAACCACCTTGGGAAACTGTGATACCTTTTGAGACTTGACTCAAGAGTCTCAATGGCTGGTTAGCACACAGTTCTAAGCAGTGTTTGATGCATGTGCCAAACAGTGCAATACAGGCCACCTCTTCCACTCACCAATGGCTTGGTTAGCAAAATTGGAGGAAGAAGATTCTTGTTATATCAGCCCATGGTGCCCTAATCCACAGTGACCCCTCTCTGCTGTTAAACTGAAAAACTGCTACTTCAAAGACATGAATCTGCCACATTTCAAGGATATGACACCCGTTGAGAATAAAAATGTAAAAACCATTCCATATAGCAGGGAAACACCTTGACAAATATGAAGGCTTTCAATCATGTCAAAGTGTTTTTTAAAAATGTCTACTTTGCCATCCTTCTCCAGATACTTAATGTTTCCTAACGCAAGAATAGAATAAATACAGGAGAGAAATCAATACTGCGCACATCCAAATTGTTCAAGCCTGCCACTGCAATCAAACTTTCTTCTTTTTCTCTGCAAAGAGCTCAAAGGCAGCCTCTCAGTTCAAGGATGAGACATTCTCACCGCTCCTCTAAATATAAATATAGATAACATAAACATTAATTTTCTGAGAATTTACCTGAAGACTTACTTTCTTCTTCTTCTTCTTTCTTTTTTTTTTTTTTTTTTTTTTTTTTTTTTTTTTTTTTAGCTGTGTTCTTAGCCATGGATTTCTTTGGCTGAATTGACTGATTCTTTTATAAATGACCTTGTCAGTAAAGCTCCTAATAATTTGGTTACTTCTTAGTACTTAGTAATTGGAAAAGAAAGTTCTTTCTCATGATTTAGTTAGAAATATTATACACTTTTTTTAAAGGACGATTTTGCTCGAACTCTAATATTCTTGGAAACTGGTAAATAAACAGCACTGGAGGCTGGAAAATTTCCTTGAGCCATGAAACCCATAAAGTAGGAAAAGTTTTCTTTAGAAGCACTGGATATGGCAACTAAGTGATCATAGTCTCCATGCCCAAATGATGAAGGCAGGAGGTTTGATGGAATGGATCAAGGATATGAATAGGTGTGTGTGGAGGGGTGGTATTCAGAAGAGACACAACTCTCCACAAGATGGAGTATCCATACCTCTTTCCCAAGAAAGCCTCTCCTTTGTGTCTGGTATCATACCATCTTCCTTGTAGACTCCTGCGCCTCCTCCAACTTGCATTCCCAGCCTCTGAAAACTTCCCCATGTGACTTGCTTCCCTGGAACTTGAGCAATATTTCATTCAGGCTGAGGACGTTCCATCTCTGAAGATCAGCGTTCTTAGGTACCAAGGGCCCTTAAGTCAAACATTCGTGTAGTCATTGCCTGGTTCCCTCTGACAACCACACTTAAGTTTGGATGGCCTAAAATGGTCAGTTTTTTTTGTTTTGTTTTGTTTTTTGCAAAGTAGTTCTTAATATTGATTTTCAACAATATGCCAAAGGCAAAGGTGTAAATATCAGTAGTTTGACACATATTTTGTGGGGAGGGAAAGATAACAATTTAATGATTGAAGATTCGAATTGTCATTTGAGTTTTTTGTTACTGCTGTTTTGTTTTCTGAGGGGATGGAACACAGTACCTGACCTCACAGATGATGGGAAAATACTCATCAAGCCTCCTCCCCAGCCCAGTCACTTTTTACTATCAAATAGCTGAACGAAGTGATTTTTAAAATGCCAATATTTTTCTAAATTATTATTCTGAAGAAATAGTTCATATATATTGTATCATATTTGGTTCAATATATAGTACCAAAACTATCCATATAAGAGGAAAAAAAAAACTACTAGTTATTAGCTTTATTCCATAGCTACTTAATTTTACTTCCAGTACTTCAATTAACATGTAAAATGTAGAAGTTATAAGTTAATACACTATTCCAATATTCATAGAAAGTAAAGTGAAATATACTTACTTATTGTCTTCATTCAGTTAAAGGGTTTTGTTTAAATTTCCTTTTAAAATATTCTCCACTGGAGACTCTTTCTCCTGCCAGACAAGTATATGGGTATTTCTTATTTCATAAAACTTTTTAATGGGTTGATTACATGAGTCTAAACACATAAGTTATTTCAAGAACATTATAACTGAGGAAAATATAGGTAACTGGTTAATTCTGGTGTCCACCTGTGTTATTTTGTGTATTGATATATATCCATGACACTCACTAGAAGATGAAGATCTTTTTATATTTAATTATTTACAATGGTAATTTTTCTTTGGGTGGCATAATCTCTCCCTGACTTACATGTAGTAATATTTTATATGCATATTCCAGGAAGAATGGTGACAATAAGAATAATTAAAAACCGGCATGAGTAAATTCGGTTTGATAAATATTGAAAGGTAACACACTATTAACATCTAGGTTGGTAACCCTCTCTTGAGTTTGACAGTTACTTGGAGAACTCCTTTTTTCACTTTTTCTATATTTGTTCAGATGTCTATTGCATATTTAAATGCCAAAATATTAATTTTTATATGGCAAGATCATAAAATGCCTAATGGTTTAGCAATGGAGAGTAACGGTGAAGTAGAGAGGAGCTAATATTCTGGGTGAAAGAATTATGCTACATGATGTTGGAAGTACTAAAATATTGTGTGTGGAACTTACACTCTGTATTTGCATTTTAGAAATGTAACCCTACAGGCCACAGGAGGTAGAAATTTCCTTCTATAGATAATAACTAGCATATAGGTTGTGGCATATAGCAATAATAGATTGACATATCTTAAAATGGTTGTTATTATGTTTTTTTCCCATCTATGTTTCCCACTACACTGAATTTGTTGATTCAGTTTCTTTTATATCCAGTATCTAGTAATTTACAAGTGAATATAAAACATTCAATTAGAACATACTTGTTTACATACTGAATAAATTAATGAATTAGTTGAGAGTTAATCAACCATGTATTTTGGAGTTTGTGATTTAGAGGAAATTATCAGAAAATTAAGAGACAGTTGACTATTTCCAAAAGGCTACTAACTATAGGACTTTATTAGTTAACCAGGGCTGACATAAAAAGGACCACAGAAAGTATGCCTAAAATAATAAATACTTACATAATCAGAGTCTGTGGTAGAAGTTCATGATCAAGTTGTCAGTTGAATAGTTAGTTCCCATTGTAGTCTCTCTCATTGACTTATAGAAGGTCGTGTTTTCCTCATATTTTTATAGTCTTCTCCTTGACTGTTTCTGTGCTCAGACTGCCTTTTCTTTTTCTTTTCTTTTCTTTTTTTTTTAAATTTATTTGAGAGAAGAGGCAGAGAGAGAGAGAAATGGGCACATCCGAGGGCTTCTAGCTACTGCAAACCAACTCCAAATGCATGTGTCCTTGTAGTTTACATGGGTACTGAGGAACCAAACCTGGGTTCTTAGGCTTCACAGACAAGCCAAGCCATCTCTACAGCTCTAGACTGCCTTTTATAACTGATCACCTCTGTCTCTCATCAGTTATAAAAGTTAACTCTAAATGAGTTAAGGACTCAAGGGTGAGACCTGGAAATAAAACTACTTGAAGAAAACATAGGAAAAATAATTGAAATAACTAGAAATGTGGCTGGAGAGATGGCTCAGTGGTTAAAGGCTGTCTTAGAAAGCCTGATGGCCCAGGTTTGATTCCCCAGTACACATATAAGGCAAGGTGCACAAAATGGTACATGTGTCTGGAGTTGATATGCAATAGCAAGAAGTCCTGATGTAACCATTCCCTCTCTCTCTCTCTCTCTCTCTCTCTCTCTCTCTGTTTCTTGAGATAAGTAAACAAAATTTAATGAAATAAATCTTTAGACAAGGATAGGAATATAGGACAACACTACAAAAATATGGAAACAAAATCAAAACTAGACAAATTGGACTACACAAAACTAAACAGCTTCAGAAAACTCAGAAAATGAAGCAATCAACATGGTAAAGAGGCAACATAAACAATAGGAAAGAATATTTGCAATGTGTGCATCTGACAAAGTGATTATCTATATATGTATATATATATATATATATATATATATATATATATATATATATATATATATAGTGTCAGTAGTAAAGTATTATATGCTGAATAAAAGCTCTCAATAGATTTAAGCAAACATTTTTTCAACCATACAGATGGCCAATACGTGCAGGAAAATAGAAGTTTTATCATCACCAGTCATCAGGAAAATGCACTTCATAACTACAGTGCTATAACTCCTCATCTCAGCTAGAATGGTTTCTACCAAAAAGATGTAAAAATTACAAGTGCTGGTGGGGATACAGAGAAAAAGCAGCCTTTGAACACTGTTAGTCATTTTCTAAATTTGTACAGCCAATGTTGAAAGCAGAATGGACATTCTAGAAAAAGTTAAAAATAGAACTGCCATATGGTACTGTAATCATACTGCTTGGTTATCTATCCTAAACAAATGACATCAGTGCGTCAAAGGGACACCTGTACTCTCCCATTCACTGCAGCACTTTTCACAGTGGCCAAAAAAACTGAAACAACCCAGGTGTCCAACAACCAAAGAATAGGTAAAGAAAATTTGGTATATATACACAACCGAATACTATTCCATCATGAAACAGGTAGAACTGCATATCATTGTGATAATAGAAATAATTCAAGCAAAGAAGGACTAGAACCACGTGATTCCTTTAAAGGCAGAATCACACAGCTGTTTATGGTGGCACATGCCTTCAATGCCAGTAGTCAGGAAGCTGAGGTAGGTTCACAGTGAATTCCAGGTCAGCCTGGCTACAGAGTAAATTCCAGTCTGGCCTAAGCTAGGGTGAGACCATGTCTCAATTAAAAAGAAAAAAAAAGAAAGAAAGAAGAAAGAAAGAAAGAAAGAAAGAAAGAAAGAAAGAAAGAAAGAAAGAAAGAAAGGAAGGAAGGAAGGAAGAAAGGCATAAAGGGAGAGAAAAAGAAAATTGTGAAACAAGTTGAGAGAGCCATGGTTACCAGAAGCCATTTCTGTGAAAGGTGCTGTTGATCAAAACACTAAAGTACAGATAGACCAGGGCATGACAATCTGAAGTATTATTGCACAATAAAGGTAGTAATAATGAACTAATTTCAAAAAGCTAGAAGAAAATATTTTGAAAGTTTTTATCATAAAGCAATGGAATGTGTTGGAGGATACAAATATTTTAACCTGTTTTAAGTATAATGCAGTGTAAACCTGCACCTAATGCTTCATAGTCCTCCCATAATATGTTCAATTTTTATACTTTTATGTGTCCTTTTAAAAAACAAACTACAAATGATAATCTACTTGGCTCTTAGAGGATTGATATAATTATTTTATTTGCTTTCTCATATTTTTAGGAACAAAAAAGAGACCACTTAAATCTATAACCATTTATATTAGTTAGGATTCTCTAGAGGAATAGAACTGATAGAATGGATTGTATTAATAAGGGAATTTATTGGATTAGTTTATGGCAGTCCAATGATAGCAGTCTGCAGGCTTGAGAGTTGAATCTAGTAGCTGCTTACTCCATGTGGCTGGATGCCTCAGCAGTCGGAATCCAGCACTAAAGGCCTGAACGCTTCCTGGAGTGCCTCTGGTCTTCAGTCTAGGCTGGTCTTCAGACCACTCTAGAAGGCTGAGGAAAGTTGGTTCTAATACCAAAGGATATCCAAACAAGAAAGATGCGAGTGCAAGTGAAGCACTTACCAGCAAGCAGCACCAGCAACCAGGCGGGAGGAAGGGGGCTCCTTTCCCCCAGAGCTTCCTTACATAAAGCCCCACTCTGAGATGGACCACCCACTCTGGGGGAAGGACTTCCTCCTTCAGTTAATCCTTGGAAGCAACCTCAGAGACCCACTCAGAGGAATGTCTGTGGATTCCTAAACAGATCAAGTTGACAACAAAACTTAACCATCACTCCATTGTTCCATAATCAATGATCACATTATAGTGGTGAAATGTGGCTTAGAGATTAGACTTTTATTGATAACAAACTCTTACTCTTTTTCTAAAATTGACCCTACGGCAAATGTTCCTAGATAAGCTCAGGTTTTGGAACAAGCCTGCTGATTCTAACATAAAGGAAGGTCAAGAAAGGAAGTAGAGTTCAGCTTCCATGTTGGGGAAGCAGAGCTGGGGAAGGGTCTGACACATGCTCATCCAGCTTCAGTGTTCACAGCTCTTCTTACCTTGTTTGTGGACAATATTTCACTTCTCGACTTTGCATGGATCAAGAGATCATGAAATTAAATCTCTGATTTCTTGGTCTCATTTTGTCCTTGGATGCTGATGAGTCTTCTCATTTCCTCAAATGAATTAATGAGTTCTTAAAATGTTGAAGCTCTCCCATTACAGAAATCATTCTACTGTAACTTGAGAATTTCTTACATTGCTGTAATGAAAAGTTCAAAGCTAATTTTTCATTAATGTAAAATATTTTTGCATCTAATCTTACAAATAATGTAAGCTTTGGGAGAAGTGAATGTTTAACCTGCTCTTTGGGCCAATCTAAATTTTACCTCAAGCTTTAGCCATTTTACATTATCTACATTCCAGGTTTCCGCTGGATTGATCTAAAATCAGCATGTATCTCAAATTGGAGAATATTCAATTAGAGTAATTTTTACAAGGAAGCAGTTTAAACGATCATTTACATTTCATGGAAATGGTCTGGTTTGTTCAACAACTGGCATGGGATATTAGGAGGAGCTTCTCTCTCTCCTTTGACATGGTCTAAAACAGAGCCTCCAATGCTTCGGTATCCAAGTAACATAAAACAAAAATGAATTCCAGACTTAACTAACTCCTTCAAGCAAACACAGTTCCCTTGCAAGCTAATTGTCATTTGCTAAACAGATTTGATCTAATAAATTTCCAAGCTACTCCAAGCTGTTAAACAATAAGGCTATTACTGCAGTTCCCTGTCCTATCCATTCTCTGCTGGTAATTTCAGGCTGCTGGATATATAGGAGCCTGACCAAGAGAAGCCAGTTAGGCACCAGCACTCTCAAAATAAAGGGGAAAAAAAGCATGAATTTATTCCATTTATTTTAAACTTTATCTGGCTCTGAAAATTCCAAGTCAAATTATAGCAGAAGGGAAGAAAAGGGCCACCCAAACCTCTTCAATGCACAAATTCTATAATTGATTTTATAGCTTAAAAATAAATGATGATTTCTCTACTCTTATCTTTAATTTTCCATATTCACACAGCTCTTTTGGGATGGCCTTTTAAAGTCTTTTAAAAAATGGTGAGTTAAAGCCTTTATAATGACTAACTTATAAAGTAGAAGACAATCTCTGCTTTGCCCTGCACAGATCCTAAAGCGCTGAAGCATGGCAGAGGAGAGGCAGATAACTGGCATCCGGCTGCTAGGGAAATAGACTCAATGGGAGATCTCTCCGACTTTGGAGACTCAATCAAAAGTGCGAATCACTGCTGAATTTGAATACTGCAGTGAGCTCACCCTCGATTATAAAAAAGGACAGTTTTAATTCTGAGGATCATAACTTTAAGATTGGTTGGTACTTGGTGGTGCTTGCAAAACTTTCATATTGCTTGTTTTTTACAAGAATTTTATTTTTATATATTTATTTGAGAGGGAGAGGCAAATAGAGGCAGATATAGAGAGAACAGGTGAGCCAGGGGCCCCAGCCACTGCAAATGAACTCCAGACGCTGGTGCCACCTTGTGCATCTGGCTTATGTGGGTCCTGAAGAATCAAACCTGGGTCCTTTTGCTTTGCAGGCAAGTGCCTTAACCACTAAGCATCTCTCTCCAGCCCTCTCTCTCTCTTTTTTTTTTTTTTTTTTTTTTTTTTGATTTTTTGAGGTAGGGTCTCACTCTGGCCCAGGCTGACCTGGAATTAACTATGTAGTCTCAGGGTGGCCTTGAACTCACGGCGATCCTCCTAGCTCTGCCTCCCGAGTGCTGGGATTAAAGGCGTGCGCCACCACGCCCGGCTCCTCTCATTTTTAAATACATAATTTTATTTATTTATGTGCAAGAAAAAAAGAAGGAGTGTGGGAGAACAAAGGCCCTTTGCCACTGCAAACAAACTCTAAACACATGTACTACTTTGTGCATCTAGCTATACTTTGGTACTGGGGAGTGAAACCTAGTTTAGCAGGCTTTGGAAGCAAGTGCCTTTAATGGCTAAGCCGTCTTCCCAGTCCCACACTTCCTCTTATTAAGTGGTTAGGGTAAGTTTATCTCTATACCCATGTTCTCTAGACCGCAAGGTTGGATCATATATTTACAGGCCGTTTAATACAGGAGTCAGAAGTTCAGGGACAGACCCAGTAATGTGATGAAAGGAAACAAGGAACAATACCTACCAATTGTCACAATAGAAAGATATTTCTGGCATCCAGAATAGTCAGTACCAGGGGTACCAACAATGATGAGTATGACTCTGTAAACATATTGGAGGTGCTGTCTCCACACCTCACATTATCTCAAGGGACTAGAGAAAGAGCCGCTTACAAATCCATAGAGAACAAATGAGAAAGCTGTTGGGCAGAAGCAGCAATGTGAAATAATACATTGTAATTCATGTTTCCTGAAAATTTTCAAACAGGTACAAGTAAGTGTGAACTAAAAAAAAAAATTACCTTTGCGAAAATGTTTAATTGGAAAGCATACAAATTTGCTTTACTTCTTAGAATCAGTACTCCAGTGAAAATGATAAAAATCTCCTTTGACAATACTAATCCATTCATTTTCATTTCTTCCTAATACAGCTATTTTCTTATTAAAAGCACTGATTCCTAACATAGAGACACCATGAGGAATAGATTAAGGAATTGTACATTATCTTTAATGAGCTCCTCAATGAAATAAATTTTTGTTAAGTGCTAGATTTCTTATTCTAAAAACAAAGAATAACTTGTTTGTAACTTGAATACTGGCCACTGACAAGATATCTCAAATATAATAGGTTGTACTCCCAAAGTTTTTTTTTTTTTTGTTGTTAGCCAGAATAAATTCCTTCACAAAATAATATGAAGTGGCCAATCTAGCACATAATCTTACTCTTCAGAGTTTAAAATAGTGCGTTCTCTTAGGGATAGACAGTAATAAATCTTGCATTAAAGGTATTTTATTTTATTTTTATTTTTTATTGACAACTTCTATACTTACAGAAAATAAATCATGATACTGCCCTCCCCAACCCACATTCCTTTTCAGAACTCTACCCTCCATCATATCCCCTTCCTCTCTCCATTAGTGTCTCGTTTAATTTGATGTCATCATCTTTTTCTCCTATTATGAGGGTCTTGTGAAAGTATGAATATGAACATTAAGTGTAGTGCTTTCAGGGCAGTGTGTTGAGAATAATATATACATTTAGCCAGACAAGAGCAGGCTTTATACCCCTAAGGTTAATGACCTCCCCTCCATAGGCTTTTGATTAGGTTTTCAGTACCAGGCATGTATTCCTTCCCATAGAGTAGGCCTTCAGACCAATTAGAGAGCAGTTGGTTTCCCCCAGAGCAGACACACCACTATTGCACCTGTTTGGTCATTTGACCTATCTGGCCAAACTTGAGGTTTCCAGTGTCCACTGTTTTCACTACTGATGATATTTGTCTTCCATACCCCTGCATGCAGTGCAGCTTTTTCCAGCTTTCAGTTGGCTGGTCTACAGGTTTTCTGCTCAGCACCAGCTTGCTTTCTCAGTGACCTTGACACTCAAGCAAGTGAAATCTTCAGCAATAGGGTCTTACCATCTGTTTTTCAAGGGAAACCAAGGGCTTTGGCAATAGTCAATTGGAGTCAAAAGGGACCTCCCTGGCCAACAATTCACTGGAAGGTATCCCATCCCTGCTACTGAAATTTTTCTAGTAATAGTCTATGGCTTCTGGGTGTGCCATTATTCAAAACAGTAGGTTTACATATGTCTTATTCAGAATATCTTGAATTTTGATTGACCCTCCCCCTGCCCTTCTTTACACATTCTCTTCCCCTGGCCACAGTTAGGCCTTTACGCTGCCTGTAATCTGTTCTACTTTCATATACACAATACTAGGCCTTTAAGTCCTTCCCTCTCCTCCATCCCTTACAGCCTTTTTCTAGCCTACTGGCCTCTGTTACCAATTTTTGGTTCCAGTTCACACACAAGTCTATAAATTTGTAACTAGGATCCACATATGAGAGAGAACATGTGATGTTAGGCTTTCTGAGCCTGGCTTACCTCACTTAATATAATCCTTTCTAGATCCATCCATTTCCCTGCAAATTCCATTGTATAAATGTACACATTTTACTATCCATTCATCTGTGGAGGGACATCTAGGCTGTTTCCATTTCCTAGCTATTGTGACTAGAGCAGCCTAAACATGGGGTGCAAGTATCTTTAAGGTAGTGAGAAGGGTCATTCAGATATATGCTTAGGAGTGCTATAGCTGGATCATATAGTAAACCATTTTTAGCTGTCTCAAGTACCTCCAAACTGATTTCCACAATGTATGTACCAGATTACACTCCCACCAACACTGTGGAAGGGTTCCTCATTTTCCACATCCTCATCAACATTTATTGTCGTTTGTTTTCTTGATGATAGTCATTCTGACAGGAGTGAGCTGGAATCTCAAAGTAGTTTTAATTTGCATTTCCTTGATGGATAAGGATGTAGGACTCATTTTTAGATGTTTATATGCAATCTGTATTTCTTCTGTTGAGAACTCTTTATTTAGTTCCATAGCCCATTTTTTAAACTGGATTGTTTCATTTCTTATTGTTCTCTTTTTTGAGTTCTTTGTATATTCTGGATATTAATCCTCTGTCAAATGTATAGCTGGCAAAGATTTTCTCCCATTCTGTAGGTTGTCTCTTTGCTCTATTCACAGTGTCCTTTGCTGTACAAAAGCTTTGTAATTTCATGAGATCCCAGTGGATGATTAGTGGTTTTATTTCCTGAGCAAATGGGGTTACATTCAGAAAGTCATTGCCTATGCCAATATGTTGAAGAGTTTCCCCTACCTTTTCCTCTAGCAATTTCAGAGTATCAGGTCTGATATTTAGGTTCCTGATCCACTTGGACTTGACTTTTGTGCATGGACAGAGATAAGAATCTATTTTCGTCCTTCTACATATATTTATCCAATTTTCCCAGTACCAATTGTTGAAGAGGCTATCTTTTCTTCAATGAATATTTTTGGCATTTTTGTCAAACATCAGATGGCTGAAGATGCCTGGATTAGTATCTGGGTCTTTTGTTCTGTTCCATTGATGTACACATCTGTCTTTGTGTCAGCACCATGCTGTTTTTGTTACTATGGCTTTGTAATAAAACTTAAAATACAGTACGGTGATACCACCAGCCTGATTTTTTGTTGCTCAAAATTGTTTTGGCTATTTGAGGATTTTCGTTCTTCCAGATGAATTTTAAGATTTTTTTTTCTATTTATGTGAAGAATGGCATTGGAATTTTAATGGGGATTGCATTAAATGTGTAGATTGCTTTGGAAAGATTGACATTTTCACAATATTGACTCTTCCAACCCAAAGACATGGGATGTCTTTCCATTTCCTTGTGTCTTCTGCAATTTCTCGGTTGAGTGTTTTAATGTTCTCATTGTAGAGATACTTCACTTCCTTGGCTAAGTTTATTCCAAGGTACCTTATTTATTTATTTATTTATTTATTTATTTATTTATTTATTTACTTTGAGGCAATTCTGAATGGAGAGATTCCCTGATTTCATTCTCTGCCTGTTTGTTGTTAGTGTACAGAAGCTACTGATTTCTGTGTACTTTGCTAAGAGTGTTTATCAGCTCTAACAGTTTGCTGGTAGAGTCTTTAGGATATTTTATATATAGAATCATATCATCTGTAAATAATGATATTTTGATATCTTCCTTTCTAATTTGTATCCCTTTTATGAGTATTTCTTACCTTATTGCTATAGCTAAGACTTCCAGTACTTTATTAAATAAAAGTGGTGATAGTGGACACCCTTGTCTTGTTCTTAAGTTTAGTGGAAATGCTTCAAGTTTTTCCCCATTTAGTATTATGTTGGCTGTAGGTTTGTCATAAATAGCCTTTCTTATGTTGAGATATGTTCTTTCTATTCCCATTTTTTTGTAATACTTTTACCATGAAGGGATATTGGATTTTGTCAAATGCCTTTTCTGCATCTATTGAGATGTGATTTTTGTCCTTCAGACCATTGATATGGTGTATTACATTTATTGATATGTGTATGTTGAACCATCCCTGCATCTCTGGAATGAAGTGTACTTGGTCAGGGTGAATAATCTTTCTGAAATATTCTTGTATTCTGGTTGCCAATATTTTGTTAAGGATTTGGATCTATGTTCATGAAGGAGATTGGTCTGTAATTTTTGTTTTCTGTTCTGTCTTTGTCTGGCTTCAGTATCAGGGTGATGCTGGTTTCATAGAAGGAGTTTGGTAGAATTCATTCCTTTTTCTATTTTTATGGAAAAGTTTGAGAAGCAGTGGTATTAGTTCTTCCATGAAGGTCTGGTAAAATTAACCAGTAAATCCATCTGGGCCTGGACATTTTTTAGTTAGGAGACTTTTTATAACTGCTTGTATCTCCATATTTGTCATAGTAGGTCTATTTAAATGGTTTATCTCATCTTTACTTAATTTTTGTAGGTCATATGAATCAAGGAAATTATCAATTTCTTTCAGATTTTCAAACATAAAGGCATATATATATTCTTTTTTTCTCTTTTTTATCGACAACTTTTATTCTTACATACAAAAAATGCATGATATTTCCCTCCCCTCCCCCGTTCCCCTTTAAAGCTCCAATCTCCATTGCATCCTCTCCCTCTCTCCATTAGTCTCTATTTTAATTTGATGTCACTATCTTTTTCCCTATTATGAGGGTCTGTGAAAGTATGAATATGAACATTAAATGTAGTGCTTCAGGCAGTGTGTTGAGAATAATATATACATTTAGCCAGACAAGAGCAGGCTTTATACCCCTAAGGTTAATGACCTCCCCTACCATAGGCTTTTGATTAGGTTTTCAGTACCAGGCATGTATTCCTTCCCATAGAGTAGGCCTTCAGACCAATTAGAGAGCAGTTGGTTTCCCCCAGAGCAGACACACCACTATTGCACCTGTTTGGTCATTTGACCTATCTGGCCAAACTTGAGGTTTCCAGTGTCCACTGTTTTCACTACTGATGATATTTGTCTTCCATACCGCTGCATGCAGTACAGCTTTTTCCAGCTTTCAGTTGGCTGGTCTACAGGTTTTCTGCTCAGCACCAGCTTGCTTTCTCAGTGACCTTGACACTCAAGCAAGTGAAATCTTCAGCAATAGGGTCTTACCATCTGTTTTTCAAGGGAAACCAAGGGCTTTGGCAATAGTCAATTGGAGTCAAAAGGGACCTCCCTGGCCAACAATTCACTGGAAGGTATCCTATCCCTGGTACTGAAATTTTTCTAGTAATAGTCTATGGCTTCTGGGTGTGCCATTATTCAAAACAGTAGGTTTACATATGTCTTATTCAGAATATCTTGAATTTTGATTGACCCTCCCCCTGCCCTTCTTTACACATTCTCTTCCCCTGGCCACAGTTAGGCCTTTACGCTGCCTGTAATCTGTTCTACTTTCATATACACAATACTAGGCCTTTAAGTCCTTCCCTCTCCTCCATCCCTTACAGCCTTTTTCTAGCCTACTGGCCTCTGTTACCAATTTTTGGTTCCAGTTCACACACAAGTCTATAAATTTGTAACTAGGATCCACATATGAAAGAGAACATGTGATGTTAGGCTTTCTGAGCCTGGCTTACCTCACTTAATATAATCCTTTCTAGATCCATCCATTTCCCTGCAAATTCCATTGTATAAATGTACACATTTTACTATCCATTCATCTGTGGAGGGACATCTAGGCTGTTTCCATTTCCTAGCTATTGTGACTAGAGCAGCCTAAACATGGGGTGCAAGTATCTTTAAGGTAGTGAGAAGGGTCATTCAGATATATGCTTAGGAGTGCTATAGCTGGATCATATAGTAAACCATTTTTAGCTGTCTCAAGTACCTCCAAACTGATTTCCACAATGTATGTACCAAATTACACTCCCACCAACACTGTGGAAGGGTTCCTCATTTTCCACATCCTCATCAACATTTATTGTCGTTTGTTTTCTTGATGGTAGTCATTCTGACAGGAGTGAGCTGGAATCTCAAAGTAGTTTTAATTTGCATTTCCTTGATGGATAAGGATGTAGGACTCATTTTTAGATGTTTATATGCAATCTGTATTTCTTCTGTTGAGAACTCTTTATTTAGTTCCATAGCCCATTTTTTAAACTGGATTGTTTCATTTCTTATTGTTCTCTTTTTTGAGTTCTTTGTATATTCTGGATATTAATCCTCTGTCAAATGTATAGCTGGCAAAGATTTTCTCCCATTCTGTAGGTTGTCTCTTTGCTCTATTCACAGTGTCCTTTGCTGTACAAAAGCTTTGTAATTTCATGAGATCCCAGTGGATGATTAGTGGTTTTATTTCCTGAGCAAATGGGGTTACATTCAGAAAGTCATTGCCTATGCCAATATGTTGAAGAGTTTCCCCTACCTTTTCCTCTAGCAATTTCAGAGTATCAGGTCTGATATTTAGGTTCCTGATCCACTTGGACTTGACTTTTGTGCATGGACAGAGATAAGAATCTATTTTCGTCCTTCTTCACATATATTTATCCAATTTTCCCAGTACCAATTGTTGAAGAGGCTATCTTTTCTTCAATGAATATTTTTGGCATTTTTGTCAAACATCAGATGGCTGAAGATGCCTGGATTAGTATCTGGGTCTTTTGTTCTGTTCCATTGATGTACACGTCTGTCTTTGTGTCAGCACCATGCTGTTTTTGTTACTATGGCTTTGTAATAAAACTTAAAATACAGTACGGTGATACCACCAGCCTGATTTTTTGTTGCTCAAAATTGTTTTGGCTATTTGAGGATTTTCGTTCTTCCAGATGAATTTTAAGATTTTTTTTTTCTATTTATGTGAAGAATGGCATTGGAATTTTAATGGGGATTGCATTAAATGTGTAGATTGCTTTGGAAAGATTGACATTTTCACAATATTGACTCTTCCAACCCAAAGACATGGGATGTCTTTCCATTTCCTTGTGTCTTCTGCAATTTCTCGGTTGAGTGTTTTAATGTTCTCATTGTAGAGATACTTCACTTCCTTGGCTAAGTTTATTCCAAGGTACCTTATTTATTTATTTATTTATTTATTTATTTATTTATTTATTTATTTACTTTGAGGCAATTCTGAATGGAGAGATTCCCTGATTTCATTCTCTGCCTGTTTGTTGTTAGTGTACAGAAGCTACTGATTTCTGTGTTTATTTTGTATCCTGCTACTTTGCTAAGAGTGTTTATCAGCTCTAACAGTTTGCTGGTAGTCTTTAGGATATTTTATATATAGAATCATATCATCTGTAAATAATGATATTTTGATATCTTCCTTTCTAATTTGTATCCCTTTTATGAGTATTTCTTACCTTATTGCTATAGCTAAGACTTCCAGTACTTTATTAAATAAAAGTGGTGATAGTGGACACCCTTGTCTTGTTCTTAAGTTTAGTGGAAATGCTTCAAGTTTTTCCCCAT
This sequence comes from Orientallactaga sibirica, assembly GCA_036365145.1. NCBI lineage: Eukaryota > Metazoa > Chordata > Mammalia > Rodentia > Dipodidae > Orientallactaga > Orientallactaga sibirica. Next base: position 53,921,705 of record JAEOAD010000004.1, on the reverse strand, counting down.
TTAGTATTATGTTGGCTGTAGGTTTGTCATAAATAGCCTTTCTTATGTTGAGATATGTTCTTTCTATTCCCATTTTTTTGTAATACTTTTACCATGAAGGGATATTGGATTTTGTCAAATGCCTTTTCTGCATCTATTGAGATGTGATTTTTGTCCTTCAGACCATTGATATGGTGTATTACATTTATTGATATGTGTATGTTGAACCATCCCTGCATCTCTGGAATGAAGTGTACTTGGTCAGGGTGAATAATCTTTCTGAAATATTCTTGTATTCTGGTTGCCAATATTTTGTTAAGGATTTGGATCTATGTTCATGAAGGAGATTGGTCTGTAATTTTTGTTTTCTGTTCTGTCTTTGTCTGGCTTCAGTATCAGGGTGATGCTGGTTTCATAGAAGGAGTTTGGTAGAATTCATTCCTTTTTCTATTTTTATGGAAAAGTTTGAGAAGCAGTGTTATTAGTTCTTCCATGAAGGTCTGGTAAAATTCACCAGTAAATCCATCTGGGCCTGGACATTTTTTAGTTAGGAGACTTTTTATAACTGCTTGTATCTCCATATTTGTCATAGTAGGTCTATTTAAATGGTTTATCTCATCTTTACTTAATTTTTGTAGGTCATATGAATCAAGGAAATTATCAATTTCTTTCAGATTTTCAAACATAAAGGCATATATATATATTCTTTTTTCTCTTTTTTATCGACAACTTTTATTCTTACATACAAAAAATGCATGATATTTCCCTCCCCTCCCCCGTTCCCCTTTAAAGCTCCAATCTCCATTGCATCCTCTCCCTCTCTCCATTAGTCTCTATTTTAATTTGATGTCATCATCTTTTTCTTCTATTATGAGGGTCTTGAGAAGGTATCCTAGCAATACCTTTGCATGTATATATATTCTTAAGGTATAATTTTCCAAATTTATTTGGTATCTGTTGTAATGGTGCTTTTTCCATCTCTAATTTTATTAATTTTTGTCTCTTCTCTTTTTCTTTTGTTCAGATTTGCTAAGGGTTTATCAATCATGTTCATCTTTTCAAAGAACTAACTCTTTGTTTCATTGATACTTTGGATTTTTTTTTGTTTATATTTCATTAATTTCTCACCTAATCTTTATTATTTCTTCCAGTATACTGATTTTAGGTTTGCCTTGTTTTTTTTTTCCCCCCCAAGGCCTTAAGGTGAAACATTAAAATTTTTTACTTGTGAACGCTCTCTTTTCTTAAGATAGGCACTTAGACCTATAAATTTCCATCTTAAGACTGCCTTTTTTATGTCCCAAAAGTTTTGGTATATTGTATTCTCATCATCATTTGATTCTATGAATTTCTTGATTTCCTTTTTGATTTCTTCAATGACCCATTCATCATTCAATAGTGTACTCTTGAGACACCATGAATTTCTGTATGCTTTGTAGTTTTTCTTGTTGCTGATTTTCAGTATAATCCCGTTGTGGTCAGACAGAATACAAGGGATTGTTTCAGTTTTCCTGTATTTGCTAAGATTTGCTTTGTGTCCTAATTTGTGGTCTATTTTAGAGAATGATCCATGTGCTGCTGAGAAAAATGTATATTCTGCGGCATTTGGATGGAATGTTCTGTATAAATCTGTTAGTTCTATTTGTTCCATGACTTCATCTAATCCACATGTCTCTCTGTTTAGTTTTTGCTGGGATGACCTGTGAATTGATGACAGTGGGGTATTGAAGTCACTCACTACAATTGTGTTTGGTGTTATGTCTGACCTTAAGTCTAATTATGTTTATTTGATGAAATTGGGAGCCCTCATGTTAGGATTGTAATGTCCTCCTGTTGGAGTGTTCTTTTATTCAGTATAAAATGACTTTCTTTATCTTTCCTCACTAATGTTGGTTTGATGTCTATCCTGTCAGATATTAGGATAGTAACCCCTGCTTATTTCCTAGACCCATTTGCTTGAATACCATTTTCCCTCCTTTCACACAAAGACAGTGTCTATCTTTTATTGAGAGATGAGTTTCTTGGAGGCAACAAAGGGCAGGATCCTGCCTTTTAATCCACTCTGCAAGTCTGTGTCTTTTGGTTGGGGCATTGAGGCCACTGATATTAAGAGTTATGATTGAAATGTGTTTATTTATTCTTGCCAATCTTGTTGTTTTGTAGCACTTCCTGTTTTCCCTTTACTCACTTGTTTTAAGTGTTATTTGAGTATGGTTTATTTTTTTTTCCTGTTTCCTCCTGTGTGTGTTTTCCTTTCTCGTCAACATGAAGGATTCCTTCGAGTATTTTCTGTTGAGCTGGTTTAGTTGTCATAAATTATATTAGCCTATTTTTGTTGTGAAATGTCCTTATTTCTCCATCACTTTTGATATTTTTGCAGGATAAAGTAATCTTGGTTGACAGCTGTTTTCTTTCAGAACTTGGAATATATCATTCCAAGCCCTTCTGGCTTTTAAAGTTGTGTTAAGTAATTGTCTGTTATTCTGAAGGGCTTGCATTTATAGGACACTTGCTTTTTCCTAACTGCTTTCAATATATTTTTTGGTTTGTGTGTTTAGTATTTGCCAAGGAGAGGTTATTTCTAGGTTTTGTCTGTTTGGTGTTCTAAAAGCTTCTTGTATCTGCACTGGCATTTCTTTCCCAATTTGGGGAAATTTTTCTTCTATGATTTTGTTGAAAATGCCTACTAAGCCTCTGGATTGAAATTTTTCTACTTCTACCCTGAATTCTTATGTTTGATCTTGTCATAGTGTCCCAGATATCTTAAAATTCCCATTCACACCTTTTTTATTAGCTTGTCTTTCTCTTTGTTGGACTGAATTTGATCTGCTACCTGGACTTCTACTTTAGATATTTTGTTCTCTCCTTCATCCATTCTACTGGTGAGACTTTCCACAGAGATTTTTATTTGACTAGTTGTGTTCTTCAGAGCTAGGATTTCATCCTGGTTTTTCTTCAGTGTTTCTCTTTCCTTACTCATGACTTATAATGACCTCCTTATTTCATTAAGCTGATTTACTGTGTTCTCTTTTGGGAGTTTGTTTTCTTCTTTAATTCCTTTGTTTCCTCCTTTGATTCATTTCATTTCTTCTTTGCTTTCTTTGACTATACATAAAATCATTCTTTTGAAATTTTTGTCAGGAATTTCATCTAAAACAGTCTCATTGGTGATCATTTCTGCTGGATTTATAATTTTTGGTGGGATTGTATTGTCTTGATTCTTTGTGTTTCTTGTGTTATAATGTAGTGACTTTTGTATCTTGAATCGATTCAATGCTTGGATTTTCTACTTATCTGCAGTGTTCTTAGATGTGGTGATCCACCTTTATGTACTTTCAGGATATGTGTTTAAGGTGCCAAGTGTACCTCATGTACCCCAATCCAACTTCAGAAGTAATCCGAGGTGTTGACTTCACTTACTAAGCAAGTATTCTAGTGGACTGGGTGGAACAATTTACTAGCAAATTCTAAATGTCAACTGAGCAATATACACATTCAATGAGAACCAACCAGCACAAAGTATACAAGTGTGGGGATTAAAACAAACAGTCTTATAAAGCCAAAATCCCTAAGTGTGTGTGATGTTCTACACCCTTAATCCTGTCAGCTAGGAGTTTGAGAATTCTATTCTGAATTAGGTTTCAGGTCAGTCTGTATATGAATCAGACCCTGCCCCAATAATGACAGAAGCAAAAGACAAAGGCCCTATAAATCTGAAAGATAAAGGCAACAATATTTAATCCCCAAATACAGCTTAATTGAAAATGGTAAAGCCAACCAAAAATATGCCCATAACCTTCCCTGCATGTAAAGAGAGATTGTCATTTCCAATGCAGACCTATGTTTTTGTTGTTGTTTTTTTTTTTTTTTTTTTTTTTTTTTTTTTTGGTAGACAGCCTTGTTACCTTTTTGGATGGTTTTGAATCTCACCAATGCTGAATGCCCACTTTGATCCCTCTGTGTTGTGCTGTGGAGCTGGAGTTCTGTTCAGCTGGGCTAGATGCTCTGCAACTGGGGGTTGAATGCTGGAGGTTCACATTCTGATGGTTGGGGATGGAAAAGGGCAGGAAGCCTGGAGTTGCTCACCCAGTCCTGCCTGTATACCTTTCAGTAGCTCCTTAGCTGATCTCAGCTGTCTTTCCTTCAGATTTCTTGACTTTACAAGGAGGCTGATGAAGTTGGAAAATCCCCTTGTTTGGTCTCTGCTGCTGCTGCTCAGTGAGCCTGGCAGGCTGTGCCAGGCACGTGGATCAGGGCCGCAAGCTCCTTAATGGGATTCTTGTCATTTTCCTCCTTTCTGGTGGATCTTGGTTTCTTCTGCTTCTCTACTGTGTCTACAAAAAAAAAAAACAAAAAAAAAAAACAAACAAACAAAAAAAACCTGTACTTCTGCCCTTTTCAGAAGAAGAGTGTATTTTGCTCTGGTTTTGCTTAAATCTCCCCACCCCAAGCTAGTTTGGCATGGCTTCTATGCCGCCATCTTACCCAGAAGTAAAGATAAATATTTTTTAAAGTATCACTAAACAGGAAGTTAATATTGCTCATATAATGTAACTTTCATGTTTATTCATGAGTAAAGAAGCAAGTTTTAAGACAAAATTCTGTGACACTTTTATGAGGAATATATTTTAAAATTTTGGAGGTAAATTACAAATGTATGTAAATTATATGTATATATAATTTATTTTTTCCTTTGGTCTGAAATACATCTCTCTCTCACACACACACACCAATAAAAATTTAGAAAAAAAAATTTTTATACATATTAGAATATTATCACACATGGTTGCAACAATTCTAATCCTGTGTGAGTATCTGATGGGTATTTATATATGTGAGTGTCCATGTGTGTAAGTATGGGCATTAGCCATTGCACATGTATAGAGTCAGAGATTAACTTTTAGGTGTCAGTCCTTGCCTTCCATCATGTTTGAGACAAGGTTTCTCATTTTCCCTGTCTGCAGTTGTGTTTGTTAGGCCAGCTAGTCCATGAGCCCCAGGAAATTTTTCCTGTTTCCACCTTCGATCTTGCTGTCAGTGTGTGTTGGATTGCAGAATCCCACCCCAGCTTCTGGCTTTTACATCAGGTCTGGAGATCCTGAATAGGGTTATCAGACTTGAGTGGAAAATGCTTTATTCACTGAGCCATGTCCCAGGCCCTGTGTATCTTCTTTAAGAGAAACAACTCCTATTCCAGAAGGCTCTGGCAGGTTTCCATTAGCCATTTCCAACTCCCCAAATTGGCCAAAGCTGAACCATTTGGAGACATTCCTGTCACAAGGATACAGCAAGAAAAAGCTGAGACTTTAAATTTTGCAGAACTCACTAGGCAGAGAGGGGAAAAAGGCTGCTAGATAACCAGCAAACATATCATCTACAGGAATTTTATTACAATTTCCCTGAAAAGAAGGGTGGACAGAAGTATCGCCCAGTTGATTCTATTAAATTTTCCTTAGCTACAGTGGCAGGTGTAGTCCCAGCGACTTGTGGGCTGGGCAGAGATATAAGCACCACTTGAGCTCAGAAATTTGAGACAAGTTTACCATGAATATATAACAAGACACTGTCTAAAATAAAATTCATTAGCCTATTCTTCATTTGTAAAGAAATGTCTGCTTCTCATTTCTGGCAGAAGGTTGATGATTGGATACCTATTTTCAAATTCTAAAATTGAATTCTGTATGGACTTAATAAAATCTCCTTGAATTTAAGCTAGGCTTTCACTTAGTCTCTTAGTGTATCTTACTAACTCACCCACTTGATGCAGTCCTATGCTAGAAGTCGATGGTAAGGAACAGTAGCATCTTTGTTCACAAAACACAAAATGAAACTTGAAACCTAAGACAGCGTGAAAATTCACATTTGCTGGAAAAAAGAACAGATGGTTACAAAAATTAATTACTGTTAAGGTGACTTTAAATCTTTAATTACTTTTTGAAAGAAAAAAAAATCACACTTTAAATGTTTCTAATAATCTGTTTAAAGTATACTCAATAATGTTTTATAGAGAAGGGAAACTCAAGATGAATAAGTTTATACATGATCAATATTTTTTAGAAAGAATATAAAGAGAAAATGTATCTAAAATGGTCAAAACTTTGGATAATAGCCAAATATTACTTTCACATAAATAGCTCATTTAACCCATTTCTTTGAACTAACTTTATTTGAAGAATATAAAAACCTTTGAACAGCTGAAAAATATTCATAGAGAAGTTCTCAGGGGAAGGAGACCCTCTCTAAGAGGGAGACTCAGCATAGCTGTGCTCTGAGCTTTCCTGGGTTCTTAGGTAAAGGAATCATCTTTACTAATCAATGATATTCTAATCTAAGAGATTTACTCATGCAAAAAGGAAACTACAAATTCATTATTTTTCCTGACTTTTATAAATTTGCAATGACTGAAAACATAACTATAATATAGGTGATGGCTGATAAATTAGCAACTAAAACGGTATTTGATTTATATGCAAACTAGAATCATTTGTGTGACATAGTCTGCTGTCCTCTGTATATTTAAAGATAAAACATTTCTCTATAAAATAAATAGTTGAACCTTCCTAACACAGTCACCACAGAAGGGACACTAAAGATCTACTTTAAGGCCACTAAATTCTAGAACCTAGCTATAAGGCAAGGTACTCTGGTTTGTAATGTGATAGCAAACAATACTAAAATCTCAGTTAACTGTTCCAGTTGTGTTATCTCCCACTAAGCTCAGCTCAGTGTGCCATTCACGAAATTGTTCTGGTGGAGGGAGAGCTCGTTTCAACTAGAAAAGAAGGCATGACAAATCTTTCACTACTTGCACCTTACTATGTAAATATGCTGGCCATTGTCAGTCTATTTTCCACCTGTCCATCATCTCTTTTTTTGCAAACAAGTGGCTTTCCCCATGCCTTTCCTTTACCTATTGCTATAAATAATTAAATAGACAGTAACATGTTAGTGGGTTGGCTTTATTAAAATAAAATAACCTAAAACTATACTATACATTTATAAAACAGTCTGTGTACACACAAAATGGCAAAAATCTGCATTTAAAATTTGTGTATAGTTTTGAGAACCATTGAGACTATTTCTTCACTTTATTTTTAAAATATTATTTATTTATTTATTTATTTATTTGAAAGACAGAGAAAGAGAGAAAGAGAGAGGAGAGAAGAGAAGAGAAGAGGAGAAGAGAAGAGAAGAGAAAGAAGAGAAGAGAAGAGAAGAGAAGAGAAGAGAAGAGAAGAGAAGAGAAGAGAAGAGAAGAGGATGAATAGAGTTACCCCAAGGCATCCTGATGCTGCAAATGAACTCCAAATATACATGCCACTTGGTGCACCTGGCTTTATGTGGGAAGTGGAGAATTTAACCTAGGCCATCAGGTTGTGCAAGCAAGTGCAACCACTGAACCATTTCTCCAGCCCCATTTCTTCACTTTCTATTTAAAAGTTTGTATATATATTATATCAAGAATCAAAGGCAGTCTAGTAGACATTTCCCCCATTATCGGTTCTTAATGTTTCCTGACTATAGCAGTTACCTTTCATTGCTGGGACAAACACCTGACCAGAAGCAGCTTATAGGAGAAAAAGACTAATTTCAGGTTTACAAATTTCAGGGGAAGCAATCATGGCAGAAGAAGACTGTTCCCTTCCCCATCCACAGCAGTGAGAGAAAAGCCAATACCAGCAATCACGAACAGGCAGACCTCAAGCTGGCTCTCTAAACACCTAGTAGGGCTGGACGCAAGATCTACCCCAGTGACATACTTCCTCTCACAGGGTGCAACCTGCTGACGTCTAAGTAGGAAGCTAACGAAAATTACAGAAACAAACAAACAAGCAAAAATTCTCATACATTTGATTTGTATTTAAACCTCCACATTCCACAACTAGTCCCCATAGATTTATAATCATCTCATAATATAAAATGTATTCATTCCAACTTCAAAGGTCCTCGTAGTCTTTATCAACTTTAACATTGTTTAAAAGCCCAAAATCTCACCTGAGATTCAAGATTTTCTCTTAGCTGTGAGCCCTGTAAAATCAAAACATGTTACGTGCTTCTAACATGTAATTACACAGAGTAAATATGCTCATTGCAAAAGGCCTAACAAGTATAAACTAGACCAATGTACAGTCAATAGGCAAACTTCAAATATCTGCAGTTTCAAGTCCAACATATAAACCCAGGGAAAAAGTCTCTGGGTTCCATTTCTATCCCTACAGCTTGGCTGAGCAGCCCAGAGAAAATTCCATCCCAAGCCACCACTCTCTACGGCAGCAGGTCCACAGCACTGATATATACAAAACATCTTCAGTCTAAACTGAAAAATCTTCATACTTCCATACAATGGGCTTACTTGTCTTCTACACAGGGATTTCAACTCTGCTTTACCTTGCCATATCTCAACGTCCCCTGGAACCATGTTCATGACCTTGCACTCAACACAGAGGTAAGTCTCAGCCTGCTGAAGTCTAAGTAGGAAACTTAATAAAAAATATCTCAGTTGATGGGCTGGAGAGATAGCTTAGTGGTTAAGGTACTTTGCCTACAAAGCCAAAGGACCCATATTTGATTCCCCAGAACCCAGGTAAACCAGATGCACAAGGTGGTGAATGCATCTGGAGTTTGTTTGTAGCAGCTGATGGCCTTAGTGCACCCATTCTCTCTCTCCCTCTGTCTCTGTCTCTTTCTCTCCCTGTTTGTCTCTCTCAAATGAATAAAAATAAAATACAAATAAAACCCCTGAGTTGAGGGCTCTACAGATGGCTCAACAGTTAGGCACTTGCCTGCAAAGCCTAACGACCTAGGTTCAATTCCCCAGTACCCACGTAAAGTCAGATGCACAAAATGGAACATGTATCTGGAGTTTGTTTACAATGTCTGGTGGCCCTTGGGAATTGAACGTATATCCTTAAGCTGTCCTTAGACTTCTTATCCACTAAGCCATCTCTCTAGCTCTCTTACTCTCTCTCTCTCTCTCTCTCTCTCTCTCATTCTGTCTTCTCTCTGTGTTTCTCTGCTTGAAAATAAATAAATAAAATGTTTAAAAACTTTAAAATACCAGAGTCTATGGGGTACATATATTCATTCAAATCACCAAACTGACCCCAGAAAATTTAAGCTTGAAAACAAAAACTTGATGATTTTCATGTTTTTATGAAATTGGTCCTCCCTGTTTTGAATTTCCTCTCAATCTTCTCCAATAATTCATTTTTACTTATTTCTTTAATTCAAAACTCAAAACATTTTTCTATTTAATAGTAGTCTATCTTTTTCACAATATCCATATTTGCATTGACTTACATGAACGTTAATGTTATAGGCATTAGGTTTACATCACTATAATGAAATACTTAAAATAACTAGTTTATAAAGGAAATTATTGGTTTTGTTTCACAGCTTTGAAGTCACTACCATAATGGATTAGACCCATTGCCTTGGTAAAGCATCATATCATGGTAAGAGATCATGACCAAGAAGGAAAAGAGTATGAGGAATGGGATGGATCTTAAAATTCTCTTTTAAGAGCATATGCCCAAAACCTAAAAATGCTTTAAAATACCCTACCTCTTATATCTCCTCACAGTATTGTTATCCTGGGGACTAAGCCCTTAACACATAAACAGACTAGTACTATATAACTGTTCCACATCTTTTACTCATACAATGATTGATATATGACACTTCTGTACAGAATAAAATTTAATTTTACATGATTATGCAATTGTGTTAGCTCCTATTTCATAGAACAATAACTCATTATTTATGTTTGTAAAATTAAGAACTATAATATAGAATTCTTAATTAGAAGAATAATATTTATTAACATGTACTAAATAAGTACCATACATCCATCATTTTAGCTATCATAGTTCAGAGAATAAGAAAATAACTTGGACTGACTGCATTTTTTATTAATAAAATAGAAATAAACCTCAGGCAGATTAATTTTCCTTCATTTACACAGGAATTGAGTGTCAATTCTGAGATTTTCATCCAGGTATATTTTGAGCACAGCTATGTGTTCCAAAATTTTATGTGTGCATTTTCTCAAATGCATGTACTCTGCAAGTGTGAATTTGTCTGTTGAGCACTTGAGAAATGATAATGTATTATGAAGGTATTTAATTAATGAGGAATAAAACATTATATTTGTTACTAATGAAGATTAAAATGCCCAATGATATACAAATTTATTAACATGTTATTTAGTAAGCAAATTTCAAAATCAAAATCTTATTAACTAAGTATATTGGATCATATCTTTTGTTTTTAACTTAGGGATCCCTTTCTGATAATATTGAATTGGGAAAATAAAGCAAAAAGATAATGAAGAAATTGAGTAGCAATAAGTTAAACTGTTACAAGTTATAAAATTTCTTGCCTAAAAGCAGAGAAATCAGTCAAGGATTACATTAAGTAATAGGGTTAAGAAGAACATAGTTTGAAAAATAAATCAGTATCTTCTAATAACTGTAAGTACATGAGTTTCTAAAATGCCATACATAATACCCATGGAATTATGTTGTATAATGTAATAACACGTTAGGCTACCATTAACACATTATAACTGTGTCATTTGGAAGGCTAATTTTTTTGTGTAAAACCACTTAACTACATAAAATGGAAAATAATGATTATTGTAACTACTTTCACTTTTTGTCTTTAGAAGTTCAGGACTGTACACTTCATACGCCATTATTTTATAGCTCTCTGTATTTTTATTGCTTGGTCATAGACTGTTCTAAGTAATAATTGTCTTAAAATCCCCAAATACATAAATCACTAGATCATTTCAAATATCATCATTATGAGATGCCAAGTAAGTCATTTGTAGCTTACTTACAATGTATATAAAGTTGAAAATAAAATTTGGATAAAATCTAAAAAGAAAGTTGCATGTTCCGAGGGAAAGTTGATACATAATTAAGTCCAATTTTCTTTAAACAATCTAGTCTTTAAAATTATGACGTTCATATATATTTTAAATCACTTTTATTAATGTCTTTGCTAGGTAAAATCTACATAGAAATTTTTTGTTATTGTTGGCATACTTTGGAAATGATTAAAAACAAGGATGGGTACTAAAGGCTTATGGAATGGACACTTTGTTGTAGTCAGCTCTATGTTGCTGGGATGAACTTCTAAACCAAACACAGTTTATGGGAGGAAGAGATTTATTTGACACTTACAGATCTAGGGGAAATTCCATTGATGGTGGAAGAAACTGGCACCCTTTCACAGATGTAGGCAGACAGAGAAGCTATCACCATTCAACCCATACCAAAAGGAAAAAGCAGCAGGGGCCAAGGCCCAGCCTAGATTATTCTGCATACCTTTAAACTAGAACTAACATCTGCCCCCAAACACCTTAGGGCTGGACCACAGAATCTGCCCTCAGTGACATCTCCTCTAGCCAGAGGGGTCTGGAGATAAGCCTTTTATTTTTGGAAAAATAAACACCCATTTTTTTTTTTTTTTTTTCTGGTATGGCCCATACACGAGACACTGGAGTTTCACAAATGTGGTAAAATGTTGGGGACAAGCCCTGAAACCACAACAACTTTAAATGTGGTTGGTGAGTCCCTTCCCCAACACCCCTCAAAGTGCATCTAGAAAGCTTTTTAATAAAAACACCTGAGCCTACTGGGGGACATACACTCTTTATACACATCTATAAGAACCATAGTATTATACTCTCTATTTTCAGAAATAAAATCACTGAGAGACTGAGAGTTAAAAATCTAAATGTCACAGATATAGTAAGTTGCCAAAATGTTTATAAATCATCAATCAGTTAAAATTACATTAGCATTTATTATATGTCAGACATGAATCTAGATGCTGAAGATTACAAAGATGTTTAAGGTACTATCTCTTTTCTTAAGCCCCATATCGTATTTTGATTCAAACATTTTAAATATATTATGGAAGTAGTATAAAAGATCAACTTTTATACACTATGGGAGTTTGTTTATGAAGTGTTTACTACATCATGGAAAGTAAAGAATGAAAAACACTGTATCTTTCTTTACATTTTTCTGTGTAAGTTGTTCATTACCAGTTACTATTCTTTTTCCCTCCTCCCTCTTATAGCTACTTAAGCTTGAATATATTAGAGAAACTACTTTCATGAGGAAAGAATAATTCTGAAAGGATGTCACACAAATGTCCCATAATAAAGTTGCTATTCAAAAACCAAATAAGGGCTGGAGAGATGGCTTGGCAGTTAAGGCGCCTGCCTGCCAAGCCTATGAACCCTGATTCGAATCTCCAGGTCTCATGTTTAGCCAGGTGCAAAAAGTGACTCATGGGCGCAGTGCTGCACCTGCCCACAAGGGGGTGCATGTGTCTGGATTTCATTCACAGTGGCTGAGAGGCTGCTGGCACACCCATTTTCTCTCTCTCTCTCTCTCTCTCTCTCTTTCTTTCTCTGTCTCTTTCAAATTAAAAAAAAATATTTTTGAATCTTTAAAACCATCTTACTATTTGCCTTTAGGAATAGGTCATAATGACCTATACAACATTGTGACATTGTAACACAACATTGTCATCTAAAAAGTTCATACTCAGGAAGTGTACAACCAAGCTACAAAAATAGTCAGAGAAAAAAATTTCATGTATTATTATTTTTCATTGGACTGTTTTCATAGCTACCCTGGGGCTTATGTGGTAAGACACATCTGGATGTGTAAAAATGGAAACCAGGTAAAAAGAAGATATGTAGAAGACTCCATTCCATAAAAAAGATCCTTACTCTTCTCTTTGCATTGACTTCTATAGACCCCAACAAGGAAGACTTGTGTGTCTTTTGTGTTTTGGTTTATGGTGGTTTGATTCAATTGTCCCCCATAAACTTAGGTGTTCTGAATGCCAAGTCCCCAGGTAGCACTTTGGAAATTGGAGCTTCCTGGAGGTGGTATATTGTTGGGGCCAGGCTTATGTGTGTTATAGCCAGCTTCATCCTGACAGAATTTGCCACAATCTTTTGCTACTGTGGTCCACCTGATGTTGGCCAGGGAGTGATGTCCACCCTCTGCTCATGCCATCATTTTTCTTTGCTATCATGGAGAGTCCACTTGAAAATAACTCCTTTCCTCCCACAAGTTGCCTCCTGGTTGGTATTCTGATGTGAAGCTGACTGCAGCAGTAATATTGGTACCAGAAGTTGGGTCATTACTGCTGGAAACCTGACTGAGGCTTTGGTCATTTGGAACTGCTTGGCCTAAGAGATGCTTTGCGCTGCTGTAAGTACAGCTTGATGGACCATTCTGATCACAGTTGAAAGACCTGAATGCAGTAAGAAAAATGGACTGTGAGGTTTGGCTTTTAAGGTGAAGAAAGCTTTGCTTGGACTAAGCTAGAAGCAGTTTGTGTGAGAGGCTTACTATTATGCCCATGTCCTGAGAATTTGTGTACAGTTGCATTGGGTAAAAATGGAATGGTATAAGCAGAGGGATATGACACAGAAAAATATGAAATTGTTGGACCAAAACTCTGCCTATTCAGCTGCAATTGTTTGAGAGACTATAACCATTGAGATTGGGCCAGTTGATCTACACCAGGACAACAGGAAGAATGCAGACTCTTTTGAAAGGGCTTCAATTCTGAAGGATGTCCTGTTCTTCAAACTCTCTTTATTTCCCCCTCTTCAGATTAACAAACTGGTAGGTTCCCTGGTACTATGGAGTATAACACATGTAAGAAAGAGAGGGTCATTGAATTTGCACCACAGTTTTATATTTTGGAAACAACTATGGCCAGTATGAAGCAGGCTTGTGGCACTACCTGTGGGGAGGCCAAATAGAACCATGAGGATGAGCTTAGGGATGCAGTAGAGACCCAGTGGAGATGCCAGGAGTACAGGATGGCTGCCAAGAACTGCTGGCACTAGATGAAGATTTCTGGAACTGTGAGTAGCCTAGCTAATGGGGTAGAATTGGAACTCCACAGACTTGTCACTGGTTGTTAGAATTATCAGACTTGGAGACTTGTCACTGGTTAGAGTTGTCAGACTTGAAGCTACAGAATTTGATGGTTCCTCTGTTGGTTTTAAATCTTTTATTGATTGAATATGTCTTTCTATGCCCAATGCTGCCTTTTGCAGTGTGAATGTTTACTTTTTGTCATTAAGAGTTTTCTCAGTATATGGCTCAGTTAAAAGACCTTGGACTATGGGAATGTTTGAACATCATTGGGGTTCGTAACAACTATGGAGACTTTTAAAGTTGAATTGAATACATTTTACAACAATGATAGTTTTAATTTTATGGGTGCCAGGAATGGAATGTGGTGGTTTGATTCAGGTGTCCTAATAAACTAAGGTGTTCTGAATGACAGATCCCCAGCTGGCTGCAATTTGGGTATTGGAGCTTCTTGGAGGTGATGTATTATTGGGAGCAGGCTTATGGGTGATATAGCCAGTTAACCCTTGACAGTGTTTCACATACTCTCCTGCTGCTGTTGTCTACCTGATGTTATCCATTTTCACCTGTCTTCATGGAGCTTCCTCTTGACTCTATAAGCCAAAATAATCCCCGTCCTCCCACAAGTTGCTCTTGGTCAAGTGTTTTCTGACAGCAACATGAAGCTGACTATAAGAGGGTTTCTTTCATCCATAAACTTTACTGGTAGGCCTATATATTTAAGATATAAAATCATCACAAATGGCTGTGTGCATTTTATGTCTCCATCAAGATTACACTATTCATTTGTTAAAATATCAACTATGTTATACATCTTTAAATTCTATTTTTAATGCTTTATTTTCTTTGAATTATTATTGGAATTCAGTCTTTTTTATTTCCCTCCATCTAAATTATCATTTCATTCATGTTTTCTTATATTTGTGGCCACATGTCAATTACATTATCATTTTCTTTATTATTTCTTTTATTTTTATTTTTAAAAATTCTTGTATTAGAACTGGCAACATTTTCAAATTATTATCAACTGCAAATTTAATTAACATGCTATTTATTTATTCTTCCAGATAATTAATGAAGTTGTTAGAGAAAACTTGGATGCACACCAAGTACCCCAGCAGATAGCATCCCTAAAAGTCAGATGCTCAGCCACTTATAATTACCTTTTTCTTATGGTCTTTAAACAAATTTTCAGTGCTCATTCCAGAGCCAATATAAGTTAATTTGGAAGAACTACTTTAAGAAACATACCAACTGTTTTACTGTTCTTTCTTAGTGCTTAGCTTCTATAAAATATTTATGCTTTATTTCTCATTCCAAAACGATGTTAATGGAATTGAACATTTAAGCACAAAAGCAAGGTGTGAAAGTTCTCAATGAAAGAGCATGGTCTCCATAAACTTTTAAGACAAAGCTTTAATCACATTATTTATGAGGTAAATGAGAACATGAAAGAGGCATCTACGTTCACCTTTTGTGCCACTGATTTTACATTTTACTTAAGTTAATTAAATTACTAGCTTAGTTAAATTTTTATTAATCATTTTGGCATATAATACATGAGATGTTAATATATTATAATTATCATTTTTGCCAAAACTTAAGAAATGGTTACAAAAAGTTACAGTTTTTAATGAGTTCAACCATTTTCAAAAGTAGGGTCTTGGCCCAATCCTAGAATTCTCAAGATATACATATAAGAAAATATGTCAAAATTCAATAATCTTATGTTTCTATAGCACTTGTTATAAGTATATTGTTATTGAATAATAAGAAAATTTAAAGCTATAATAATCAACATAAAATAATACTTAATATAATACTTTTATTTCATAGGAAAAAGATGCTAAGAAATGGTATCTATACACATTGGTAATCAAGTAGTATAATCCATAAAAATACATTGAATCTGAAGGTTCAAGATTCAGATCTCTTAGGGGGGAAAGCATAAAATTACTAATTTTATAAGTGTGTGGATTAAAGCAGCATATTAGTGTATGTATGGTGCATGGAATTTGTAACTGACTTATATCCTTTTCCAGAAGCCAAAAAAAACACATCACAATGAGAAATAGCAATGAAAATGACCAGCATTAATAAAACTAGGTTGTTACAGCACAACAAATATGTAGTTTGTGGAACTATAGACTGTCTATTACTGGAAATGGACAGATAGGGCAATGATCATTTCTCATTCTTACATTCAAGTGAAGGATATTTATTAATAGACTAAAAGTTCCAGGAACTCTAAACTCAGGTCAGTAAAGAATTATAGCAGCCAATCTCTCCTTTTATGTTAATTCCAGTAGTCAATGCAATATAGTACAGAAGCTTTAAGATTTTTTGAACTCAGTCTAGATGTTTACTTAAATATTTGTAGTATACTAAAGTTTTTCCAAAGAGAGTGATTTTGATTTTCTATTGTTAGATTTAACCTATTGTGTATAAAAATGCATCTACTACATCATTTTTTCATGTGAGAGTGCTAGGTCATATGCCTAAAGAAAATGTATACCTTGTTGATATGGCACAGATAGTATTCTTCAACTGTGATGCTCACTTTTGCAAAAATAAGTCTCCTACATTACAATATTGCTAAGAAGCTATCAAGTGTAAGTTCTTTATGTTATAAATAAAATAAATCTTTTATTTATGTTGCATTTTTGAATATCCATAAAATAATATTTAGTTGTGAATTTTGACAATTCAAATCCCAAATATTTTTCATAGAAGTGAAAATTCTTAAGGTCATAATTTAAATTATTGTGGAGGAAATTGTTGAGATACAACCCAATCATATGATCTAAAACATATTGCTAATTATATTAAAAGTAGTATCTCTTATTAAGACCCCAAATTGACTATAAAGAAGCATTAAAGTGAAAAGAACTAATTCTGTAGGAAAATATGTGAAAAGAGGAAAGAAAACATTAAAGCATAGAAAACCATTCATTCTCTACAATTTATGAGTAACATCATTTAGAATGAAAACTAAGGTTCAAGAAGGATCCATTCCTTTAAAAATATTATATATATACATACATGTGGCATGTATCTTTACTAAACCTTCACATTAATAAAGTTTATTCAAAAATGCCTTTCAGTTAGACCTCTTAAATAAAGTATAGGGCCCAAAATAGCAAATCAAAAATAACATATAAACAATGTCAATTATTCTCATGGTTGGGACAATATACATGTCAAGAAGAGCTTATGGAAGAAAGGGGTTTACTTTAGCTTATAGTTCCAGAGGTTAGAGTCCATCATTTGTGGGTTAGCATGGTAGAATGTCATGTGTTATATTAGTAAGAGGGAAGTACAGAAAGAGAGAACAGCAAGCATGGCTGGGCTGTTAATACTCAAGGCTGGTAGCCAGTGACATACTTCTTCCAGCCTCCACAACTTTCACAAATAGTGCCACTTTGCTGCCAACCAAATGTTCAAACACATGTCCATGTGGGGCTTTACATTTGTTGTAGTTTCTTCTTTACTGTTGATGGAACAAAGCATCCCACTCAAAGCAGCTGATGGAAGGGAAGTGTATATTTGGCTGACAAACTAGTTTGAGAGGAGGGTGGAGATTCATGATGGCAGGTGAAAGCATGACATGAGCAAAGGCTGGACATCTCCTGTACTACAACAGATACAAAACAGTAGCAAGAGAATGAGCCAGTCTTACAATGGACAGGTGGCTGTAACACTCCTTAAGCCTTCTTCCAACAACATGCCTCCTTCAGCACCCAAATTGCCAAAAGGTGGGAACCAAGCATTTAGAAACATGAGTTTCTGGGAGTTATATGTTTTAAATCACCACAACATATAAATACCATCTGTATTAAAGGCAAGGAGATCGTATGTTTGAGTTCGGCTTGGGATCCAGAGAAAAACCCCATTCCAAACTGAAATCAAAATAAACAAAAACAAAAACCCAAAGTGGGGTGAGAACCAACCACTAAGAATCAGGAGATCTTGAAAAAATCAGCATGATTTTAGGGTGGGGTGGGACCTGAGACAAATGGAAGGATAAACATTAGGAGAAACAGAAAATAGTAAACAAAGAAAATGGGTGCTAATAGAACTAACTCAATGGTATTCTTTAATAGAATTAAGATGAGACTGGACAAGTATGGAAACATGTTGAATGACAAAATTAGTCAGAATGGAATAACTCCTGAAGCTGTTCTGGCTATGGAAATAATTAACTTAGACTAAAACATCTGAAACTGGACTGGGGAGATTGCTGAACAGTTAAAGGCACTTGCTTGCAAAACCTGCAGGTCTAGGTTCAATTCTCCAGCACTCATAAAGTCAGACTCACAACATGTCACATGCCCCTGGAGTTCTATTGTGGCAGAAAGAGGTCCTAGCAAGCACACTCTCTCTCTCTGTCTCATAAATAAATATAATTTTTTTAAAGTTGAGACTAAACACCTGAACAAAATGTACAAGATTCAGAAACAAAATGTAGAAAATACAGGAACTTAGGATAGATAGGCTAATGTTGCTAATAATATTTTTTATGTATTAATTAGTCAAATATATGTGGAGTAGCTAAGATCTGCCATGAATCTCATGAGTTTTCCCAGGTAGTGAATAAGAGTCCTTCATGGAGTTTACCATTCTCTATAGTAAACATTACTCAAGCGCATTTAAAAGACAGAGTAAAGAATAAAATAGGAAAAAGAAAATAAAATCTAAATTTTTCAATAGGAAGATACTTTCTAAAACTTCAATATCCATGGGAGTATATGTATTGGTAGGCTATTAAATGTATAAAAATCATCTTCTGGTCAAGATGGCATCAGCTTAACCATGCTTTACCTCCTGGGGCAATAACAGGCAAGATCTGTGGATTTTTAGTGTCAGGAGGTCCTAGAAGACCTCCAGTGGGAGGGCATGGAGGAGTACAGTAGAGAATCCACTGATTCCCATGTTCTCAGTAGCCCACCTGTCCTTCAAACCCCTCAAGCAGCCATCCTAGCCACCTTGCCAGCCACCACAGCATGGACAAGGTTTGCTCCTGCACTATCTGCAGGCTCCCTGGAGCTGGGCCAGGCACCTTTCACCTTTCCCCCTGCCAACCAGCTCTCATTCAATCCTTCCTTCCACAGTTTTCCTTCCTTTCCCCGCCACCAGGACTGTTGTCCCATGCACCCCCACCCCATCTGGTCCATATCATGGGGTCCACACCACTGTGTTCACACCATCAGGTTGGCATCAACAGGTCCATGCCACCAGGTCCATGTCACAAGGTGCACACCAGGCCCATGCTGTCCCATGTCCTGGCACCATCCCAAACCCCTACTACTCCACCAACCTAGGTTTCAGCACCATCATATCCCCCCCACCCAGCTCTCTGCCTCCAAGACCCTGCAGTCTCCAGGCTCCTCTTCCTGCCCTGCACCAGGTCTCTGGGTCCCCACCAGGACCTAGGAGACTCCTCCTGCCTGAGCAGACAGGCCCCCTTGCCATAAAAAGCCTAATCTAGTCAAACATAAAAGGGAACAATCACTGAAGACACTTCAGGGGTAAACTATAGCTTCCTCCTGAATTAAGTAAGATTCCCACACTGTGATGGTCAGACCACAGAGCAAAAACAACAACATGAAACATCAAGTAGAAGGAACCCCAACAAGGTTGCCTAGTCCCACAATGGAAGTCTCTAATAAAAACATAGAAGAGACAACAGGATCAGAAACCCAAAATGAAGACACACGGTATGTGACCTTGGCCAAGCAATTGGCAGAACTTGCAGAAAATCAACAAAGACCAACAACTGTATGAAAGCTGTCCTTGCTAGGTTGGACCTAATAGGAAAAAAATAGGGAGTCTTCCAAAAAGAGTTCAGTAATCTGAAGCAGAGCCAAATAAATAAATGAATAAATAAATAAATAAATAAAATAACCTCAATAATAAGCTGGCTAAGTTCAATGAAGACATAAACAAATGCAACGACGAATTCCAAGAAGCATTAAGAAAATCAGAAAGTGACCTGCAAAGGTAACTCAACAGAGGGATGGATGCTGTACAGAAAAAGGCAATAGAAAATACAAACCAAATTGAACAAGTCTAAACCTCTCTAGAAGCCCTCAAGAAAAGAGTAAGTCATGTGAAGGATGGAACCTCAGAACTGGATGATAAGACAGAAGAAACAGTTTGTGAGTCCAAAAACTTGAACAAGTTCACAAATATTTGTGGACAGAACATGGGGGAACTTTGGCATACCCTTAAGTGTCCCAACATTTGGATCATGGGTATAATAGAAGGGAAAGAAATTCAGACCAAATACATGGATAACTTACTCAATAAAATTATCAAAGAAAACTTTCCCCATTCTCAAAAGAGAGTCCCTTCAACATACAAGAAGATAACAGAACCCCAAACAGATTGGACCAATGGAGAAACTTTCCAAGACAGACTATCATTAAGACTGTAAGCAATAAAAACACAGAGAAAGTCGTAAAAACAGCAAGAGAGAAACAACACATTCCATATAAAGATAATCCATCAGACTTACTTCAGACTTCTCAATGGAAACCCTGAAAGCTAGAAGGGCCTGGAATGGAACACTGCAAAGTCTAAGAACTGATGGCTTCCAATCCAAACTACTCAACCCAGGAAAAGTACCCCTCATAATAGTTTGTGAAAGAAAAGCTTTCCATGATAAAAGAGAGCTCTATACCATTATGACCACAAAGCCAAACCTACAGAGAGTACTTCAGGGAATTCTTCACACAGAAGAGTCAATCAACCAACCTCAAGAGCCTATAAGAAGTAACTACAATAACAAAACCCAGAGGAGGTACAAAAAAAAACACAAACACTAAACCCCATAAAGCTCCACAATATGGCAGGGATTAAATCAAACCACACAGCAATTACCCTAAACATTAATTGCCTTAATGCCTTAATTCACCCATCAAGAGACACAAGTTAACAAGGTGTATCAGAAAAATGGACCCCTCAATCTGCTGTCTTCAAGAAACCCACCTCACCACTAAAGACAGACACCTCCTCGGGGTACAAGGGTGGAAAGTGATATTCCAAACAAGTGGAAATAAGAAACAAGAAGGCATTGCTATACTAATATCAGATAAAATAGACTACAAACCAAAAGAAATAAAAAAAGATAAAGAAGGCCACTTTTTACTCACCAAGGTAATCCAACAAGAGGATACAATGCCCATTAATCTTTATGCACCAAGCTCATCTGCACCACAATTCATAAAACAAAACCTACTTGACAACAAAATGAAAATAATCACCAACCCCATCATAGTTGGGGACTTCAGTACTCCACTATCATCAATAGATCATCCAAACAGAAAATCAACAGGGAAATAAGAGAGCTCAACAACACCATAGATCAACTATACCTAACATACATCTACAAACATTCTACAAATAATCTACAGAATACACTTTCTTCTCAACAGCCAATGGAACCTTCTCCAAAATTGACCAGATATTAGGCCATAAAATATACCTCCATAAAGTCAGGAAAACTGAAGTTACTTCCTGCATCCTGTGAGATCATAATACTGTAAAGCTAGAAATTAAAAACATGAGATATACCAGGAACTCCAACAGCTCCTGGAGCCTAAACAACACACTTTTAAACAAGAAATGGATAGTGTATGAAATAAAAAAATGTAATTGCAAAATTTCTAGAATTGAATGACAATGAGAATACATTGTTCCAAAACTTATTGGACACAATGAACACAGCCTTTAGGAGAAAATTCATTGCACTAAATGCCTTCATAACAAAGACAGAGATATCCCAAATCAATAACCTAACCATCCATCTAAAGGCATTGGAAAAACAAGAAGAATCCAACCCAAAAATCTCTACATGGACAGAAATAATCAAGGTCAGAGCAGAAATTAATGAATTGGAAACTAAGACAACAGTTAAGGAAATTGTTGGAAAAAAAAAAAAGAGATGGTTCTTCAAAAAAAATAAACAAAATTTGTAAACCCCTGGCCAATATGATCAAGCAAAAAAAAAAAAAAAAAAAAAAAAAAAAAAAAAACATGCTTCAAATTAACAAAATTATAAATGAAAAAGGAGAGATCAAAGCAGATATAAGTGAAATTGGGTGAATCATCAGGACTTATTTCTCAAACCTGGATACCACCTACCTAAACTAAACTCAGAGCAAATTAATCTCCTAAACAATCCTATCACACCCAATGAGATAGAAAAGGTAATAAAAAACCTCCCCAAAAAGAAGTGACCAGGACCAGATGGCTCCTCAGCCAAATTCTATCAAACCTTCATGGAAGAACTGAATCCAATTTTTCTCAAACTGTTTTACATAATCAGAGAACAGAGAAAGCTCCCCAACTTCTTTTATTACAATAATACCAAACCCTGACAGAGACACAAGAAAAGAAAACTGTAGGCCTATATCCCTGATCCTGAACAAAATCATTGCAAACTGAATTCAACAACATATCAAAAGCATTATCCAGTTTGATCAAGTAAGCTTTTTCCCATGACTGCAGGGTTAGTTCAATATACATATGGAAATCTATCAATGTAATACACCACATAGATAAGCTTAATCACAAAAACCACATCATCATTTCAATAGATAAAGAAATGACCTTTGACAAACTAAAACATCACTTCATAATCAAAACATTGGAGAGAATAGGCATGGATGGTTTATACCTCAATATAATAAAGGCTATATAAAACACCTAAATCCCAAATAATACTTAATGGGGAAAGACTCAAGGAATTTCCATGGGGATAGGGACAAGACAGGGGTGCCTACTCTCACCTCTGCTATTCAACATAGTACTAGAAATCCTTGCCCAAGAAACAAGACAGGAGAAAGAAATAAAAGGGATACAAATACAAGTAGGAAAGGAAGAAGTTAAGTTAGCCCTATTTTCAGATGACATGATTCCATACATAAATGACTGGAGAGCCTCCATGTAAAAACTCTTAAAGGTGATTAATTCCTTCAGCAAATAGCAGAATACAAAACCAATGAATCAAAATGAGTAGCCTTTCTCTATGCAAAAGAAAAAGATACAGAGAAAGAAATTAGTGACATTGTCCCATTTTCAATAGAAACAAAAATAAATAAATAAAATACCTCAGAATAACACTAACCAAGATATGAAAGACATAGAAAACATAAAATCACTCAAGAAACCTCCAATGTTCCTGGATAGGCAGAATTAACATAGTGAAAATGGCAATCCTACCAAAAGCAATATACAGATTTAATGTGGTATCAATAAAAATCCCAGCGTTTTTCTTCATAGAGATAGAAAAAAAAAGTCAAAATTCATATGGAGGGGCTTGAGGGATGGTTTAATGGTTTAGGCATTTGTCTGCAAAGCCAAAGGACCCAGGTTCAATTCCCCAGGACCCACATTATCCAGATATACAAGGGGACACATGTATCTGGAGTTCATTTGCAATGGCTGGAGGCCCTGGCATGCCCATTCTCTCTCTCTCTCTCTCTCGCACACACACACACACACACACACATACTCTTACTCTCCCTTTTTCTTTGTCAAATAAATAAATAATTTTTTAAAAAAAATTTAAAAAATCACATTGAATGGCAGCAGGCCTCAGATATCCTAGCATATACTCAGCAAAAGAAACACTTCTGGAGGCATCACCACACCTGATCTAAAGCTATATTACAAAGCCA
This sequence comes from Orientallactaga sibirica, assembly GCA_036365145.1. NCBI lineage: Eukaryota > Metazoa > Chordata > Mammalia > Rodentia > Dipodidae > Orientallactaga > Orientallactaga sibirica. Next base: position 53,898,121 of record JAEOAD010000004.1, on the reverse strand, counting down.
CAGTAACAAAACAGGGTGGTACTGGCATAAAAATAGGAATATAGACAAATGGAACCAAACTGAGCATTCGAACTTTGGGTCAAGTAACTACACCTACTTGATCTTCAAAAACAGCCCTTATAATGTAGACTGGAGAAAAGACAGCATCTTCAACAAATGGTGCTGGACAAACTGGATAACAATATGCAGAAAAAGAAAACTAGACCCACACATCTTGCCATGCACAAAATTCAAGTTCAAGTCAATAAAAGACCTCAATATAAGACTAGAATCTCTGCTACTACTGGAAGAAAAAAAGTAGGAGGAACCTTCAATGACAAAGGATGGGAAAAAGACTTCCTGAACAAAACACCAGTACCTCAAGAACTTCAACAATCACTGAACCATTGAGGTCTCATGAAGCTGTAAAGGTTTTTACAGATAAACATACTGTAAGAAGAGCCAATAGACTACCCACATAATGGGAGAAAAATTTTACTAGCTATACAACTGACAGAGACCCAATGTCTAGATTCTGCAAAGAACTCAAAAACCTGAACAATAAAACATCAAACAACCCACTCACAAAGAGTGAAGTAAATTGAATAGGGAGTTCTTTGAGGAAGAAATACAAATGGAAAACACACTTAAGAAAATATTCAATATCCCACCAGGGAAATTCAAATTAAATATTCAATTTCCCCTCAGGGAAATTCAAATTAAAACAATGAGATTCCATCTTACCCCAATAAGGATAGAAAACATTAAAAAAATCAAATGAAAACATTGGTGAGGATTTGGAGAAATAGGATCCCTCATTCACCTTGGGTGGGAATGTAAGCTGATACAACCACTATGGAAAGCAATATAGAGACTCCAAAAAAGGTTGACTATAAAGTTTCCAACAGACCCAGTTATTCCCCTACTGGGCATTTACCCTAAAAGCTCCATGCCTCAGTTCAGAGATATTTGCTCAACCATGTTTATAACAGCTCAATTCATAATAGCTAAAAACTGGAATCAACCCAGATACCCATTATTGGACAAATGGATAAGCAAGATGTGATACATGGTGCAATCCTACTCAGCAGTTAGAAATAATGACACAATGAAATTTGGAGATAAATGGTTGAACTTGGAACAAATCATATTCAGTGAACTTACCCAATCACACAGAAAGATAATTGTCATATGGTCTCACTCATCTATGGTTCCTAATCAGGATCAGCCTGAGATGCTGACATACCTAATGGGCATCTTGAGGACTGGATAATAGGGAGGGTAGAGCTTGATGGGATGGTAGGTGTGGTGGGTAGTGACACAAAAATGAACTCAAATGGAACTGGTACCATAAAAGGCTATATCGTGCAAGATAGACTGAAAGGTTGAACCCTCTTCAGGACTGTAGAGGGAACACTTGAATTGAAGGGCTCTAGGAGGGTGAGATGAAGCCTAACCTTAATTTTCTCTTGTTTCTTTCTTTCTTTTTATTTCTTTCTTTTTTATATTTTCTTTCTGTTTCTGCTTTCTTTTACCTTGGTGCTGGCCTATAACTCCCAGTACTGGGATGTGGTTAATGCCCACAAGGAGCTGTTGATCAGAGAGACCTACAAGGTTTCCCAAAAGTAGACAGACTTCTATCAGAGCACTTGTTTACCCACCAAAGGTTAATGGTAATACCCTACTGCAGAAGACACAATATGCTGTTAGTATGGAACATGGAGGGATTGTCTGGAATCTAGAAGCCTCAAGACAGTGAGCCCATTCAGTTCTAGAAGGTGCTACATGAGCTACTGAGGGAAAGTGGCTGACATCTGTCTGAGCAGAAGCAAACAACCTGAAATGATGCTCACCCAAGTGCAACAGTGGCACACAGCCATGGTGGGCAACCAACTGCTCTTGGATTGGCTAATAGATCCACTCTATGAAACAGAACCCATACCTGGAAATGGGAAACAAAAAACATATCCATATAATGAGTTTTCTCTCCAATATCAAGCTCCCACCAACCTTGGGCTACAAGAGGGCCTACAACCATTAAGTTCTCTCTAAACTAACAATGATTTTCCCATTTAACCTATGATAACTTCACTCTCCATTGGAGAATCTGTTTCTTTTTCTCAGTGAACCTGATATCAGCACAAGGGTGAAGGAGATTGACATGGAGGACACTCAACTCCTACCAAACCAGAGATCCAGAGATCCAGAAGCTCCTGAGAGCCCATCGCTGAAGTAGACCTAAAATGAACCCAATATGGCTCAGGGAATTTCATGGAAGAAAGGACAGAAAGATTGTTAGAGCCACAAGTTGGGACATTATGCATAGAGACATTGCCTCTTCCCATAACTGATGGCTACCCCCACAATGCATGACCCACAATCCCCATGGGGATAACCAGCATTCCCAAGGAGGAGAATCCTTTGGGGGGGTAAGATTGAGAGTAAGGATGGTTCCATCATGTACTGTTTACATACTGAATATGTCCATAGCTAAAAGAAAATATAAAAAATATATTTTTTAAGTATAACAAAATCTTTCCTTCAGTAAAGGCAAAAACAAAATATTCCAACTATGTTAAGTGCTTGGTGATTTACACATAAATTTCAAGCTAAAAAAGTGAGGTAAAGAGTCAATACAGGTAAAATGGTACGAGCCAGACTGAGCACACAGTGCTGGAGGCTCAGTGCAATCAATGACCTTTATTTTCATTATGAAAAACCAAGAAATTTAACATTCTTCAATTCTTTTTTTCAAACACACACAAGGGCTGGAGAGATGGCTTAGCGGTTAAGGCTCCTGCCTCCTAAGCCTAAGAACACTGGTTCCAATCTCCAGCGGTTCCAATCTCCAGGTCCCAGGTTTAGCCAGATGCAAAGTGACACAGAGGCACAATGCTGCACTTGACCACATGAAGGAGAATGCATCTGGATTTCATTCGCAGCAGCTGAGAGACTGCTGGTGCAGCCATCTCTGACTTCCTCTCCCTCTCTTTTTATCTCTGTCTGTCTCCAAAAAAAAAAAAAAAAAAAAAAAAAAAAAACACACACACACAAAATTTTCTTAAAAGTGAAAATGTCATCTCAAAGATAAAAATAGATCTAAAACTATGACATCTTTAGGAGTATTTTCAGTCCTACAAACATTTCACTGTGCATCTACTAGCTAAAGAATCCATGTATAGCCCTGTTTTTAATGCATTTAGAAACTTAGCTGCCAAAAAAAAATCAATACCCTAATATCTGAGGACATTTATTGAGTGTCTGAAGAAGTACTAAATTGTGACATTTATATTATTTCCCTGTAGAAGTAGAATGGGTTGAAAAAAATTGTGTACCTGCTTTTCTACAAGATACTATGTCCCTTATTGGTGCTCTGTAGACTGAATAATTTTCATGATTAATATTTCAAATGCTATATGCTAGCATTTTTCTATATACAAAGTATATAAAATTAAATTATGAAATATAAGAATGAATAATAGATATATGATGGATATACAATAAATATTAAATATACCTACTATAATAAGAATAAAAGTAAATATATCTACATAGTATTTATATGTTGCAAAAAATAAAATTATGATATAAACAGGATGTGGTGCCTTACATCTTTAATCCTAGCACTTGGCATGCCAAAGTAGAAGGATCACTGTGAGTTTGAGGTCAGCCTGAGAGTACAGAACTCGATGTTAACTTGAGCTATAATGAGACCCTACTTCAAAGAAAATACTGTTTGGAGCCCCACACCTTTAATCACAAACTTGGGAATCTCTGTTGTTGGAGGATCTCTGTGAGTTAAAGGCCATCCCGAGACTGCATATTCAGCCTGGGCTAGAGTGAGACCCTACCTCAAAAACCCAAAAAGAGGGGACTTCCAAGTAAGATAGATGCACAGGAGTCACACCATTCCAGCCTATGGAGGGATTTCAGCAAAACCACAGTAAAATACACCCTTCATCTGAAAAGTGAAGGTGCATAGGCTTGTATTGGCCACAGTGGAGAAGCAGGAGAGACTAAGATCTATGAGAAGGAGGAAATTGGCCAGAATCCCACCAAGGAGCTTGTGGACCTGGACCCACCCGGCTCCAAGTTGTAGGTGCAGAGATCAAACAAGGGGATTTTCCAACCTCATCAGCCTCCTTGCAAAGTCAAGAAATCTGAAGGGGAGACAGCAGTACATAGTCGGGACCAGCTGAGTAGTTCAAATACAACTCCAGCATTCCTGCACTTTCCCATCCCCCAACCGACAAAACTGCTATCCTCTGGAGAACACATTCAGCTCCAGGCTGCAGGACATCCAGCATAGCTGATCAGAATAGCAGATTCACAGCACAAGATGGAAGGTCAAGGTGGTCATTCAGCATTGGTGAGATTTGAAGCCACCCCAAAAGGTAATGAGGCCATTGGTAATATTTGAAACCACAGCAAAAGGTCGACTGACAAAAAAGAAGGTACATAGGCCTGCACTATGTCAGGGCAGGTTTGGGTTACATGTTTTACATATTCTTGGTTGGCTTTACTATCCTCCATTAAGCTGTATTTGGGGGTTGACTATTGTTGCCATTAATGCTTTCAGATGCATAGGGCTTTTGTATTTTTCTTAACATCACTGCTGCTCAAACTTTTCCATAAATACAAAAGGAAGGAATTCTACTGAACTCCTCCTATGAAGCCAGCATCACGCTGATACCACAATCTGACAAAGAGAGACAAAAAGAGACAATTTCAGAACAGTCTCCCACATGAACGTGGATACAAAAATTCTCAACAAAATTCTTATAAAAACTAGTTACATGCACACAAACTGTATTACCAGGACCAAAAAAAAAAAAAAAAAAAAAAAAAAATAAAAAATGGCTATAGGCTAAGATGCTTAGAAGATGTTTAGCTATGCCATTCCATAATGTGGGGGTTTGAATCAGATGTCCCCCATAAACTCATGTGTTTTAAATTCTTGGTCCCCACCTGGTGACAATTTAGAAGGTATATTATTGCTGAAGGAGGTGTGTTTCTGGAGCAGGCTTAGGGGTGTTTTAGCCAGCTCCTTCTTCCAGATATCTTGTCTCACTATCCTGCTGCTATTTCTCATCTGCAGTGGCAGAGGTGATGTCCAGCTTTTAGCCGTGCCATGCTTTCCCCTGGCATTATGAAGCTTCCACTCAAGATTATAAGCCAAAATAAATCATTTCCTCTTAGAAGCTACTTTTGGTTGGGTATTTTGTTCTAGCAATGAAAAGGTAACTATAGCATATAGCAATTTCTTGTATTGTTTAATTTTCAAAATAGCAGGTAAGTCTTCATAAATAAAAATTTTCAGATAGCAACCTCAGGTGTCATCTTCATTTTCTTAATCTTAATATAGTCACCCTTATACTGTCCTACTGCTGACTGGAATAATAGCCTTCAAAGCAAATAAACTATTCTTTTAGAACATGAAAAAAAATCAGGCCTTGCTATTTAATTCATTTTAATATTCAAAACAGAACAAATTTATACTTTAGTAAGATCAACAGGAAAGAAAGTCATTGCAAGAGATGTATATGTGTCTGTATATATGTATGTATCAGTATATATGTATATGGATCACAACAGAGCCATCCTGAGAGAAGAATTGGGTTTGAGCCTGTTGTTGACAGAGAGGACTTTTTAATAACTACAGTGTGTCCTCAGAATTCTATAACTAATTGCAGTGTTCATAGTGTAAGATTTAAACAGAGTGGTTTGTTTTTAAACAAAATAACATAAAATACTATGAAACTACTGTTTATCTCACAAAAATTTATAGAATAACTGTGTATTTTTGTTTTAGATGTGTTCCAAGTTTATTGTGTCTGCAATGGCAAATTGCTTCAGTGGCATGGTAACTAGAAGGGAAGTTTTTCCAAAAGAATAAACATGTTTCTAGCTTGATAAATAAAGATGGTTTTAGGGTTAGAGGAGTATGTCAATGGTAGAGAATTTGCCGAACATGAAGAGAGTCCAAGTTCAACTCCCTCCACCCGACCCACACACACACACATGCACATGTTTGAACTTCATTAGGATTGTGAGATGATTAAAGAAACTTCATTTATAGGCAATATGTAATGAAAATGAAGTTTGAAAATATTTTGAGATTTTGTGTTAAAAAATGAGCTGTCAAATTTATTTGTCTATATTAAGAAAATGTCAGACTTTCTAAAAAAGTGCTTAGGAAAACTGAAGCTATTTTTTTCCATTGCATTACTATGCATTTCTAAGAAACTGATTACACCAATAATTCTTATCAAAAGTGAAAATCTGGGCTGGCAAAATGGTTTAGCAGTTAATTTGCCTAAGGACACAGGTTTGATTCCCCAGGACCCACATAAGCCAGATACACAAGGTGGCACATGCTTATGAAATTCATTTGCAGTGGCTGGAGGCCCTGGTGCACCTACTGATTCTATTTATCTGTCTCTTTCCCGTTCTCTCTCTCTCTCTTCCTAACTCTCAGATAAATAAATAATGTTTTCTAAAAAGTGAAAATTTATTATGAACATTGCAAACTTTTACAATCATAAAATGAGTATAATGATTTCATAATGGCATTTCTATCACAAATACTTGGGATATTTGTAGCTGTGGTAACAACAATAGAGTCAGCAATGAAAATGCATCACCAGGACTTTAACCTACATTTCTAAAACTAAGGAATCATTCTAATTATAGAATACTCACTAAAATATTACAGTTGGTCCTATTCATGAGCACAACTATTTTGCCTAACTAATAAATAAATAAATAAAATATGCATGCATTCCATTCATTCTCATCCTTCATATTCTATTTATGTGTACTTTTCAATAAATTTTCGGTAAAGTTGTATATATACATTATATATAAATGCAAATGTCTTGAGGATGCATGCTTAATTACTGATAGAAGTGAGTTAGAAATCTTAGCAAGTTAAACTAGAAGTAAAGCACTTGTCAACATTGTGCTACAGTTGCATTTCTCTATAAGTTCAGAATTTAAAGGAGAAAGGAAAGACAGAATTTTATTATAGATTTGTTTGACTATTTATTTAGTGGGTAATTATTTAGGTGATAAAATATTTAGCCATAGAGTGACAAAGAATATTATTGATTTTAAAAAGGATAAACTTGAAAATTAACTTTATATTTTCCTTGATAAGTAGTTGATATTGAAATAAAAACTTTGGTACTAGGGCTGTAGCTCAGTGGGTAGTGTGCCTGACTAACATGCAGAAAGCCCTAGTGTTCATCTCTATATAGCAAACAAGAAGGAGAAAGAAACATAAAACTTTATATTCAAAAAAAAGTTATAAATGAAATGTTAATATATAATAGGAAAAAGACCATATGACACCTACTGGACCCAAGTGTGGAACAGACATTTTTAAACTGGCTCATTTCCTGGTATTTCAACCTCATTTCTTTGCTAGAAACTAGTTTTAATTAAATAATTATTTAATTATTATATGCAGATTAGCAATTACAGGGCTCCACAAATGACATTAAAAAAAAAAAAAAGAGAGAGACTATTTTCCTTCGTGACTTGTTGTTGAGGAATGCTGGCATTTGTCATTGAATGGCCAGTACTGTTTTAATCAGAGTAGCTGTGGTTACCCACAGGAGACCTTCAATAAGACCATGCTGGTTGGAGTTGCCATCATAGAAATTGTGGGGGGCAGGTGGCTCACAGACCCTGGGATTTCAGACTCTCACTTCCTCCTGAAGTCCCCACCTAGCTGCACATAATCCTTCCTCAACTACATGTGTTCTTAGGAAGCTCTAGAGTATATCTGAAGTTGAAGGTTAACAGAAGGGATTTCTCTGTGGGAACTTGCAATAATGCACTGTTTGGGCATCACACACACTCCAGGGACCCATCACCCATGCTCCTGCAAGTAAGTCCATTAAACTGTTCATTTTTCGTTGGTCCATTAAGCTGGACTTGGGTAAAGTAATTCCTTTCATCTGTCTTTGGTGCCTTATCTGGGGTGAATAGACATTTGTTCAAGTCTCCCAGAAAAAGTTAAGGCAATATTTACTGCTGTAGGTACTGGGATTCCTAATGATATCCCAGGTATAGTGATATGCAAATGAATTGTGCTATTGCTTGCACTAATTTATCTCCTCTTTGAATATCAGTTTCCTGGAAACATAATGTAATATTTTGAGTAGCTCTCTATTGGAGTTGACTTTTTTTTTTTTTTCTGCAAAGCTATAATGATCTCTATTTCCCCCAATATTTTAGCAAATGGCTTGCCAATCATAGAATATAATTGAAGCTGTTGGGACCTCAAATTTGAGAATGCAAGTATACTTTGGTAACAAAATCCCACATCTGTATTCTGATAATAATACAAGAATTTCAGATTATATTATTTATAGTGCTATCTAGTCTTTACATTTTAAAAACTATGTTTATATCCAGCTCAGTTTCTCCATGTCCCATAGATTTTCTGTCAGGAAACATGGATTCAAACCCCGTCTCCAAATGATCAGAACTGGGCTCAGAATTCAAGCTCTCTTCTGACACCACATTCAACCCAAGAGGGTTTCAGGGGCTGAGAAGCAGGAAATGCTCCCTGATTTTGCTCGGTTAGTTGTGAAGTCAGGCTAATACCTATCTCACAGGGGTATCCAGAGGATTAAAAAATAGATTTTTATAAAGCTCTTTGGAGATCCTTGGATAAAAGGGGCTGCTGAGGCACACAGCATTCTTATCTCCCCTGTTGCCAGGGAGCCCGCGATTTCCCATGGCATGTTGTATCAACTGGAGAAAAAGCAAGGGTGAGCTGTGGAAAATAGAAACATTGGCAACTGGAAGGAACAGATAGCACTAGCCCATGTGAACCACACAGGCTGCCTCGTGGGAGGCCAGGACATAGACAGGAATGTAATTAATGGATGGAGATGTTGATTCTTTTTCTAGGATGACTGTGGCATTGCAAATTGGTAAAATTACACAGTTTATATTCTGTAATTTTGTTTGACTAAAAAACATTAACTAGTAAAATTGCCACTAGGAAAACTCAAAAGAAGCATAGCATCAAAACGAGTAATGTGAACAGCTTAGCATTGAACTTGAAAGGTGTCCTGCAGTTAACTATTTCATTTACACACCAGAAATTTTTACAGACCAAGTTAAGTAAGTGTTCTTTATAAAGACCCTGCTGGGTTTTGCTTCTGGATAAAGATGTTAAACAAAGCATTGCTGGGGTGAACATCTTTAAGTTTCACGAGTTACATTGTTTTAAATATCAAAACGCATGCCACATATTGAATTCCTTTAATTCAACTAAGGCACATTTTGGCTTTTAAAAATGCTATTCACTTCAAATACCTTAATTTGTAAATAAACTCTCCATATGCCACAGATTTTTCTTGCCCACAAAAAAAAATAATTAGGTGTTCTACATTGCTATGATATGACATAATGACATTAATCTTAGGTATATGTGGCAGGCAGAATAAGATGATAAAATAATTTTTGTCTCTTCTTTCTCTCTCTTTCTCTGTCTCTCTCAGATAGCCAGAAAACACCCAAAGAAAATAAAATGCAAGGGCTAAGTAAAAATATGGGGATAGAGAGGGAAAATCAATAAATACCTAAATTATTTAAAGCAAAGCTACTACCGAGTGTCTTACTGTCATACATCATACCCTGGATCTGAAAGCAGACAGGTGAATTGTCTCCAGCCTGCATTGGTTTGGACATTCTCTCCAGCATGCTCATTAGCAGCTCCAAGTCTAGGCTCCCTGTTAGTAGAAAGGCAGGGATCACAGCAGGGAAGTTATATCTCAGAATTCTCACATTCCTGCTCTATCTTAGCAAAGCTTTACAAAGCCTTTTCTGGCAGCTCATTAGTAGGTGCACTGATGCATAAGAGACAGTCATTAGAAGTGTTTTTCAACATTGGCTTTTGATCAGGTGACTAGTAGCATCGTGAAGACATTTACTTACATTGTTTTTCATAAGAGATTCTGTTGCTATATTGAGAATGACATACATAAAAATGTTGAAAACCAGCTTGACCTTTCTATGACAAAAGGGGAGAAGAAAGAGAAACTCCATCAGTTCTCTGAATTTTGCCTTTATACTGTCGTCTATGACGTAATAGATGTGTGGACCATCCCCTCAGCAACTGCTGTCTTTTAGCTTTAATAATCTAAGCCAAGTTCAAGCCTATAATTTGATTTAGAGTCATGTAAAGTGAACATTAGTATAAGCAAATAAAATACCATGAGCTTAATACTTTCTTCTAATGGTAGGCTATTGTTTTGCCTTCATAAAGGCCAACTGTCTAGGTAAGGTGAGAACTCACCATATACAGCCTAATAAGGAATCATAAGTTGGCCCACAAACTTGATAACTGAATAATATCTAAAATACAGAGCTTCAATTATAAATATTGGTTAAGGTTGCCAAAGATATAAAACATTCCACAGAATAAAAACTAATGAGACAAATGAAAGATTCATGATAAGATAGAACTGAATTTGTCATTCTTTCATGAGTGCTCTGTTTAAAATTTAAATTGGTTTCTATCATTATTTGTACTTTCCCTAATATATTTTTTTCATAGACTATTATTTTTGACCTTCACTATCACCTCTCCCTCTATTCTTCCCCCAAATTTGGATTTGCCAGCCCTTAGTTTAGTGAGGAATTTTTTTCATCAGTTCTCAGAGTACCCACTTAGCCACTGGTTCCTCATGAACAGAAGAAAACATGTTATGCACATATGCTGACCTGCCACTCAAAGGGATGGAAAGTCGCTTCTTTGTCAAACTTTACTCAAACCAAGTGCACCAGCTTAATCAGGTCTCTTCTTGGCCTCTTAGGAACATGACATGCCAATTACATAAACTTTCAACTAAGTGAGGACTCCTGCTGACTAATTCAGTGTTGATTGTTTTCCGCTCCTTGCCTTTGAGTACTTATTAAGACTTAAGAAAAAGAGAGAGAGAGAGAAGGGAAAGAAGAGATGGAAAGACGGGGTAAAATTGTCGGAATTCTCTGCTTCCATCAAACACTCTTATGATTGCCAGCAATTAGTGAAGCTTCTTGGTGGTAAAATGACAAGATGGAACTTGAACAAATACAATGTGTGGAGCTCACAGGCATCTGCCCCAGCTGAAAGACATTACAATGTTTGTTAACCTTCCGGGTCATTCCTGATTCACTTCTGCAGACAGAAAACAAGATTTATATAACACAGATCAATACTGCCCTAAGACTTTCGCCATTGAGGATGCTAGATTGAGGCACTTCTCTTTATCAGTTTACCATGACACTAATGTATTTTGCCTGTTTTGCCTGGGCAGTGATGAATCTGTTGGCAAGAGAAAACAAATAAGTTTTGTTGTTGAGAGACATGTTGTCCATGATTTGTCTCAGCAGACATGCCAACTTGCTGGCCAATTCATTTCCTATTTAATTTAAGTGGCATATCTGTCTTCCCCTTTCAGGTATGTCTTTTGTCTACTTGCACAACCACCCTGGCAGTGCTCTGAGAGAGTTTGCACTAGATCTCAGCAGGGGATTGACACAGCAGTGCCAGGAAGCAAATCTGCTATAATTTCCAGAAGAATCTCTTTGAAATATACAGACACTATCTAAGCCAGTGTCTGGCATGAGAGTTCTTTTAGAAAACGTTGAGACTTAAGCTGTATTTTAAAAATTGTGAGTGAGTTTGATGCCACTACCAAATTATAAATGCATAGTAAGTGTTTTCAAATGTATAGCTTGTTTCCTGTATGGGAAAGTATTTTGTTTATCCTGTGAAACCAAGCAAGTATTGTTTAATTCTGGTTTATCTGTGCCACTCTATACGAATATTTTATTACATTGTGTTATCAAAAGCAAGTTCCTCACTGCTCCATTATCTCAATTAATTTTAGTGAATTTTAACACATCAGATAGCATTTAAGTAGCAGAAAACACCCACAAAACTTAATGTGATTCATTGTAATTGCAATGCTTATAAAATTTAATTCTAAGTGAAGCTTCCATTAAAAGGAAAATTCATGCCCTATCAGCAAGTGCACATGACATCTAACTAAATATTAATAGAAAAGACAAGGAAGAAATAGCTTTACATTTCAAATCATGACAAAACTGACTTGCCAGGAAAATGTGTCGAGTGTTGAAACCACAGCACAGGTACTCCTTAAACTCTGACAGGCCTTAAGCAGTGGAACAGTTAACTGCACGGTGTAATCCACAAATGTGCCAGCTAAATCTCTGTGTCAGAACACATTAATTATAGCAGTCAGTTTACCTTCCTCCTTCATAACATTTTTGATTAAAATTTCACACATTACAATGATATGTGTCTTTTCTACAAGCTGTGAAATTTACTCAGCCATCAATGGCTTTGGATTTTTATTCCTAAGCTTGTAATACATAAAAAGTTGACTTATGATCTCTGAATAGTAAAATCAAAGACAGTTTCCTTTGGATAGATATAAAATTTTATGCCAGCCGTGATTTTGTAGAGCAAAACATTCATTAGTAATAGTGTACCCCCAAAAGCAATAACTTCTTAATATGTTGCCTCAAAATTTATGACTCCAAGGCTTAATTAAGCTGAAGATCATGGTTTAAAAGGTATAGTTAATGTAATAAATCCCAAAAGATGAAAAATAAACAATAAAATAATTAAAATATTTATGTAATGGATTTATATATCTGTGTTGTAAATATTACTTAACAGACATACAAATATAAAAAATAATGCAATGATAACAACTATGAGTTCAGTCAAGTAATCACTGGTTAAACTAACAGCCACCTGCTTTGTGTTAATTCTGACAACTTCTCAATGTAAATTTGGAAATTTTTCAGTGTGAAATTAGTATTTTTAATGGTTAGTAATGATTATTTTTAAAGATGAAGCACTATAGTTTTAGATTCTATATTTACGTAATTGGTTGTGAAACACAAACTTCTTCTGCACTTAAATGCCAAGGATTTATTCAAATCAGCCTGAGCCAGGAATTTTCCATCTTATTATCATTTTGTCTAGTCTAAAAATTTCATTGACATTAATCATATCTTGGAATTTCTCTGTTGGAATTTTTAAGTTTCTTCTAAGGTAGGGTCTTGCTCTAGTCTAGGCTGATCTGGAATTCACTATGTACCCTCAGGGTGGCCTTGAACTCATTGTACTCCTCCTACCTCTGCCTCCTGAGTCCTGTGATTAAAGGAATGCACCACCATGCCTGGCTCATGAAATTAATTTTTTAATTCTTAAGACCTGAACATGCATGAATATGTACAAATCTTCACCAACTCTCTGATGCAGAACATCTTGTGAATTTTAAGTGTATTAGAATTCCCAACAATTATTAAATATTCATATTCTGTATTTTGAAAAAAGTCAAGCACTTTTATTGAAGCCAATTTGAAGTTATTTGTTATGTGAAAAATAAAATATAAAAGCAAAATTTCACATCTTCTACTGAGTTTAAAAGCTACAGGAACTTGAAAGCCATTGAGTACTTATAAATCATGCTGTTACACATGAATATTCTCTTCACATCATACAAAAAGAAAGTATACCTATGGATACAATAGATAGTAGGAGCCTAATTAGTGTTTTTGTATTTTCAAAATTTCTAAAATTCAATAATATAGTACTTTTAAATTTTTTTCCAAGGGTAAATATTTAAACATTAATATTGGGAAATGATGAGAATTATAGTAGTTAAATTAAGGAAAAACAAGGAAGATTTAGATAAATTACAATCTACTGACTATAAGACTTCCTAAATTATATATGGTAGACATATTTAGCATCCATAAATAATTGACAAACCACAGTAACATGCCCCTACTAGACTAGGAATGAACATACTCAGACTGAATTCTTTCTCTTCAAGGCACCACTCAGACCTCCTCCTAAGAAGTTCTCTCTTCCATTAGTTATGAGGCATTCTACTTTACACATAATTTCAAAGGTCATCATAGGTAACCTGTAACTCACTTACTGCAGTTTTATATTGCTTTTTATTTTTTTACCCTTGAACAAGATGAACTACTAATGAATTTCATCTATTAGAGTTAAAGCTAACTCTTAAGCTTCCCTTCTCAAAAGTATTTCATTATTTAATTATTAATTCAAACAACCTTTCCACACATTTTAAAAAATTCATTGGATATTTGTACTTTTTTAAAAAAATTGTTCTTATTGTATTCAGCTTTTTACATTTAGTTTCATGTGAAGATATCAGATGCTAAATTCAATATGCCAGTGTACAAGGATCAAATTTTCCATGTACATGCTGTATTATACATATAATCAGAGACATACAGTAAATAAAAATTAGTTATCATTTTATCCAAGTTACATGAACTTTCCCTGTCCAATAGATAATTGGTTACTAGGAGAGAGTGTTTACTAAGAATATCACATGTTGTCATAGGCTGAGGTAAATCCAACATTTCAAGGCAAAGACTCAGGATTATATGTGATATTCTTACAGTAAAATTTTATGATTGGCTATTATTGGGGTAGGATGAGGGGAATAAGTTGTACACTAGAAGGCCTTTCTTGTAGAAACAATTTTAGAAAAGTATCATTTTATCATTCTGCTCCTATATCTCCCCTCCCACTTGAGAGATGCATAGTCCACTGCTTTCCACTTACTCTCACAACTTGTGTGTGACTTCAATGTCCTATTCAAAGAAATCCTTGACCCTTCCTCCAGTTGGTTTAAGGCCTAAAGGCTTTGCTAATGTAACTCAGATTCCAGTGTTAATGCTCTAAGTACAGCAAGAGGAAAGTATTGCTCCCACAGAATTGCAGGAAAAAAAAAAAATCACTATTCTAGAATTCTCTTATTAAGAAGAGAGGGTGGTATTCCCAGTTCACCCAAGGACTACAATATTTCTAAAACATTAGTGTGGGTCAGAGTCATCTAAAGAACTTGTTAAAACATATTATTTATCCCTTAAGTCCAGATCTTCTAATTCAGTAGATCTGGGGTTGGCCTGGAATTGAATAACCACTAAATTCTTAAGCAATGTGAGCATAGGTCATAGGTCATGGAACCACTTTGAGAGCCACTTGTCTAAGCTTTGCCTAAACATCCATGTTCAGAGGGAAATGAACCTGTCAGGGCTCCTTGAAATCCATTTTCATTACCTTACTTGGTTTCTAGGAACTCACAGTTTATTTCTTTGACTTTCTTTCAAATATGTTTTGTAAGCAAGGGTTGAGATAATGTAATCTCATTTTCCCCAACATTATTTTCCCTTTTGTTTGCTTCCTTTGTCAGCTTTAGGCAACCCCCTGTTCTTTAGGGAGCCATGTAGGAAAGAGTAACTCAGAGCAGGTTCTTCCCTCTGTGTGCCCACATGGACTACAAATGCTCTCCTCTCTGTGCGTCCATGTGAACTCCGACTACTCTTAGTTCTCAAAATAGTTCAAATGACCAAGTCAGAACCAGACCCATAACTTATTATTTCATATTCCAGAAATATTTCACTTCATAAGAAGTATTCAACATTTCTTTTATTTGGAAAAGAATCCACATAAAAAGGGTAAAAATGGGGCTAGAGAGATGGCTCAAAGGTTAAAGTGCTTGCTTGCAAAGCCTGACAGCCTGGGTCTGATTCCCCATTACCCACTTAAAGTCAGATGTACAAAGTAGCACATGCATCTGGAGTTTGTATGCAGTGACAGGAGGCCCTGATGTACCCTTACTTACTGTCTCTCTCTTTTTCCTTGCAAATAAATTTAAAAAATTAAAATATTATTAAAAATGGTAAAGACATACATTCTGACTCATTAAATTTGTATTTAGTGGAGTAAATTTAGTAATTTCCCCTTGTAATATTACTCTACTTTAAAGGCCTTTTTTGCTTAAATAATCAAAGATGATTTGAAAGTATCCCTGTGAGATAAGGATTGATTTAAATAATTTTAAGATTTGTATGTCTTGATTTAGTTCCATCAGACAGACTCTGTGACAAGGATTTGAGTACAAACAATTTATTTGGAATGTTCCCCAGGAAGTACTGTACTTTTCTATTGTAAATCGAAAAGACAGACTGGAAGGAAGCCAATAAATTAACAAGTGTGTTAATGTTCAGACTCCAACTCCCAGCTCCACAATCCATGTCTCAGTTATTCAAGGAAACATGGTAGTATATTATGAGCAAGAAAACATTTGCATGCTGTCTCTCATACCTAGTATTTTTTTTTTTACCATGCCAAAGATTCTTAACATTTCTTAAATGTTCTAACATTACTTTTGAAAATTAACAATAGTTTTCCCCTGCCAATGTTTGCATCAAAGCTGAGCAAACTGCTCCTCCACTGGAATTTTAATTAAAATCTAATTAAATGAACAAAGTTTGCTGGATGGGGTTAGGATGTTTCCTAAATGCACATGACTGGGCCTCTGCCTAGAAGCTCTCTCCGCCTTATTTTCAGCTGGCTATTTCTCCTGGCTGGCCCTTGATCACTCTTAATGATCCCCAGCTGTATCAGTTCCCAGCCTGCTTTAACCCCAATTGGCCTGGCCTCACATCTCAGCAGTGTCTGGAGGACAAATGAAGCTAAGCCGGCCAGCACTTCCTTAATGGAGTCCCAGATAATAGGTGGTGATAGACATTTAAATCATTCCATTTGTCCATCTATATGTGTTAAGAAAATAAATTTTTTAAATGAAAAGTAAAAGATAATAATGTTGTGTGCTTGTCATTCTGGATACCACGACATCAGCATTACATACCCTTCTCATCCACATCCTTATTTAGAGGTGTTTACAAACCGAGGAGCATAGAGAAGTGTTTATGACTGAAAGGTTGTAAAAATCTCTTTAGAACTGGCCACAGATGTGCAACATCCATATAACCTACTAATTTCTACAACTGACCTTTCCCTAGGATGCCTGTTTATGAAATTCACAGAGCATATTGACAGTAAAACCTATTTTGAAGAATAAGATAGTATCATGAAATCAAACAGCAGGTATGAAGATTGGCAAGGAAGTAAGCTTGTCATACTTGGTTTTCACCTCATTAACAGAAATAAATCAAACTAGTCCTCCTATAGGCAAATAAGAATAGATGTCACCATAGCTAAACAATGGGAAGGCACATGCATCAAGAAGCTATTCATAATCATATACTCAAACATAACATGACGTTACACATTTCACTAATACCATTCAACTATCTAAATGTATTCAAATCATTAGTTTCTACTTCCACTGACACACATTTTCTAATACAGGTTCACACTGGAAATTATTGTTTGTAAGTTCCACTTTGTTTTTCAAAATAAAACACCAAAAAGTCAGAAACTGTCACTTTTCCTGGCTCAGGGGATGGTTTTAACTTTCTAGCAGATTCATGAGCAGTGTAATCAATAACTCCCTCCCCCCACAAATCAGTTATTTCATGATAAGATTTAGTAGTTGTATTAAGCCAGGCGTGGTGGCGCACACCTTTAATCCCAGCACTCGGGAGGCAGAGGTAGGAGGATCGCTGAGAGTTCGAGGCCACCCTGAGACTATAATTCCAGGTCAGCCTGGACCAGAGTGAAACTCTACCTTGAAAAACCAAAAAAAAAAAAAAAAAAAAAAGATTTAGTAGTAGTATTAAAACATATGAACAAGAACAAAACAAAAGGCTGTTTGCAGAGGCTCATGATTATAATCCCAGCACTCAGAAGGCTGGAGTACAAGGATTACTATGAGTTCAAGGCTATACTGGACTACATAGTGAGTTCCAGGTCACTCAGGGCCAGAGTAAGACAACAAACCAAATATTATTTTTCAAAAATCCTGACAGAACCTTTTATTTCATCTGGACATTTGAAGAGAACTTCAAAATTAAATTAAAAATATGTGTGTGCTTTTAATTACATTTATGCTACAGGGAGTTACCTCTGATATAGAATTATCTAAACAGACATTTAGGACTGGAAAGACAGCTTAGCGGTTAAGCCATGTGCCTGCAAAGCCTAAGGACCCTGGTTTGATTCTCGAGGTCCCATGTAAGCCATATGCACATGGTGGCACATGTGTCTGGAGTTCATTTGCAATGGCTGGAGGCCCTGGCATGTCCATTCTCACTCTTTCTTTCTCTCTCTCCCTCTCTCTGTCTCTAGTAAATAAATAAATAAAAATAAAATCTTTATAAAAATACATTTATACACAAGCAGGTCTGAGGCACATATATCTGTGTTATTGTGATGAACTTTGAATGTATAAATGTATGCACACTATATATGTGTATGTATATATTCACAACTATTAGTTAATTATGCTGATTAGTACTATTCTAAAGTGTATCTTTTACTATTTACTTCAAAAAAATAAAGCTATTTCTCTCAGGATATACCATAATTTTGTAATACTTTCTAAGTTTATTTATTTTTGTTATATTTCATGAAATAAATATGCAAACTGAGCATAGATATGCATGCCTGTAATCCCAGGTCTTGAGAGGTGGAGACAGGAATATCAGGAAGGAGTTCAAGTTTATCTTTGGCTATGTAGTGAGTTTGAGGACAGACCCTGTTTCAGAGCCACCACCCCCACCAAAAAAAAAGGAAAAGAAAAATTAAACTATTAAGCAACATCATTTTATAATAATTTAGTCATTCTGTTGCCTTTCATAAATAAAGATTTATTTTGTGTACTTATGATCCAAAGTCAGTTATTAGCTTTCATGTTTATACCATGAAACTCCCTTGAGAATTGAACTAATCATCACTAGAAGTTTCCATGTAACACTGGCAGAACATTTGCCTGAAATCATATTCTTTTGTCGCCCCAGTTGGCATCTCTGTGAAAAGATTGTACTAGCACGGATTTCTACAGCAGAGGACAAATGAATGGTTTTGATGTAATGGTAGCATCAAGGTTGCTGTGCAGATTGTTTCTGAGATTTTATACTTCTGCTCCCTTAAATCAGATATACAATGGGCAACACATTGGTCTCTGAAATGCAAACAGCTATGTAAATGTAAGATTTATTCATTCACCATAAGCCAGTGAGGGCCAACCTCTGAACTTGACTTGAGGAAAGGATTTCTATAGCAAATGGTTCGGCGTGTTCTTCATTCAGGTCTGCTGGGGTAATGTGTCCAAAGTAAATACCCAAAAGGCCTATCTTCTACTGAGTTCACCACCTGAATTATCCTCTCTCTGTGAAGGATTAATTTCCTAAATGCCTTTGAATTTAAAACTAGAAATTGCATGGTACAGATTAATAAAGAGTTTAGCTGTAGGGCAATCAGTTGTACTTTTTTCTAATCAAGCTCAGTATATGCAGAGTACTCTTTTAAGATTCTAATAGTTCACCAAATGCATTTGAAGTCACATGGGCATGCCATTGTATATGTAGCTTTATCAGAAAACAATTTCTGAATTAACATAATTTGAGGCTCTCATTACCAGAATGTGTGTAAAGAGCATATAATGAATGGGGACCTAAAGTGTCTTTGCTGAGAGCAGAAAATAAATTTTGAGCCCTTCTCCATCTCTGAACACAAAAGTGTCAGAAGGTATTCTTACTTAGCAAGTTCTTTTCACTTTTATTTTAAAACAAAAAGGAACATTTCAAACAATTTTCACAGAATAATATTACCATATTTGTACTTCTCTTCTGTTTTCTTTTCCTCCTGCTTCATTTTCTTTCTCCTTTATAACCCCAGGTGAAAAGGAGCAAGTTAAAATTTTCAGTTTCAAAAACATTATCTTCTTTTTAGTGAGTTCAACTATGCTCTGGTTCATATTGCATTGCTTATTTCTCTCTTGTCCTTTTCCTCTTAACTCTAATCATTCACAATAACATGAAAGCTAATGTGTAATATATGAAAAATCTTTCACAATTGTGTTAAATACAGTGGGAATTTTAATGCTTATGTTTTGTTTCATGTTTATGTTATTATCTATTATACTACAGTGCTAGTTTTGCATTACTTTTTTCTCCATTAAGTGTTTGTATTTCCATTCAGCCTTAAGTTGTATGAGTTTCTTTTTCTCTACATATTTCTAATTGATTGCATTTTCACAGTGTTTTCTCATATATGTTCATCTACATCTGATTGCTTCCCTCTACCCTTTACTCCCCTTCCCCATTGATAACCAAATACCATTGCCCATATCCTTTTATGAATCTAAACAAAAATTTGGAGTAAGTATACAAGGGTAGAATTGTGGGGTATGGCATTGTGGCATTAGAGATATTTCCATGATACATTGTATTTGTAGTATCATATTACCACAGTAGAGTATTGCTACTTTAATATGAAGGTTTCTGTTTACTATACCTAATACCCTTCCTGGTTGCTTTCTATTTTGTTTTCTGTACTTAAAAAAATATATATATATATATATATATATATATATATATATATATATATATATATATATGTGTTTATTTATTTCAGGAGGGCAGATAGAGAATGGGCATGCTAGAGCCTTTACCTGCTACAAACCAACTGCAGATGCATATGCTTATATGGGTCCTAGGAAATCGAACCTGGGTCCTTTGGCTTTGCAGGGAAGCACCTTAATGGCTAAACCATCTCACCAGCCCAGTTTTCTATACTTTTGTTTCTAACCAAGAGATTTTTACTTGCTGTAAAATATACCTGACATGTAAGAAATTCTGTATGTCTTTACTATTTAATCATGATATCACTTTTACCATGGAGCGAGAAGTTTCCTTTCTCTGAGTATTCTTAGGCATTAAAAACAACATTTTTAAGCTTTGCTCTGCCTTCTTTATACACAATTGTTATGGTCTGTTGCCATTCCAGCTCAGCACAGAAGCTTTCATTCTAACACTAACGAGTTTACAGTCTACTAAAAATCTGAGAATGAATTCCTACAGACAAAGAATCAATTTTTAGAAAATAAAACTAGGTCTAGAGAGATGGCTCAGTGGTTAAGGTGCATGCCTGAAAATCCTAACAACTCCTATTCGAATTTCCAGGTCCCATGTTATCCAGAAGCAAAGTGATGCAAGTGCACAATGTTACATATGTGTACAAGGTGGCACATGCATCTGGATTTCATTTGCAGTGGCTGAAGGCCCTGGTGCATCCACTCTCCTCCCTCTCTTTCTCTCTTTCTCCCTCTTTCTCAAATAAAGAAAAAATGAAAAAAAAAAAACTGACTGCTCTGAATTATATAAAATATTTTCAGCCCTGTTATTGGCTGCTTTCCTTTGTACATGTTTGACAATATACCTAATTCCTAAAACAAAGTATGTTACTTGAAATGATACCTTAGAGGCTAGTAGGGATTAGATTGTAATAATAAGCACAGTTTCATAAAATGGCATGGCCAACAAGAAAAACTTTTTTCTTAGTCCTTAGCATTTCTTCCAAAATATATGAGAATTTCCTGAGTTCATGCCTCTTAAATTGAGAAATTAAACATTTTTTGTATTCTAAATAATATTAAGTAAAACTCAAAATCCATACATTAGGATGAGACACATAGGGATTGTAATTGTGACTATTAGTGGTAGATTCAACCCTTTATTGCATATGTGTAAATGGGATAGCAGAAGAGTCTTAGCCAGGTTCTTTCCCTCAAGCATTGAGAGCCCCATCATTACTCTATTTAGAGGGAGAGAGGAAGCTGGGGAGGCTCTGTGAACATTTGGGTTTGCTTAGCCATAAAAACACCATCACATGGATGTGTCTTTTGACACAGAACCTATTATGTGATACACAGTTCTCTGCTATGACGGATGTGGTCTATAACCCTGAATACAATAAAGCAAATAGGTCCACACAGGACTGACCTCATGGCCTTGAGTTCATTAGCTCTGTGTTCTCACCAACTTCACCTCCAGCTATAGATGTAAGGGAATGCTTCCTGCTGACTGTGATTGTCCTTCACAGTCAGGACTCAACTGCAGAAATTAGCCAGACAATTTGTGTACAAGGGAGAATAAAAGAGAGAAAAATATAAGAAATTACATTCTTAACATTATCAAAGATTTCATGTCATGACTATGACACTGAAGGATAGCAGATTAAGCTCAGAATATAGTTTATTGTTTATGATTCTCTAAGTCATTTAAATAGATCATTAACTGTTTATTACACATGGAACATAATGAAAACAGCAAGGTGGAAGTATTATTGATAACATGAAAATCATTCATAAATAGGTTTGTTTTATTTTAGCTCAGTAAAATGCTTCAGACATGACAACGATATAATGGTAAAACTCATTATTTTATAATGTTATTTATAGATAATGTAAACATCACATAAATTAATGATAATAGCTAAGGTGATAGATCAGTTGGTAAAGTGCTTATCTCATAAGTATAAGTTCTTGAGTGTGAGCCCCAGTACACAAGGCTATGTCAGGCATGGTAGATCCCATAACTGGGAATATAGAGACAAGAGGACCCCTGGAGCTCACTGGCCAGCCATTCTAGCCTAATTAGTGATCTCTAAACAATTGAGGAACCATGTCTTGAAATGGATAGCACACTGACACCTCTACATGCAGAAAAATGCATGTGGATGCATACAAAAACATTTATATGTGCCCACAAAATATGAATAGACAAACATAAATGCAAAGGAATTAAAAGAAGAAAAATTGTTACTTGAATATTAATGTATAGGATATGCTTTCCAAATTTTCAAAGATACAGTATCTTGATAAATATGTTAATAAAATGCATAATGCTTTTGAAAGTTCATTGAAGGTATTATAATATCCTAATTAATTGAAATATATAGGAAACTAAAATAATGATTATAGCAGAATATAATTATATTGATCATATTGAATAACCATTTGTGTAAGACAATAATATTCAAATAATATAAGTAATTCAAATTTCAGTTACCTTATGTAATAACTTTGATTTTAAGTTTTCTTTGTTTTTTGTCCATTTCTCCACCAAATAACAATTTCATAAATAGAAAAAAGCACAAACTTTTTATCAATGTGTTTTTCTTTAAAATCAAGCATAAAAGAGTAGAAACTAATTACTGAAAGCATGTTTATAAATTAGCACAGACTGGATAGAATCGACAAGTGTCTTCAGATGCTGATAGAAAATAAAGAAATCAACAACATCATTTATAATATATTATAATGCATGTGAATGCTGGACTTTGATGTTAGACTTGAGTTTAATTATGTTAAAAGTTTGAAAGTATGTACTTTCTGTGCTTTTTTGGAATATCTAGTCATTGTGACTCTCAAGAACATTAATAATATTAATGGATATAACACAATTAAGGTAAGTGTATAACTATGGAAAATATTTTATTGAGGTTGAACTGCTCAGTGTATAGAGTTCTTGCCACACAAGCATAGGATTAGGATCCCCAGAACACAAGTAAATACCAAGTGGCTGTGCCAGGCTGTAATCACAGGGTTTGGGAGACTAAGACTGGATCTTCAGTTAATTGAGCTGAATCCAGGAGATCAGTGAGCTGTGGTTGCAGGAAGGTCCATTTCAGTAAATAAATTAGTGACCAAGAAAGACACTCGGTATATACATGTGCAGCCTCACACAGGTGTGCAAACACACACACACACACACACACACATGACACTATTATATACACATGCAAAAACAAAGAAGATACTCTCTTACTTTATGTGTGTGCACAATCATTTACTTTATGAGTTAATGTGTGATTTCTCTGTGAAAGGGTGCTGTAAACCACTTGTAAAGACATTTTAAAAAAGAAAATAAGAAAAGAGTTTCAAAGAGGAATATACTGCAATATATTTAGGACTATTTGCTTTCAAATACTTTTTTTTTTGTTTGTTTGCTGTTTTCGAGGCTCAGAGGTTTGAGGCAAGAAAGATCATGAAATTGAGGTGTGAAAATTCAAATAGCAGTTAATTAGTTTAGTTAAACTGTTAACAGGAACATAATGGATTTTCAGCTTTTTCTCCTTTTTATCCTGTGACTTCAGGCAATTATACACTAGCACTCTTGAACAAGTTATTGTACATGGTTTCAGAAAATAAAATGCTTGCACACTTAAGCACAATCTTATTAATTGTATCAAAATTGTTTATTCATGTTCAATACAATTGAGCTTACTGTGGCTACCTTTGAGCTCACGCATATAGTTTTACCTTGGATGCTGAAGTAATTCATCTTCTACTCCAATAGGTTGTAGAAGAAAAATATGTCATAAGTTATATAATTTAAAAACATTAACTTTACCACAGATAGATTGTATTTATTGTTCCTTATCTGTAGGGCTTAAGAAAATTATTCACATTTGCATATTTAGATATTGAACTTTATGTTAGTCTTTAAATTTTTTTCTGACATCCTATGATTTCATTTTATTTTCCTCTACTTGACACATCTCAAGGATCTAGAAAAATAAAAAAGGAACTGGGTAAATGCTACATATTTTTAAATAGACATAGCAGCATAGTAGGGGAACTTTGTGAGATAGTTTCTACTTCTTCCTATTACATGTACAGAAGCTTATTGTAAGTGACTTCTATATTCATAGGAAAACCTTTAACTCAAATTTTCCTTTGTACTTTTGAAAACTAAACAATGACCCACTCAAACTTTGTGTATCCAAAGGGTTACATAAACCGCTTCATGAGCAAGCATATTATATATTCCTTAAATTTGTGGGAATCATAGGCTTCTATAATAATCATGTGTGACACCATTAATTTACATTCATCTGATATATATATATATATATATATATATATATATATATATATATATCTCAAAGCTAATACAGTGTAACCAGGAAAAAGTGTTGGTGACATTTAAATGAAGACACACATATAAATATACTACCATCACCACAACTGCTCATTCTGAACAAAGCACACCAGACACCAGTCTCTGGCTTCACAGTTATATCAAGAGACATTGAAAATAATATAGTTAGCTCAAAGATGAATACATAATTCTAGAAGAAAAAGTAAACATCTACATCTGGGGACATCACTACTTAATAAGGATGATACTTTTCGGCTTGAATCTTTAAGAAACTTATTTCCAGGATGTAAAAACAAAACAAAACAAAACAAAACAAAACAAAACAAAACAAAACAAAACAAAAAAACTACAAGCCAAGCATGGGGTGTGTGGGGGGGAACCTCTCTAATCCCAGCATTCAGGAAGCAGAGGTAGGTGGATTGCTGTGAGTCTGAGACCACCCTGAGACTACATAGTGAATTCCAGGTCAGCCTGGGCTAGAGTGAGACCATACCTCAAAAAAAAAAAAAATAATAATAATACTATCATTGACTCCAATTCCCTAGCATATTAATATAACCAAACACAATTTAAAAGAAGGAATTTAAAGAAAGATTTAAAAGTACTTGTACAAATTCTCAGTGTTTCAAAACATGTTATGTTTAGAAGTCCTGAATGATATTTTTACAAAGAAATGGGGGCCTGGATTTGGATACTGGCAGTGGTAATGATCAGGGGCAATTTATATAAACAAACAAATAATAAAATAAAGGGCAAAAATGATCACAGTACTTAGTAGCTTGCTAAGAGTGGAGAGGAAGGAAATATTAGAGATGATACCAAATTTTCTCTATATACTTAAAATCCTCTATTATCTTCTCTTCTGACATTTGCTACTAAATATGTATTCAACAAGTTAAATGTATGAAAATTTATAAAAGAATTTCCATGTGATTTTTTTGAGTAAATAAATAATGTTACTTGATGTAAGTTGAGTTTGAATGACAGGCTTAAGACCAGTAAGAGATGCCCAACAGAAAAGACTGAGTTCAGGAGTACCTGTTCAACCCACGCAGGCATGAAGAAACAGACACAAAGCACGTTCAGTGAGACCCAGGGGCAGTTCACCATCATACTGCATGCTATTCATTTCCTAGTTTAAGTTTTCTCCTCAGATTACTTTCTTGCCAATGACTAACATAGGATCAAAACATTCTTTTGAGAGATAGGGATTTTTAGGAAAAAATACACTATTCCTAAATACTTGACTTATATGAAATGCCTTTGCCCATACTTGTATTCTCAAAAGCCAGGAAAAGACTCAATTTGGAAGAGTGTTGATAGTGACAAATTGAGTTATCTCAGAGACATATACAGTCTGCCCAGGTCTTACAATCTATTACCACATAGCATAATGCTGTCTACATTGACTGGGACAGAAATACTTCATTTCACTAGATCACAATCTTATAAGACAGCCTTGTCATTTTAATTTGTCACTCTTTGTCTACTATATCTCATTGAAGTCTCATCTCTTCAGCCAAGTGCCATAGGCTACTTCTCTCAGAAAAAAAAAAAAAAAATCCTATCACACTGACTAGAAAAAGGAAAGTCACGAAGAGAAACTTTGTGTCTAAAGACACTTCTAGAGATTCCATTCCCACAGGCATAGCAGGTAGTATAAATACAATCTAACCTGAGACAGAAAAATGAAATGTTGCTTCTATTCCCTGTCTCCAGTGTCTCTTGGAATGTTATATCTGTTTCTTCTACACAGTATTGATTTGGTATCCCTTATCATCCACAAAGCAAAAAGAAAGGAGGGAAAGGAAACAAAAATATAGAAAGGCCAAAGTCTGATATGTGTTCTAAACCTGAAAGAATTACAGCAATTATGAATTAATAAAGAACGACAGACTACCTCTGTCACAAATCTTTCCCTTCCTGCTTAACTTAGAGCATATGTCAGTATTCTCTTTTAATCAATTGTTCATCCTGCATCAAGAGATGGTGTATAAATATGAGACATTTTTATTAATATGTTACAGTCTCTTTTTAACTTTATGCATTTGTAACATTTAACCAATGCACTTTAAGTGCCTCACTGCATTCTGTTTAGTGTATTTCTCCATCCCTTAATTTCAGACTCTGTAATATTTGTTTGTGTTTGATAGTGCCTTTGTTTATTTCTTTCTTCAGTTTTCAACCAGTAATTATGATACCAGCTGAGATTCCTATAATACTTTATTTAAAAAATTCATTTCTAGAAAACTAGAAATTGGATGATTTATATGTTCCAAAAATGTTTAACTTACACTCCTTTCTTGACAATTCTTTACTTCTTTCAGACATTATTTGAAGAATTTTGCCTACATAAGATAAAAATAGCTCATGGTGGTAGTTGTCACTATTAAATGTGATGGAAAGGATATTTCTCTGTCCTGTTAGGTTTTCTCATCCTCCTCTTCCATCACATGATTCACTGCTTGGCCAGTGAAGATCCTAATGTCAAGCAAAACAAAAAAAACCTTACCACACTACTAGAAAAATATGGGTTCTTTCACAAGGCTATTAATCTGGTCAGCCCTCTTTAAAACTGAAAAAAAAATTAACTGAACTTGAAAGAACAATAGCAGCTCATTTTAAACCTGCTATATAAACAATCAGTGATTTTTTTTTTTTTTTTTTTCTTCATACCACACTGGGAAATTCTTATATGGAATTATAATAATGATAGTACTTATTATGATGTGAAATGACTCAGTGAATGTTTTCATGAATACCATTTATATTTTCATAAACTATTAATGAAAAGCATTATTTAGAAAGTAAATATACTGTTCAAATTATATTGTTTGTTTAAATGGTTTTTTATAATATGTGCATAAATTATTTTAAACTACATGTTTTTAGAGTTCAATGACCTAACAGATTTCAATAGTTCTCTATAGCATGAGGTACAGGTTAGGCACATTGCAGGGAGATTGTATGTGCATTGACTTAAAGGGGCAAGTAGCAAAAGTGAGCAAGATATTAAAGATCAAAACCGGAATTTAATTCTAGTAACTTTTAAAATATCTTTGATTTCAGACCTTGTCAATACCCATTGTTTCTCTGATTCTGCCAGAATGATTGCACTGTTGAGACCTCTTCTTATTTATAAGAATATTGCTTAAAGCCATGTGTAGTGGTGCACACCTTTAATACTGGCACTCAGGAGGCAGAGGTAGGAGAATCACCATGAGTTTGAGGCAGCCCTGAGACTAATAGTGAATTCCAAGTCAGAGTGAGACCCTACCTCAAAAAACCAAAAAAGAAAACAAACAACCCCCCCCCGAATATTGCTTAGGAAAATTCCAATATAGTACTTTTACCCAACAAAATTGTAAAATATGAAATGAATAAATAGAATATTTAATATATTTGTGCACAGGTGGGCACTAAACAAATGTTTCTTGATAAAGATAGCTTTACATCTGCATATTCACCTGCTCAGAGAACTAAGAAGCAGCAGGGAAAAGCTACCAATTGCTGTTTCTAAAAATAATGGAATCAAAATTGTGCCAAAATGTAGTTTTAATAAAGCATACAAAGTTGTTTCCAATTAAATTTTCCTGTGAATATTATTTATTTATCAATACTGTGAAATATATAAAAAGAATAATGATGAATTTTCATCAAAATACTCATCAGAAAAGAGTAGAATTAAGGGCTGAGAGTTTCTTCTTGGTATACATTTGTTTAAATACAAGTTTTTAATAATATCAGTATTTAATAGATCTACAGAAATAATTGACATGCCTTATTAATTGCCATTATAAATGTATCATTCAATGATGTTGATATAATTCTATAAAATATTGTGAAGTGTCACAACAATCCAATGTTAGAGCATTTCCGCCAAGGCAAAGTTTTTTTTTGTTGTTGTTGTTTGTTTGTTTGTTTGTTTTGCTGATGAGCAGCCCGTGTTTTCATGTTCCGAAATGACTAAAGACATGGAGTAGCTTCTGGTATAATATATGCCATTCATGAGCTTTCTTTGTTATATCTTCCGTCTTTTAAAAAACTGGTTTGCAGGCTGGAGAGATGGCTCAGTGGTTAAGGCACTTGCTTGCAAAGCCTAACAGCTTGGGCTCCATTGCCCAGTACCCAGTACTCACTGGAGTTCCTTTGCATTGGGAGGAAGCCCTGGCTCTCTCTCTCTTTCTCTCTCTCTCTCTCTTTGCAAATAAATAATCCCCCCAAAATTAACTGGGATGCAGGTATTCTTTAACTGAATTATACGTGCCCTTATAAAATATGTAATCTTCTGCACCTTCCTTCTTTTACAAAAGTGTTTTTTATTTATTAGAGAGAGGGACATAGAGACACTACAGGGCTTCTGCTGTTGCAAACAAACTCCCGATCCATGTGCCACTTTGTGCTTCTGGCTTTAAGTGGGCATGGGAAATCAAACCCAGGCCTTCAGGCTTTGCACACAAGCACCTTCAATTGCTGAGCCGTTTCTCCAGCCCTTCATCTTACTTCTTTTATTGAGTATAATTAATAACGTTTTTGACTTTTATGTATCAATAGTTCATTTATTTTAACTGCTAAATAGGGTTGCCTTGTCTGTATGTATCACATCTGCTTACCCTTTTATGAAGCTTTAACCTTGGATACATACAGCCAGATCCACAAAGTGGCACCTACATCTGGTGCTCGTTTGCAGTGGCTTGGGGCTCGCTCTCTCTCTCTTCTTGCAAATAAATAAAAATTTAATAAGAAGAATTTAGCTCTCATTCATTAATGAAAGACCTAGTACCAGTTCTGAATATGTTTGGCCAAATCATGGACTGTATGACTCTGATTATGGCCACCTTAGTTAATGGATAATGTTCCCTTGATATTGTTTATTCTGCATTTATTTATATAATGACTAACACCACTGAACATTTTCTGATGTAATGTATGCTATTCATGTTTTTCCATACTATATATTAATATCTTTTGCTGTGTTAAAATTGGGTTGCATGTCTTTAAAATTTTTTTGTGTGCTTCATATAGTGTAGATTAAATCCCCATAAATGGTTATATGACCTATCCAACTTTACTACAGACTATAATCCATCTTCGTATTTTCTTAACCATGTCATTGAAGCCTGGCTCTTTTCTTAACTTTGGCAATGTTAAATATATCTGGTTTTATTTCTTTATATATCATACTCTTTTGTTCATATCTATAACACTTTTGCCATTCTAAAGATTTCAAAACATTTTCTTTCATATTTTCCTCATAATTCTTGTAGATTAATTACATTCAGATTTAGGAATAAGTATCAGGTTAGTTATGTTGTATATGAAAAATGTTTAAATATTTACATTAATTAGTTGCCTGTGGATACGTTGCTGTCCAGCTTTACTTGGAAAGATAGCCTTTCTCCCTTCACTTATCTTGCCACCTGTATTGAACTCCTGACCCTGTTACACTGAGCTGTGTTTCTCTTTTTGTGGAAGCACAACACTATATTGATTACTCTGACTTTAATAAAAAATTTAAACCAGCTATTGCATGTCTTCTGGATTTCCTATTTTATTTAAAATGTTTTTAACTATTCTAGATTCCTTATTGGAAGCACAGAGCTTACAAACATCTTGAAAGTTTCTACCAAAGGTGTTTTGGGGCATGTAATAGAAAATTCACTGCATTTAGAGGTTTAGGTGGGGAACAAAATGTTACATGAACAATACTGAGACTTTTGATTCAGAAACATGCTTTACCCCTACTTATACTCAGCCTTTTGATTCTCTCAGCAACATTTTATAGTTATTGAACAAGTTGTTATATGTATTGAGTTCTCTTTATTAAATTTATTTGTGAATATTTTGTTTTTATGGAGCTACTATGAATATAAATATTTACTTTATTTCATGTTTATATTTTCATTACATATATCTAATAGATTTGTGTGTTTGACTTAAGAATCTCTAAATAGCAGATACTTTCATCTATAAACAGTTTCTGGGCTGGAAAGATTGCTCAGTACTTAAGGCACTTGTCTGAAAAGCCTAAGGTGCATAGCATGATTCCTCAGGAAACAAATAAAGCCAGATGCACAAGGTGGCACATAGATCTGGAGTTGGTTTGCAGTGGCTGGATGTCCTGGTGTACCCATTCTTTTTCCTCTCTCTCTTTCACTCTTCCTCTCTCTCATAAATAAATAACTAAATTTTGAAAAAAACAGTTTCACCGTTTCTGTTAAACTTCACATACTCAATGTATTTTTTTCTAATATTGCAATAGATACGCTCCATTATTACATTTTTATATTATATATTAATTAATTAATTAATTAATTAATTAATTAATTTCAGAGAGAAAGGGGGAAAGAGAGAGAAAATGGGCACATCAGGGCCCCTGCAAATGAATTCAAGATGCATGCGCCCCCTTGTGCATCTGGCTTACATGGGTCCTGGAGATTCAAACCAGGATCCTTTGGCTTTGCAGGCAAATTCCTTAACCACTAAGGCATATTTCCAGCCTACCATTATATTTTAATTTAAACATCTGTTACTTTCTCTATTCTCTTCAGTTTTATTTTGGAGGCTTTTCCATCTTTGCTAATGATCTTTATTTTTTTCCACTGGCTTCAAACCTATTCATAATTGCCTAGTTGGAGTATTTTGGTTTTTGTTTGTTGCCTTAAATTTATTGTCACATCATTCTAACATCTGATTAGTATCTTTATGGTTACTTGTATGATTACTAAGTTTTACTTGAAAGTTGGAAACATTCTGAATTATTTTAAAATTCTGATATTTATTTAATGCTTGTGTTTTATCAGGCTTCCTCTTACAGTGATCTGACAGGATATAAGGCAGCACTACCTTGTAAAAACAATGGAAGTACTCATTTTCCACTCTAGTTACGATGCCACCTTGTACATTGGCTATAGAGGAAGCCTTTAGCTGGGGCTGGTTGTGTCCTTTCCCGATGGAAGTACTTCCAGTACCAAATTTGGCCATATGTGGCATCCACATGGAGCACTACCTTGATGACCTTTGGGGATGAGATTCAAGTCAGGTTTCAATATGTTTTATAATTTTAATTGGTATATTTCTTTAATACATAATTTTTTGTGGTTTTACCTAGTGAAAGTTACAGGGAATAGTATACCATATCTATTCCTCACTCTTTAATATTTGAATTATATTTTACATGATATAAAATTCTTGGATCATAGTTGTGTGTTTTTGATTGTTCATTTATTCTTTCACACTCTGCATGACATTCCATGTTTTCTGGCTATTTAAGATGAGAAGGTAACTACTAATAATAATTAGCCAAGCCAGTGAAATATTGCTTTACCTTCCACATTTTAGACTTTCTTCTTACCTATTTCAAAAGTTGGATAATATATCAAAAGTTGATATTGGTCAATACATCATATCTTCTAATATATTTACATCATATATCTTTTAGTTTTCTCTACAGGTGTTATTGAAATCTTGAAAGAGTAGAATGACGTTACTCAGAAAATTTCAGAAGTTTTTTAATTAATATTTTCTTCAAGTAGTTTTCTTTGACCCCTTTCTCTTCTCTCCTTCAAGTACTACTATTGATATGTGTGTGTGTGTGTGTGTGTGTGTGTGTGTGTGTGTGTGTGTATGTTGTTGACCCACAGGTCTGTAACTCTCTGTTCTATTTCTTAACAGTATTTTTCTTCATTTTGCTGGATAATTTCTCTTGTCTCAGTTCAATTTCTTATTTTCACCATTTTGAATCTGCAAATGAGCATTGCATTTACTTTTTCTTTGCAGTTATTGATCTCCAACTACAGAGTTTCTAACATATGTTTAATGTGTACATGTGTATGTGAGCATTGCTTTTGTCTACATATTTCCCCTAAAATTCACATGTTAAAATCCTAACTACCAAGATGATAGTATTAGAAAATGGGACCCTCAGGAGGGAGTTAGTTCATAGATGGGTTTAGTGTTCTTACTAAAAAGGCCCAGTAGATACTCTTCAGCCCTTCCCCTATGTGAGGAATTAGAAAGTCCATCTGTAGAATAGAAAGTGAGCACTCTCTAGATATAGAAATGGTCAGTGCTTTGATATTGAATTTTTCTACCCCTAGAATGGACAGAAAGATGTTCCTATTTTATAAGCTACACAGTTTGTCATATTTTTCCAGCCTGAATTGATGGTGACAGTAATTGGCTCCAGAAAGTGGGACATGGTTATAATCATTTGTAAAAGTAGAAACAATAACAGAACTGGGAAATGAACCTGGGAGAGGCTGGAAGTGCATGCTAACGAAAACCTGTGCAGCCATGGATGGAGTAAGAGTGGTTTTGGTGAAGGCCAAAAAAGATAAGGGAAAAGCTATTTTTGGTTTGATTCTTGTCTGTCATGGTATGGTTTGAAGCAGTTCTTTTTACTTGCTGTGTATCTGTTACAGGGTTTTATTTTAAGACTACCATAAGGCACATGATCCATCCTACTGTTATACTTGAATTGCATAAAAAAAAAACTCTGCTCCTTTACTGTGCTTTTCAAATATACTTGATATTTTCAGTGCAATAGCTTACATCTTTTTAAATTATGCATCCATACAACAAATAGTTGTAGCTATTCTTAATATGTCACTTTTTAACTTTAATACTCTAAGTCTTAAAAGGAATTTATTTCTCTAGTTTTGCAGAGTTTGTATTTTATTTGTGTTGTTTTCCCTCTCAAGACATTGAACCTGTCAGCTGAGGTCAGGATCCACAAAAATTAATAGGTTCTTCAATAGTCAAACTGTAGATGTTTGTGCAGCCATAGAATTATCAGTATATTTAGTGGAAAACACTTCTGGGGTTCTCCTGAACTCATGTCTGGGTCAAGCTTCATAGGATTTGCACCATTGAAGCAGCAGTACTATTTGAGGTCTGGCACCTGTGAAGCAACCATAGCATTGACTCAGAGTCTGGAAAGATGTTCCTTGTGGAAGCTCTGAGGTCAAATCTATCAGTGTCTCCATTGCCTACAGTGCAGGTCCACTCCATAATGTAATGCAGGTGTAAAACATGGAAATTCGTGATACAGCTGGAAAACTGGGTCGAGAGTGTGAGTAAAGAGCTACAGTAGGTTGAGAATCCTAAGTAGGGCAGCTTTTACTATCAATATATTAGGCATGATCTTCCATGGGCCAGCACAGTTGAGATCCAAAGAATGAATGTGCCCTAGTCTTGGTTGGAGATATGTCTGATATAACGGTTTCTTCATTACCTGTCAGGCAGATGCTACAAAGGCACTTAAAGGCCAGACTTTGTAATATGAGCAAAGTGTCCACATTTAAGTGTATATGGTGTAAGCTAGTACACAGTAGTGGTAGCCCTATTGTTTATAAGAACAGAGAAATGTTCTAATAGCAGAACTAGGGCCTATGGCATCTGTGTGTGTGCATGAAGTAGACATGGCTCCATGGTGTAGTATAGTGTTAGAGAGGTAGCATTCCAGCACTGTGGTGGAAAGAGGTACATTCCTTAAGGGCAAAGCACAGCAGTGTGTCTCTCTAGGGAGTCTTAACAGAAATAATTGTGGTTGACTTACCACTGAAAACAGAGGATGGCATCTGTATAGCAAGTTACTGGAGTGTATTCTGATCTATATTCAGGGAACTGTACTAATAAAAGATACAGAGAGTTAAAGGTTATTACAGGGTCCATTGAGTTCTTCAATGACAAAAAAATCTTTCAATGTTCTCTGCAAAGCAAGTCACTGGTCACCATGGTGACCTACCTCATGGCTGATAGTGAAGGCTCCCTGCTTTCTTCTTTATTATTATCTCTTGATATCTCAGCTTTTTCAATCCTCCCAGTGATAGTACTTTATAGTCTGTATATATTTTTTTCAAATTTTATTTCTATATGGGTTGACCTCTGGAAAGGAAGACACACTTTAATTTATATATTTATTATTTATTTATTTGTGGTGGGTGGATAATGGGCATGCCAGGGTTTCTAGATACTGCAAATGAACTTCAGACGCAAGCGCCAATATGTGTATCGGGCTTATGTGGGTACTGAGAAATCGAATCTCGGTCCTTAGGCTTCACAGGCAAGCACTGCTAAGCCATCTCTCTAGCCCATATTTTGTATATTTTGCATATGTGTGTGTGACTATGAATGATGCTTGTGGTGGTGGGTGGGTGTATATGATTTGTGTGCTATGTTTTGTGTGTGTGTGTGTCTGTGTCTGTGGATTTATGCAACCACACATAAAGAGGCCAAAGCAGAATGTTGCATTTCTTCCTCTTTGTACTTGTCCAACTGCTTTCTTGAGACATAGTCTCTTGTGCAGCCCAGAACTCTCATATCTGCTGAATTTTTGACCAGCAAGAACCAGTGATTTTTGATGCCACCATTCCCTCCCATAAGGATGAGGTTGTAAATTTTGTTGACACAGCCAGCTGTTTATTGGTGCTGAAGAATTAAACATAGGCCATCTTGGGCCCTCATGTTTATCCAGCAAGTGTTCTCAAACATGAACCACTTCCCTGGCCACTTATTATATATATTTGATACATTGTATCACTGCCATTTAAGTAGATCCTTGAGCTATCACATTGCTATTTTCATTCTCAATTAGTTATTTAATTGTTTTCTTACAGAGTTATGAAAGATGTTATACCCTCTTGCACTCTGCCATCTTTCTCATATGACAAGTATGATTTCTCTTACACATATCTAAATAATCATTGGAAAACTAACTGTCCTTGGTTAGCACTTTTTTGTTGTTACTCATTTGTAAAATGACTACATTATATCATTTGTTCTTCCCATAGAACTTGCTTCTAATGCTTGCATATGTTATACATTTAACATATTCTAATTAATATATGCTATTTACTTATATTATCATATTTGAAATAATAAATACTGTAATATATTCATTTCAGTTTGTCTATCTAAATGATTTTTAGGAAAATTTCTAAGCAACAAATTAATGGATAAAGGCTATGATCATTTAAAAATTTTGAAACATATTATTAAACTGTCTTCTAAATAGAATGCATTAATTTTGATCCTACCAGTTATAGGTAAAAAGTCCTATTTTCTCTGTGCTATCAGTTACATTGAATATTATTTGAATTTTTTAAATGAGTGATTCTATTTTTATCTCCCTATAACTGGCATTGTTATAAAATAGCAAATAATGCTGAAGGATTATTGATAATTCCAGTTAAGAAATGCATAAATATGGAGAGAACATATAAGAGCCTTGGGCATCTGCATGCCACAGTAAGTAAGATATTAAGTGCTTACTCATTTATTTGTCCATTTATAAAACATGTTGTAGCAGGATTAACTGTATCCCCAAAGAGACATTAACTTGTATTATACTGAAGTATTTATTATCACAGCATATGTAACAGATAATATTTGTTTACATTTTAATTGCTTACATTTTCAGCCAAGAAAATTCTCTGAGGATAATGCTTCATTTACAAGAGTGTCCTGGCAAAAGACAGCATAATGTAATCACATATTACCAACAATTTCATGACAACGATGCATTGGGTTTAAAATGACTGCCAAATAAAAGCTTAATTATAGGTAGCTATAAAAATTTAAACAGGAGATATAATAATGGTACTAAAATTAAATTAAGGGAAAAAACACATAGTACATAGAGATGTGAAAAGAAATGAAGATACTGAAACTAAATACCTGACATGTTGTCTATTATGTACTAGATCCCATTGTTAGAGTCTAATTGCTTCTTTCTCATAACTCACAGTGTTGGCTACAAATGAACCAAAGGCTGTATTGAATAATCAGAACTTATACAATAAATTGGATAAAATTGAACTTTTTATTCAAATCCATTTCTCCCTATCTTATCCTGGTAAGGTTGGTAGATGGGGGGAGGAGGTGGGAGAAAAAGGTTGAATTAGTAAGTTGGGCAGGCTCCATATCTTCTCACCTATTTTCAGTTAAACATTAGTAACATTCAGCAAATTAGCTAAAAGCACCTCCACTTGATCTTCATTATTGGCTTGGAAATATATTTTTGTAATAACTTTTTTTAGATTTATTTAATATACCTATTTCTGGTGCATTGAAGTCCTAAATGTTTAAATAATGTGACAGGATCATAGCAAATTTTTAAGTGAATAAAATTTTGTTTACTACGTGTAATCAAGTATATATAAAAAATAGAATCATGGGGCTGGGGAAATGGATTAGTGGTTAAGGCATTTGCCTGCGAAGACTAAGACCCCTGGTTTGGTTCCCTAGGACCCACGTAAGCCAGGTGCTCAAGGGGCACATGCGACTGGAGTTCATTTGCAGTGGCTGGAGGCCCTGGCATGCCCATTCTCTCTTTCTCTCTATCTGCCTCTCTCTCTCTCTCTCAAATAAATAAGTAAAAATAACTTTAAAAAATAGAACCAGAATATTGTATATTTATGAAGGTTGCTAAACTCTTTCCCCCACCATGCATAATGCATTTCTGCTTTATCCATTGCAGGTACCTAATGCAATCAACCAATCTATTCACAAAAATATCTTCAATGTATAAAATATAAGACAAGCCCTTGTTATTTGTACAGGGTTCACAGCAAACTGATGCACTTTTTATGAACTCCCTTTCTTCATAGCACATACATCCCAACTGAAGTACCTAACAATGGTTTTGTTTTTAATATAAAGGGGATTGGAGAGATGGCTTAGTGGTTAAAGGTGTTTGCTTACAATACCTGATGGCCCAGGTTCAATCCCCTACCACCCACTTAAAGCCAGATGCACAAAGTGGCACATGCTTCTGGAGTTTGTTTGTAGTGGCAAGAGGCCCTGGTTCATATTCTCTCTCTCTCTCTCTCTCTCTCTCTTTCTCTATCTCTTTCTCTCTCATTGCAAATAAATAATAAATAATTTTAAAGCTATTTCTTTGGTTGAGATAACTCATTTCGTGAAGTGCTCGCCTTGTACCAAAGAGAACTTGATTCTGATTTACAGCACCAGGCATGTGAAATGCCAGGCATTGTAGCATGATCTTGTAATCCAAACACTGAGGATGAGGAGAAAGGAGGATCCCTGGGGCTCCCTGGAAAGCTTGTGAGTTCTAGGCCAGCAAAGGACCAGTGAAGGGTAAATCTTGACACATATGATCTAACAAAGTTAAACCCAGAATAGATAAGTAATCATTTTTCTGTCTGTGTCACATTAGAAATGTAAGAATTACTTATGCAGTATAAACTGAGATATTCAGTGGACCACAGCTTTGGGGGCATAAATTGTATGCCTGTTGTCTTGTGTTGAACTCTACATGAGTAAAATAGGCAAAGAAGAGGATCAAAATAGGAACTAAGGTCACTCTCTATTACCAGTTAAAGTATAGTTTATCTCAGGCCTAATTTATTCTGGCAGAGCTGCAGTATGGTTTGACCAGGTCACTGCAGTCAGTAAATGTCCTATATTATTTCCTAAAAGGTAATCTCCTACAACCTCATTCCAGCTGACTGCAGACTGGTATTCAAGTATAATGCCCTGTGTTCAGCACCTGCTTTCGTGCCTAGTGTCTGTTGTCATATAAGCAGTTGTCATATCTACTCAGGAATCTCCTTCAAAGCTATAGCATCAAATAAGATTGAAGCAGTAATTAAAAACCTCCCTTAAAAAAAAAAAAAAAGAAAAGAAAAGAAAAGAAAAGAAAAGAAAAAATCAGGCCTAGAAGATTTATTGCATTGAAGTCCTAATTGAAAACACTGCTTCTACTGTTATTTCATAAAATTGAAAAAGAGGTACTGATCGCTAATTCCTAAGAAACTAGTATTATATTAATACCAAAAGCAGACAGAGATACTACAAGAATAGAAAGTTAGAGACCAGGGCTGGAGAGATGGCTTAGCAATTAAGGCACATGCCTGTGAAGCCTAAGGACCCAGGTTTGATTCTCCAGGTCCCACATAAGCCAGATGCAAATGGTGACACATGCATCTGGAGTTCATTCTAATGGCTAGAAGCCCTGGCTTGCCTATTGTCCCTCTCTATATCTCCCTCTTTTTGTCTCAAATAAATAAATAAAAATAAAATATTTTTAAAATTTTTAAAAGAAAGTTAGAGACCAATATTTCTGATGAACTTAGATGTAAAAATTCTCTACAATTCTTTCAACTCAAATCCGAGAGCAAATATATCACGTAAGGTGATTTTAATATAAATAGGCTTAAGAACAGAAATCACATGATCATGTCAATAGATGCAGAAAAAGGCCTTCAATAAAATACAACTTCCCTTCATGATTAAAATACTGGAGGGAAAAGGCATAGAAGGATCATATCTCATTATAATAAAAGCTGCATAACAGACTTAGCCAGGATTATATAAAATGGGGAAAATCTTGATGCATTCCCACTAAGTTCTGGAAGAGAAGGATACCCATTCT
Organism: Orientallactaga sibirica; assembly: GCA_036365145.1. NCBI lineage: Eukaryota > Metazoa > Chordata > Mammalia > Rodentia > Dipodidae > Orientallactaga > Orientallactaga sibirica. The sequence goes on along the minus strand of JAEOAD010000004.1, from coordinate 53,859,024 downwards.
CCCCACTTCTATTTAACATAGTACTGAAATTTAGCTAAAATGGTAAGACAAGAGAAAGAAATAAAAGGGATATTAATCAAAAATGAAACAAAAACTAACCTTATTTGCAGGTGATATTATTCTGTAATTAAGATACCCTAAAGAATCTACCAAAAACTGCTAGAGCTGATAAACACCCACAGCAAATTAGCAGGATATAAAATTAACACTTAGTAGCCTTTCTTTATATCCATGACAATCATACTGAGAAAGAAATCATGGAAATTCCAATTTACAATAGCCACAATAGGTTTTAAATATCTTGGAATACCCCTAAACAAAGAAGTGAAAGACCTGTCCAGTGAGAACTTTAAAACACTGATGAAAGAAATTGAAGAAGATGGAAACTTCTCCCAGGCTTATTGATTGGAAGAAAAAATATTGTGAAAATGGTCAGCATACCAAAAGCAATACATAGATCCAGTGCAATTCCAGTCAAAATTCTATCACCATTTTTACTTAAATTGAAAAAAAGTAATTTGAAATTCATATGGAAGTTTAAAGGGCCTCAGAGAGTGAAAAGTATCCTCTGCAAAAAGAATACTGGTGGTGGTTATGCCATACCTGATTTCAAGACTTACTACAAAGCCATGGTCATGTAAGCAGAATGACACTAGCACTAAAGCCAACTCATAGGTGAATGGAATAGAGCTGAAGATACAGGTATAAGTCCTTGTAACTATGGCCACCTAAACTTTGACAAAGAGTCCAACAATGCTCCTGGAGAAAAAAGACAGCATTTTCTACAAATGTTTCTGGAGAAACTGGATAATTATATGTATAAAATGAATCTGAAACCTCTTTTCTCATGATGCACAAAAACCTACTTCAAATGGATTGAGGACTTCAATATCAGACCTGACCCTGTGAACCAATAAAAGGCACAAGTAGGGAGAATACTTAATAATATAGGCATAAGGAAAGACTTTCTGAATAAGACATCAGTAGGCCAGGGAATAAAATCAACACTCAAGAATTGTGGCCGCATTAAATTAAAAACTATTATTGTACAGCTAAACACACCATCAGAAACATCAACCAACAACATACAGAATGTGAGGAAGTCTTCACCAGCTAATATTCCTGATAGAGATTTAATATCTATAATGCTCAAAGAATCTTAAAAAAACAAATAAGAAATAAAAGCTCAATTAATCCAGTCAAAAATTGGGCAGGGAATTCAACAGAAAGATCTCAAAGGAAGAAATAAAAATGGCCAACAAACATATAAAAATAATGTTCAACATCTTTTACCATCAGGGAAATCAAATTGAGACTAATTTGAGATTTCCTCTTACTCCAGACAGAATGGCAATCATCAAAAAGTCAAATGTTGGTGAATATGTGGAGAAAGAGAACCCTTATTCACTATTAGGGTTAGGGTATAGAGATATGAATGCTATATAAATCAGTATGGAAGTTTCTCAAAAATTTAAAATAGATTTAGCATTTTACCCAGCTATAACACCCCTAGGCATATACTATAAAGACTTTTCACTACTATAAACATTCTTGCTCAACCATATTATTGCTGCACTATTCACAAAAGCTAAGAAATGTAACCAGTAAAGGTTACATAAACAAATATAAAACATGTGCAAGGGCTTTATGTAAAAATATGAAATATTAACACATAGCATTGAAGACAAAATAAAGAAGAATGTTATGTCAACAGATAGATATAATAGATTTGACTCACTAAATGTGTTAATTCTTGCCAAGGTCTTTCACAAATTCAAAAAAATTTTAACCAAAATTATAATTACAAATTTTATCTCTTTTTAAGAGGTTGATGATATAATCTTATGATTATATCTATGTATATATGATTAAGGAGAAAGATTACCCAGTGTCCTTCTAAGAAGGAATAAGGTGAGAACTCTTGCTGTACCAAAACAGCTGACAGAAATAACTTAAGAGAGGAAAGATTTATGTTGCTCATTGTTTCAGAAGGCCTGGTCCATAATCTGACAGAACTGGGTAAGGCAGAACAACTCACCTCACAGTACGAAGAAAGGGGAACATGATCCCAAGGACTTAGCTCCATGACCTACTTCCTTCAACATGGCCACCTGCTACCTTTCCCACTTTCCCTTAATCCCCCCATATGAATACATACAAGGATGAATCCATTTGTTAGACCAAAGCTCTCCAGATCTGATCCTGGCCTACAAGGTCATCTCAGCACTACCCAGGGTATGCTATCATGATCCATTAGTAATTTCTCAACACAATCAAAATACGGATTAAGATTAACCATCACACTATCATTAAGAATAGATTCAGGGCTAGGGAAATGGCTTAGTGATTAAGGCATTTGCCCGCAAAGCCTAAGGACACCACTTTGATTCCCCAGAACCCATGGTAGGCCAGATGCACAAGCGGGTGCATGCATCTGGAGTTTGTTTGTAGTGGCTAGAGACCCTGCCATGCCCATTCTCTCTCTATCTGCCTCTTTCTCTCTTTCTCTTTCTATCTCTCTATCTCTCTCTCAAATAAATAAATAAATAAATATTTTTTTAAAAAGTAAATAAGAATAGATTCAACCATTATTTAGCAGGAATAAATAAAACAATGAAAAAACAGCTGAGTGGAGACATCAACAATGAGAGAGCTAGATATTCAGATATGTAGGAAAAGAAAGTCCAGCTCAGAAAATGATGCATTGAAATTAGTTATCCTCACATAAGTACATAAAAATAAATGCTACTTTAAGTCATGCACAAAACTAGTCACAAAAGCAATAAGAACATATATTAGCTAAAACATAATTTTTATTATTTTAGAGGAAACTATCATCTAGATAGGCAGCAATTTTTAAACAAAACATAAATATATAAAACCTAAAGGGAAAATAAATTTGGCCATATCAAAATTGAAATTTTATCTTATTAAGCATTATCATGAAATAGGGAAAATAAAAAGTATATTCAGAACTAAAAGAAGATTCTTTCAAAACACTAAAGCAATAAATAATGAGAATTTATATTACATAAAGAATTCCTACAACTCAATAATAGAAAATCTAAAAAGTTGGTAGGAAATGGACAAAATACATAAGCCAGCATTTCAAAGAAAATATAAAACAAATAGTGTATATATATATCTTTAAATGACTCAACTTCCTTAGGAACAACAGAAAGGCAAATTGAAGTCATAATGTACTGTATTCACCATTTACCCATTAGATTAAAAATCATTTTTAAAAATCAATAAATACTAAATGATGGCTGTGGATTAGAGTGGCAGGACTTTCAGACATGGGAGAAGTTATGTCCTAGTACAACTATGAATAACAATTTACATTAATTATCCAGTAAATATGAATGTGCAAATCTCCATTGATTCAGCAATTTTAGCAAAAAAAAAAAAAAAGCTTTTAGACTATATATCCATCTGGAGTTATAGACCTAACTAAATGATGAATATGACATGTACTAGTCACTTTTCTCATTGTCATGACCAAATGCTTGACAAAAAACATTACACAAGAAGAAGAATTTAGTTTGGCTCATGGTTTAAGGTGCACTCCATCACAGTGGAAAGGTGTGGCAGAGCACGCAATGACAGCAGGAGCACATAGCTGGGATGCGTTCTATCGTTATGAACCAGGAAGCAGAGAAAGTGGAATGCTGAAAAACATCTTGTTTTCTCTTTTTTCTGCTTATATTCCATCCATAGGATAGTATAGTGCCACCCATATTCAGAGAGATCTTTTCCCCGCCCCCACATACATCCAGAAGTGTGTCTCTCAGAAATTTCCAAATACAGTCAATTTGCCAGTGAAGATTAGCTGTCATACTATGATATATGCTATAAATATGCACATACACCTACTAGAATGTTCCTCACAAGATAGCAATACCAAAAGCAAGTAACTTGATTTGTCAAACTTAGAAACAGTCCAAATGATATTTACTAGGGATATAATTGATTAAGCAATTTACCTTTAAATCAGATTATTATTTAAATGAATAAAATAACTAATCTAAAAAGGATAAATCTTTAAAAAGTGAAACTGCAAGAAAACATTAACTCATCAATAATATGGGTAGCACCTTTTATGCATATAAAGTTCAGAGATAATTGGAATATATCATTCCAGGTTGAATATGCTTATGATAAAACTATAAATAAAGACAGGTGAATTACAACTATACATTTCATGTACTTTTATAAATACTTCAGACAAGACTTTAAAACCAGTGAAAATGGAATTGTCTAGAAATAAAAAAAAATTACATAATGGTTACTCTGTCTTGCATCTTCTTTATGGAATTAGTGTGTTCCTAATTTTCACATGTTTTTCTTAGCTTAGTTTTATACAAAAAAATTACAATCAGTTATAAAATTTGATTTTCCCTGGTTTGTCTTAGTAATGTCATGTGAGGACCCAATTGTTACATATTAGAGATGTAGCTTGAGGGTTCTTGCTGTTTCTATTATATTACATTACTTTAAATAGTAAATATATCTCTAAATTTAAATATCTTCTTAAAGAAAGAGATAGCAAAGGATATTGTAATGTTATGCAAATACTATTAGGTCTTCCTGGAAGAATCAAATCTGTGTTTTGTTTTATGTAATTTTATTTTATTGTCTTTTTGGAAAGTATATAGATGATGATCCAAACCTCTTACACTACTCTGGAGACTTAAAATTTGAAGGAAATACAAACATGTTTTTTTTTTTTTTTTGTGAACAAATATATCCCCATCTGCTTGGAAAAACTGAATGACAGTTTCCTTCCATTTTTTAATTCTTCTAAAAATTACATATTTTTAACTAATGAAACATGTAATAGAATCAGGTAGACAACTAAAATGGGCATTATTTGTATAGGAAATAAATTACTTTGGGATCCTCCCAAGCAACCTAGACATAAATGAGTCATACCTGATTAACTAGCAAAATCATTTTTATTTAACAAGTTGATAATGATGGTACTTACCTCTCACTTGTTTTCAATATACTTCATTTTAGACAGAGACTTACATGCATACTGATATACTTGCATGCAAATAGAAACACATATTAAATCAAAAGAAAGTTAGTTAAGACATAACTAATCAGACTGAAGAGATGGCTTAGCAGTTAAGGTACATTCCTGCAAAGCCAAAAGAACCAAGTTTGATTCTCCAGGACCTACATAAGCCAGATGTACAAGGTACTGCATGTATCTGGAGTTCGTTTGCAGTGGCAGGGACCCTGGTGTGCCTATATTCCCTCCCTCTCTCTCTCTCCCCCTCAAACAAATAAATAAATAATAAAATACTTTAACAATTAATAAAAACATAACTAATCTAGTAAATGAGATGAAAATGGGGCAAAATTATTTACCCTTAAGGAATTTTAAGACTTTGATTTCATGGAGAAATTTGAAAAGCCCCAAGCTCTAATAAAGCAAGGATTCATTATCAAAACTTTCTATTAAGAGGAAAAACAAAAATACATTAATGATTTGAACAAACTAAAAATAAGATGACCTCATCTTTAAAAGAAAGAACAGGGAATTATGGAAGTAAGTGTTAAAGACACATTTAATGCTGGTCATTTTATAAATAGCTAGTCTTACCCATATTGCATTGAGATTATCACTGTTTACCAATGAATCTGAATATTCTTGTTAATCATTTTCAGTGAGTGCCATAGAACCTTTTAATTAAAATTTTAAATGGGGACAAATGATAAAAACATTTATAAAATATATATATATATATATATATATATATATATATATATATAAATATTGCTGTTTATTTAAGGCTCTGTAGGTTGCATAAAAATCTAGATTAAAATATAACTAAACATAAATGTGCAAGTAAAATAATACAGAGATAACTTATGGGTCCCCAAAGAAGTACCCAGTTTATGTCCTTGAAAAAAACACTTCCCTAGCAAGTTGTCTGTGTGTTGGAATTGTTTCCCTCTCACTTAACCCCAGAAAGTAGATGGTAGACCCAACCCACACTACTGCTTATTGTATTTCCAGACTGAACAGAAATATGAATTCCTTCAGGAAAAAAAAAAAAATTGTTGGATCAGGTTAGGAAGAGTGAGGATTCTCTATTCATTCAACTAGAATAAGATGCTTGAACATGCAAAGGGGACTTCATAAGAAATAAGATCGTTTAAATTACTTGCTGGAAAGAATCAGTTGGCTTTCTGATGCTGTGGATGCACCAGGAGCCCTGGAGAGACTACTCTGAGCACCTGGAATACCGCTGAGGCTGGGAAGTTTTCCAGCAGCTCTGAGCACATGGCTGGTTTGATTGATTCTAAATGTAGTACAAAATGAACACCAAAGGTAGTAGCTAGAGTTTTGTAGTTTATGGAGGTTTTATTTTGGGATACAACTCCTTACTCAGATACTGAGCAAGTTAGGAGACAGGACACTTTTCAGAGACTTTTAAGTATATAAGCCTATATTCTGGGATTATAGTCACATTATCACAGTCCAAACTATAGTTTTATAATTCACTGGTAACATATCCTCATTCAAGTTATTTATTTAAGCTCTTCTTTTTGTACAGGTCTCTATCTGTAATTAGGAAGTACAAATACATGAAATAATTAGAGCGTTATATAGAAGATTTTGCATATCTAATATCCTGACTATTTCATAGGAGTTATGTGAACACATTCTCAATTTACCAACTCTGGAAGAAAGTCAGGTATGAGGATATATGTGCAACTAAGTGTAAAGTCATGTTTGTGAATTATGGGCTGTCAAAAGTTCATCTTTTTGTTGTTGTTGTTGTTTAATTGCACACCTCATGTTGTTTAACCCTATAGTCAAATAAAAGTTAATAAGGGACTTAATCAATTGGGTAGATCCAATCCACATATTTATTTATAACTCTACTTGAAAGATTTATTTATCTCAGAGATTTATAAAGATAAAAAGAAGAGTTGAGGATGATTGAGTACTAAATCAGACAAAAAAAAAAAAAAATTTCCATATCCTGAATCCAAATCTTTGATAATTTATTCTCATTCTATGTAAAGACAACTAATAATAGTTCTAACATGTAGGCATAATATAGTAATCCGTGGCCAAAATAAAGCATAAAAATGACATATTTTCTTGATGATACTTGTGGTAGTTTGAATATATGGCCCCCAATATATTCAGTGTTTTATTAATTTATAGTTTGCATCTGCAATCACCTTGCTAGAGGCAATGTCACTGGGGGCAGATCTTAAGGTGTGGTGGTGTGTTTGAGATTCCATTGTAAAGATATGCAAAGTGTGCCTAATAGGAGTTCCCTAAGTGTGCTGTGGCTTTTGGCTGTAGCTTTGCTCTGTGTGCTGTGTGGCTGGGGGCTTTGCTCTCTTGACTGGTCCTGTGAGAGCAAGCTGCTTCTCCTGCCATTATGGAACTTCCCCTGGATCTGTAAGCTTCAATAAATAATATCCCTTCCTCCATAACTGTGCCTGGTCTGGAAGTTCATCTCAGTGAACCTGAAGCTGTCTGCTACAATACTCTGCTGGTTCCTCCCCTGGCAGGTAGAGCTGAAGAGAGAGCCGGACCAGCAGCTCGTCTTGAGGCTGAGTGGGATGATGGGTGTTGGCGGCTCAGACCCTCCCCATAAAACACCAGAGAGAAAAACACACTGAGCCGGGAGTCTGTTGAGGCAGGAACTCGTTTTATAATGGGAAGGTGTTTATATAGTTTTGAGAAAGAGGGTGGGTCTCAGGATTGGAAAAAGGTGTAAGGGCCAATAGTATTTCACCACGTCAGCAGTAGCTGGGCAGAGGCAGTTTCGGCTTAGGCCTTGCTGAGTCACTCTTAAGTGGAAGTAGGCCAAAGACAGGTCGCTAAACTCTAATCAGGCTCATAAAGTTCCACTAGGCCTCACAGGGCCCAACATCTCCCCCTTTTGTTTTTGTAAGAACGGCAGAGATCATGGCCCCTGTCTTAGGTTATTCCCCTCTGGGGAATCTTACCTGTCACTGGGTACCATGCCTCTAGCCCATTGAAAATCCACTCCATCACCTGTCTTAGGTTGTCTCAGCCTGTCTGAGATCTTATCCGTCATTGGTTCCATGGAGGGCAGGGGAGGGACAGTCAGGGCAGTCAGTCAGAGGAAGAGCCTGGCTCCTGAGTTGTGAGCCTGTGGTATTTTGACCTGATGAAGTTTAATTGCCTCTAGCTGTTGGTGAATGAATTGTGTAATCTTATTAATTACACAGGGCCCGACAGTGAGGATAAGAAGAAGGAGAAGGAGGGGTCCAAGGGGAGGGAGAAGGTAGGGTAAAAAGCCATGTAAGCCCGTCCACAGCAGGTTGTCTCGGAAGTCTCCTCTCCTCTTTTCCAAATTCTGGAGCTTTTCTGGCTTCATTTGGGTCTAGCAGAATCCACACCTCCAATTGTTCTTGGGGAAGAAACAAAGGCACAGTTATCAGGGGTGGAACACTCCCTGGAGAGATGATTGTCATTGTCCCCTTGTTGGAGTAAATATTTTAAGTTTCCTGCTGGTACCCAAATGGGTCTTTTTTCCTCTTGAGGAAAGACACATGCAAACCCTCTCCCTGCTGTGAGGAGGGGGTCTGGTCCTCTCCAGGCCCCAGTCAATGGGTCCCTCCATTTGACCCAGATGTAGCTGTAAGTAACAGCTGAGGTCTAATGTTTTTGAAAAGGAGACAAGTGTCTATCTTCTTTAGAAAAATTTAAAATATTTAGGGTTAATAATGCCTTTTTTAATTGGTCATGTGGGGGTAGGGATTCCCCCTTTTGTTTTTGTAATTGAGACTTAAGAGTTTGATTATATGGCCCTGTGGGTTAATAAGTGGAAGCATGTAGCTTCTGAGACTGTATTACACTGAGGCAGAGAAGCCAGTTTGTAAATTTTGATGGCCTTTGAGATGCTGAAGCTTACAGATCTAGGGGAAGTTCCATAATGGCAGAAGAAGTTGTCCTGTCTTCATAGGGCCAAGCAAAAGAGAAAAAAAAAAAAAAAAATCAATCAGCCACACAGCACACAGAGCAAAACTATTGCAGCCAAGCCACAGCAAGCTTCAGGAACTCCTGCTAGGCACACTTTGCATATCTTTACAATGGAATCTCAAACCCACCATTAACACCTTAAGATTAGCCCCCAGTGACAGTAAGTAGGAAGTGGGCTTATTCCCATGTTCTACTGACTGAGCTAGTTGGGCTTGAATTATTAAGGGGGATAGATGGAACATTTGGTGTAAACGTTTAGCTTGTTTTAAGGGTGGCAAGTAGGAGACAGCAATAAATTTGTCTACCTGTGAATTCCCATTAGCAATAAAGTCAGGCAGATTAGTGTGTGAGCGAATGTGCTCAGTAAGTCTGGAGGTGGATGACCCATTGTATGTAAAAGGACCTGTTCCTGGGCTGCCTTGTGGATAAGAGCCAGAACAGAGAGGGGGTGGGGTATCAGGGCCTGGATGTTGCCTCCAGCCCTACGTTAATGGGAAGGCAGCGAAGGGTGGGACAATGGTGTGCAGGACATAGCCATATTCTTAATCTAGGGATGAAATAAATCATAGCCTTGAAAAGCAGGTTCCTTCTCCAGTTAACATTCTTTCAAAAGAGTTTGCATTTCTAACAGTCTTTCCTCAGGCATCCTCTCCATTGTTTTAATGTAAAGCAGTCAGGCCACCTTCCTTCCACCTTCCTTAAGATTGCTAATGTGTTGACAATAGCAACTCCATTAACCTAAAATCAGTCTTAGTGTCTCTATAATTTTAACTTGTTTGAGGTTTTTCCAACTTAAAATCTTAAAATCTCAGTCCATTATCTTTAATCAAGCACATCAGTCCACTATAAATTTAACCTTGATCAAACTTTTGGGGCCTGGATAGCAAAATGTAGCCATCCCTTATGCCAGTAACCCTGTTCCAACAAAGTCCTCTGCATTTTTTCCTTCCAAGGCTAAAGAGGGGGAGGGGTAGTTGTGAGCACGATTGCCATAGGTGGCAGCTATGGGCTGAAAAGACAGCGGGCCAGTGGTGGTTTGGGTGGCAGCCTTGGGAGGAACGAGATTTTAAAAGCCAGTTTTAGTTTTTCCTTACAGCTTTTGTTAAGGGCAGAAATGAACTCCACGGAGAAGGCTTTAAGGCTGGAAATTATGGCAAGGAGGATTGAATTAATCCATGGGGCTAAAATAAAAGTTTTGTCCCAAAAGCCATGGAGGTGTTTTTGTTTTACTTTTAAGCCCCATTGCAGGAGGAGTATTCGTAAAATCAGGGCAACAGTAATACACACAAGTACAACATCAGCACAAAGGCCCCCAAAATAGCTAAACATGCTGCAGAATTAAGTTCAGATTTAGATCCGTGATTGCCAGACAAGCCTGTGTCCTTAGGGAACGGCTCAATGATACCAAACATAGTAGAGATGGGAGCAGATCTCCCCAACAGGTTTGTTCTGTCTTTTGGGACGGAGTCCCCACTCAAATCTGGGGGCAAAATGCTTAGAGTCTCCTCCAGGTCTGCCCACATGGTGAGTGTCCTCCAGGTCTGCCCACGTGGTGTGACCACCAGGAACGTATGACCCTTTCAGAAATACAGGTGCTGTGGATGTGGCTTGCCAGCAACCAAGAAGTGAAAGGAAAGAGAAAGGAACGAAAAGATGTTGAAGCAAGCACAGGTTACAGAAGCAAAGGTTAGAACGTTAGATATGAAGACTACCTCATAATTTATGAGGGTACACCCATCCACAGTCCCATTGGCCCATAGGCAGGAAAGAGAGTTCCTCACACGGGGCACCAGTCTGCTGTTTCCTCCCCACAGGTAGAGCTGAAGAGAGAGCCGGACCAGCGGCTCCTCTTGAGGCTGAGCGGGATGATGGGTGTCGGTGGCTCAGACCCTCCCCCAAAAACACCAGAGAGAAAAACACACTGGGCTGGGAGTCTTGTCCAGGCAAGAACTCGTTTTATTATAATGGGAAGGTGTTTATATAGTTTTGAGAAAGAGGGAGGGTCTCAGGATGGGAAAAAGGTGTAAGGGCCAATATTATTGCACCATGTCAGCAGTAGCTGGGCAGAGGCAGTTTTGGCTTAGGCCTTGCTGAGTCACTCTTAAGCAGAAGTAGGCCAAAGACAGGTCGCCAAACTCTAGTCAGGCTCAGAAAGTTCCACTAGGCCTCACACTTGGGCCTCTTAGGGCCCAACAATTCTCAAACCCCTTTATTTCATACATCTATCTTTGAGAAAAGAATATAAGTTCTTGGAAGAGTAGGTGAGACTTTGAGACACGGGCTGTTCTGCATTAAGTCCTGAAAAGAAAAATAAAATGTCATATATGGTAGAAAGGAAATGATTTTGAGTTTCTTTAAACAATCTGACAAAGGGACATTGTGAGAGCGAATGGGCAAAGGGAAAGGAGATGCACAATGTGCAAACTCAGTCAAGGCCTTTTGTTCAGTCAAGGTTTGTGACAATAATAGAGGTGATGAAAGAGAACAACTATTTTGAAGAACTGAAGAAGGAGCTAAGGTGTACTGTGGGTTAGCATATGAGTCACTATGGATTTTAAATACATAATCATCCAAGATACATACAACTCTCATGAAGGTACCAAAATTTGTATGCTCCAAATGCAGATGGTGACACATGGACTCCAGAGCCTACCTAGTAGTCCACAAGTGTGTGTAGAGCAGGGAGGCAATATAACAAAAAAGAGAAGGCAAACAAAAGATGTTCATTAGTAAGCTTTTGGACATTAGGTTGAACAGTACAGGGGCTATGAGAAACCCATACCACATAACTATTCTAACCAAAAGAATCGGGTATATAATATGTGATTCCTGTCATTCATTACTGAAAGCTCTCAGACATAGTATTCCTTAGCACATCTGGCCCCAATGAAATATTGATTAATCAATGCTGGCATTGGAAGTTGAATGTGGAATAGGGATATAAGCCAGGGCACCAACATCATCTACCCCAAGGATTTTGGATTTCCTTTGGCTTTGTAATAAGTATAGGTGCCACAAATTTCTGAAGGTGAGAAGAACTCACTACCTTCTGAATTTCATAACCATATCTTATTTAGATTAAAATTCCCTTCACATTGAAATTTTGTTCAGTAACAAACACTTTATATGGATGTGGGGAGCAAATTACTAGGGGGAAATCTGTTGTTCATCTTTCACCAAAATCATTTAGGATTTGCTGAGTGTCTTACAAAGGTCCATGTCCTCTGTGGGAAGTTTTCCTGCAGCATTTTTGGAGAATTTTTCTTTTTTTTTTTTTTCTTAAAGTCATGAAATTAGTATAAGATCCCTCACACTCCGGTTTCATATAAAGAATGTTTATAAATGTTATTTAATGACATATATTAACTAGACAAGTTGCCAAATTGTAATGTTTTACTTTATGTATCTATAACTCCGTATATGCAGTATTGGGATTTTATACTTTTGATTTTGATTAGAAATAAATATAGATATAGATCAAAAAGAAAAATCCATATTTACATAGGAAAAACATTCTGTTGTCACTATAACACACTTGAATACATTCACACCTTTTATAAGAACAATAGGAGCTCAAGAGCTTAATTCATAATCATTTCACAGAGCATCATGGGGTGTATGTGTTCAAGTATTTGATCAATGCCTGAGGACTGGCTTGGAGAAAGGAGAAAATGTATCATTGACTTCATTTATTTTAAAGTGATATACATAGACTCAATAGCAAAAGAAATCTGAATAAACTCATTATTTGAAGAAAGTTTATTATTTTCTTAATTAACTTTATTTGGGGTTTTAAATCTAGTATTTCATTTATTCTTTTATCTCCTCATAGCTTCAATCCTAATATTGAATTTTCTTTGGCCTAAAAACGTTTCTGTTCTTTTCCAAGTGAATAATAGCTTTCTTTACTTCCATCCTCTAACTTTCACAATAGAATCTGTAATACCTGGGGCCATGCCAGCTCCACAACTATGAGGGCAGCACTGGTCTCTCTTCCTTCATCATTCACAAGGGTTATCAACCTGCTTTTTCTCTACATCAGGTACAAGGTTTTCTTCTGAACCAATTATCCTCCTATCTTTGTCCTCTAAAGAATTGGTTTTCCACTCCCAGCTATTTTCTCTCTTAGGATGTTTTATGTCTGGGTCATGTTGCTTATTTCTTTACCCTCTCAAATACTGGATTCTTCTGCCTTCAAAAATTCTCATCGTCACATACTATTTGACATTTAAATTTTTTTTTTCAATTCTGAAGGAATTTTGTTTTCTTGCTATTCAAGATGTGCAAAGCAGGCCATAAGTTCAAAAGCTTCAAAAAGCATGTCACCTAAATAAAGAAACCACAGCTGTATTTTGCAGATGTAATAAAAATCACCTTGTAAATGAATTATCCAACTACAGCATCTGACTGCATCTCACTACTGTCTACACACAGTAGAAATAATTGAATTCTAAGAATACTTACTAATGGTGAGGAGTTGATCTCAATTTAACATAAACATCTTTATAATTTATTAGCTATGCCCTAATATTTTTTTATCTTTCTAATAGTACTAAGGATCATTGACTATATATAGGAAAACTTATTCTTTGTGAAAATAACTTTTAATGACTGAACTTTTGTCTCAAGAACATCAATATTTTGTTAGGAAATACTGAGATTTGTTACAAGTTCATAGTGTAGGAATAAAGGTTGTAATGACAGTGACATTCAGAGAATAGGACATGAATACATGATGGCCTTTTGATCTACCTCTGAAATGGTGGTCCTCATATCATATAATCACCTAAGAAGAAACCATGGGAGTTCCATAGTATCAATATAGTCTATTTGGGAAACAAGATGAAGGAAGTTGTGGGATTATTTGGAAAAGATTGCTCTATCCATAATTTTCCCCTCAGCTCCCATGTCCACCAAGACCCCATCCTAGGAATAGTGTTTCACACAAAGTAAAAATTTTTGAGGGTATTCTGGTTCCCTGAGCTAAACCACAAAACCAACATTGCATACACAGTAGCAAACCTGGCAAAAGTAGATCATGGGCAAGCACCTCATTCTTGTTAAGCAGAAATGTTTTCTCATTTAACTCCAGGGATGTGGTAGACCTGTTGTGGTTTACTAAGAAATTTCTGTTGGAATATTGTAACATCCTTCTCAATACAATGAAATTCACGTGGAGAGATCACTTTGGAGTTAAAGCAATTACCAGAGAAGTCAAAAGACTCAAGTTTGATTCCTCAGGACCCATGTAAGCCAGATGCACAAGGGGAAAATGCATCTGGACTTTGTTTGCAGTGGCTAAAGGCCCTGTAATGCCCATTCTCTCTCTGTCTTTCTGCTTGTAAATTAATTAATTAATTAAAATTTTTTAAAAGCTTAAAAGAACAAAAGAGAATGTGTGCCTTTATTTTCTACATGTCATTTAGTTATTAATCAATTCAGTAAATATTATTTATTAATTTTATTTCTTGTCCATGGAGAACTATAATAGATTCAAACTAATTTGTATATATTCCCAAAGAACAGGCTTGGAGATCTTGGAATCACAATTACACCCTTACAATCTATACTTATGCCAAGGGTACTGCAAAGGTAGGCTGTACCTTTATGTTTTATTGTGAATAGTGCTAATATGAAATATTACAAGTCACTTACTTCTTTAAGGAGTACCTACTGCTTTCCTACTCCTATCCAATAACTATATGGGCATGTGAACACAACAAAATGTTGGCCCAGTTTTTTCCTGTTTCTATATTGGAGTGGAAAAGTCTTGACAGAAACACTATAAGTAATTTTCTAAATATAGCTCTGGGTGGCCATACTGTTCCATTATAATGGAACCTATATACAAAGGTATGGAGGTACATAAAATGAAGAGAAATTCTGCTAACAGAATCTGAACAAATGTTAAGGGAGCACAGGGGAAGAATCTAGAGAGGATATAACAGCAAGACTCTAACTTTAAAACAAAGGCATTGGGCTGGAGAGATGGCTTAGCGGTTAAGGCGCCTGCCTGCTAAGCCTAAGAACCCAGTTCCAGTCTTCAGGTCCCATGTTTAGCCAGATGCAAAGTGACTCAAGGGCGCAATGCTGCACTTGACCACAAGGGGGCACACACATCTGGACTTCATTCACAGCAGCTGAGAGAATGCTGGCTTGCCCATCTCTATATGTCTCCCTCTCCCTCTGTGTCTGTCTCTCTCTGTGTCTCTCTCCAAAAATAAATAAAATAATAATAATAAAAAAATGAAGGCATCAAAATAATTTCCAACAGATTTGAGATCCTGGAAAGCACCCAGAGTCAGCAACTATAAGTCTGTTTCTCATCTCCAAGAAATACATATTTGATATCTAAAGTGTATTTCACAATGCAGTTGCTTTTGTTCTAGGGCATTCATGAACAATCTCAAAACCACTTCATTAAAAATTATATTTCCCCTCAATAAGGTATCTTTTGTGGAATAGACAATGAAATAAAGCATCAAGAAAGGTGTTATAAGTTCTTATAAAGTTATAAGAAAAAAAGATTTAAGGAAAATGCTAATTTCAAAGTTTTAAACTATAAGATACTTTTAGTTACATAATTCATTGCTTATTTTATTAAAAATATTTTGTAATTCCTTTGTACATCATGATAAAATAAACATGATAAATAACAACAGGGGCCAAATAGTTAAACCATGTATTATCATTTTTTTTCCCATTCTATATAGCATCTCCCATTTTGGAAACTATAGATTTTGTTCCAAGCTCTGCTTAAGACTAAGTTTATAAATAATTATTTTCTCTTTCCTGTTAAAGGGACCAGTTGTATGAGTTTTGTGAGCTGGAACATCAAATAAGAAAGAATAGAACATTGTCATAAGAAAAGTTCTTACAATATGAAACTTTAAGTTATCTTTTAACCATATTTGTTAATATTGTTTGTGTACCTTATAAATACCTGAATACTGATTAATAGAAAGTAAGATTACAAGTTAGACACAATTAAACCAAAAAATCATTATAAATAACTGCATATTACCTCAACAAAATAAGTGGCACTGTAATGTTCTGGACATGGCCCTCGGAAATTCTAAATGTTCCTTTGCATCCCATTTTTCTATAACTTGAAAAATCATATTTATATTTATCTGTGTATTAATGGCATTGAAATGAGGGCTACAAATGTTTTATAGTAATTTCAAATAATGTATACTAAATACAATAGCACCTGAGGTTCCTCTTCACTGAAGATCCATACATATGCATACACATCAGCATCTTTACCATTAGGATACAGGGGCACACTAACCATTGCTCATGAGCTGCTCTGACTTCTCTCCTCCCTTTAAGACTTAGGATAATAGTGCTTTGAACCTATGCTTTTATTTTTTACTTTTTCCCAAATCCTTTTGAAAAGTCCAGGGAAATATAGAAACATGCCTGACAGAAGACTGTGGTGGTTTGATTCAGGTGTCCTCCAAAAATTTATGTAGTCTGATTACTCGGTCCCCAGTTGATGGCAATTTTGGAATTGGATCCACCTAGAGGCAGTATATTGTTGGGGTCAGGCCTATGGGTGTTACAGCCAGCTTCCCTTTGCCAGTGTTGGGCACACTCTCATGATGCTGTTGTCTACCTGATGTTAGTCAGGAGGTGATATCTACCTTCTGCTCATGCCATCATTTCTCCCTGCCATCATGGAGCTTCCCCTCAAGTCTGTAAGCCAAAATAAACTTTTCCTCCCATAGGCTGCTGTTGGTCAGGTGTTTTCTGCCAGCTGACTGCAAGAATAAAATTCATATGGATACTTGAGATATTGTGGCCAGAAACCCGACTGCATGGATTTTGGCTTTTGGGAACTGATTTGAGGGAGGAATGTAGAAGGATTTGAAATGGTAGCCTAAGGAACACCTTGCAGTGCTGTAAGTACATTTGATGGAGTATTCTGGTCAGAGTTTAAAGACCTGAATGCAATAAGAACTATGGACTGTGAGGTTTGGCTTAAGAGGGTGAGAAAAAAACTTTGTTGGTACTGGGCTAGCAGCAGTTTGTGTGAGACGTTTACCCTTATGCCCATGTCATGAGACCTTGTGCAGGGTTACATTGTTCAGAAATAGACTTTTGTGAGTAGATGAAATTTTTGAGAGATTACAACCATTGAGACTGATTAAAAACTATGGGAACTTTTAAAGTTGGACCAAATGCAATGCATTTTACTTCATGGATGGTTATCAGTTTATGGGGGCCAGGGGTAGAATGTGATTGTTTGATTCATGTGTTCACCATAAACGTATGTGTTATGACTACTAAGTCCCCAGCTGGTGGCAATTTGGGAATTAGAACCTTCTGAAGGCCGTATATTCTTGGGGGTGGTCTTATGGGTGTTATAGCCAGCTTCCCTTTGCTGGCGTTTGTTACACTCTCCTGCTGCTATTGTCGACCTGATGTTTGAAAGGAGGTAATGTCCACCCTCTGCTCATGCCATTTTTTCCCCCTGCCATTATGGAGCTTCCCCTTGAGTCTACAAGACAAAATAAATCCTTTGCTCTCTTGGTAGGGTGTTTTCTGCCAGTAAAATGGAACTTACTCCAAGGCCAAATAGGATTAGATATTAATGTTGGAGGGAACTATAAGCTCTTACCAGCAAACAATGTATTGAAAATAGTTGAAAATTATCCCTTATTCTATGTGATTTCTCTTAATGTGTACTCAGCACAGAGAGCTTGCATACTGTGTGGGAACTTTGGATATGATGAGTGAGATGGGATAAAACACCTGCTGACATGAATTCTATTCATCTACAATCCAATGGAGGACTCAACACAAAAAGGAAAAAAGAAACTATAAATCAAGAGTTCCAATGTGGAAACAATGTAAAAGAATTAGAACAAATATTTCCCAATTAATGTATGACAAGAGTAGTGGTGAACTGTAAATTTAGGGAAAAAATATGTTTTGGGAGATATGTTGTAATTGTAACTTTTAGAATTAACTCTTCTTATCCTGATGTATTAAGTTATTTATAAAGCTTCCTTTAAACTTTATACACAGTTAATTGTAATCAAGTAAAACTTACTTGACAAGAAACCATGAAAATGGCAGTGAGGTGCTGAAATTTTTCTCAAGAAGCTGAATAGAAAGAAGCAGACATTACTAACTCTACATCCAGGAGCACTGGTGTTGCTGGCTTGGAAACTGTCATGGTAAGAGTACTTATAACAGGAAAATCTCAAGAAATCATAGATATACTTTAAAAAAATAAGAATTATCTGTTAAGCACTTATTAGGACAGCATTGGAGGGAAGTTTTGACCTTATAAAGTTTATAAATATGAAAATTAACTATCAAGTTCACTGTATCCATTAAAATGCAACATATCTAAGAATTAATGTATAGATAGATTCCCAGAGTGGTTAAGTGTTGAGATGGTAAGCACTATCAAACATGACTGTTGCAATTAGTATTACTTAGTAAATTTTTCCATGGCAATGAAGTCATATCAATTTATATCACATGCGATGTCTTTGCCCTGTACCCTGCTATAGAAAGGAAACTCATTCTCCTATATGCTAGGATTACTGCTAACAGTCTTCTGCTAGGTACAGAAATCATCCCAGCTGAAAAGTCACATTGCTCAATGACAAACTAATCCTTTCTTTGGGAAGCCCATGGCTAGGTGTAGCAGACAGCTTCAGGTTTGCTGAGATGAACTTCCAGACCAGGCACAGTTATGGAGGAAGGGATATTATTTATTGAAGCTTACAGATCCAGGGGAAGTTCCATAATGACAAGAGAAGCGGCCTTTTCTTACAGGACCAGGCAAGAGAGAAAAAAGCCACCAGCCACACAGCACAGCACACTTCAGGAACTCCCGCTAGGCACACTTTGCATATCTTTACAATGGAATCCTAAACCCACCACCTCACCTTAAGATCCATCCAGTGACAATGCCTCCAGCAAGGTGGCTGCAGATGTAAACAACAAACTAATAAAACACTGAATATATTGGGGGACATATATTCAAACTACCACACAAGGTATGGCCAAGGTGAGTACCTAACTGCATTTGGAGACAATTCCAAGGAGCTATTCCATTTTAACATTTCCTGGGCGTCTGGGACTCTTTTCTTGAGAGCATATGCCAGCCAGCTTCTCATGAGCTTTGCTTCTTGCTTACCTTTCCCTTGCACAGGTGTAGACACAAGTGTGCAGCACACCTTCATTTACCTTGTCATTTCAGTCTTTGCTTCAGTGCATACTGGTTAGAACTTGTAGCTGAATCTGGAATTCTAATCTACAGCTAAGATTTTATAAGAAGGAAATAATCACATAAGTTTATGAAAGTTTAAGGGGTGTAAAGTTCACTGAAGCCTAGTTGACAAAAGAAAAATAAACAACAAAATATGTTTTGAAAATATTAAAGAAATCACAGTGTGAAGTCAAAAATCTAATTATAGAAGGATATACCTATAGCTCAATTTATAAATATTATAAATATTCATATATATATATATATATATATATATATATATATATATAGTTATTTATACTTTATAACATGCAGAAGGATACCTCAAGTCCCCACGGTATTTACCCACCTATTGACATTCACATTGTTAATTTTGTCTCTAGCACTCTGTTTAGCATCTTAATGTGTCTAATGTAAGTTGTGAAAGAAATATCTCTGAGCTCACTCTAGACTCTAAAATTTCAGAGTATATATGTAAACGCTATCCAACTATGTGTGAAAGAAAGACAGGGAGAGAGAGAGGAAAAAGAGAACAGGAGGAGACAGAGTGAGAAGGGGAATGATATTATAGTTATCCCTCAAATAGTAGACCTCAAGTAACTCAATTTATTTGTTCTTTTATTTTTATATTTAAATATTGACTATTTCATGTAAGGCACTATAGTGAATGTGTATCCATACAAATTATGTTCTTAATAAACACAAAGATAAATGACATGCATCTTTAGACATATGAACAGGAAATATAGCAGTGATTTAGAAATACTGACAGAAAAAAAATGTTAAAAACAATAAGCAATGTATAAGAAGTGTGAAACATTTTGGAAATTCTGAGGAGGGAGGAAATGCTCCCATTTGGTAGAGTACTGACATAAGAATGTAGACTTTGAGCTATGAACCCAGCATTTGGGAGGCTGAGACAGAAGGATCCTTATTGCTTGGACTCAGGAGTTCAAGGCTAGCTTGGACAAGCTGCTTACAAATGTATCTCCTAAAGTCACACATTCACCCTGCTATCTGCAGCAGTTACCATAGAGCTGGAATTACTCAGGTGTGCAGAGTTCAAGCCCAGCCCCTCCTGGACACTGCCCCTCGATGTGCTGGCTCCTTCCAGATTTAGCCCAGGACACAAAATAAAAAGCCTAGTGGCTCATGAGGGCTTTGGAGGCTTTTTCCTCTTTTCTGGCTCCTGGGCTGTTCATCTCCCAGCACGTGAGTTTTCTCCACCAGTAAAGTTTTGTTCTTCACACCCTGGTAGAAGTGGAACCCAACCTCAATACCCCCAAAAAAAAGAGAAAAAGAGTATGTGCATATGCCTTTGAACCATTCTTTCAGATAACAAAAGTCATTGTTTATATATGTACAAGATAACATAAAAAAATCAAGAGTGAAATAGTTTATATCTCCATAATTCTCTTTGACAACTATACTTGTAATTTACACACTAAATAACTTTAATCATTACAGGTCTCAGGAACTTTTTGCCTTGTAATGATAAGAAATTAAGAGGAAATATATTTTGTTGGGGTTTATCTTTAGGCTTATTTCTCAAAGAACATTATCTTAAAGCTTAATTGATTATTATAGAAAATCTAAATATCAATATTACTTTAAAGATGGCTCTCAGGTCTCTGAATTGATACACCTATGCTTATATCAATACTATTCTCAATAGTAAAACTGTTCAGATGTGAAACGCATCAAAATGTTAGCATCTTTCCTATTTTATTGCTTTAATAGACAAAAAAATGGATAGACAATAAAGTGAAATCTCCTTTTGTGTTTACTGCTTTCTCTTTGAAATCATAGCCCTTTATCTTACAACAATGATGCCATCACAGATGGAGAGAAGAAATTGTCATATTGGAGTACAATGGTTACTTGCTAGAAATAAGCAAATGAATTTTAGTAAAATAAAACTGACCTAACTGCGCTACACTCTCAGACTTAATAGCCACTCCAATTTTTTCTGACATTTAAAAATTATAACATACAGCAAAAAAAGGAAATTCTTAAATGTCAGATCCTCAGAATTTCTTCATCTTTTGCTACTGAATTCTTAACTCCTCCCCTGGCTCCCACCCAATTCCAGTCTGTAAACATGTAAGGCATATGTGAATGTGTAGGGCAGTAGCTAGGTGAAAGGGGGTAACATAGACATTGTCCTAGGATATCAAAGTCAGTACAGGATGAACACACTTCCATCCTCCAAATGTCTCCATAGAATTATTTTTTGCTGCATATTATATATACATGTGGAGTAATGTCTGGATTGTACCTGAGGAGCAGAAACATCACAGCTCTTTATTCCCCACATTCATTATGTTAAGTCAGTTTCAGTGTATAGCCATTGTCTCACATTGCCTTCCTAGTGAAGTCTTCTAATTCAAACAAGAGCTAAAATCACAGTGATTCTAGTCAGATGTCAGTAATGAGGAATGTAATAGCAAACATGAAAAATGAAATGTGGGAGCAAGACAAAACAACAGAGGAGGAAGAACAGGGGAAGACAAATGAAGAGAGGTAAGAATGACTCTATCCTATTAAAATATGACACTCTTGGATCTTAATCATGGGGATATGGCTATCAAATTTATTTGCATACAAGTAACCCATGGTTGGGCTGAGAGAGGTTCTTGTTGGCCATCATACAGCTCATTGTTGGCAGAACTGGGACTCAAAACCCACACTGTGTCCCTCTAAAACAATTTTATTTTTAACATTTCAGATATGTCTCCTAAAAGCTATGGAGGAAAGGTGGTAACTATATAATGAAATTTACATTTAGAAAAAGTTATGTAAATATTCTTTAAAGCAGTATCTCATTCCACATAATTTATTGACTGTCCACCAGTGTATCTTTTAATAATACCTGCTATTCTTATATTTAAAGCACTACAACAAAGATCAAGAAATCATCATTTGACTTTCTTAGGATCTTATATGAATTCACATATAATAAATTTCCTTTTTGAAAATGATTAAAGAAGGGTGTCATTCAGTATTTTCTACCATCAAATTTCCTTGCACATTCTTAGCAATGACTTTTGTATATGAGTATGTGTATGTGTGTGTCTGAATAATATATATGAAAAGCACCACACTTCATAAATTATTCTTGTTGGGCAACATCTCAATCCCATTTTTTCAGTTCGACATTCTGAGGAATCCTGCTGATTCTGTTTTCAGGGTTGTATTTTCTTTTATCACTCACTGGCAACAAAAGAGATTTTATTTTCTACCAGTTACCTCAATTTAGAAATACAATAATTATTATTATCGAAAGTATTTGGTTAATGCTATAAAAATAGGAAGACTGAAAAAGAAAACCTTATTTTCTAGTCAATGAAGCCACATTATTACAGCAGCATTTCGTCTTAATTTTTAAAATATTGTCTAATCACATAATCTAGAGAGCCTTGATTTAAGGGTGACCCTTTAATGTACTGGAGGGATTTTATATTGGCTTGTCAGAGGCAGATGAACTGTATGCTCTGTAAATTCAACTATAATTGTGTCTATTCTCTGATTTTGCTTTAGTTTGGTTGTTAGCTATAAAATTACTGATAAGTAATAAAACACAGGTCAAAAGTATTAAACTCTTGTTTCAAATATCACCAATCATAACACAAAAACATCAGTTGAATAGTACAATTCCCAGCATTTACCTGTAAAATATGGGTTAAATAACAGGACCTTTTATCCCTTATTTTATCCCTTATTGGTATGGCTTGTTAAGAATTTTACATTGCTTTGTTAGCTTGGCATCCAAATGACAGGAATTGTTTCTAAGATATACTTTGTAAATTCCACATGAGAATATATCATCTGTAATTATTAAATATTCATAGAGGGTTTGGGCCATTTCATTTTTGTCTGGCAAGAAATTGCATGCCAGATAGTCATGAGACTCTAACATATAATAAAGAAAGATGAATGCTTGTAACACTCCCTGTGGCTAATTCTTCCTATTCTATTACCTTTCTTTAAAAATAATATTAAAAAAACATGTTTTGTTCTTATTTATGATAAGATAAGGCCCCATAGAGCTCTTAAAAATGTCTTCTGACTTGTAGTCCTATCTGAGGCAGCAGTCTTCAGGAATTAGACAAAACAAATGGCAGATAGTATTATAAAAGGTAGAGCTTGGTGATTCAGCAAAGAATCTAAATTGTACTGGTTATACTATCTTTACTTCTTACTACATTACAGATCCCATCCATTCAACCTTAAAGTTTACTCTAGCAAATATGTGTTATGCTCTCCTCCTGTTATTTTGTCACCTCACCCAGTTTATGGCCAGCATTTCTCAACATGAATTTCTACAGAAATGTTGTTCCCAAAAGATGCTCACAGGTGTAATGTAAAAAAGATTTCTGGGGCTGGAGAGATGGCTTAGCGATCAAATAAGTTTAAGAAATTTTCTAAATAAATAAATAAAATATTTTTAAAAAAAGAAAGATTTCTGAGATCAAATAAGTTTAAGAAATTCTAAATAATAAAAGTTAAGTAGATTGTTTTTTCAAGGAAATCTTAGAATTTTTTTGTAGGATCATACTCACTAGGACTCATGGTAAGAATATAGAGATTTATAAAATTTCAAGAATCTATCTTTGAAATTTATTTTTCATAGAGTGCAGGTATGAGAATAGTGGACCACAAAATCCATTTGGAAAATACTAAAATAACTAAATGCATTTTTAAATATAGTAAGCAGGTGGAGGGGTCAGTGAATGGGAAACTTACTTCTGAAGCAGTTGACTAAGATTGACATTTGAACTGGAAAGTGTTATTACAAAAACATAAAACCACAGATAGAAAAAGGGATGTTTTTCATGGAAATTCTTACTCTAGGGTGATATGAAATGACAATCTTTTCACATAAATGGAATTAAACTTATTTTTGGTTCATGAGGACAAACTATTCAAAATGATTATGTTCTCTGTCTAAAGTACCTCAAAAGTTGTACTTTCTATTACTCTGTATATTTAAACATAAACTGAATAACAACCAAATTGCAAGTTGGAGATATTGAGACATTGATGGATTGAATAAATTGCACTGTTTCTTTCCAACTTTGAAAGTGTATAGTTCTAAGAGTATAGTTTATACCAATCCATCCCTGTGAAGAATTGCCATGCCAAAATATGTCATGCTTGTTTCTCTAAATGCTTAATAGAGTGTCAAATTGGACAATTTTGTTGCTTTCTCAAAAATGGCATAGTGATGTTACAAAGTAAATGTTGTGCTGCCCCAAAATTGAGATGCTGAAATCTAAATCCCCAAAGTGATGAGATATGGAAGCAAAGGGATTATGGTCATTATAAAGAAAAGACATGGAGAAGATTCTTCCTCCTGCATGCCATGTGAGAATACAAGGAGAAGACAAGGAAAAGACAGCCATTCAAAAACCAGGAAGAAGGCATTGCAAAGACAGTACACATACTGCTACCTTGATCAATCACAACCTATCAAAGCAGAAATCCAGCAGCCACAAAGAACCCAACACAGACATTAGCATGGGCAGAGCCAAGCTCTCTTATTGCTGGCAGCTACACCATGTGTGCTTTATCTGGGTCCCTTAAGACTGATTGTGTAATTCTTCTCAGTACATTCCAGAAATTTCCACACTCACTTCATATAACCTTAACTGAGGACTCAGTCAGTTCTAAGTCAAGAGTTTCATAAATATAGTAATTTTAAGCCCATAGGCCAAATATATTTGGTAATTTGGTGGCCAATGAGTTATATGATACAATGACCCAAGGAAACCCAAGTATAAAAGGACTCCCCAAGTTTTATCTTAGTGCTTATACTCACTTCCAAAGCTATATGGAATTTTAATGAATTTATATGTGAAAGTTCTTCTTAAAATTACAAAGGGGGCTGGATAGATGGCTTAGTGGTTAAGGTGTTTGCCTGCAAAGCCTAAGGACTCAGGTTAGATTCTCCAGGTCCCACATAAGCCAGATGCACAAGGAGTCACATGTGTCTGGAGTTTGTTTTTAGGCCCTGATGTGTCCATTTGCTCCCTCTCTCTCTCTCTCTAATAAATAAATTTTTAAAAATATTTTTAAAAACTGCAAAGAAGTGTATAAGTAAGTAGCACTAAGAACTACCCGACCTTCCTGATATCCACATAGTTTCATATACCAATTCATGTTTCTATAATTTGATACAACTAGATATCCCTAAAAATCTAGTTATAAACACATAAATTTCTTTAAATCACAAGAAAACCAGCTTTTCATATTGCATGCCATTTTATTATGTTTAAGACATTAACTTCAAAGTTAATATAATTTTAATAAAAGAAGAATTTGATATGGTTTGCATTTTGTGTAAAAATGCTAACCATTCTCCATCTCAATCTGTGCTTTCTATAAAATATATTTTAAGTAAATAAAACAGATGAGAAATGGGTTATATGGTTGCTTCAAAACTTGCTAGTATTGAGCTAGCTCAAAAACTCCTTTACTCCAGTTTCTTTTCCTTAATACCAAGGTAAAGTAGAATGTATTAGGCTGTACTTATTAGCTAAGTATTTTTTTCCTAGCCATAAAATATTGTAGGGCTTAAGAATTCATTATGAAAAAGTTCATTATAAACATAGAATTTTATGGACTGGGCTGGGGAGATGGCTCAATGGGTAAGAAAGCTTGCTGCAAAGCAATGAGAACACAGTTTTGATCCCAGCACCCATGTACCAGGTTAGATATTATTATGCATTTCTATAAACCCAGCAGTGAGAGGAACAAAGACAGGGGATTTCTTGGGCTCCAGTCATCCAGTTCAGTATGAGATTGTCTCTGGGAAATATATAAGAAGAGCAATAAAGGATGAGATCTAATGTCTTCCTCTGGCCTCTCTGAGTGCATGGGACACACATGCACATATGCACACACACACATGCAAACATCAAAAAGACACCTTAAAAATTTATGAATGATAATTTTAATGGGTATTAGATATATGTGATGGTCATTATTATTTTTACACAAAGACCTAAAAACATGTCTGTGTCTCCTTTACTTACTTGATCAACAGATATCTAACAAGGCTTTAGAATGCTGGGCTAGATGTTCCTAGAGTACAGAGAATTGAAAAATAATTTGACAGTATTAGGAATGAGCTAGTAGTGATTATACTCTGAGGAACTACCAGAACACAGCTCTTCCTTTCTCTCTCCCTTGCTAGCTCTCTCTCTCTCTGTATCTATGTAAGACACAACACACACACACACACACACACACACACACACACACACACACACATCTGGTTGTCAGAAGAGTGTGGAGAGTCATCAATTTTTGTGTCCAAATTAAAAGACCCCATTAGGGTCTGGGAGAATATGTCTTTGAGGGTCCAGTCAAGAAAACAGAAACACTAGATGACTCTTAGACGTCTGTAAAGGCAACAAGAATACATGATGGTAACACCAATAGAGGGATTTCAGAGGTAAGTTACCTCCCCAGGAATGGGGAGATAGAGAAGTAGTTAAGGAACCAGACTCTGAAAGTTTCTAGATGAATCCTACTGAGCTCAGTCTCTATTGAGGAAAGAATGTTCTTGGCCCACTTTTGATAGTTTTGAGTAGACATAATGAAGCAGGGTCTAGAAGTATATGAGGCAAGATGGAACCTGGAAGCATTTACCTACATCCAAAGTGAAGGTCATTGTTAAAGTGCTCTTAAACACAAAATTTACATGAAACAGACAGAGGAACCTTTTCCTCCCTCTCTAAATTTCATGCTCTTCATCTGGGGCACCTATTGATAAAATTAACAAGAAAACAGCTGACAAAGAAGAGGCAAAGTTGGAGCTTCACAAAGCCTGACATAGAAAGGATGGGTTGGACACAAGGCATCTAATCAGCCCTGGGAAACTGAGAGGAGACACCTGAGCGCTGGAAGAGCAAAAAATCTCCTGGAGTATCCTGGTGTCTAACCTCTTCCCTCTGCCCATCCCCCTCCACGGGGAAGTGATTTTCCCATGCAGATATTGTCTTTTGTTACCTTTGTGATTCTTGCTGAGTTTGCAGTCTATAATACATGTTTAACCAATTAACTACCTGGAATTTTCAGTGCAGTGTTTTCCCAACAATGACGAGCATTGCTTGACCTCCTTGGCCTCTACAAGCCTTACAAATCCCTAATTATCCAGCAGGGGCTGATGCCTTCTTTGCTTCTTTGCTGATGCACATGCTGATTTGTGTGTTGTGGAGTCTCATCTGCCTGGACCGTGATCCTACCCAGTTCTACGACGCGGACATCCCACTGTTCTCTACTTACTCTCACTAGTTGATTTCTCCCCACTTTACAGCCAAAGGCTTGTTACTTGTAACTAGATACTTTTCATTTGTATCCCATTTTAGCATTGTCATTCCTCTTAGGAACTTCCAAAGATACTGAGTGAATTGCTGTTTAGCCCTTCCTACTCAGATATAGCCTGCTGTTCAGAGTGCTACCTGGGAAAGAGTTGTCTTTGCACAGTGGAAGAAGACATTCAAGATAAATAATTAATGTATATCTATCATCTATCATCATCGACCATCTATATCTATGTTTGTTGTTAATGTTTTAATTCATTTGCATATGAAAACCTACTTAATTTTCAAAATGCCCACATAAAAGAGCTTACTCAAAACTTTACCCAGATTCAAAGGCAAGGGTACCTGTTTTCAAAGCCCTTACACATGGCTGATGAATTACTTTGTGGAAGAATATAAGAGGATCACAGAATCCAGTCTGCAGAAAAGTTTCTAGGAGAGCCCAGTTTAGAAGAAAAATTTTTTTTTAAAGTCTGCATATCCTAAACTTACTATACCAACATCAATATAGTTCAATGAAGATTTGCTGAGCCTTATCTATGAGGCCAGCATGTCACAATAGCACACTTTTTTTTTTTAGAGCATCTATTGTGTTGGGTATTGTGTTATGAACGTGACTTATGTTGCATAATTCTCAGGAATAACTCTATAACATACATATTAGTATTAATATATTAGCATTATTATAATAATATTAGTATTAGTATAATGCAGTTTCCCAAGCTATGGAATGGATACACAGAAAACAAGTATGTGGCCAAGATCACAGGTCTGGGAAGTGAAAGGACAAATGTATGAACCACAGAAAAGTGGATCAGAAGGCCAGCATGATCTTGACCTTTATTCTGTCTTCTTCTTGTGTAAGAGGCTGAAGAGACAACCATGAGTGAGTCACAAGCAGGAGATAGAACCTAGGAGCTGGATCACATCCAGAAGTGTAAGCAATGCAGCAAGCACTGCTTGTGTTTGTGTAAAGAAACATGCACTGTAAGGAAGTTAGTTTTAGAGAACCAGAGAAGGTATCTTTTGAGCAGATTCCTAAGGAGATAAAAGAATGGATTTCAAAGTTTTGAAAGCAGAATCATCAGGCTCAGATGATGTGACAGAGAAGAGGTGGAAGCCCAGCATGGCTCTGTGCAAGAGAAGATCTAAGCAGATAGATTCAGAGATTGATTTTAAACAATTTAAACTTGAGTAGGTGATAAGAACCAGGCAGCCTAGCAAGAAAAAGACCCAGATTTAAAGGAAGGGGTCACAACTGTCATTATAGCACAGAAGTAAGAGGTGTCCATGGGTGTGGATGAGTTGTCCTAGGAAAGTACAGAGAGACCAAAAATTGGAATTTTCTTACCGCTTCTGGGCAGGTACTTATTATATCAGCAGGATAGTTGAGATGAAAGGGCACAGAACTGAGAAAGGAGGAAGCACTCCACAACATCAGGAGTCGAGGGCCTGGTGCTGTCAGCTGGGCCTTGGTACTGCTGGGATCTTCTCTAGTGCATCAGCTAAGGCTTGGCTTCTCCTAGTGAGCATGAATAGCTTTCTGGACATAGTCATCAGACAAAGCCCATGTGTGGTTATGGCACAATGAGACAAAGACAAGGCCCTTGCAATCATGTCTGAACATAGACACATCAGGAACATGTTCCAAACCTCCAAGATTACCCAACACCCTGCCTATCTGGCTTACTGTGAATGAGTGCTGCCTCTGCCCATCATGGCTTACCTGTTGCTTTCATCTGCTCTTTGTATAAGAAAAAAATCATTCAGATACCTTAATCCTAAAACTGTACCCACTCACTGACAGCACCCAGGCCACAACAAATCTTACTCACTTAAGATTACCCCCAAATCACTCCAAGATTGAATCTTGTAATTTTTTCTACTGACCTCTCACTGTGATGACTCACAGTTCTGTGTGGCTATGCTGCCCATTGTTATGAGAAGTAATAATAGCAACTCATTCAGACGCACATGTCTTCCAGATATTCTTTGCTAGGTTGTCAATGAAAAAATAGAGAATTCCTGGATTGTTTCTCTAATTATAACTACTTTATTTCATTTTTAATGAGAAATTAAAGTTACTGAAAATTTTAAACTACAATCTTTATAATTGATTTAAAGTAATTAATATGCAAAGAAATTATAGTAATAGAAAATTGTATTGAGAAATTTGAAGATGGATCAGAGGGAAAAAGCCCTTGTTGTACAAGCATGAACACTTGAGATGACATAATTTGTTATAAGTTGGATCTCCCGAACACATGTAAAATGCTAAGCATGGCCATGCCTTTCTATAACCTCAGTCCAATGAGTAGAGGAGAGAAGAGAATCACTGAGGCTTGCTGTTCAGCCAATCTGAATAACAGAGCTCTTTATATTTTTTTAGCTAGAGTAATGGAACAAAATTAGCCTCAATGAGGAGTATGTCTTGCTTAAAAAGTCAGCCATTATTGGTGTCTTTCTTTCTTTTCTTTCTTTTTTTTTTTTTGTCCATTCTAGTCATACTTTGTGTTTATCAGTCTATGTGAAAAGGAATGTGTAAAAAGGAGGTCTGATGACAGATGAATCCTGTGTCATCCCGTGAAAGGAAGAAAAATATAGTTTCAATCATTTGTTGACATGATATAATGTAATCAAATGTGTCTGACAAAACCTGACAAATGCAATCATAATATGAAATGCTAGGAAAACTAGGGAAAGCTAATATCTTTTTTAAGCCTGAACAGGCTTAAGAGAAAAAAAAACAAAAAAAAACAAACAAAAAAAACTTTTCCTTTGAAAAACAAGCAAATACATCTGCACATTTTTTTTCAAATGTTTTATATTTTAAGCCTTTCTGAGATGTATTATATTATAGGTAGTATCCAGGTTTCCTACTGGAAAGTTTTAGAGCTATCACACCATGAGCCTGTCTCGTGTTTTATACCTGTTTAAATACAATAGGAACTAGTACTTCCAAAGGACCTCTCTTCTGCGGTGTTCAGGACTTGAAGTTCATGGTCTCTCATAGGTTCCAAGGTAATTCTAAATGGACAGCACTTCAGCTAAGCAGTTTTTCTGAGACTGTACCCTGCCTCTGAACTGTGCTAAAATACCCTTGCATTATCCTAATTAGGATTATTCACAATACACACATTTTGCAAAGGCCATTTTCCTTTTCAATTAGTTGAAAAGGATTAGCTGCAGTCATACTCATATGATCCCAAATGCTATTATTATTAAGCTCAATATTTTTATTGCTAGTAAAATTATGCTCCTTACAAATATAACTTAGCTAATGGAATAAAAAGAAGGTCTCTTCTTGACAAATCATTCCCTTCTAAAGAAAATCAGAATGGTAACAATACATAGGAGAGGAAATATATGTGTGGTAAAGAGGCTGTTTAATCACAAGTAATGGCAAACTTAAATTAGTTCCAATTAAAAAAGAAATGCTTGGAAGCCAATCTTAAGGTAGAGATAAAGGGTGGCATGCTGGAGAGATTATTAAGCAGTAAAGAATAAGAGGACCCCAGGTGCACTGCTTCCTCATTACACCCATTCTTCAGCAGAAATATACTAGATATACCAAAAAATAATAATAAAGAAATAAATAAGAATAAGAATAAAGAAACAAAAAAGAAAGAAATGAAATGAAAAAAGTTCCAAGTACTACCTTTACATAGTAGTTACAGTTGAGATGAACAAGTACATGTTTTTGGAAGAAAGACCATAACAACTTGGTTTTTAGTTGCAAAATACAGTGCCATGTTAATTGCTTGATCAGCCAAATGAAACTAAATGTAATTAAGACTAGTGTGGGGTTAATTTGATCCATAATTATGTTATATAAAGTAAATGAAAATTGTTTCTTTTCTAAATTGCAATTCATTAAAATTACAGATATTAAAATAAGATACTATAAAATTACATGAAGCATGTGCACATTAATAGCCATTAGTAATAGCTTGATATTTCTATCTAAGCAATAGCTTATTAACATGCCAAAAGGTGTTTTTTGACCACTCATATGATTGCCTTTCTTACTATGTTTTTCTGCTCTTCTAGGATATACATATATACCAAAATATTCTAGTCTTTGTTGTTGCCATTTTTAGATGTTTACTATTTGCTTAAATTCAACTCACTGAGCATTCATTAAATCAAAACACAGACATTTAATTCAAAAACAGATATAGGTACTACATTTCATGTGTCAAATGTCTATGGTATAAACTACTTAGGGGTTGATATTTTCACAGAACAAATTTGTAACTCATAATCATGGTCATATATCCATTCACATAGCATTTTGATTTTAAGCCTATAAGAAAATTAAAGACAATGAGAAAAATTAAAGAAGGTAAGAAGAAGTAATGTATATTGGATCCTTCTATTTTGAGCATGTGTTACCCTTTAAATAATCTGTTTTATACTTTTGTGAAAATGACATTATCCCTCCCTTTTACAGAGGAGAAAACTGAGGCTCTAAGAGATTATGAAGTCCTCCTTAGCCAGATATTTGTCTCATTTTCTGTGAGGTGAAAGAGCTCTTTTTCTATCAGATATGATGTCGAAACATAAGAAAATAAACTAATATGTTGTGATACAACATGCTTTTTTCATTTCATTTTATTTTCTTCTTAAGAGGATTTCTTTCTGCATAAATAGAAAGGTGAATATCAAAGTATATAATCTCTGTGTTCATTCTTGTATCATTAAGTTCAAAAGTGATTTCTGGGGTCTTCTTTGTAGCAGAGAAGCAAGGGCTAGCAGCTAGTGAAACTATGTTTCTGAATACTAAGTGGTGCCATGCCCAGTGCTCCAGTGAGTAATGGAAAGTTGCCCCACTTTAGGCTGAGAACAGAAAGAATTATCTTATTATGATACAATCAACTGGAGAGAAAAGAACCAAGGCTAAGGAAAAGGAAGTCAAGGCAGTAACATGTGTCTCTAATGTCTGCTTGAGGAATGTTCTCCTATGTGATCATGCATTTTGCCTTCACCTTTAGGACTGAGAACAAAAATAACGAAGATATTCTGAAATTTTTTCAAAAGCATTTACCATATACCAAAGTACAATGTTCACTAATAGCATTTTATTAGTCAGAAAATCAGATAGAAATACTTAAATCAAATCTCAGTACATTTATTTATGATATGAAACAAATTACGTGCGTACCTTTGAGACTACAATCTGCTTTCTTGGCATCATAAACTATGTCTGTATTACCATCACCTGTAGTCATAAAACATCAAATATTTCTTAATAATTGATTATAATACATTCATAAGGACAACTGCACTTAATTTTTCTTTTCTTTTTTTTTTTTTTGGAAATCACTTGTGTTTCTTTTTAAGCTGTAACCATGTTCATATGTAAAAGAAAGATAAACAAGAAACTTAAGGATAATCATACTTTAGTTGCCAGGACATATCATTTATAGTAAGCATGTATTCTTAACAAAAGCAAGTATTTTATATCTCATAAGTGAAAATTGGATAGACCTAAGATTTATTAGTATTCCAGGTGAAGCAGATCATGCAAATTTACTCATCTATTAAAGAATGAGTCAGATGCTATTTAATATAACAAAAAGTTTATGTATATTAGAGTAAACAGTGAAATCACAGTGGAAGAGAATGGATTTGATTCAGATGTTGAGCTGCTATGTAAACCAATTATCTATCCGAGGGGAAACAGCTCTGTCTACAACTACTTAGGCTCTAGGGCCTATTACAAACCCTGGAGTGGGCTGTTGTTTCTGTCCTCAAGGGAATTTACCACGTCACACTAGAAATAGCTGACAATAATTAGAAAGCCTGCTTCTGCCAGTATTGCACACATTTTTAATACCTTCCTAAGTATTATGGGAGATAATACACCAGGTCTTTAGAATTCTAGTCATGCCACAACAAGCCATGGAAAGGACAACTAGACAATAGCCCCAAACTGGACTGTGACAGGCTAATTATTGTGGCTTCATTATAAAACCTCTTTTTACATAGGTCACCTGGGAAGTGTAATTAAAAATGCATTATTGGTGTATTTTTTATTGAAGCAATTAAATTAAAAAGCCAAAAAAATAATTATATGAGGAGCAAATAATAATGTTGGTCAACAGCGTTTATCTAAGAAAAAGAGAACCTGTTAGTGGTTCATTAGCAGTAAATGTGTTAACGGGAATCTGTTTGAAAAATGAGCCATAGAATGGCTTTTAAATACGCAGATTAAAGGATTTATAATGTCAAGTTTAACACAGAAATTATAGATAGTATTACATAACCATGAATAATAGCACCTTTAATCTGACTTAGTAAAGTGATTTACATCATACTCCTGCGGCTTCTATTGTGTGAGTATTATATGTGCTGCATCCCAGATAATGTCCTTATATTTTTACATATTATGGATCTGTCCTTCTTGCTTTATAATTATGTGGTATATATTATAATTTGATGTTAAAAATATGTATATTCAGGGCAGAATGTTTGTCTGTGGTATTTGAGCAATACCAAAATATGATGACATTTATTTAGGAAAATTGTGTAAAGCCCTAAGTCTTCCTAATCAAATCACCTCTCCCATCTCAAAACCCTCTTGGTACTTCTCTACCTCACCTTCAACACCACTAGAATGATCACACTTTCAGGCATTAACGGGTACATAGTATTTGCAAGGAACTAAACATTGCCAATGATGCACATACTAATTATTTTTAATTCTCTAAGTGACTTTGTGGTTGATGTCTTTTTCCATTAAAAAATAAGAATAATCTGCCAAAATTTAGTAAAGTTAAATATTTATAAAAATAAAAATTCTACTTCAATAAGCTATACAATGCAGTAATTTTTTTCCTAGCCTACTGGAGATTTCTCACCCTTTAAGCCTATTTTACTTTTGTTGAGTGTTCTTGACATACATTAAAGGGACAGATAAGCATCTACTAAGAAAGATTTCACATGCAATCCTTTTGTTCCCCTTGGAGAAGCAAATCAAATTCATAGAGGTAGAGGAACATCAATTATTGAGGAGTGTGGGTACAGGGGTGAACAAATAGATGAAGGGATAACTCAGAGATTTGCCAGATAAGTTTGATATTAAATATGGGACTTAATTCAAACAAATTATAGTTGAAAGAAAGGAAAGTGTTCTATTTATTTTTTGTCCTAAGATTGAGTATTGGTCATGAACCAGTTACTGCCTAATGACTCCAAATTATATCATGACATATTATAATTAGTTGAATTGGTAGTTTTTGTATTGGTATGATGCACTAGAATTTTTATGAGCATCAATATTCTATTCATATCAGTAGCTATCATTCTTGAATATTTAACTGTAATCTTTGCCTTGTTTCTGGATTTTCAGGTATTATCACAAAGCAGATGCCCATCACTGGTAGCAGTGTGAAACTTATAGTTCAAAAGGCCAAATAACTATTCCAAGGGCATGCTACTGATAAATTAGGTATTCTTTGGGCTAAAAGCATACACTTTCTAGTATCTCTCTTTGATTAATAAAGAATTTATAGAAGAAAGCAACACAATTTTGGATTTTTTTCAGAAGCTGTAGATGTTCTTAACCCCAAATTTAAAATTGAAATTCATTTGAAATTAACAAACCTAAATAAACCAAAATGAATTTCTAAGTATCATATATTAATAAATAGGACTTAGAAAATTATAATATGAGATTATGAGTTCTTAAAAATAACAGATAATTATTAATCATTAAGTTCAGTGTTAAGTATATGTCTTCATAGTGAAGTTATTTAAATTTGATAACTGCAATAGTTCTACCTTTGCTCTTAATATAATTATCTTCTCCAAGCCTCAATAGTAAATACTCAAATTATTTATTTAGTTTGTAAATTAGATCTAGTACAAAATGACATCTTACTATGAGTTCTTATTTTACATATGTGGATTTTTCATCCATGTATATTCATTCATTTTTTAATATATTAGCTGGTCTAAACTTTCAAAGTAATTTTACATGTGGATCATCAGTACATTGTTTTGAAATTAACTGAAAAGAGGAAAATTATCCATGACAAAACTGGCCTTTTTTTTTTTTTTTTTTTGTAGAGAGAGACAGAGAGAGAGGGAGAGGAAGACAGATAGAGATGGGCTCTTGAGCAGCCTCTCAGCTGTGAGCGCCCCCTTGTGGTCAAGTGCAGCATTGCACCTTTGCATTACTTTGCATGTGGCTAAACGTGGGACCTGGAAATTGGAACCGGCGTTTTTAGGCTTAGGAGGCAGGTGCCTTAACAGCTAAGACATCTCTCCAGCCCAAACTGGCCATTTCTAAAGTTTTCTCTTGGAATTCCTGGGTCCCCAAAATGATATCTATACCTTGGAATATGGTGAGCCATAAATTAGAGCAAAGTCTATGGTAATAGACTAAATAAATTAATCATGGCTACACATTGCTATATAATTCATATTTCAATTTTTCCTTTTAAATTTTATTGTATTTATTGAAAACTTCCATATTTATATAATTTATTTATTTGCAAGGACAGAGAAAAAGAGAGACAGAATAGATGCATCAGAGAGTCTCATCACTGCAAACAAACTCCAGATGCATGTGCCACTTTGTGCATTTGGTTTTACATGGGCACTGGGAAATCAACTCCAGCCAGCAAGCTTTACAAGCAAGTACCATTAACTAATGAGTCACTTCCAAAGTCCTGATATGATTATATTATTATGAGAGAGAATTAATGAGCTTGATCCCCTTTAGGTTAGGTAAATGGATAAATATTGGGTCAATGCATTCTTTAAATAATTTTGTAACTTTCTTTACGATATTGTCTAGCCTCTCCTATCTCAACTAGAAAAAATATATCATTATGTTCACATAGTGGCAGACTGCATATATTTTTAAATATAATATCCAACACATTAGGCACTATAGAAAATTCAAAATTAATTGTAAAATGTCAGATTATGGATCTCAGATGTTGTTGCTAGTGCTATAAATTGACAGATTTAACACATACAAAAGTGAAGGTGACTGTTCTGTATCATGTCTCACTCCAGTCATCTGTCACAAGTGTCTTTTCCTGGGTGAATGTTTTTTAAAAAAAAAAAAAAAAACAGATCAACCCAGAATATCAGATTGCATAAGATATACTGAAATTAGAGAATTCCATGTGAAATATCCATTGGTATCTTGTCTCATTCATGTAAATTTAGTTGGTGTTAGAAAAGGGTGTTATTTTTCTTTTTTAATATTTTATATATTTATTTATTTGAGAGAGAGAGAAAGAGGAAGAGGCAGAGAGAAAGAGAGAATGGGCATACCAGGGCTTCCAACCACTGCAAAAGAACGCCAGAAGCCTGTGCCCCCTTGTACATCAGGCTAATGTGGGTCTTGGGGAATTGAACCAGGGCCCTTAAGCTTTGCCAACAAACACTTTAACCACTAAGCCATTTCCTCAGGGATCTTTTTTTCTATTTTTTTATTTATTTTTATTTAGAGAGCATGTGCATGTGCGAGAGAGAATTGGCACACTACGGCCTCCAGCCACTGCAATTGAACTCCATACATTGCACTATCTCATGCACATGCACAGCCATGTACTCATGTGTCACTTTGTACATCTGGTTCAAGTGGGTTCTGGGAAGCTTAACCTGGGACCTTGGGTTTCACAGGCAAGCGCCTTAACCACTAAGCCATATCTCCAGCCCAAGGGTGTTATTTCTGATCACTCCTTGAAAGTCTATCTTTGATTTCTGGAACTCCTCTACTTTATCATGAAATTTGGCCAGATAACAAAATCATTTTCTTGACACATTATTTCTGTTTCCCAGACTCCATATAAATAATGATAAATCTACATATTACTTATTGCATTCCAAGCTATATGTACTATCAGAACAGTGTACTTTATTCATTTTTTTTCTCTTCAAAATAAACCATGAGACAGATTTGACCATTATCTACTTTATAAAGGAAAAATTCAAGGTTCAGAATTCAAGGCTTCTCAGTGAATCTGGAGCTGGCTATATTTCTGTTAGCCTGGTTAGTCATGGAACCTTGGTGATCCTCTGAGAGTTATAATCATTTGAAACCATACCTGGCTTTTATGTGGATGATGAAAAGTGAACTCGGATCTTCATGCTTACACAGCAAGCAGTCCTGAGCCATTTCTCCATGCCTATAATTCTATTCTTTTAAAATTGACTTTGCAAGCAATTACTGATTAGGAATGAGTTGCACACTTGTCACAAGCTTGAATTTCTGTCTTGAAGGTGAAATAAACTAATTCAATTCATAATTTTCATTGTAGGCCACAGCAATAATCGAGATCTTAAGGCTGAAGCTTATAACCCTATCATTGCTGGAAGGTTAGTAGATAATATTTTTAAAAAGTCATTTAAAAGAATTTTATCACTTTAAGGTTTCAAGAAGTATTTATCTGACAAGAAACAGATTCCAGCACAGATCAGTTCTCATATAATCAACCACATGACACATGAGCGATGAATATAAATTCTAATAGGTTGAGAAAATGGAACTCCTAAATTCCAGTTGACAGAAAGAGTAGAATTCCTTATGATTCCAGGATAAAAGAATTGTCTACATTTGCAAACTATGGGACTTAGGAGGAGATGGGAAGGGTCAACTTACATGGATCAAATTTATACAAGTAAGGACCAGGAGGAAATGGTCTATCCTCTTAGAGAGAGTCTGTGGGACACTGAACCATACCAAAATTCAGCGTATGTGGTTTTGGGCATTTAGCTCAGTGGATGAGTGCTTGACTAGCAAGTACAAGGCCCTGAGTTTGGTCCTCAGTAGTGAAAAAAAAATCAGGCTATGAAGTGAGAGGTAGACTTAAGGAACAAGCCTCTTTCCTCTACTCCAGTACCTAAGTGGTGGTGGGTCATTTGTAGTGACTATTTTTTTCCTTTTTGATTTGTCATATGTCTAATAGTAAAGCAGTGGATAGGTAAATTTATGTTTCATTTCAATTGTATGTCCTTTCTTTATTAAAATTAGATAATCTAAAAATAATAATGCTTATGTTTTCTTCTTATTCCTAATTTATATATTTTTCTTGTATTATCATGTTAATTGCAATTGTTTAAAACTATATGAAACAGTTAAAACAATAACTTCTGTGCAGTTTCTAGAATGATGAACTTGAAAAATAAGCAAGTGAATAGGTAAAGTGCTGTTCTGGGATGCAAAGCTGGCTGAGATAAGTCAATAGCTGAGGCCATCAAAAACAAGAGGGACACCTCAAAGTCTATAGGATTCTGTCTTCCGTGATGAGGTAAAATCATTTTAAGTTTCCCAAAACTTCAAATTGCTTTATAACATTGCAATAAGCAGAAGAATGGTCAAATGAAAATAGTTGTTAATATACTTAATTAAAATAAAACAAACTGATTAAAATTATTGTCAAAAATTAATGTGATTAAAGAGACATTATTAGATATTTAAATAATCTTTATTATTTACTGATAGTTAACTTATTGGTATTAAAACAATTCTTAATGTTTAGTCTGTTTATAATACTGTTTATTTTCAAAATGAATTTGCATTCATTGCTCATTTGAGACTCACTATGACTCTGTTAGATAAAAAACAGTGGAATTTTCCAACACGTTTCTAGCCATTTAGAGATTATAGAACAGCCTCACATTATTGACGCTCATATCTCCATGAATCATTCTATTGCTTAGTCCTGAGGTTTTTATGTAAACTGAAATGTATTCTGAACACCAGTGCATTAGATTTCAGATTTAATTTACTGAATGTGGTCTATCATTTACAATGCAGAGATATTAACTGTCAATCTACTAAGATAGGTTATTTTTTATCTATGGAGGTTTTTTTTTGCCATTGATGTTCTGTGATGGCTTCAGTCTATTTCTAAAACCTGATACATAGATGTTGAAGATATAAGAAGCACCTCAACTTCTCAGCTTTTCCAGAGTGACTGCACAATTTTATCTTCCCTCTAACAGAGTACAAGTGATCCAGCTTCTCTGTCTACATCCTTGCTACCTTTTGATGGTTTCACTATTGTTCTTTTTTTTTTTTTAAGCTGTTCTGACAGTGGCTTTGCTATCTCTCTTTTTATGATTCTTAAAAAAAAAAAAATTTTATTTAAGAGAAGAGAGAGAGAGAGAGAGAGAGAGAGAGAGAGAGAATGGACATGCCAGGGCCTTCAGCCACTGTAAAGGAATTCCAGATGCATGTGCCATGTTGTGCATCTGGCTTTATGTGGGTCTTGGGGAATCAAACCTAGGTCCTTTGGCTTTGCAGGCAAGTGCCTTAACCACTAAGCCATCTCTCCAGCCCTCTCTTTACAATTTTAATTAGAAATCCGATAAAGCATAATGGTGATAGACATCTTTTCATACGCATATTTGCCTTTTTGAGGTAATGAGACATTATATAGGAGGTAGACAGTTTCCTTGGCTAGGCAGATAGTGACAAGGATCCCTTGGAAGGTGGCAATGTTTGAAAATAATTTAAGATGGAGACATACAGTTGTAAAGAGAGTGGCTTAAGTTCCCATGGGCAGAGAATGTGGAACTCCTTTGTATTCCAGAATAAAAGAATTATCTACATTTGAGA
Organism: Orientallactaga sibirica; assembly: GCA_036365145.1. Lineage (NCBI taxonomy): Eukaryota > Metazoa > Chordata > Mammalia > Rodentia > Dipodidae > Orientallactaga > Orientallactaga sibirica. Next base: position 53,818,885 of record JAEOAD010000004.1, on the reverse strand, counting down.
ACCATATGACTTTAGAGGAGTCTAAGTGAATGTTCCTGCCGTGGATAGACTTGCCTGATGGGCTTTCTGCTACCTGTTCAGTAGTGGAAGCATCAGGGACAAACCAATGCCTTCATCTTTGTCTACACTGTCCAATCATGGATTTGGGATGAATGGGATTCCCTCATTGGATAAGTCTGACTCCTTTTGAAACAATGGATTTTCCAGGTCTCCAAGGGAATATTGTTCTCTTTGTTTTCTGTACTTCTTATTTTGAAATAAACTTTGTACTTCTAAACCCTTTCCTGCCTTTTAAATCTTTAATTGGCAGATAAACCACAAATCCCCTAGACAGTATCAATACAACAGGTACAACATCTGCTCATGACTTTTGTCTACCTTTTAGTATTTATTTTGGCTTTAGTATATAAAAATATTAGTCCTTTATCAAATGTGTACTCCCAAATATTGTTCAGAGTATGAAGCATATTGTCATAGACCTTTTGTTCTACTTTGTAATGCTTTTTTTGCAGGTGCATGTGTGTGTGCTCAGTATGCATGAGTGTGTGTATGCATATTTGTGTGTTATGTGCAGGTGTGCATGCACATATGTGCACATGGTGTAGAAACCACTTGATCACTTTTTGAGACAGGATGTCTTAATAAGTCTCGAGGTAACCAAATGGGCTAAATTTAGTAAGTCAAGGGGATTCTCCTATCTCTGCGCCCCCAATATTGGTACTGCAGGTGTGCAACACTGTTTTGCATGGTTGCTGGGAATCCAAAATCAGGTTGTCATGCTTTTTCAGCCACCATTATACCTATTAAGCCTTCTCCACAGCCTTTATTTTATGAAAGAATTAAAAAGTGTAAAGATTTTATGAAGTCCAATAAAATTATATTTTTCCTTTTGTACCCTTGGCCATGTGTCTGAGAGAAATAAAAATATGCATTTAGAAGATTATATGAAATTTTTCATAAAAACATTGTTTATCAATTTGTTCCTTCTGAAAGTCATTAATAAAAACTAAAATAATTTTTTTTGTAGATCCCAAATCCAAAAACAATCTCAGTCAGTTCTTATATCATGTTTAAGCCTTTTACTTTTATTTATTTATATTTATTTATTTATTTATTTATTTATTTATTTATTTATTTATTTATAAGCAATGAGAGACAGAGAGGAGAGAGACAGAGAGAATGGGTGCAGATGTGTGTGCCACTTTGTGCATCTGGCTTTACTGTGGCTACTGGGGAATCAAACAGTTTGTTAGGCTTTGTAGACAAGTACCTTAACAGCTGTGCCATGTCTCCAGCCCAATGTATAAGCCTGTTTATCAATCATCTGACTCTTTCCAAGAGGAAAAAAACATAGTTGCCTGTTGTATAAAATTCAATATGGTCCCAAAGATATTTGACAAAACATTTGATCCATGTAATATGTAGTTTCTGATCATGTAGAATATATTACCTGATCATATGGATATATTAGTTATTATTGGTAATAATCCAGTAATGTTCACTATGCATCTCCTATATGTAATAGAAGGATAAAAAGTAATTTAATATATGACATCCTCTATCTTCCATCTCTATTATAAGAACAGACACATAGACACATCATGGCAGTATAATGACAAGTGAGGCAAATATATACCTGCAGAGGGCATTGAAGATAGTGCTTCAAACATTTACGTGAATATGGTCATAAAATATAGAATAGCATTTCTCGTGTTAGACAAGTTTGGAGAAGTATATTTCTGCCCCAGTAAAAAAGCACATAAAAGTTTAGAAGCAACAAAAACATGACACAATTTAGACACATCAAGTTATTGGGATGACTGCAGCATATGCGAATATTGAGAACTTTTGGAAAACAAAGTTGGATTAAAAAGTTGCACACAATGTGATCGTGTATTATTTTATTGAAGATCTTTTTGTTTATAAATCATAATAGTTGAGGAAATGAATGTATTCATTAACCTAGCTTCATCATTCTATAAGGTATAAATGCAACAAATCGTCAATTTATACCCCATAAATAAGTACTATTGTAATTTGTCAATCACAAATAAAATAAAGCAAAATATTATATTATTATACAGGAACCAGAGTCTATCCTATAGCAAAAGAGAAAATATTTTTGTGTTTACTGAGGCTAATATGTGATTTAAATTGTCAAACATGGGCTGGAGAGATTTTTGAGCAGCTATGGTAATTTTCTGCAAAGCCCAATGACTTAGGTTCAATTCCCCAGTACCCGCATAAAGACAGATGCACAAAGTAGTACATGCATCTGGAGTTTGTTTGCAGTGTCTGGAGGCCCTGGTGTGCCCATTCTCTCTCTTCTTCTCACTCTTGATCTCTCAGTCTCTCTCTCGGTGTCACTCTGTCTCTGTATCTCTGCTTGCAAATAAATAAATAAAAATATTTAAATTGGCAAACATATTTCAAGAATTATGAAGGAGAAGAAGTTAGTGAACAATGAAATAAGCAAAGAGATTAGCTTAAAGGTTATGTGCAAGTCTCCATGAGAAATAGGACATTTATGGAAGTGGTGGTTTCAGAGATGTGGTAAGAAAATATATAAGATATCCATAGAAAACAGAAATCATAAGATTAACAACAGTTAACATGACTACTGAGAAAGAGAAAGGGGTCAAGGAAGACTCTTGAGTTGCCCCTGGATCTATTCTTCCCTTGCAAACAGTGTTCAAGGAGAGGGATGATGCTGGCTTGAAAGAATGCACTCAGGTCCACTGCTCGGCTGTTTGAGATGTGTGAAGTTTTAAATATCCACTGGGCCTCCAAGTGCCCTAGAGCACCATCTCTTAAACATGAGTGTTCATATGGATCATGGGGAAATCTTGCTTAAAACAAATACAAATTTAGAAGCTCCCTATTGGGTTACAAGATGATTGATTTCTGATGAGTTCCCAGGACATATCAATGTATCATTGACTATATAGAATTCACTTTGAGTATCAATGTAAATTTTGTGACAGCTTAAGTTTTTAATGTCATTAAGGTGTCCACCACTGATGAGGTAAGCTTTGCTGAAGAGAAAAATTAAAGAAAATAAAAATAAAACAAGATAAGAGGAGGAAGTGGGTCAAGCAGGACAGAGAGGAGGCAGGCTAGGGAAATGTGGTGCTAATTAGGAGTGATGTGCCAGCAACAGTTTGCCTGTGTTGAAATTTAGCAATAACTATGCAGAAGATGCCTGTCCCTCTCCTGTTAAAAAAAAAAAAAAATCAAGAAGCCATTTAAAAACTTGTAACAGCCAAGCAGATGTGGGTATCAAATATCCAGTCCAGTGTGAACAAGGGAGACATGAAGGGTTTTCCCTACAACACAGACCCTTTATTCTATTCCACCTACAAAAATAATTCCAGAGAAGAACAGCATACATCTATACTAAAAATAGCAGAACCTTATGAGAAGCAATGTTAAAACCCAACATAGAGTGGTATAAACTGCTTGGTAAAATCATATGTAATTCAAAATACTCAAATCTCATGCTGAAGGAATGTAGCTCACTTTTTACATTGTTTTGTTTTCAACATTATGCTTAATTCTCCCAGGCTGAGTAGTGCTCAATGTGGTTCTGCCAGGAAGATGGTAACCTTCATGACCTCTTCAGGTTGTTCTCAGTTCTTGAATTTTATTGATGTTCACACTTGTTTTTCTACTTTTCTCTGTTAAGGCTTAACCTGTATTTTTCTACTGCATTCAATTCAACAAATTATGCATATTTCATTTTATAAGATAACAATTGTAAATGATTCTCATTCAGTTGTCCTTTTTAAAAAAAATGTTTTATATAACAGGTTATATATTATTATCCCCTCACCTCAACTCCTGTTACCCTGGGATCCCCTCCTTAGTGGGGTTATGGTAATCACTGTGGGGGTCATGAAGGCCTCAGTCAGTCACCATGTGGTAGCAGAGGACCATACCTCAGGGTATTCCTATTGGTTCTGTGACTCTTAAAATCATTCCCCCAACTCTTCCACAATATTCCCTGAGCCAGGGCAGGCTTGTTCATCAGTCTTATTTAGTGTTATTTATAGTCTCTGGACTTCTGCTTCCATAGGTTTTGATTATTCTACATGTCTCTCACCATCAACCTGCGGCTGGTTGTCAGGGTAGCAGTAAGAGCAGTATTCATGATGTCACTTCCTCTGCAATTTTTCCTAGGCCCTGACAGGGAAAGTCTCATGAAGAGCAGTCCGCTATCTTCTTGTTTCATCAATAGATTTATGTTCTCCTCTGTTTTCCGTGCCATTTGTGAAATCAAATAAATTCTCCAAGAGTGACAGCAATTTGGTTAAAAGAGATATGCAAAGTTGTTTAGGAGATTTTTGGTGTGCTATCCCACTCTTTCCTAAACATGAGATTCCGGCTTGCTTTGCAGCTCCAGATATGAGTTCTCTCTCACTGAATGGACCAAGTTTCTAATCATAGAACAGTTGGTTACCTGTAGAGGCTACATGCCACTATTGCACAAATACTCCTTGTTTGGCTGTTTGATATTGTAGTCTGCAGGGTCCCCTGCTTATTCATACTATTGGTGACAGTTGTCCTCCAGGATTTCCAAGAGGGCTCTCCAGCTCTATGAGGGCTAGCCTGGAGGGAGTCAGTTTCCCATCTGGTTCCAGTGCGACATTCAATGTCATGACTGCAGCTTGTGGTGTTTTCGGCAATGGGGTCTTACCTTTTACCTCTGGCAGTAATAAAGTGTTTTGGCAATGGCCTATATTGTTTTGGGGACCTCAAGGTTCTTTATGGCCCAGACTAATTGTGGGGAGAGTAACCAAACAACCAAAAATATGTTCCATTTTAAGAAACATACACACCCTATTAGTGGTGGTGTGAAAGTAAATGTCCCTGGAGCCTCATGTGTCTATGATTAAGCCTCAAATTTACTCCCTAGCAGGTAGAGCCTTTGGGAGGTGAAGCCTTGCTAAAGGAGATGTGTTGCTAGGGGTGGCCTATGGGGCATTGTAGCTCAGTACTGCTTGCTATGAGCTCAACCTCTCTACTTCCACCCTGCTACTGATATAAAAATATGATGCCCAACCAGATGTGGTGCTGCACACATATAATCCCAGCACTCAGGAGGCAGAGGTAGGAGGATCACCATGAGTTTAAGGCCAGCCTGGAATTACAAGAATGAGGCCAAGTCAGCCTAGGCTAGTGTGAGACTCTACCTCAAAAAACAAACAAACAAAAAAAAAAAAAACAAAAAGAAGAAAAAGAAGAAAGGAAGGAAGGAAGGAAGGAAGGAAGGAAGGAAGGAAAGAAAGAAGAAAGGAAAGACAGAAGGGAGGAGGAAAAAATGCAATGTCATGTTATCTGCTCCTGTCCTGCTTTCCCTGACATGATGGAACATTCCCCTCCAAACTTAAGCTGGAAAAAACCTTTTCTTCCATAAACTGCTTCTGGTCTGGTGTTTTGTCCCAACAACACCATCCAATCATCGGAGCAAAATGATAAACAAAGAAATTAGTACGCTAATAGAAAATAATTGTCAAAAGAGAATAAATTACATATTTTTGGGGCATCATTTTACTCATGCAATTTGGTTCTGTCAAATAATCTTTGTGGTGTCAATTTGTGCCATAAGATGAGTTTTTAATAGAAAAAATATACATAACTAAACTAGAAGAGGAATCCATAGTAAGAAAATAATTATGACTACTGAGACATTCTAGCAAAGCCATAAAGAATTATTTTCATTTTGCACTCAGATATCCCAATGTGTTTTAATATTTCACAATAATTAACTCATTAATCCTTCCATACTCTCTGTGGTACAGGTAAGAATCTGATTAAATTTATTTTTGCAGATATTTTAAGATATTGCAAAATGACTTGCATGCCATAGTTTTTTCCTGGGGCGGGGTGGGCAGCAAAGCTTGCTTCTTCAGTTGGCACTAAGATCATTTCTGAAAAAGCAAAACAGACTGACAGGCTTGTTGTTTAAGCAGACCACATCTTGTTTGCCTTCCCACTCTGTCAGCAATATTGCTTTCATAACTTGTTTATTGGGCTTCTTTCTAGGTCACCCATTACCAAAATTTTCTCCTTGGACATTCTTCCCAGTTGAACATTTTCTCTTCCTATTATCACAAATTGAATGTTTCCTTCAAAGATGTGTATCTTATTATGGAATATCAAATTGTATTCCACATTAGCTAATTTTACTTTAAAATTAAATTGTTTCTTCTGCCCAGAGGTCACTAAATTGAATACTACCATTTTTGTTCCCTTTCTGGCTTTTTCCTTGTGAAAATCATGCTGGTCAGATTTAAGGAAAAAATCATCAGCTCCCAACCTTTATCCTGTAAGATATACATTTGTAGCACACACACGCCCATTGGAGATCTTAAAGCTATAATGATTTAATTACTTCATATGCAGAAGTGATTTTCTGATTTCTAGTAAATTGTTTAAATGTAGCCACAGGAGGAGAATAATAAATGAATTTAACTATAGGTCAAATGCATCTTTTTTTCAAGTGATCAGGGCAGCCATCTCATAATTCTACTTAACAAATGTAAGTATTAACTATATCTAATCCTTTAATGCTAAAGGTAAAGAAAGAAGTGAAAATATTCAACTGAAAGTTGGCTAAATCCATAGTCAAAAGGAAAAATGCTCAGGATGCATGATAGTCTCATACAATGCCAAACTGTGCAGATCACATTTCCATGGAGTTGATCAACATGATAGGTGATTTTCCTCTTCTTTAAGATAAGGAAAACTAGGGAAAAAATGAAAAAAAGAATCTAGTTACTGCTTTTATGGGAAGGGGGGAAATTATGGGTTCTCATTGTTTAATATTATAGGAAAAACAAGTAAAAACATTGCATAAATTTAGTTTTATCTGTGGCTATAACAATTACTTTAGTTCCCAGAAGTTATTTCTCAATGAACTAGAGTTGTTTCTTTAAAGAAACCAGCCAGTCCCACCTGCCATTTTTTCCCCCTGTGGTTCTTTCTAATAATTGATCAAAGTATCTGTACAAATATGATAGTATATGAATACCAAGATAAACACCCATTCTTTGTATTTTATCACATGCTGCAAAGGTGAATTTTGTGTGCTGCATCAACTATGCCAAGTGCTTGAATCATAAACCTGTCTAGAGATATTAAGATGTGGATAGTTTTAAAATAAGTCGAGTTTGAGTGAAGCATATGTTATGGGTTGAATGTGAAATGTGCTTGAATTCTTGGACCCTGCTGGCCACAGTTTGGGAATGTTGAGGAACTTTAGGAGGTGGAACCTTACTAGAGAAAGTGAGTCACTTAGGGTAGATTTTGACGTTTTACACCTTTTTTGTTAACTGTTTCCAGACTGTAAGTGCAATGTGACCAGCCACCCCCTACTCCTGCTACCATGCATGCCTTCCCTCTCATCACCATCTGCTTCCTTTCCAGCCGTAAGTGAAAGTAAACCTTTCCTTCGTTAAGTTGCTTCTTGTCAGGTATTTTGTCACAGTGAGAAGGAAAACAGATAATATAGCATATAACCTTCCAAAATGTTGGTGGCCCTCACACAATCAATTGACTACTTTTAGAACAAAACAGATGTCTTCTAGGGGAAAAAATGGATTTTTCCTCAAGATTACAATCAAAACTTGCATAGCTACCCTGTTTTCATGAAGAACTTGGAATTCAAAACTACAATTTTAACTGAGTCTTCAAGCCAATTGGCCTACCCTATGAAATGCAGACTTGCTACCTACAATCACTTTAGCCAATGCTTTGATATCAGCCTCTCCCCTCCCCTTCTCTCTGTGTGTCTCTTTCATTTTTTTATCTTCAGAATAATCATTAATAACATTTGCTCAAAGGATATTTTTTCTCCTGCAACTAAACTTTCTACATCTTTGGTCATTAGAAGATAAATTATAGTACATTCCTGTTACTTTATATCAGTCAATATGCATCCACTTGCTTTAAAATGATTAGATGTACAAAGACCCTACTTTATTGATGCTTTCCAAGACTGAGTCCTCATCTGCTAATGATGAGTTTATCTGTATGTCTTGTACTCCATTCCCCTGTATAATTATGATGGTTTTATTACATAGGAACAAATATATGTACATTTTATTCTAATAATGTCATAAATCCAAAATTTCAGTACTATCAAAATAAGTTAAACTGCAACCTGCTGCATACCTAATAGTGAAATCTTTCACAATTACATCCAACTCTTTTCTTGAGTCCTCAAGCACAAATCCTATACACTAGTCAGACACAGTTCTCCATGTCCCTTAATAGACAGAGTTCAGGTGTACTTTTTTTCTTTTTTTTTCTTTCTTCATTGTTTTCTATAAAGAATTTACTCTGCTCTTTTCCTTACCTATATCCTACCCATCAATGAAAACCTATCCATCTACCTATAAATTCCAAGACTACTGTGCTATATAGTGAAGATACCTTTACTTGAGTGTGTATCTGTCATATAGAATCATAGAATCATGGTATCCTAATGTTCAAAGAATATCAGAAATTGTCTGTTCCAGTCATAATCAGTGGTACAAAAGGTATAATATTCTTAGTTGTCGTCTTTCAGTCCCTCCTCCCCATCTAAAATGATGAAATATCAATTACTTTCCACATGTACCATTTTATGAACAGCTCCAAATAGTAGAAAAGTTTTCCCTAAACCGTATTTCTACATTGAGAAAAATATCCAGGTAATGGAGTGTTTTCTGTGAGACATATTTACAACATACCACAACATCCTTCTTCAAGTTAATTGGTTATAAGTGAACATATATAACATATGTAGCAAATAATTAAAAGAAATAGTGAATCCAGAAAACATGCTAGAAGAATAGAGATACTAATTTAGCTAAACTGGAAGATAGTATAAATAAGAGAGTAACTCAAGAAAGAGTTGGCAAAATGACTGATAAGGCAACCTATTAGTTGATTGGTACCATGATTAGTATTAGTTTATTAGGACTTTTTATGTTGAAAATTTTCAAAACCTTTCATATGCCAAGAATTTCTTCTTGGTGTCAGTCCTAGATTTATTTCTGGAACTGTTCACCAAAAAATATTTCTAGAAACAGTCACTGAAATTTACCACTTTAATCGTCTCCAAGGAAAACAGTACACTTCAGTAAAGGACAGCCCAGAATGGAAGGAAACTACAAGGTGTCACTAATCCCCATTAGAATTTTTCTAAAGTGAATTTGTCCTATTATTCTATTGCAGGGAATAGAACAGTATGCAACCACTTTATAAAGACTGCCTCAAAACTCTCTAGGGCTCCCATAGTGGAGAATGTTCATTCAAATTTATAAATTTGCATGACATAGGACACATTATTTTCAGGAAAGTCTTAATCTGGTGTCCCAGATATTTAATATGGTGGTCTTTAGATTTTGCAACATATAGATAGTGCCAGTTTTTCCAAGCCCACCTCTTTTTAGCCATAATCTTTTCCATTTCCACCAATTTTATTTAGAAAATTAATTCCTCTACAATTGTAGAACCTAAATATTTGAATTTACCAGTATATCCAAATACATAAGTACCTATTCTTCTGTTTGATTATAAGCACATTATCTTCTCTCTAAGTAGTTCCCTTTAATTTTCATCACAAAAAATATATTTTCTACACTGTTGCTATGGATTCCTAAAGAAAAAGCAATGAGTATATTTTCACTATAATTTCTGATGTCCATGCATACAGTAATAAATGATATATGGTTAAAAGGTTTCATATAAGAAAGGCACATGATTTGGTTTAAATTTTAAATATATTCATTTGGATGGTATTTGAGGAATAGACTGCAGAGGGATGAGAATAAATCCAGGTATTATACAGGTGTGGCAACAGGGTGTTAAAGGGTGAGGCTTGTAACAATGAGTGGTTTCTTTTGGATAAATTTTGAAATTTGGAGTGACAGGAATGAGAAAAACAAGTCTCAGAATTGGTATGGGACATCTGACCTACTTAAAAAGTTCAAAGATGCTTTATAAGGAAAAGGTTTCTGGGAACTGTCAAGAATCTACAAAAAGGTATCCAAGTATAGGATGTTTATTACACACCCCAGTGAAATGTCATTTAGACAACTAGGTATATGAGGTGAAACTGGTGGAAGAAATCAACCAGGACATTAGTTTGGCAGTTATCAGACTATCAGATTATCAAATGAATTTAGAGCATGGGGAAGAGCAAGTGACTATAAATTATAAATAATTTTGAGGTTGGACCCTCTGAATTAGAAGCAGAAATTAGAGGCTAGAACAGTTAATTTGCTAAATGGCTACTGATGTGAACAAATTTAGTAGTCAATTAAAATTGACAACAATAATATTAGATGTCCTAGGATCCCTTAATAATAAGGCATAAAATAATGTAAGAGTATCTTGTCTATATACTGTGAACTATACATTTTCTTATAATGACCTTAAATTAGCTTTAAAGTTGTCTATAGGCTGTGTTCACAAATGCTGAAAGACTAGTTAATGTTCAGGAAGCAATGACCACTCACATCACTATGTGTTATGTCATATGTCTCTGAGAAAAGCAATTATTGTTATCTTTCTTAGAAGCAACTATAACCACATATAAGAGTCTTTTCAGATATGGTCTGTTGTACCACATAGAAGGAGAGGGACAAGGAAAGATAGTCTGTCACCTGAGATCTCAGGTGAACCCTGTGTCATCCGTACACAAGGATGCTCAAAGTCTCATGCTTGAGGTGGAGATAAACTATATAATGGGGAAAAGATCAGATGAACTTTAGTACCACCTATACAAACATGTTGGGATGAGACTTTTCAATGTAACTGCTTTAGTGCTTCTATAAGTAAAGTCTGTCCCATGCTTTGTCAGTAAGCACAAAACTCACTGGATCACTCAGGTAAACTCTGGGGGAATTGGCCTTCACATTGTTGTGAGGTGTGCCCTACCTGGGGGAGAAAGCATTCATTAGCTTCTTCCAAGAAAAGCATTCAAGTAACACAAAGTGAATGAGTTAAGCATCTCTAAATAAGCACTACAGCTCTTTAAGTTATCAATATGGCTTTCCCAATGTGATCCATAAATGATATAACAGATAGTGAAATCAATAGAAGAAAAGATTAGTATATAATAGGAAATGAAAGGGTCATTGGATGAAAATCCAGATTCTTGAAGCAGGAAAGCACAAAGGAGAAAGTAAGATAAACAAAACAAAAAAGAAAGTCTATTGGGAGCTGGCCATTTCCTGGTGCTCAGAACTACAGATTTACATATGCTCTAACTCTAGTTGGAGATCTTCATTCCTAGACAAACTAAGAGTAAAGTAGGATACCCCAGGGGGTGAAAAAAAGAGAATGGTAGAAGTGGGCACACATGCAAGTTACTCAGATGAGAGAGTGGTGGGCCCAAAAGTGAGCCTCAAGTCTTATTTATCATGAAGTCCAATGTATACCAGTAGAACACTCTGAATAAGATTAATGTAAAGGTAAAAGCACAGGTGCTCCTTAATTTATCCTGGGGTTACCTCCCAAGTACAAAATATGCCTAATCTATGAGATATAGTAGCTTAGCAACACAGTAATATTGTTTGTCTGCCCTCATCGTTGCTGCCTGGTATCATGACAGAATATCATACCAACTAGGAAAAGAGATCAGAATTCAAAGTTTGGCCTCTGATAGATTAGTAGTTTGGAGACACTCTGTAAGTTTAATATTGTCCTCTATTGATCCCCCAGGCAGTGGTCTCAAAAGCAAATCACTCTGATAAGCCACAGTAACTCACTCTGGGCAAGGAACAGCAGCTTCAGGCAGAAAGCAGTCATGGCCAGAGCCTGGAACAGTATCTGATATAAGTTGGCACTCAACAAATACTTGTTGAGAAGCACATGAGTTGAGTGGGGAAAAAAAAGAAAAAAAAAAAAAAAACAAAAAACAGAGAGCTGGACTTAGAATCTCAGGATGCAAGCTTTCAACTTACTTTATCGTATAATATCTTGAGCTAAACTTTAATTCTTACTTTCAAAAAACTCAAAGAAATCACAATAAAAATAAATTATTGTTCATTATAAAATAACACTTAAGAGAAGCAAATGAAAGTTAGACTCTGAAAACACTAAATCTAAATCAATACGAATGAAATGTGTTATGCTTATTATCTAGAATCACTGAAATAAATGTAAATGACTGGGTCAAGGATAAATTAAGGTTTGGGAGCAAAATCATGGTTTTAGTAATAATCCTTCCTGGAAGAGAAAAAGTAATGGGAATTAATTATAGCTAATGAAGGGTCTTAAACTTGGTGTATGTTATGAATGTCAGAAGGTTTAATAATGCAAAAACAAAAATGTCAGTAAGTAAATCACACACTTTGGACATTTTTATTTTGTAATGTTTCTTTTCCTCTATAATGTAAATGAGGGATAAACTAACTATAAATAATGATAAATAAGCAAACAATACATCAATATCTCAAAATATATAGAATAATATATAATAAAACAGCATATATGAAGTGATCTCTAATAGTTACATTATACCACTCATATTTAATTTATGCTTCCCTACAACTTACCTTTATTCAGCATTAACCATTTATAATTTATATAATTATATTTCTAATGAATTGAATATCTTCAGTTACACATCATTTTCAGAAATGCTTGGAACCTGTCCTGTTGTTTTCTGGAGGAGTGATTTCTTTTCTTTTCTCTTCTTTTCTCTTCTTTTCTTTTCTTTTTTCTTTTCTTTTCTTTCTTTCTTTCTTTCTCTCTTTCTTTCTTTCTTTCTTTCTTTCTTTCTTTCTTTCTTTCTTTCTTTCTTTCTTTCTTTCTTTCTTTTTCTTTCTGAACAGTCAGCAAGATCTAAACATGCTGCTCACAAAGACCTTGCATTCTCTTAGAGGGCTCCTAAGCTATTGTCCATGTTAACTCTAAGGAAGAAGATGGAATGGCCTAATGAGAGGGAGTAAGGTAGCTTTGTTAGGCAGTTATGGTGACTGCCCCCCAAAATAAAGATAGAAATGTCTGCCCCTTACAATCTGCACTTGCTAGAGATCAAAGGATGACCTAACTCCTTATCTCTTTCCTAAAGTTGATTCGTTTGTCCACAAACAACAGGCCCCTCCCTGGGAGGGAGGTCTCCTTAGAATTTAAATCTAATCCTGACATTGTAGTTGGTCAAGTTCAGCCCCCAGGACTTTGCATCATGGGTAGCCTCTTCCTGAGCAAGCTCTTAGCCCAGACCAATCAATTCTCACTGTAGCTCACTTGAGCCAGAAGGTAAAGTCCACTGTAGTAAGGTTATAGTTATGTTTATGAGGGGAGGTTATAAATATGTCTATTAGCTCTCTGGGCTGCCTGACCACTCCTGAACCTGCAGGTTCTACTGAGTCTCAGCCAGGCTATGCCTAGACAAGAGGAACACCCTTCACCCCTATACCCACATGAGCTCTTTACTCCCTCCTGCCCTCTACAAGGCAGAAACTCTTTATACTTTGTTTTCTTTCCTCTTTCTCTCTTTTTACGTTTTTTTTCAGGCCTAGCAAGTGGGGTCAGACCACGTAGGTTTAATTCATTTTCTTCCCCTTGGTTTTGTACTTCCCTAAATAAATATAATAATTTAATAATTATTCTTCCCAGTTTGGTTTGCCCAATTTTTAAAAATATTTCATTTGTATTTATTTATTTGAGAGAGGGAAAGAGATAGAATGAGTAAGAGAGAGAGAGAAACATTAGGTGCACCAGGGCTTCCAGCCACAAAGTCCAGATACATGCACTACCTTGTGCATATGGCTTACATGGGTCCTGAGCAATTGAACCTGGGTCCTTTGGCTTTGCAAGAAAGTGCCTTAACTGCTAAGACATCTCTCCAACCTTGCCCAATTTTTTGGTTAAGTGCAAACACAAACCTAGTCTTTGGGGTTCAAGGGTCTTCCTGAAGCCCCTTATACCCTATTTTGCTGTACAATTCTCATAAGGAAAAGAAAACAGGATTCTGCCCTGTACTCTCAAGTTGTAAATAATAGTTGTTTATGCAGATATAAACAAATAAAAGCAAGCTTACTGTCGCTGCTTTATAAACATTGTTTCCCTTCTTTATGGAACTCTCTTGTCTTTTATAACATTGTGAACTATATATTTATCCCATATCTTATTCCTTCCTAGTATTCATCCTAGTATTTCCAAAATTACTTGATCAGCATTGAATATACTATTTGTATTTTTGTAACTGAATCTGTGTTCTCAGTATTGGATTGGGAGGATGAAGAAAATAGGGATTATGTCAGCAAAGGTATATAAAAAGCTCAACCATTCATGAGAAGACAATCTGTACAATATGTTAGCCTACAGGAGGCTTGGATGGTGTCTCCACCTCTGGTTGAAAAATGTTCCACATCTTTGGCCAAGGACCACATACAACCCAGCCTCCATACTGTAATATGAGACTATCTAAGCTTCCTGAAAATTGTACTGATGAATCTGTAAGTTGTTCTCTGAGGAAGACATGCATCAAGACAATTAGATTTATTTGGTTGCATACAAAAGAAACTGTCTAGCTAGCTTAAGCAGAAATAAAATTTATTGAAAGAATCTTGTACAGCCCACATTAAACTATTAACTGAATGAGCAAGTTCTACAAAAGAGCCAGAGCCCAGGTTCCAAGGAAACAAAGACTCATGCTCAGGAAGCCAATTGTGACAGCAAGTCAGAAGGCATACTGCCAGAGGGAAAAGGCTTCAAGGGCCCTCTTGACACATCACTGGCTGAGAAACTTAAGCATCTTGATTTGAAGTTTTGCTAAACAGACTCATAATGAGGGAAGCTATTTATGCTTAAGAGCAAGGTTCTATTATTAAACAGATTAGATTAATTAGAAATTAGATTATCTTAAATTGAATTTGGAAAAGAATTGATTGTAAAAAGCAAAGGAAATACAAGCATAAAGCATGTAGTTACCCATATAATATACCATAGCTTTAGAATTTAAAAAAAAAAATACTTTATTTATTTGCAATCATTTATCAATTAAATAATTAATTGTATTGATTTATCTTACTCTCTCTCTCTCCATATATATATATATATACATGGTGAGAAAAGAGAGAGAGTATGGGCATGCCAGGACCGCTAGCCACTGCAAACAAACTCCAGATGCATGTGCCAATTTGTGCATCTGGTTTTGGCAGGTACCGGGGAATTGAACCCAGGTCTAATGACTTGGGCTTTGCAGGCAACAGCATTAGTCACTGAGCAATCTCTCCAGCCTGCATTATTAGACTTTTTAATGTGGATACATTTTTATGGAATTTAAGCACAATATTTCAAATGTAGTACCAATAAAGAGAAATGGTGATTCCACAGAAATTATTTTAGTGCATATGTTGTGTTTTTGTTACTAGATATATCCTAAAGCATGGAGAATAGTTAAATATACTGGTTGTTCTGGACTTTTCCAAAAACTGAGAACACTGGCTTGCTATTTATGCCAGTACAGCCAACTTTTAAATGCTGTCCTGTTATTTTACCTAAAAGTTGCCAATAATTACTACTACAGAGTCTCTGCTTTGAGATGCTTATCTTGTTTATTTTGTTTATATCTTCATTTACTCCATTGATCAAGTGTTAACAAATGAATGTCTCTGCTAGACATACCTGTGTACCAGGAAATCATTAATGTGGAAGACTAGTTGAATGTGATTCTTCTTCACAGAAGGCAACAAGAACAACCACCTGGTGCATGGGAAAAAGAAAAGACAGCAAGAGGAGATACAGCTGAAAGGGCAGCGGTAGCAAAGGAAGGGTGCCTGAGACCCAGTCTGCTAGAAGATGCACTTAGCTCTCTGCCCTCCGCACCAAACAATCAGCAACTTCCTAGTTGTTCATTAAATCAAACACCTACTATGTAGTTATTCAATGTACAACTGTAGCACTGGATTTTTACTTAAAATTACCTCTGGAATTACTTACATCTCTATTTTGATTTTGCTTAAAATATAGACCAAACATTGGTTGAAAGTATTTAACCAAAACCTGTCATATTGTTGTACATGTGACAAATTATCTTTTCCATATATTGATTATAATGATGACTATTTAATTTTACTTTAAATCATTGATTTCATTATAACAGTTATTAATCCATTTCTTCATTAATTATATTGTCTTGTCATGCCATCAATGGTTTTGAAAAAGACACAGCAAACATTTCTAAAATTTTCACCTGTCTCTGTTACCATCTCGAGTTTTACTGTTTTGCACTACAAGAACAATTACAGTTAATTTCAGGGTATAACATGTAGTATTATATCCTACAATTATATCATGGCTTGGATATTTATGAAAATTTTTATTAGGCCACTGAATTCAAAGAAAAAATATTAAGCAATCTTACATCAAAATATACAGGTTTGGGGAGATGGCTCAGAGGTTATAGGTGTTTGCTTAAATCCTGCCAGCCTGGGGTACAATTCTCCAGTACCCACATAAAGCCACATGCATCTGGAATTTATTTGAAGCAGCTAGAGGAGCTAGAGTGCCCATTCATTCTCTCTCTTTCTCTTTCCCATCTCTTTCCTGGCAAATAAATAAATAAATAAACAAACAAACAAACAAACAAACATATATACCCACCTTGATAATTTTTGTAATACAGAGATAATGTTAAACAGTGAAATATTAAAATGGCAATCTCTTTTTCTGGATATACTTCAAAATATTTTCCCACAGTCAATCAACTGATTATTTAGCTAAACTTGCATTTTTCAGAATAACAATCTTTTCTACTTTTAAGCACATATAGCTCATGGTTAAAGAGGAAAGCATTCTATTACAGAAGTAAGTAGGGGAAACCCTTTTAAATAACCTGCCTTAGAAGTGAAGATATGAGGGGGTGTAGTTTAAAGGTCTATTTCATGCATTGTCTAGAGCATTACAGTAAACCATACAGTGAAACCAAAGTGGAATTTCAGTTTTAAAAGCCAAGCTAAGACAAAAAGAAACAGTTATAAAGCTACAAATAATTTTGTTGTGACTTTTAACGTGGAAGGGAGCGTAACTCCTCACTGATGCAACATTCCAAACTGAAATGCCCTGGGCTGAGAGCAAAACCATTATCTCCAGGAGTTCTCTTCCATCTGTCTCTTGCTGAATAGATTTTGATTTCAGATTTCCTATTTTCTCTCTCTGTAGTACACTTTTTGGACAGTAGGGGGCACTTTGAATTTAGACAAAGCCCAAGAAATTTCTGACTTCATTCAGAGAGCTTTTGTTTGAGAAGAAATAAAATACAGTCTCAGCCTACAGTTTTAAATATTGCATATTTTTAACTATGTAGTGAAAGTATGTTTCCATTATGTGCAGTTTCTCATTTTCTTTTATAAAAGTACAGTACTATCAAATGCATGCAATATTAGTGTCTTAAAAAAGAACAGTGATACACTAAAACAAATGATCAATCCAGAAATGAGTTTTTTTTTAATGGAAAAATTCCATAAAGAACAAAATTCCATCTCTAAATTAACTAAAACCTCAAAAACTACATAAGAATTCTAAAAGCATGGAGTAAAATAAAAACTATTTAAATGACATGAGACACAAAAATTCTGTTCACCCACACCACCACATAAATATTACTTCATCCTTCTTCCATTTTTGAAAGCTTTGTAAATAATATATTCAATAAAATGTAAGTTTTAACTTAATCTCATATACTTTATAAAACTTCCTTTAATCCCATGTGAATAAATACTATTACAATGGTATGATAGTTAATTCTTGTAAATGTTTTTAAGATTTTTTTTTTCAAGCTTCATGGAATGATTCAACACATTGCTGAAATTTAGAGGAAAAAAAAATTATATCTAAAAGTCATATGGCTGTTTTCATAATACAAATAAATAGCAATCACATTAGTTTTTGATAAATGTATTGTTTCTTGTAAATGTTCCATTTCATTTCAAGTAACCAAAAATGCATATTAAAATTTCAAAATATCCTGTAATTTTTTATGCTTTCTTAAATTACCTTTTTGAAATTATGGCACCAAATTATTTCACCCTAAAAGTTATTAAATTTCCTCATTTAGTTAAAACTAGTTACCATGTGTAACAAACTGACAATTTGAAGTTTAGCTTATTTGTACCTTTTTAAAGCTAATTATGTGGTAGGCTCCAGTCCATACAGAATTACCCAGATTAGACTTTATGCAAGTTTTACTTACAATAAGAAATGAAAGACACTAAAGAAAAAAAAAAATACTTGATCCTCTAGCAAGTGAAAAAATGCCTAAAATAGTTAATGCTTAAACATCCAGCTCTGTAAAGAAATTCATAATGGCACAGCAGTGCTGACATTCGTAGTTGTAAATTATAAACTTTCGGCAGAATGTATTGGTCTTAGGGAATAGGATTTTTGAAGGAAAAGAGGATGGCTATATATGCCCCCAAAATGTACAATTAGATTTTTGTGGGGGGGGGGCAGGGTATTTAATAGAGAAAAATTTATATTTAATAAAAAGGCTACAAATATTTCTTTCTTATCTAAATAAAGAAAAGAAAGTTGAATGCTTCCTTTCACCCTGACCTCCAACAGCATACGTTCAGACATGATATAATGATGTGTCTCACATTTAACCTTGCTCTGTGTAATTTTCATAAACGGAAAGCAAATAAACAGCAATTGTCCCCACTCTAAACGCACGGAGCATCCCGTACCATTTATCCTTCCGCCTTCCCTCATTCATTACTGTGGGTAAACTCTGCTGGGCTCTCACATTGCATGGAGATCTGAAACCCAGTGTAACCGGCTCAAATGGACAGCGCCTATTATCTCTCCCCTTTTCTCTCTTGCCCTTTTATGGCCTATAACTTCATTCAATCTCTAGCTACATTTATGTTCCTTTTACAACAAAAAGGGCCATAATGCTGTCTTTGATAATACTGAAATTGCCTAATTTGTTCTCCCCTCCCTGCTCCCCCCCCCCCCCCGCAAGCCATAGAACTGGTCACCATCTCAAGTTGTGCCTTGGTTTGTCTCATCAACTTTGAAAATCCAGGTTTAGGCTCTAGCGACCTCCCTCGGAGTCCCTGGGGCGCGGGGCCACGTGCAGTCCGCAGGGAGGCCGAAGTGGTGTGGGCGCCCTGTCCCCGCACACCTTCCTGAAAGCCGGGCTCGCTCTCTCGCGTGCGCTCGGCGGGAGGGGGCAGGTGTGGGGCAGGGGAGGCGACAGCCCGCCCGTCAGCTGACGCGAAAAAGGCCCACTTCAAGAATGACAAGAATTTGCTTGCTCAGAAGATGGGAGCGATAGGGACTCCCCATTCGGACAGTGCGGGCCTCCCGCAGCTGCTGCAGCCCGAGCTGTCACCGCGGCGGACGCTGGACGCGATGGCTGGTGCAGGGCAGCAGCTGCTCTGCTGGGCTGCAGCCCCCGACCCTGTATCCTCTTCCTCTCTCTCTCTCTCTCTCTCTCTCTCTCTCTCTCTCTCTCTCTCTCTCTCTCTCTCTCGTGTGTGTGTGTGTGTGTGTGTGTGTGTGTGTGTGTGTGTTTTCCTGGAAACACCTTTAGTTAAAAGCAGAAAACCATGCCCCAGGCTTGCAGGGAGGCCTGGGTGCTGCAGTTAAAGCTTCTAACAAAGCGGGGTTTCCTGGGCCCTCATCTCTCCTCTCCTGCTGGCTAGCATTTTTCCTTCTTGCTGCTGGCTGCAAGCTTTGTCATCTTTATTCAGGGAACTAACTCCCACACAGTCTCTTCCTTCTTTCTGAATTTCAAGGGTGCTTCACTCCGGGTCCCCCCCACCCACCCACCCAACCCAACAAGGAGAAATACCAAAGGTAGAAACAGGAGGTAAATTCTCCAAAAGAACTTTATATTTTGCAACTGAGATTTTTGGTAGGTTTCATTTAATAGAAATAAGATCTTGTCAAGTTCCGGGACAATAAAATAAAACTCAAATGGATGAATATGGCAGGATGGGGAGCAATTAACTGCTAATTTTGAAGAGCACTTACTGAGGAGTTTCCTGACCTGCCCATTCATGTTCCTTCCCTTTCTAAGACCATCTTCCCCCTTCAAGGCTAAAAGCTGGGTATGATTCAGCTCATAAAAATATGTCACAGCAATTGGAATTTACCCTTTGACCTTCCACCCCCTCACCACCACCTCGCCTCCAAACACACACACACACACACACACACACACACACACACACAGAGAGAGAGAGAGAGAGAGAGAGAGAGAGAGAGAGAGAGAGAGAGAGAGAGAGAGAGATTTTCACTAGCTAGCTGATTTGACTAAGCAGATGGTAGACCTGCCAGTGCAAACTGCCTTTTGCATGTGGTAAAACTTCGAAATCTTTATAGCTTGTCTTGTTTGCAAGCTTTCTTTTAAGACTTTTCTTTGTGAAATTTGTTTCTGTGGCTCTGTACAGTTGGGATGAGCTTATCCATTATCCATTATTTAACACTGAAAGCATAATTCCTTCAGAGGGTCTGGTGGCTAGAACTAAAACACACTGAGAAAAGGTAGAAAGCTAAGACTGCAATACATGAGGAGAGTTTTCTTGCTTTTTCTCAGAACCCATTCACCTTTCCAAATAATTTTTTTCCGGCCTTTGTGCAGTGAAAGCCACATTCCTGGCTATGAAAAAACAGTGCTAAGTGTTCTGTACAATTTCTTTTTGTGTGTGTAAAGCTCAAAAAGCCAAGAAAATGGGCAAAATACTGAATCAGGCCACAGGGCCAGTTCAGAAGCACACAGAAACATTTTTACTGCTTTATTTGAACTATTACTAAATAAAACGCTTTTTTCCTTGGAGCTTGGCAAAGTACTAATTTTCCAAAACATGAATACTACTTCTAGTGAGAAGTTAGAAATAACTTCTATGTTTGGTAGCAGCATGTCTGCTTTGAAATTCACAGCCTTTCCTTGGCTCTGCCCTGGCTACAGAAAATAGTGAGACCCTCTAATCATCAATGGGAACCTAAGATACAGCCTAGAGAACTTTTGGGTCCAGAGGTTTGGGGACAAAGTGAACAAGTTTAAATGTTGATTTCTCTATAAACATGGTGGTTAAACATAATGAATTGAGGCAGTCTGTGCCAGTTCATTTTCAGATGCCTAAGTCATGACTAAACTGACATTGTAAAAATAAGATTGCCACTCAAGAATTAAGAAGGTTTCAGCATTTTTATTATTTATTTATTTGATTTTGTTTTATTTTATTTTATTTTTTATTTATTTATTTATTTATTTATTTATTTATTTATTTATTTATTTTTGAGGCAGGGTCTTACAGTAGCCCAGGCTGATCTGTATTCACTACGTAGTCTCAGGTTGGCCTTGAACTCAAGTGATCTTCCTACTCTGTGTCCTGAGTGCTGGGATTAAAGGCTTGTGCCACCACACATGGCTTCAACATTTTGGTAATTGTGTCTTTTGAAGATTTTTTTTTCCTATGTTTGCACTTCATATTGTTAAAACTGATGGATTTGAACTCAGAACATGGAAGTAATGCTATAATTATGTAAGGTCATTTTTCAGCATAGTCTTCACCAACTTCAGCATAACAATATTTCTTTGCATTTTCTATAGCAATTATTCACAATTGTTAATGATGGTTGTATTTGATCCAACTTAGAAGACGAGATTTACCAACATTTTAGACTTGCAGTACAGGTAATTTCTCTGTATTGTTTTGATAGGACGGCCAACGTTTTTAGGGGGTTTCTTCTTTTTTATATGTCATATTTATTTAAAATTTTTAGAGCTAAATCCTTAAAGATAAATCTGCAATGCTTTTTATCTTTGTCACTAACTTGGTAGAGGTCTGCAATTTTTCTTGAAACCTAGCCACCAACTGCTAGTCAGAAATATTTATCCTGGAATTCTTTGTACTTTAAATAAACTAGTACTTCAAGATCTGCCATGTGTCCATCATTCATCTTAAGGCACCATTTATATACCATTTTGAGGCCTTTCTTTGAAATATTTCTCTTATTTGTGAACTCTAGCAATCTTTTAACTGAAAGTGGTTTTCAGTGATGCAGTAATATAAGGCAGAAATATGTATTTGAAGGTTTATTCTATGATACATCTTCTATCAAAAATAATAATGCTTTTAAAAATTGAACTTATATTTATTTTCTGTTATTTTAACCAAGTTGTAAAAGGTCTCTGTGTGGGTTTCACGTGATGGACAACACAGAGGGGGAAAAATGGTTTCATTTGGCATTTCTCCTCTAAGAGCAATGCACATCTGCTTTTCCCGTGGAGAAAGAGATAATATGATAACCTTCTGATTATATACATAAGCGGAACCTGATCAGCCCCTATTGTGCTTCATTTTTTAAGGGCAAGTTCCAGTTGGATGGTACTAATGCACATATTCATGAATCTCTCCAAACAGGATTCACTGCTCTCCAGGGAACCCTTGAAGTATGCATCATTGTTTCAATGAAGTATCTTCATTATAAAACATAGGGACTGTAAAAGGTGAACACCATTTGCCACAGCTTAATATAATCTCTGATCTGACTTTCTTCCACTCTGATTTCCCCCTTCCTTTCTTCTTCCTTCCTTCCTTCCTTCCTTCCTTCCTTCCTTCCTTCCTTCCTTCCTTCCTTCCTTCCTTCTTTTCTACCTTCCTTTCCAAAAAATACATAAAAACTGACAAAGAATCATGTGATATCTAATAGACAAAATAGTGGGAAATTGCTTTTGTTTTTAAAGCCAAATTCAATCCCTTCTGAAATGTTAATAAAGATGGAGCAAGAAACCCACTCTGAAAACCAAAAAATCTTATATTTGTTTCAAACGTTTCATCTGATACAAAATATCTTATGAAAATTTCTTGTCTCTGAATATGCATTAAGTTTCTTGCATTGGAAATGTGAAGTCAAGGGTGAAAGCATAGTAGTGCGAAAGTATAATGAGTAGGTAAACATTTTTGAGGCAAGAGAAGAAAGATACTGTAGTTAGAACAATGATATGAAAACAGGCTCACAGATTTGTCATGTTATTGACTTTATTGCAAATGGTAAACATCCTGAATTGATCATTTCATTATTTATATTTGCAGCAAAATATATATACATATGCTAACATTTCCCTTTTCTTCCCTTCAGAGCTCTTCCTGAGAACCTGAGATTTAGGGAGTTCTACTAATGTGCATGTTACAAAGAGGCCTTTATTACAGAGGACATGAATGGAGTTCTGAATGAGACTACAAAAGGCCTACACTGCAAATGGGAATAATGGGGTACTTTATAGGAAGAAACAGTGTCGTTGGGATATTAAGGACAGTTTAATATGACATCTATTGGAAAGGAACAAAGGAGTTATATAGACCACAAATTAGGGTATTCACATTCAGATATATTAGTCGTGGAGTGCAAAGAATTTGGAACTCAGTGTAAAATGATATTGTGATCTAACATAGCACACTGTGGAATGTCACATTCCTTGAATATAAGTTGTATGGTGATCAAAATAGATTGTACAAATAACAAGTAACTGAAACATTGTGACTCTATAGTGATTAGCAACCAAAGTTAGTAATACTTGGTGACACTAAAAATAAGATGAGCAACATGTATGATTAAGCAGGAAATGACAAATGCAATTCAAAATACCATATGTCTAAGTTTTTTTTCTCCATAAAAATTGAATATTTTAAGAGGCATAAGACCCTTAGCACATACCAGATACAGTTAATAATTTATTGATGCAAATTAAGTCACCAGATCAGAAATATAGTCAAATTTCAAGTTTTTATTATCTAATATGCCACGAGTTAGAAAAGGAGCTTGAAAATGAACAGTTAATAAAGAACCTAGAACCCAGCTTCAGATCTTTGTCTAGTGAACAAGCCAATGGCCACATTATAGTCATATCAACAATTAAAGACAGTTCTTTAGTGCTAAATACACTGGGTAACTTAAATCCTAATTTCTGTGGCTGTTCACAACCATTGACTACACACTCTCAGCCCGTTAATTTCCCCACTCACTATCATGATCATTTGCCCCATACCCATCTAGTCACTTTTTTGTACCCTAATCATTAGTCTCCTTTTCCTCAGCCCACTGCATAAATTAAAACAATTTTCTCTCTTCTGGACTCAACCCTCTGTTTATACCACTCAAAATATTTTGTTTAAATTCCCTTGACTGCTGTGGCCATACACATCTGTATAATGATGAGCCTAACTCTCCAAACTTATCCTAGATCTCCTGTGAGCTCCACCTCTGTATCCACAAACTCATGAAGAACACCTGAATTTCTCACAAGAACTGTGGATTTTTTCCCCTGCCTTTCACATTCAACCTATTCTGTGTAGCTTCACCTCACCTGCTTAGTCAGGAAGCATTAAATCATTCTTTTGTGCTCTGCCACTAGTCAAGCACTGGTTCTTGGCCTCAGTCTGCAGAATGGTCCTAATCTCCTTTTCCTCTCTCCTCCTTAAAATCTTCAGGAACTATTGCTAGGATTATTGCATCAAACTTCAGCTGGTCTCATGATCTCTGGTCATGTCTTCTTCACTTTTCTCTCCAGCATCCTTCTCAAATAAAAATCTGGAAATAAGAGCAGCTTAGCTTTATGTACCATGAAGGAAAAGGTAGGGGGGATAAAAAAGTTTGTTTGTCATGTTAATGTGATCATTCATTCTATCTATTGCCAAATCCTGTAGAGTCTATCTTAAATATATATATATATATATATATATATATATATATATATATATATATATATATAAAATCACATTCACTTCTGAGTCATTAGAATAGCCTATGATTGCATTTATAGTTCTGCCTTTATTATCCTAAAGTAGTATATTCTTGGGATAGCAGGCATATTGTTTTTTGATCCTTAAGTGATGTGTATCTACTCAAAAGCCTCCAGTGTCTTCCATTCATTCATGGTGAAGTCACACATTTAGTGGCTTTTTCTATATGGAGACCATTTATTTTGTATCTCTCTTTCTTCTGCTTCTCCACAGAGCTTTGACACTTTGCAACATAACCACACAAACTGAATAAACTAATGTCAAGATAATCTTGCTACAACTTGGCTTGTAACTCAAGCTTGGGAGATTTGAGCAAATTATTTTGTCTTTCTTTGGGCATTAGCTTCCTCACTGGGAAAATTGGAAGGCTTATTATACAAGAAAAAGCAACTACAAAACAAAAAGACAAAAAGACAAAAAGGCCAGGCATGATGGTGCATTCCTTTAATCCCAGCACTTGGTATGCAGAAAGGTATGAAGATTGCTGTAAGTTCAAAGCCAGCCTGGAAGTACAGAGGCAATTGTAGGTCAGTCTGGGGCTAGAGTGAGACCCTTCCTCAAAAAAACACAAACAAAAAAACACAAACAAAAAAGGCTTATTATAAGGAAGCTGGACATATATATTTGTCCATAATTTAAAATATATTACAAAAATTTAGGGGGCTGAAGAGATGGCTTAGCGGTTAAGCGCTTGCCTGTGAAGGCTAAGGACCCAGGTTCGAGGCTCAACTCCCCAGTACCCACGTAAGCCAGATGCACAAGGTGGCTCATGCAGCTGAAGTTCGTTTGCAGTGTCTGGAGGCCCTGGTGCACCCCTCTCTCTCTCTCTCTCTCTCTCTCTCTCTCTCTGTGTCTGTCTGTTGCTAATAAATAAAATAAAAGTAAACAAAAATTTAAAAAAAGAGAAGCATCCTGTTTAAAAAAAAATAAAAAATAGGAAAATAAAAATTTATTCTTTATTGTCACTTTGACACCCTCAAATCCATTCAGAAAGTATTGCTACTTTATACTAACAAATTTATTTACCTATAAATAGTTATATTTAGTAATTTATAAAGCTTTTTGTTTTGTATCTTACATAAATATTAGGAATACATAATGAATCCTTATCCATTTTATTTTATCCTCAGGAAAAAAAAAATCATTAAATTACCTTTATATAACAATATAATTTAAATACATAGAGAATTCTCATTTTTTTCTTTTTTATATCATATATATATATATGTATATGTGTGTGTGTGTGTGTGTGTGTGTGTGTATTTAAAACCTTGAACTCACAGTGATCTTTCTACGTCTGCCTCCCGAGTGCTGGAGTTAAAGGTGCACCACCATGCCTGGCCTAAAATATTTGTATTTTAATAAAAATTCTCACATAACCTGTTGATTCCATCTGAAATATTTTTAAATTGACTTAACATATTATGAAATTATAGTCATTGTGTTCTACAACAAAGCTTCTTAAACTGTGGGTCTGACTCCAGATGGGATTGCAAAACTGACTGTTATTATTCATAAATGCTTGGCAAAAGTACTTGGTTACCCACCAGAACTGGATTTTAAGGTCTACTTCTGAAGACACCACAGGATGAGGTTTCAGGACATCAAGAAATCATGCTGGAACTGAGGTGGAAGCCAGCTTCCTTCTGACTAGATGTTATAGTGATGGAAAGTACTATATGAGCTGGTGATATATGAAAATCACCAACAGTGTGAACAAGCAGTGGATCCTGCAAGCCACAAAATCAATCATCCAGGCAAGAGATACCCACCAGAGCTATAGTGGCACATAACTTGTGGGGTAAACAAGTGCTCTCTGAATGAATGTGTGGCCCACAAAGTGGGAAGGAATTCATGACATACTTAAAGCCAGAAGCTTAGAATATAGAAGGAAGCTTGCACTGTTCAAACATCTTCTAAATCTTTATCCCCTTTGATCAATGTGGCTCTCACTCCTGATTAGAGAAACTGCATTATAGAGATTGTGATGAATAATAGGAAGTCCCAAGAACCAACAGAAGGACAAGCAAAGAAAACTGAGTGGTGTTAGAAGTGTCATCTCTATTCACACCAGTCATGGTCCAGGAAACATGACAAAGGAAGTGGCAGATTAAATAAGAGTGCTGCTCTCACTGCTAGGCAGAGGACTTTCTGTAGCAAGCTAGCAGTAGACACTGAGGAGACACAAAACTCATCAAAGCAGAAAATCAGAGATTACCAAGAGTTCAACACACAAGGAAACTTCGAACATGCCCTCCAAGGATGACTATAGAGTTACCAACAGACCCAGTTATTCCTTTACTGGGCGTTTACCCTAAACGCTCCAAGCCTCAGTTCAGAAATATTTGCTCAACCATGTTTATAGCTGCTCAATTCATAATAGCTAAGAACTGGAATCAACCCAGATGTCCAGCATTAGAAAATGGATAACTAAGATATAGTATATCTACACAATGGAATTCTACACAGGAGTAAGGAAAAATGACGTGATGCAATTTGAAGAAAAATGGTCAACTTTGGAACAGATCATTCTCAGAGAACTCACCCAATCACAGAAAGATAAGTGTTGCATGGTCTCACTCATCTGTGGCTCCTAACCTGAATTTTCCCAAGATGTGGACACACCTAATAAACATCTCGAAATCTGGACAATAGGGATGATGGAGTGGGAGGGGAGGGTAAGGATGGAGGGGGGCAAAAAAAACTGGACCCATATAGAAATGGTACCACAAAATTCTATTTCCTGAAAGACGTACTAAAAGGTCGAACCTTCATCAGGTGCTTTCAGAAAACACCTGAATCACAGGAGCCTGGGGAGGGTAGGATGAAAACCTCATCTCCTTCCTCTCTCCCTCTCTCTCTATCTCTCTTTCTCTCTCATTCACTCCCTCTTCTTTCTCTTCTCTCCTTCTCTTTCTCTTTCATATTACCTATATTCTTCTTACTTCTTGTCCCATGGCACTGACCTGTAACTCCAAGTACCAGCATGTGGATAATATCCACAATGAGCTGTTGATCAGTGAGACCTACAAGGCTTCCTGAAAGAAGATAGATTTCTGTCTGAGAACTTGATGACCCACCAAAGGTTAGTGGTAAGACCCTACTGCCGAAGACACCATATGTTGCTGGGACGGAACATGGAGTGACCTGGCTGGAATCTGGAAGAGAGTCAGTCCCCACACAGTTAGCTTGTCTATTGCTAGAAGGTGCTACATGAGTGACTAGGGGAAAATGACCAACATCTGTCTAAGCAACTCGTGGTCTAAGCTATTCAGCAGCAATCAACCTGACATGATGCTCAAATAAAGGAAATAGTGACACATAGCCATGGTGGGTTGCCAACTGCTCTTGATTTGGCTACCAGATCTGCTCAGTGGAATGGAACCCATACCTGAAACAGGGAAACAAGTCAGAACCATATCCAATATCAAGGTCCCACCAATAATGGGATACAAGAGGGCCTATACCTATTAACTTCTCTCTAAAGTAGTAACGGTTATCCATGCATCATGCACTAACCTCATTCTCTATGGAGAATTTGCTTCTATTTTTCAGATGGATGCAGAACCTGAGGAGAGAATCAGCTCATCGCACCTCACCAGGGTACCAGCTGAGGACACAGAGTTATTGGGGAAATGAGCAAGGGTGCTGTTTTCTCGGTGAACCTGATATCAGCATAACGGTGAAGGAGATAGACACAGAGAACACTCAACTCCTACCAAATAAGATATCCAGAGACACAGAGACTCCCAAGACCTCATTGCTGAAATAGACCTAAAATGAACCCAACATGGCTCAAGGAAATTTGCAGAAGAGGGGAAGGAAATATTGTTAAAGTCATAAATTGGGCCATTATACACAGAGGCATTGCCTCTCCCCCATAAATGATGGCCACCCCCACAATGCAAGACCCACAATCTCCATGGGGTGAGGACAGGGAAAAGGCTAACGAAGGCACTATCATGGCTGTATACACATTATATACATAACTAATAAAAAAATGGAAAAAAGAATCCTATACCATAATAAAGAGTGGTTTATTCCAAAATGGCAGGGATGTTATTGTATTAGGAAATTTATCTATGTAATTAATGTGTCATTAATAAAATAAAGAATAATAATTCACTGTCAATACCAAAAAAAAAAAAAAGACTAGGATTCTTGAATGGAATGAGCCTGATCTCAACTGATTATTATTACCCTTTCCAGTAGCTTAAGGGAAAGGAAATATTTCTTCTGACTTTTATAATTTTCATAACAGAAAATCATATGGTAAGAATATGATGACAAGGATGTAATGAAAATTCAGGATAGACTTTCCCTTTATCCTTTTGGAATAAGCAACTACCATCAACTCATCTCATATGAAGAGTTAGGAAAAAGTGCAGGAAAACAGCCTTTGACATTAGACTTGATCTTTATGAAGAATAGGGAATTTTTTTTTTTAAATCTGAGGTAAAGGAAAAAATCTCTCTTGATAGAAGTGATCAATATTGCAAAACATGAAAAACTTTTTCCAGTGTAGGGTTTTATTTACATTTTCTAGTTACACATAAAGTACTCAAAATAATATGAAATGTATTTAAAATTCTTTTTATTATATGTATTTTATCAAGTAAAAATAAAATATGTATTTAATATTTCATAATTCCCTCCATGACCCTCTTTTGTCCCTCATCTCCCATCCCCCTCCACTGAAACTCCTCTTCTTTCCTAATATTCCCTCTTCCTCTTCTGCTTTAATGTCTTTTTTTTTTTTTTTGGCCCTCCACCATTACAACCTGTTGATGAGACCAATATTATGCAGGATTTGTTCAGGTAACAAAAGCCACTGTGACATATTGATTCTAACAACCATCTTGTGACTGGATGACAAAATTCCAAAGCATTTCTCCTCCTCCTTTGGCTCTGTCATTTCTTTCACTACTTTGGTGAGTTTTGAGTCTCCCCCACAGTCTCTCCCATCGGCAAAGAGAAACTTCTTCATTCAAAAGTGAAAGTCCATTAATACATGGACAAAACACTAGTAGTTAGAGAGCAATTTGGTAGGCATATTATATCCATGTAGTCAAGAATCAGTAGTAGCTACCTCCCTAGGGCTTATTACTTTTTCAGCAATAAGTTTTTGACTAGATTATCAATATTTTATATGAATTTCCTCTTGTGGAGTTTGCCTCACATCCAATCTCAGAGCTATTGATTATCCCATAATAGACAAGCTGCTATTGCACTAGAGGACACATCTAACTAGCCAATTGAAAGGTCTCTAACTGGTTAAGACCACCAATGATTTTTCCCCAGCAGGCTACATAAGCACTTTCTAGCACTATGACTACCAGTCAACAGTGAAGAGGTTTCCAGCTTAATTCTAGCTTGATTTCTCAGTGTTCTGCAACAGAAGTATATAGTGTCTTTAACCAAAGAATCTTACCATCTATTTCTGGTGGGCCAACAGCCTGTAATGTTTTTGAGGTCTCAGGGGCCTCCTTGACCAGCAACCTACTATAAGTATCCCACTGTGTGCTCTCCTGACTCCACTTAGCCCATTCTACCAGTGTCTGCTGACATATCTACTATCACCTTTCCTTAAACCTGTCATTCTCTTGCTTTCCTCATGGCCCCTTCCTAGCTTTGTGACATCTACTACCATCATGTTCTCTGACTCACATGCATATATAAAAAATTGAGGCTAGGGGCTGCATAGGGGAGAGAGCATGTAGTGTTTGACTTTCTAAGCCTGGGTTACCTCATTTAATGTAATCTTTTCCAGATTCTTCCATTTTCCTTCAAATTTCATCAAATTTCATAATTTGTTTTTATAACATGTATAACACTGATTGTGTAGTAATGATAAGATAAAACTATTATTGTAGATAGAAATCCACTGATTCTACATCATCCAATATGAGCAGGGGACCTTAACTCCAAAACCTTCTGAGTGGCACCAGCCATCTACTTGATGCTTTGATAGAGATAATCAAACCCTAGGTAATAACATATTAAGGGATATGGATTCACAAAAGCAGTTTTCTGTGGTTTGGAAGATTTTGGCACAAGTTTAAAGTTGCTTATCCTAAGCATTTTAGAAATTATCTGAACCTGTTCAGTCAGAAAATTGGGCTGCAATTCCCATGAGACAAAATATTTCTCAAAAGACATCAAGAATGGGTAGGTTTAAATTGGGTTGGAAATTCTGCATCAACAGCACTTTTCACACTCTTTCTGGGTTTCTGACTGATGCCTATCCTAAACCCAGACCATGCATGTATAGCTTCATGAAATATGCAGACCTAAGTGGCCAAAAGTTGCAAACTTTGAAAAGTGACAACAAAAACAAAATAAAATAAGAAAATTGATTTTATTTGAGAGGGGAAGCTCGTTTGGACATAACTTGGTTTAAACCTAGTTGTCCATACCTTATCACATTGTAACCACATAAAAACAAATAAGCAACAATAAAAGTAAAAAACTCCAAAAATCAAAATAAGGTATTCATGTAACCCTGCCACTTCAATATTTACCCCGATTTTTTTTTTTTTTTGGTCTCTCAGACTATCTTCTTTATCACACTCATGTATCTCTCTCCTGCTGTGAGCTCCTATCCATATTCCAGCAGAGGAACAAAGATATCTAGTGCTTTGAGACATGTAATCTACATAGCAAGGGATCAGCACAGTGGCTTAGACCTGGAAACTCACCTTAACTTTTAGATTGTTTGGATGGTAGCCTAGCGTATGCCATTGTGCAAGCACCCTGTTGTCTGTCTAAACTGTAATTTTAAGAATAGCAGCTACATTGGAATATTAAATTAATATACCCACATATTAGCAAGTTCTTTCTTGCATTCATCACTTTCAACTGGTATTGAAATTAAAAATAATTTCCATGGCAGTAAGAATTAAGAACTTCTTGTTAATTATACTTTACAAACAATGGGCATAATAGTTGTGTCCAATAAAAGAAAAAATAAGAAAAAAATCAACAATAAAGGAGCATGGGGATGGAGAAATGGTTCAGCAATTAAACGCACTTGCCTGCAAAACCTTATAGCCTAGGTTCATTTCCCCAGTACCCACCACAGCCAGATGCAGGAAGTGGCACAAGCATATCTGGAGTTCATTTGCAGTGGCACACCCATTCATATTCTTTCTCTTTCTTTCTCCTCAAATAAATTAATTAGTTAAATAACTTAAAACATAAAGGAGTATGAGTTCAGGACAGTCTAAAAAGTGAGGGAAAATAGACATTAATAAATAGAAAAAACTCTAAATCTCAAAGAAAAGAAATTGCATCCTTCTAGGTTTTGGTCAGAATGTAAGTTAAAGAATTTCATATAAGACACCTAGCATCTATTTTGTGTTTACATTCAATTCTGGTGCTATTGAAATGAAAAGAAAAATTTAGTCTCTGTTCTCAAAAATTCATTTTTTTAGAGTAAAAAGAAAAACAAGCATACTACGCATAAAGGAATATTATTATTACATAAGTGGTATATATTTCTGAACCTGAGATAATTTTAAGATCTGTATTTGGGCCTGGAGAGATGGCTCAGTAGTTAAAGGTGCTTGTTTGCAAAGTCTTTTGGCCAGTGTTCAATTCCTCAGTACCCACATAAAGCCAGATGTTCAAAGTGGTACATGCTTCTGGTGCTAGTTTTTAGTTCCTAAAGGCTCAGCATGCTCATTATCTCTCCTGTCCTCTCTCTCAAATATATATATATATATATATATATATATATATATATATATATATAGTATTTAAAATATAAATTTTAATATTTCCAAGTACCATTTTTTTCCACTTACTGTGTGAGAACAAAATAACCTCATGGTCTGCAAACCTAGGCTTCATGCTATGTCGTAGAGTGTTTTGGAAGGGAAGGTTGCATTTAGTTTTGTGTTTCTCTTTTAGTTTTTCATGCAAAAATATAAAGAAATCATAGGTCTCACACTTCAGAAATCATTATAATATTGTACTTTCATAGCTTTCATAAACAAGAGCTTTGCTTGTAACAGCTGACTTAGATAAAATCTGGTCCTTGCCTTGGAGACCTTATCAATAAAGAGAAAATGAATGACTTTTGGCAAAGGTGGTATGACTCACATTTTATGAAAGTAGCTGATGTTAGTTTCAATTCTCCTCAATTAGGATCGATATTAGTAAGGATGTTAACCCTGTCCTTCTGGCATAAATCCAACATGGGTAATTATATTCTGCTTACCTAAATTCTCTTTGTGTGCATACACATCCTTCATTCTCACCTCACACTGGTTTGTCATGGTTTTACGCATAGATTAGGTAGAGGCCGCAGTTATCCTTAGAGATGTTCACATGAACTTGATCGTTCTGTATTGTATTATCAGTTTAAATTCACTTTTCAGGGTAAAGGGTTTAGAACATGTAATATAATGTAATAAAGCAAAAGCAGTCATATGGCAATATCAATGTAACATCTACAAGAAATCCAATACAAATTGTCTCTGACAGGGTCTGTACAGTAATGGGAGGTTCGTTCAGCTCGCCCTGTCTGCAGATGTGAGATCATTATCATTAGATCTTTACAATACTGACAAGAAAAGTATGAAGAGATGTAAAATCGCCTTTAAAATCTTCCCAAAAATTCAGTCTCAATTATCTACAATCAATGCCATTCGTCTTCGCTAGAAATTGGTACCAGAAAATAAACCCCAAGAAGAAGAATTTTAAAACTGCAATTGATGCTTACAGTTTCTCAATGGAAGTGTCATATTAAGTCATCCTCATCCATGCATCAAGCCTCTGTTTATTTCCACGTCCCACTTCATTTGCACCTTGACCACATTTTGTAGGGATATTAGATACTGATCACAAATGACCTTTACTACAAATACTTCAAACCCTTTCTTGAAGATTTCATTTGTATATGCAGATTGAACTCCATGAACTGTTGTAAGATGAAAAACTCTTTAAAACATTGAGAAATTTCCACAGATTCTCTGTCTCTTTGTAATAACTATGAATAAATCCAGTAAAGGTTTACATCCGTGTGCTGGGACAAACATCCAACCAGAAGCAGCTGATGGGCACAAAAGATTTATTTAAGGCTTACAGAATCCAGGACAAACACCATCAGTGGTGGAAATAAAGCTTACTCACATTTGTAGAAACATAAAAGAAAGGCACATGACCTGCCAGAAAACACAAACAGCCAGAGCTCAAACCGGCTCTGAAGCTATGGTTGGACTGCAAGATCTGCTACAGTGATACCTCCCACAGCAAGGTTTTGCCTCCTGGAGACTCAAGTTGCAAGCTGAATCAAAAATACTTCAGGCTATCCAGGATATACATCCACATTCAAACTACCACAACCCCTTTGAATTAGACTTAGTTTTTAATGAAAATGCAGGTAAAATAGCCAAATGTGCTACTACTGAGATAAAATGGATATTGATCCAACACATAGTAAATAAAAGAACATGAAAATAAACCATAAAACACTAAATGAAACTGGACCAAGAGTTGGTATAGGTGATTTACTTAAAGGAAAAAATTGCAGTTAAATAAGATATAAAGATAGTCAACATTCAAGATGTAATGAAGTAAACATGATTATGGTATTGATAAGGTGCAGATTAGTGTAATCTTACAGTCCATTTGAAAAGCACTTTATAAGATATTTTAAAACTCTTTTGTTTTGTTTTATTTTACTTAGAATAATTTTTGCTTAACTAATGTTTAGAGAAAGAGGTATATTTATTTTTTATCTTTTATTTTAGAAAGCATGAGAGACAGGGGAGAGAGAGAATTGGCATGGCAGGGCCTGAGCCACTGAAATCAAACTCCAGATGCTTGTACCACTGTGTGGGCATATGAAACCTTGTGCTTGCCTCACCGTTGTACCTCTGGCTTTCATAGGATCTGGAGAATTGAACATTGGTCCTTAGGCTTCACAGACAAGCGTCTTAACTGCCAAACCATCTCTACAGCCCCCAAACTTTTTATTTTTTTTAACAAAATAATCCTATCTCTGGGAGTTCATTTTAGAGGAAAAAACTCCTTTAAATTGATACAGGTTTGTGGACAAAGATGCTTATGGCAACAAGCTACCATTGTAATGAAGAAAATGAAGACCAAGTGTCCATAATAGTCTGCACAGAACTGACATTTATTTTGATGATATAATTAAATCTAAATGTTATACCTGTCACCTAGTGAGTTATATAGCTTTAAGTTACCAAGAAGAAAGATAATGTTCTGCAGGTTAAGCAGGAATGGAAGTACTCAGCAAAGGCAGGCCACAAAACCAAGGAGTCAAAGCTCCAGGGTTGCAACTTTCCTAAATTGTCAACATGGTACAGTGGGCTTTTTGGTGATGCAGCTGCCATTGAGTCATTCATGCTTCTGCAATGAACTCCTGAATTTGGATTAAAAAAGTATATGAAAAAATGACGGGACCACCTATATTAAATGGTGTTAATAATTACGGTGAAGACAACAATAGATTATTATACTTATTTCTATGGAAGTCACAGTGATCCTAGACAAAAGCAGTTCCTGTGGAGTGGTGAAAGTAAAATTTGTATGAAATTGGTATAAAATAGCATAAAGGAGATAAAAGAAAATATGACCTATACTTATCGAGGACACTGCCAGAATTTTAAAGAGTATAAATTATATGATTACCCCTGTTAGTCACTTCGTACAATTTCATTTATTTATTATTTCACTTAGAGTTATTAATACATGCCTTAGTTGATAACAGTTTTAAGTGTAATCTATTCATCTCTAGCATAGAAATGCATAAGAAAAGGCTAAATTTCACTTCCTCAAGGTTATTGTTAGTATTTACAGCAATAATATCCATAGGATCGCCACTAGCATTATTAGAAGACAATAATTATAAAATTGGCCTTCCCCATTCATAAATCTAGGATATTGAGAAGTATAATTTTCTACTGGTGACATATTTCACCACACGCTTGCCCCATCCAACAGCCTTGTACTTACTCAGTTCAGGAGGGGAACATTAACTGTGGAAAACATTCAAAATAAAAGCATCTCAAAATTTAAAAAAATTAAACAATGATTTTATCATTGAATTGTATAATTGTATTGCATTATAACAATACTCCTAGAATGTAAAACCAGCAACTTTATTTGTGGCATTATAAAAAGGGTAGCAATACTCAATAGAAAAGTTTTTGAGACTCAGAGAAAGCATAGAATTTTTTACATTTATTAATGGGAGCATAGGTTTTGAACTGGTTGTGATACAGAGGCAAATAGACAGAATATTCTGTGTTATGAATTGCAACAAATTTAAACTATTTTCTAGCAGGAATTTGGAGTATTGATATTGCGTTGTTGTCTAAGAGTTTGTTACTCTCAAGAATATAAGTTAACACAGGATTTGAATCTTAGTAGTCATGTACATTTATATAAAGTTGACTTCAAGAGCTAGGCATGGTGGCACATTTTGGTCATCCCTATGCTTGGATATGCGGAGCAGGAGGATTTCCAGTTGAGATTAGCCTGAGCTACTTGGTGACTCCAAGGTGAACCTGAGCATTTCAATACCCAACTTAAAAAAATACAGTACTAGGCAATAGCACTATCTAAAAAAATACAAAAAGTGACCTTTTGGAAATGGCCCCAGGGTTTTTTGGTAGAGAAATAAACATTTATATTCTTGCATAGCTCTTTTTTCAAGATTAATACCCTTTGAAGAGAAATTGTTCTGGTAATCATTTGGGAACATGCCTATTTCAAAACAATTTTATTTTTAATAATTCAGTAGTTTGGTAAGGTTCAGTGTCACATATAAATATACCTCTTGGGCTGGAAAGAATACTTAGTGGTTAGAACACTTGCCTGCAAAACCTAATGACCCATGTTTGACTCTCCAGATCCCACATAAGCCCATTTCACAAAGGTGAGGCAAGCACAAGGTCTCACATGCCCACTAGGTAGCACAAGTGTCTGGAGTTCAATTGCAGTGGCTGAGGCCCTGCCATGACAATTCTCTCTCTCTCTCATACTTTCCAAAATAAAATATAAATAAATATACCTCTTTCTGTAAACATTAGTTAAGCAGAAATTATTCTAAATTTTACTATCTTCACCTTGTTTTAAACATACATTTTTCTTAAGTTATGTAGAAAGAAATCTAGTGAACTTGAGAGACACATAATAAATTTGAATGAACTTTTCATGTGGAGGAATATTGACAATTTGAAATAGCAAAAATGTTTATTACAGAAAATAACATTTCTTAAGGCTTCTAGGATTTGCATCTGAGTTGTGATTGCAGAAAATATACAGCTGTCATGTACACCCAAAAATACCTGGAAAAAATGAAAATGAAAGTGTTTGAAAATAATAGTTTCAATACAAACTTTATTTTTTTGAAAAAATATTTTGACTGAGAAGAGCAGGAGATATGATGGAGAGTGGAGTTTTGAAAGGAAAAGTCAGTGGGGAGGGGATTACCATGGTTTATTGTCAATAATTATGTAAGTTGTCAATTAAAAAAATAAAAAATGTGTTATTTATTTATTTATTTATTTATTTATTTATTTGAGAGAGAGACAGAGAGACAGAGAGAGAGAACGCATGAGAAGCAGATAGAGAATGGACAGGCACACTAGAGCCTTTAGCCACTGCAAACAATGCATGTGCTTTACATGGGTATTTGGGACTCAAACTTGGGTCTTTTGGTTTTGCAGGCAAGGGCCTTAATCACTAAGCCATTTCTCCAGCCCCACACAATTTCCTTTTAAAAACTGTATATTCCATCTGGGGATCAAAACGCTAATTTTCTCTTTAACTAAAGTATTCTTACTTTGAATCTTCCACAGTAGTTTTTAAACCTGCATCTCAGTTTCCTGGGGGAAAGTTACAGATTTTCTTTTCCAGCTAAGAATTGCACAATAATTCTCAAGGATGACCACTCCTCTCTCAAAGGTTTGGGGAGAGACTGAATTTCAGGGGAGTGAAGGGATTTGAGGGAAGAAATTGGAAGAGTGGGCAGAGAATTTAAAAAAAAAAAAAGACAACATTAAGAATCAGTTTCATGGAAACCAATACTCTGACTACAATTCTACAAGATGTAACCACCAAGTAAGGGGGAGAGGGTACAGTCTGGACAGAAGGTGGAAAAAGCTTCACCTTACAACCACAACCACAGACTCTGGCAAGTAAATCCAAGGAACAGAATTGGCTTACCCTCCACAGTGAGCTGTTGGCAGTGGAGACCCATGAGGTCTCCCAAACAATCTCAAGATACTTGATTACATGGCAGAATTAAAAGGAAAGACCCTATTTCTGAAGACACCATAGGCTGCAGCCAGAAGAAATTGGAATATTATGCTGAAATCAAACAGGAATTTGCTCCCTCCTAGCAAGCATTGATAGTGCTGGGGAGCTCTATTGGAGATGCCATAGGACAAAGATCACCAACAGCATGAATGAAAAGGGGAACCTGTAGACTATGAAATTAACCAGATAGTCAAGAGGTACACACTTGAACAATAGAGGTCCGAAAATCATTGAAGAAAGACTCTAGACTCAAATAGAATGTAAAAGCAAGGAGCATTTATTCTGAAGAATCAGCCAGCATGCAGGGGTCACATTATGTCCTGCAATCCACACAACTCACTAACTCCATTGTGAATCAAGATTTACACTATTCTCTTATGCCTGCACATAGGTTGAGTGCTTGGCTAGTAGGCAATGAGGCCAATACCATGTCAATACCATGATCTTGCAAGCATCATTACTAAGCCTCTTACTTAGATTAAGGGAGAATCTTTGTGAGAATTCTTCTCAATGTTCTCTCTTAATAGGTCTGGTTACAAAAAAAAAAAAAAAAAAAAAGATTGCTTCATCCAAATCATATTATTCAGTATACTCTCAAACTATTGTGCTATATAAACTAAGCTGAAACTGGGCCCAAAATGTAGAGATAACAGAGAAAGAGAAAAGTTAGTTATTACTTGGAAAATAATGACTAATTTGAAAAACTCATGAAACCACTTGCATGCTTTGCTTTCTGTGCGTGCTTTCTAATGTTCATTCATTTGTTTTGTAAGAAACAATGATAAATGCTTACTAGTTTATAACAGATATGTCTTGTTACTGGCATGGTATACAACACTGATTTGCTATTTAAAAGTCAGGATTAGAGATATGCATTATTTGCCACCTAGAATAGTTTTGGTTGGGTTTGCTCCATATAGAAATGTTCCCCTAGAGTCATTCCTATATCTTTTGCCACTGAAAAAGAGTATAGGATCAACGATTTTAAAAACTCCCAAGACACATATACCCCATTAATTCCTGCAAAGTGACTAAATTAGTTACTATTATAGTTCAAAGCAGGGAACTAAGATAGAGAAGTCACACTTCTGCCAATATAAAAGAAACTAGATCTTTGAAATCTATATTTTGAATTCTTAAATTCTTGTCTATAGATTATAAAATGGTCTTCAAGATGTAATGCTATTTGAGGATCCACCATTTAAGAATGATTTTACTTCTCAACACAGTTAAAACATTTTAGTTTTGCTGAATTTATTTCACAGTGATGCATATATCCACATAGCTATGTAAGTAAAATGTGTTCACATATGTGTATGAAGTATGTCCATAGTGACATATCTTACTATGCTCATTGCTATTTGTCCTAATAACTATCCCATGATGTTTGTATGAATTGTGAAACTTCACAAAGCAATCCAAATATTCATGCACAATAATCTTTAAAATATTTCCAATAATAGAAATAATATAGTAGAACTCAGAATTTCGAGAGTATATGAATAACTACTCGATCCAGGCAGCTCCAAAACACAATTATTATTATTATTATTTTTGCAAAGCCATCATTTTGGATTTCCTCCTCTTCTCTGAGCCATTTGTCATATTTGTTCTACTTATTATTTCTCATCTTATTGTATCATAGATAATAGTGATTTTTCTGTGATAGACCTTTTTATTTCTAATTTTCTTATTAGTATAAAAAGACTTACTAATTATAAAATGAACTCAAAAGGATGGAAAGAAAATTTAAAATAATTCTTAAAGTTCTAGAAACAACTGGCCACAGTTAGAATTTTGTGGAATATCCAAAGTAGTCTGTAGCTCAATATAAAAAGAGCTTTATCAACATACATCAATTGCACAATTTAAACAAATAGATCCATTCTATAAGCACTGATCCACAGGCTAGTTTTTGTTCTAAATACTATTTTGTAAAAGATTATTTCCATATCAGAGAATATAGATATACAGTATGTTTAACGAATTGCATCATATTCTTTCAGATGGATACTTAACATATTACTTAACCTAGTCACTCAGTGGATCTTTAAACAGAGCATTCACATATCACTACATTGTAGGCTTTTCTGGAGGTGGCACTGGATTATGTTGAGCTATGACTGCCCTAGGACAAAAAAAAAAGCATCTGAGTGCATAATTCTGTAGCTCAGAAAAGGCCAGAGTGCCACAAGTGTGGATGAGGAATTTTAAGATGAAGATGCATTCATGGAGAAAAATGTCCTATTCACTGTGAATGTTATAGATAGCTGAGAGAGGAAGAGTGACAGAAGATGACCAGCTTTATTAAAAATAATTTATTCTGGTTTCTTTGAGGAAATTTTTTTGTGATGAAACAAAATCAAAGCAGAATGACCATTTAGGAAGTTCTAGTTTCCAATAGGTAGTAGTTTACACTAAGTAGTTCAGTGAATATTTGGAAAGAAAGCCAAGTTTCTGCAGGATTTTCTAAGTTACTATGAATTCTTATATCCTTGAAGTTTTGAAAAAATGCACCCCATCCTATATGACCATTATCACAAGCTAAAACGCTCAGGTTTCTTAAGAAGTTATCAATGTCTTTGAACATCAAGGAAAGCCAGACTCCATCATACAAAATAGTTTTCTTGATGAACTCAAAGGGAAAAAATCCGAAAGGTGTCACGAGGTAAGACCAAGAGGGAATTTTTATCTTTCAATACCATGAAAAATCAGATTCTGTTTGTACGAAGTATTTCATATCTATGTTATAATTTTACACTACTCTATCGATATAATTGTTTAATGAAATTTCATCATGTCTTACCAATTTATCTTCTGAAATACTAGATTGTCACTACTGTGTGTATTAATTATTGCTTGATAGCTGTACTTGCTACAGAGGATCCCAATCATGCTGATGTTGACCATTTAAAACAGTGGGCCAAGAATGTCACTCAAAAGTACAACCTCATTATTGGTAAATATGGCTACAAGTTAAAGGGAAGTAGTGACTCTGGACTATATCTTTATAGAAGTTTCAGATTGGCATGTGGAAGAAAGAGATGATAGTCAATATTACTTAGCTCTATTCCATAAGATGTATTAAATTCAGTTCTCCAAGGCTAACAATATAGTCAAATAACCACTGCCTTGGCTCCCTTCTCTCCTTAATTCAAAAATTAAAGAAGGTCATTTTTCTGTATGATCTTGGTTTGCACTTTCTTTTATTATTATTAAACATATGTTGTATGGATACAGGATATGTTGGTACCCTCTTTTCCCTCATCTCTGCCCCCATTTCATTGGGGAAACTATTCAGTGGGGTTGCAGGTATTCCTCATGGGGATGTGGTTTACACATTGTGGGAGCAGCAGTCAGTTATTTTGGGGGGGAGGGAATGCCTCTGGCATGATGCCTCAACATGCGGTTCTTACAATCTTTTCACCCCCTGTTCCACAAAATTCCCTGAGCCATGGTGGGTGATTTTAAGTGTACATCGGGAATGAGCTCTTAGGAGTCTCTGGATCTTTGCTTTGGTTGATGTGGAGTATCCTCAGGGTCTGTGTCCTTCTTCCTGGTGCTGATTATCAGGTTCAGTATGGAATCAACACTCAAGTTCATCTCCCCAATTCTTCTGTGGTTTCAGCTGTGGCGAGGGGTAGTTTATCTCCTCCAGTCTCAGTACCTTCTAAAAACATTTTTTTTTGTGTGTGGAATATGGTTTTACAGTTTAAATGGGATAAAGATTATTAATTTAGGGATAATTTTTTTTTTTGGTTTTGCAAGGTAGGGTCTCACTCTGGTCCAGGTTGACCTGGAATTAACTATGTAGTCTCAGGGTGGCCTTGAACTCTCGGTGATCCTCCTACCTCTGCTTCTGAGTGCTGGGATTAAAGGCATGCCCCACCAAGCCCGGCAAGGGAGAATTTGATGTATATAACTCCTCTTTTAGCCAAAGACTAGCAAGAGCTTGACACTGGAGAACATAATCTTTGTCTCCATAGGATTCTGATCTGGTTCCCAATTGCAGATATGGGTTCCTTTACACTGAACAGATCTCCTAGGTAATCAGAAAGCTATTGGTTACCCACTAAGGCTGTGTGCCACTATTGCACTGGCATGTACATCCAGTCAGCATGTTTGCTTCTGAGTAGCTTAGACTTCTGGTTTCTCAGACCTGTGTTGGCCACTTTCTCCCAGTAGCTCATGTATCACTTTCCAGCACTAGACAGGCTAACTGTCTAAGGACTGCCTTTCTTGTAAATTCTAGCCAGGTCTGTCCATGCTCTATGT
This sequence comes from Orientallactaga sibirica, assembly GCA_036365145.1. Classification (NCBI taxonomy): domain Eukaryota; kingdom Metazoa; phylum Chordata; class Mammalia; order Rodentia; family Dipodidae; genus Orientallactaga; species Orientallactaga sibirica. The sequence continues at coordinate 53,776,556 of JAEOAD010000004.1, read as the reverse complement.
CAGCAACATGTGGTGTCATCAGAAATAGGATCTTAGCTTTTGCCTAAGGTGGGTAGTCAAGTGCTTTGAAAGCTGTCTTCATTTATGGACCCTTAGTTCTCTCTGAACAACAGCTCAATGTGGATAGCAACCAATCTCTGGTACTGGGAGTTACAGGTGAGAGATAGAAAAAAAAAAAAAATAGTTTAAGCTTAGGCTTCACCACACCCTCATCAGCGCCCTACTTTTCAGGTGCTCCCTCTTACTCCTTTTTGAGGGTTATGTCTTTTAGGCTATCTCTAAGGATAAAAGTTTCTATAGTATAAGCTCATTTTGGATTTAATTTGTATTTGTTTACTCTCTCCCCTTCCTTTCCCTCAAACCCTTCCATCCGTATTGTCTTGGCTGTTAGTTGCCTATCAGGTATGATAGCAACTCAAGCAGGTCCATGTTAGGAACTGCAGATAAAAGATACCATGTGGCACTTTTCTTCATATGATGGTGTGTGTTTGCTGAGTATGATCTGTTCCAAGTCTGTCCATTTTTCTATAAATTTCATTGTGTCATTTTTTTCCCTTACAGCTGAGTAGAATTCCATTGTGTAAATGTACTACAACTTGTTTATCCATTCATCCAATGATAGGCATCCAGGTCTTACTTCTAATGAGCTGAGCATCTATAAACATGGTTGAGCAAATATCTCTGTAGGATAAATGCCCAGTAAGGGAATTTAGGATAAGTAAGGAATTTAGGCTAAATGCCTAGTAAGGGAATAACTGGGTCTGTTTGTAGCTTTGTGTTCATCCTTTTCAGGATTCTCCAAATTGATTTCCATAGTGGTTGCCCAAGTTTACATTCCCACCAAGAGTGGATGAGGGTTCCTATTTCCCCAAATCCTTGCCAACATTTGTCATTGCCAGATTTTTGTTTGTTTGTTTGTTTTTTTTTTTTGTTTGTTTGTTTTGAGGTAGGGTCTCACTCTAGTTCAGGCTGACTTGGAATTCACTCTGTAGTTTCAGGGTGGCCTCGGACTCATGGTAATCCTCCTACCTCTGCCTCCCAAGTGCTAGGATTAAAGGCGTGTGCCACCACACCTGACTAGGCATTGTCAGATTTTTTTATTTATACTTATTTATTAGAGACAGAGAAGGGTCAAGAGAGAGAGAGAGAGAGAATGAGAACAGGCACTCCAGAGCCTCTAGCCACTGCAATCGAACTCCAGATGCATGTGCCACCATGTGCATCTGGCTTATGAGGGACCTAGAGAATAGAACCAGGGTGCTTAGGCTTTTCAGGCATGCACCTCAACCACTAAGCCATCTCTCCAGCCCCATTGTCAGATTTTGTAATGATTGCCATACTTGCTGAAGTAAGGTGGAATCTCATGGTTGTTTGAATTTGCATTTCCCTAATGGTTAGGGATGTTGAACTTTTTTTTTTAAGTGTGGGTTAACCATTTGTAACTCTTCTTCTGAGAACTCCCTATTCAGTTCTCTGACCCATTTTTTGAGTGGGTTGTTTGATTTTTTTATTGTTTAACTTTTTGAGTTCTTTGTAGATTCTAGATATTAGGCTTCTGTCAATGGTATAGCTGGCAAAGATTTATTCCATTTAGTGGGTAATCTATTGGATTTACTTATGGAATGTTTGTCCAAAAGCTTTTTAGCTTCATGAGATTCCATTAGTTAAGTGCTTAATTTCCTGCTCTCCTGGGGTTTTATTCAGGAAGTATTTTCCCACTCCTATATCATGGAGCATGCTTCCTATTTTTTTCTTTCAGTAGAAGAAGAGTTTCAGGTCTTATATTAAGGTCTTTAATCCATCTGGACTTGATTTTTGTGTATGGAGAGATGAGTGGGTCTAGTTTCATTCTTTTACATATGGTCATCTAATTTGTCCAGCATCATTTGTTGAAGATGTGGTCTTTTCTGCAGTGTACATTATTGGTAACTTTGTCAAAGATCAAGTGGCTGTGGTTACTTGACATAAGGTCTGAGTCTTCAATTCTGTTACATTGATCTATGTTTGTTTTTATTCCAGTACCATGCTGTTTGCTGTTTTTGTTACTATGGTTTTGTAATATAGCTTTAGATCGGGTATGGTGATATCTCCAGAGGTTTGTGTTTTTTTTTTTTTTTTTCCCCTGAGGATATGTTTGGATATCCAAGGCCTGCTGCCATTCCATATGAATTTTGAGATCAATTTTCTATCTATGTGAAGAATGATGCTTGCATTTTAAAATAAGAAAACAGCTTATTTTACAAAATACTATGAATTACTTTGTTAGTAGATAAAATGTTATAATACAATTTAAAAATTAATTTTATATTTGGCAATGTAGTCTATCAGATCCTATCATGTGGTAATAATTATAGGGAGAGTAAAATACTTAAATATAAACAATAAAGGTTTACACATACTTCTAATTTTCACTATTTTGTCCTGAATATCCTTTAAGGTTGTTTTTTTTTTTTTTTTTTTTTTTTGTATAAGCAAGGATTGGCACCAATAAATAAGTACATGATACCATTTCACCATCTTAAAAAAAAAATAAAGAAAGAAAGCACATAAAAATTATTTGGAGCTGGGGGTAGTGGCTCACATCTTTAATCCCAGTATTCAGGAGGCACTGGTAGGAGGATTGCCATGAGTTCAAGGCCACCTGAGACAACATAGTGAATTCCAGGTCAGCCTCCTAGGCTAGAAAGAGACACTACCTTGAAAAACCAAAAAAAAAAAAAAAAAAAAAAAAAAAAAAAAGCTAAATCAACCAACCACTAGATCAACAATATCAGCTAAGGGTGGTACCAACATATGGCTGTTTCACAGACTGATTATGTACAGTTCAGAGGTTCTGTCTTCCACATGTGTAACTCAGCAAGGGGTTCTAGAGATGTTTTTATAAGCTCTATTTGATTTTTGTTTTCTATTGTGCTATTTTGCATCATGTCCATCTCTTTTTTGAGGTATGATTTCAATTCGAATTCTGATTTTCTTGATGCGTCCTGGAATCAATTCTTGCATTTGATCAAGTCTTCATTGAGTTTAATCAATTAGTTGTTGAGATCTTCCATTTGTGGAGTCACCTTCAATTCATTTATATCCCTTTTCAGGGCTCTGACATTTTCTTCAATCAAGTTAAAACTACTGTCAAAAGCTGAATGCTCTAAGAGACAATTCTGCTCAACCTTTCAATATTACAATTGTTGTTTTTTTGATGGTTTGCTTCCAGTTCGGCAATTCTTCTGGTTAGGGTCTCATTGGTTGGTGCTGATTTCTCTATGACTTTATTGGAGGCTTCCATTGTGGGTCTAGTCATCCTTGGTGGAGGTCTCTCAGTTTTCCGGCTTTCATTTGCTTGTTTTTTGCCTCGTGGTCTACTCATCTTGGGGGATAGCTTTATTTGTTGAGGAGGAAGCAAGTATTTGCCTTTGTAGGATCTTCAGAGTGTATTCTTGGTTTTTATTTGTTTGCTTTTTGGTTTTTCAAGATAAGGTGTCACTCTAGCCTAGGCTGACCTGGAATTCGCTATGTAGTCTCAGGGTGGCCTCGAACTCATGGTGATCCTTCTGCCACTGCCTGCCAAGTGCTGGGATTAATGTCGTGTGCCACTATACACAGCTGGGTGTTCTGTTTTAAATGTGAACCAGATTGGTGTACTGGTGTACAATGGGGTTATCAACCCAAATTGTGGAGGTTGCAGGTACATCAAAGGTACCTGGGGAACTGAGAACTCTTGCCTACTCACTGCTCTTGCATGTACTCTTTAGCACATGTGGATCATGGGTTGGAGAACCAGGAGCCAGGAAGCTAGAGATGCAGGGGCATGATATAGCTTCTACAGTTGATGGTGCACCCTCTGACTCAGGGGAATAGAGGTTTGGGTCCCCAGGGTCCAATCAGGATACCAGAGCAAAAGGCCTGCTTCCACAGCCCACACTCAGGGACCAGGCCTAACCAAGTCAGCCACAGGAGGACCAGGACCAGGGAACTGTGGGGTGGGGAACCAACCAGGGCCTCTGGCCTACTCACTCTGCATGCATACCTTCTGCAGAAGGGGATCCAGGAACTGGGGACACAGGGGTCTTTCAGTAAGGAAGAATGGGCAGGAGGCCTGCTTCTGCAGCAAGCTCACAGGATCCAAGTAGCCACAAGCCAGCCACAGGGTAACCTACTAGGATGAGGGAACTGGGAGGACCTGGGGAACAGGGAGATCTGGCCTACTTACTCTGAGAGCACACCTTCTGGAGCAGGAAATCTGGGATGTGGGACCCCGGGGCACTTCAGTCAGGAAGGCAGAGCAAGGGGTGTGCTTCCACAGCAAGCTCCCAGGATCCAGGCTGCCTGGAGCCAGCCTCAGGGGAACCTACCAGCCCCAGGGATCTGGGAGGAGCTGGGAAACAGCTTTTTCTGCACTTTCTATCTATGTATGATAGCTTTTTCAATCATCACTTAAGTTGAATTTTTCTTCTAAAAATATTCAGTGACATAACAAGGAGTTCCATCATATTGTTGTAGGGGGAAAAAAAAATGCCTCACACAATGGTCTGGGAGTCCAACATTTCTTTCTCGAAGCTAACCAAGTGTTGGAAGCTCCAGAAATGAAGACAGACTCTGAAGTACAGTGAACAGAGAAGTAGAAAACGTTGTTTATTTTAAAATGTTTTTATTTATTTATTTGCAATCAGAGATAGAGAGAGAGAATGGACATGTCAGTGTCCAGCTACTGCAAATAAATGACAGGTGCATGCATCACTTTGTCCATCTGATTTTATGTGGGCACTTGGGAATCGAACCTAGGTCATTAGGCTTTGCAAGCAAGCACCTTAAATGCTGAGCCATCTCTCCAAACCAAAACATTATTTTTATGACATGGGACTGGGTTTCATAAGACTTGATCAGCCTCCTCTCCCTGATACCATGGGAATGCAGCTCAGGATTCTGATCACCCCATAAGCCCCACTCAAAGGCATCTAAAATGATGGGCCTTTTAAATTCTTTTTTCTTTCCTAGATTCTGTATGGTATTCTGTCCCAGTGGTTAATTGAATAATTTGCCTGCATTCATTTTCTAATCTGCCCAAGCCCTTCTAAACTTGATATTTCCAGGTCTTTGGGAGACAGAATTATCTTAAGCGTTCAACTTACTCTGGTTGCCTGTGTTCTCCAGTAATTCAAAACTCTGTAAGTCTTCCACATAATGAGGAACTTACTCGTCATTATGTTTAATGCATCTGTAGAAATGTGATGTTTATCTTCATCCATTATACACTGATTGCCAACTAATTATTTCTCTTAATTTATAGTTATTTATTTATTTATTTGACAGAGAGAAAGAGGGGAGAGAAAGACAATGGGTGCACCAAGGCTTCCAGTCACTGCGAATGAACTCCAGACACATGTGCCACATTGTGCATCCGGCTAATGTGGGTCCTGGGGAATTGAACCTGGGTCCTTTCACTTTGCAGGCAAACACACTAACTGCTAAACCATCCCTCCAGTCCTAGTTAATTTTTTTTAAGAAAGAGAAAATTATTAAACATACTAATTGCTATTTTATATGTCTGGAGAGAAAAGTCACTGCCACGAGCGCCCTCATGGTTCTCCTATGTAAGGTTAAGGCTCTATTTCAACCCAATTGGCTGCATAGCTAACTCAAAACAGTGCAAAGGGTACTACTTGGACTATTCTTCAGCGGAAGATTGGAGCAGGATGATGGCTATCATATCATCATTTACATTAAAATTTTCTAAAACATGGACTTAGTACAATTCCTATAATAAGTTGACAGATATTATTCATCATTAGTTTTGTTGTTGTTGTTGTTTGGACCCAGGTGTCTACCTTCCTGATGCAAGCTTTTACTTACTATTCAAGTAAGAAACCTCAATGAGTTGGATTAGATGGGTATATTTCATTTTTATATGGTTTAATCTAACCAGAGAATTCTGTACTTCATAAAATTCTTTACCTTTTCTCCTACCACCCCTACATCTTATTCTTTAATATTTTTAAAATCATGCCATTCCATGCTAGCACATTATTCACATATGTATATATACATATGTTTAAATATAGGTATATTGTTAATTCTTGCTTCCATGGTCTTCTTAGATTTCTTTTTTCATTGTTGATTATGTTCCCAAACATATTCTAAAATTATGTTCTTCCTACAGCAAAAGATCGTATATCACTGAAACTGGAAGTTTTCAAACCTTTTAGAAGCATGAATGTATTTCCTGTTAATTTGCCACAATATACTTCTCGTTATTTTATCCATCCTTGCAGAGCATCTGGGCAAGACCACCATTGCTGCATTAGATAAAGGCCAATAAAGAACAACAAAAAGCAACTATGTGTTCAATAATTATAAATTTTATAATTTATAAATGTTTCATACATTTTGCTACTGATTAGGCATTATTGTAAGAGACATATACAGAAAAGATGTTTAAACTCTTGTCTACATTTTTCTCATAATTATGGTGATTCTATGTACTATTATTTTTTTGAGGCAAGCCCAACAGAATGGCCTTTTTATTTTAATGCAAAAAAAAAAGAGAGAGAGAATTGATGTGCTAGGGCCTCCAGCCACTGCAGTCAAACTCCAGACACATGTGCCACCTTGTTCACATGTGGGAACTTGCGTGCTTGCTCACTTTGTGTGTCTGGCTTACATATGACCTGGAGAGTTGAAAATGGGTCCATAGGCTTTATAGACAACCACCTTAACTGCCAAGCCATCTATCTCTTTAGCCCTGATTTTATATGCTTTTATGGTGACTATGTAATGAGGATTTTCTGTATCAGTAAATTTGTTATTTATGGGTAGCCTTGCAAGTTGTATTTGAAAATCATTATAGCTTGGTACTTTGTGAGCCTTCTAAACTTTACCTGTTTCCAATAATATTGGATTTTTAAATACAAATAATGATTTACAGCTTATAAATACAAACAGCCTATAGCTAAGTGGTATAGGTCTGAGAATTACAGTGAACAACTCTGGTATTCCCTACATGGGAATAATTTTAAACTGTGTTTAGCTAAATCAACCTAATGATTCATGACTAAAATTATAATATAGAAAATTGTGATAGTTAATATTTTGGGTTTATGGTCACTCCATTTTGCAAGCTATCTTCTGTAGAAAAAGACATAGTTAAGTAAACTGAATTAATCTAATTGTGTTGGAAAAAATAAACATTACACTTGAAATATGAGATCATTTCTTTTCAAAAGGAGCTCAACTTTTTAATTTAATTTTTAGGAAATAATGATGGCATTAATGTAAATGTCTTTAAGAACTCTAACCATTTGGCAAGAAAAGGCTTCCATATGGGAACAAACCATTAAAAGTATATTATGTCTTCAGTTAAGAGAGTTTTATTTTTTCAAGGTCTTTTCAGTAAATATTATTTGTTGATAATGGCTTATGAAGTCAACAATTGTCATTTTACAAATAATGGAGAGTCTTATGACTATGATATATTTCCTATATCATTTTTCAGAGCTGGGTATTAGGTCTCTGGATCTTCAGTGTGTCATTCCCTTTCATGACCTCATTTTACTTTTAACAATATTGTCCGTGTTAAAATTTTTAACCATGAATTTAAGGAATACTGAAAGTACCAAAGTGCCACCACAGGAGAACTTTTGTGCAAATAAAAGGTTGAACTATTTCTATATTGTAAGGGGGAGAAAAGGAAAAATAGAAAAAAGGTACATGAAACAAGCATGTAGATTTAGTCAGAGTTAAAAGAACATTAAACAATGTACAGGGCTGGAGAGATGGGTCCATGGTTAAGAAGCTTGCCTGCAAAGTCTAATGACCTGTATTTGATTCCCCAGTACCCACATAGAGCTAGATGCACAAATTGGCACATGCACCTGGAGTTTGTTTGCAGTGGATAGAGGCTCTGGAATGCCCATTCTCTCCCTCCCTTTCTTTCTCTCTCTCTCTCTCTCTCTCTCTCTTTCTCTCTGACTCTATCTCAAATATACACATAAATGCAATTTTAGAAAACAATGTATAGTAATGCATAACTCCTAAGGTCACCTAACAAGCACATTCCTCTTCTTTTCCAAGGGTTGTATAAAAATAAAAATGTCTTGGGACACTTGCACCATTAGTGGGACGCCAAGTTCCTTCTAATTTAAGATGTATTATCCTGTGAAACACTATAAGTAGTTGTGTATTATGTCCTTAAAAACAACTCCCATTCATCTTATTTATCTGTAAGTCATGCCTTTGATTTCCAGACTAAGCTCATAAAATTGGAACAATTTTGGTACTGTTTCTTAAATATTTTATTTTTATTTATTTATTTGACAGAGAAAGAGGGAAAAAGAGAGAGAGAGAGAATGGGCACAACAGGGCCTTCAGTCACTGCAAACAAACTCCAGATGCATGTGCCCCCTTATGCATCTGGTTAACATGGGTCATGGAGAATTGAACCAGGATCCTTTGACTTTTCAGGCAAATGCCTTAACTGCTAAGCCATCCCTCCAGATCAGTACTGTTTCTTTCTTTCTTTCTTTCTTTTTTTATTAGTTGTGTATATAGTATATATGCAGCCATGATGGTACCATCATTACCCTTCTCCCTGTCCTCCCATGGGTAATGTGGGTCATGCCTTATGGGGTTAACCATCAGTTATGTAGGAGAGTCAAACACTGTGTGTATAAATAATTACCCAACTCATGGCTCTAATAATCTTTCTGCCCCTCTTCAATGAATTTCCCTGAGCCATGTTGGGTTCATTTTAGGTCTATTTCGGTGACGAGGTTTTGTGAGTCTTTGTGTCTCTGGATATGTGTTTTGGTAGGAGTTGAGTGTTCTTTGTGTCTATATCCTTTGCCCTTGTGCTGGTACCAGGTTCACCGATAAAGCAGCACTCTTGTTCATTTCTCCTATTATTCTATAGTTTCAGCTGGTGCCCTGGCTGATTCTCTCCTCAGGTTCTATGTCCATCTGAAAGACAGAAGCAGATTCTCCAATGTAGAGTAAGGTTAGTGCAAGATACATGGATAACCATTATTATTTTAGAGAGATTTTAAAAGGTGTAGGCCTTTTGTAGCCCACTATTGGTGGGAGCTTGATATTGGAGAGTGAGTTCATTTTTGGATATGGTTCTGACTTGTTTCCCATTTCCAGGTATGGGTTCCATTCCACTGAGTGGATCCATTAACCAAATCAAGAGCAGTTGGTACCCACCATGGCTATGTGCCACTATTGCACTTGTGGGAGCATCACGCCAGGTTGTTTGCTGCTGAGTAGCTTAGACCACAAGTTGTTTACACAGATGTTGGTCATTTCCCCCAGTCACTTATGTAGTGCCTTCTGGCACTAGACAAGCTAACTGTCTGGGGACAGACTCTCTTCCAGATTCCAGCCAGGTTATCTCCATGTTCTGTCCAAACAGCATATGATGTCTTCAGCAGTGGGTTCTTACCAATAACCTTTGGTGGGTCATCAAGTACCCTGACAGAAATCTGTCTTCTTTTGGGAAGCCTTGTAGGTCTCACTGATCAACAGCTCATTGTGGATGTTAGTCACATGCTGGTACTGGGAGTAACAGGTCAGTGCCAAGAGAAAAGAAGGAAGAAAATATATAGGTAATATGAAAGAGAAAGAGAGAAGAGAAAGAAGAGGGATTGATAGAGAGAGAAATAGCATAAGATTGAGGTTAGTCTTCATCATACCCTCTCCCGGCCCCCATGATTCAGGTGTTCTCTCTAAGCACCTGACGCAGGTTCAACCTTTTAGTATGTCTTTCAGGATATAGGATTTTATGGTACCATTTCCATTTGGGTCCAGTTTTTTGTGTCCCCCCCCCATACCCTTGCCCTGCCCTCCCATCCCTATCATCCAGTTCTTGAGATGTTTATTAGGTGTGTCAGCATCTAGGGAAAATACAAATTAGGAGACACAGATGAATGAGACCATGTGATGCTTATCTTTCTGTGATTGGGTGAGTTCGCTGAGAATGATCTGTTCCAAGTTTGTCCATTTTTCTTCAAATTGCTTTGTGTCATTTTTCCTTACTGCTGTGTAGAATTCCATTGTGTAGATATACCACATCTTAGTTATCCATTCATCTAATGATGGACATCTGGGTTGACTCCAGCTCTTAGCTATTATGTATTGAGCAACTATAAACATCTTTGAGCAAATATCTCTGAACTGAGGCTTGGAGCTTTTAGGGTAAATGCCCAGTAAGGGGATAACTGGGTCTCTTGGTAACTCTATAGACACCCTTTTTAGGAGTATACATATTGCTTTCCATAGTCGTTGTACCAGCTTACATTCCCACCAACAGTGAATGAGGGTTCCTATTTCTCCACACCCTCACCAGCATTTGTTGTAAGGTCACACATCAAAAATATTCAAGTTGTTCTTCCTCCATGATAGTTTTCAATTTATAACTCTTATCCTTTTTAATCACATTAAATTAATTTCAATGAAATCCAAGTGTTTTGTTATTAACTTCAGGAGAGTAAACACTGTTTGAGAGGTAAAATAAAATTCCAGCTATATAAGCAGCATTTCTACATGTAACTATCTAAACTCTGAAGTAATGAGTCTATGCTTGAGCATCCTATCATCTCTTATGTTCTTTTTTATGACTATCAAGTGGAGTCTTCTCACAGATCATTGTTTTATTATGCTTGCTTAAATTCTGCAATTTATTCAGCAAAGTTGCATAACATATGAATCCATATGCATGATTGAGTAATTAAATTAATTCTGCAAATAACTATGGACATTATCAAAATAAACTAGGATAAGACAGGGATGAAAATTAAACAGTGTAACAAGAAAAATTTATCTGAATCAAGCCTGCTACATTCAGTAACTTTGTGAAACTTTTGGTTTAGTGTAATAGTCACGATATAAAATATGCTTAGATGGATTTCAAAAAATATATCACAATGTACAATGTTCTTATTATGCATTTTTTTCAAAAAGGTCACAGTATAACTTCTCCTAGAATCTTAAAATCCTTTGATGGATCTAAATTCCTGATATTTTAAAATACGTACAATCCATGTTAACAAGTGAAATCACAAGAACAAATAAAAATACTAGTAGTGTGCTAATCCTACAAATTTGGAAGGAAACTTCCTGCTGTACTGAGAGCTATGTCCTTGATTATTCTGGGTTATTGAAAAGATAGACAAATCCCTTCTCATGCAGAGTTTTCCACAGTGTGGCTCAGTGAACTTGAGAAGCTTGGCTTATGCTGCATGGGGCTGTTTAGAGATTTAGTGCATGTAAAGATTATGTGTTTTCCTACAAGCTTCTCAGTGATGCTTCCATTTTTTTTCTAGTTTTATACTTCATCATGGCTTGGTATAGTTTCCTACACACAGTAAGGGTGTAATAAATGCTTTCTGAGGATGAAAATCATAGAACATTAAAAAGTTTTATGGTCTTAATAATGGACTTACTGAAAGAAAACGTTGAGATGCAAAAGTCTTATAGCTTTATACTCTGTATTGTATTTGTACCATTTTCACATTAAAATATATAGCTCAAAGGAGTTGTATGTTTTACTCCTATGCAACAAAACTTCCAAAATAGTAATGATATTTAAAAAATCCTTCAGTCACAAAATTCTCAACTGTCTGGTCAAGCCAATTCAAGATACTACCTTGATTTATTTTTTTGTTTACAAAGAAATCATTAAACTCCAATTTCATAATTATCTTAATAATTCCCGAGAGAGGATCTCAGGGACTACTGGACAGTTTGTGCCTTCATACCTTCATAGGACCAGGCACACATGCTTTTTGTATGGTGTTTACACATCATTTAATCCATATGTCCATGTAGTCCAGCCACATTACACATCCAGGTCACTATAACTCAGCAAATCTATTGTTTGTATCAGTCTCACATGAACACAGTATTTCTCAGGGAAAATTGTAGTATATGCTGGGTAGGTGTAGTGTTAGTCTCTTGAAATCAAGAATTAAATGAAAACTTGGCTTTTGATTACAAAAGATCCAGTTACTAATTACTGTTCAGTTACCAAGGTACTTAGCCTCATGAAGCTTTGATGTCCTCATCTAGGAAGCAGAAATGAAATATCTACTAAATATGTCTTGAGGGATATGTATACATATTCAAAAATGCAATAGAATGTCATTAAATATAGAAGCAAGGATGATTTGAGGAGGTAGATGCAAGAATTTTCATAAGAGTAGCTTAGATAAAAATCTTGAGTTTTCTATCCTTGTATAAATTTTGTTCATGTACACTCAAATATTACTATGGGTGATAAAGACACCAAGAATATAACTTGCCATTCCAATTTTCTTCAGAGAATTTCCAAGGCCCAAATCACCATCATACCAATGTAGACAGTAGGTGAGAGATATATCATGCTAAAATTCAATTAATTTACTATGTATCCAACTAATTTACTACATATGTATATTTAATATACATGTCTATATTACTTTTCTCAGTTTTATTTTATAGTATTGTTAAATGTCCATTATTCATTTTCATTTTTTGGATTAAAAGCCTGAAAGTTTCCCGCATGTAGGCAAGTTGACTTTTTCTTTGAGAGAATGCTAAGTTAGTCATTATTTAAAAGGTTTTATTCTTTATTTATTTGTTAGAGACAGAGAAAGTGGGGGGGGGGAGAGAATGGGCACGTCAGGGCCTGTAGCCCCTGCAAACAAACTCCAGATGCATAAGCCACCATGTGCATCTAGCTTACATGAGTACTGGGGATTGGAGCCTCGAACCACGGTCCTTAGGCTTCACAGGCATGTGCTTAACTGTGAAGCCATCTCTCCAGCCCACTTTAGTCATTGTTATAAATGCTCAGTGTCTGAGAAGTGCCTTAGGAAGTCTGGAGTTTTTACTTTGGGAAGTACTGACTGTAGTTTCACAAATTCCTCTTAATGCTGAGATGTGTTCCACATTCTTTTACAGTCACAGGTAAACTGGGAACTTGGGCTTGTACAAAGATTGGTTGTGTCCAGCTTTGAAACTCAAATCTTTCTATCTGGGCTTTATGTGGACCCTGGCCCATTTTGTTGGCAAGAAAAACACCATGACGACCATTAGATACAATAGCTACCTGACTGAATCTGGGCAAGTCAACATGGAAAAGCATTTGTTATGGAGGAAAGACAAAAAAATAATTCAGAAGTGTGCTTAGTTATATCAGATCACTTTTACAGACACTCACTATCTATATTTGTACAATTTACCTAAAATATTTTGAGTTATTTCCATTTGGTCACTTAACTTGCTGCCTACAAAAAGGAAGATGGAATCTAGTTTCAACAGTAACAATCTCTGAGGTCCAAACATTATCTTAATAATTTAGGCTATAATTACTTGTCCATATTCTTTTCTTGTACTCTCCCATGAAGCTTTCTAATGGAGACCAGTTTTTAAGCCCTGCCTCTGCCACATATTAAATTCCAAAGGGTTTTTGAAGAAGAGAAATGCAATAAACATATCAACAAAAATAAATTTTGAGCTGGGTATGGTGGTACATGCCTTTAATACCAGCTCTCGGGAGGCACAGGTAGGAGGATCACAGTGAGTTTGAGGCCACCCTGAGACTACATGGTGAATTACAGGTCAGCCTGGGCTACAGTGAGAACCTATTGCATAAAACCAATAAATAAATAAGTAAATAAATTAATAAATATGAAAATAATACTAAAAATACAATTTTGGTGATAGTCTCTACATTTTAGTGGTTCTAAGAAAATAATTATTACCAATTTTAAGATGTGCATGCTATTTAATTATATCTAGTCATCAAATCACATAAGAATTGCACAATACAATGCACACAAAACATAAATTTCATAACACAATGTCTGGACCCAGCTCTGCCAACTGATTGAGTAAAATGTACAGTACTGCTTTCTCGCTAAACCTCATTGTCCACATCAATAAAAAATGTTTCCTTTCTTTATGGCATAGGGTTTCTGTGGAGGTCAAATGTGAGCATTGCAAAACTGTACACCCTGATACAGCAAACAATCATCAAAAATACCTACTCTTTTAATAGAAATTTTGATTTGAATTTAAGCCATTTCCTTCATGGTATCACGCTTCTTATAAGAAATATTATAACTATCATAATTTATATAGGAAAATGGTTTTAAAACCTTTTAAAATATTTTATTTATTTATTTGAGAAAGAGAGAAAAAAATGGATGTACCAGTGCCTCTAGCCACAGCAAATGAACTGAAAACACATGCACCACCTTGTGCATCTGGCTTACATGGGCACTGGGTCCTTAGGCTTTGCAGGCAAATGCCTTAACCGCTAAGCCATCTCTCCAGCCTGGGAAAATGGTTTAATTCAACTTTGGGTCTTAACATTCAACAACAAATATTAAGAAAATGTTTGCATATCCTATTTCTGGGAGGGAAGTATAAGAAAATGTGACCATGTACATGCTTACCTCACTCTAGTTTCACCAGAGAAAGCATTGCATGAGCTGAAATAATGATTTCCTTGGTAGATATTTTGGAGAACAAAAGTAAACACATTCGTTAATGACCTTATTGGAACTATGCAATGACCAACAATACTTAAAAAATTTATTAAGGGTCTGACAAGAAACTCTTACAATAGACAGATAATACAATAATATCAATGTTCCGACAATCTGACTATCACAGAAAGAGAGATAACAGATAATCTGGTCTCTCTGGAGCAATGCAAAAAAAAAAAACTACTTTGTTTGTTTGTTTGTTTGTTTGTTTGTTTGTTTGTTTGTTTTGGCTCCTTGCAAAAGTTTAAACCAAAGCCAAATCAGATTAGGACAAAGGCTGATATTTAACAATGCTAGAGAGATATAATCAGTAAAATCCAATATGATGGAAAATTTCATTTCTTCCTTAAATAAAATGAAATTGAAAAGAATAGGAAACTACTGATTTGATGTACCATAAGAAACATAGTAACCACATGTGGACTAGCACACCTGTAATCCTAAGACAGGTGAATCTTGAGTTCCCGGTCAGCCTATGTTATACAGCTAAATCAAGGCCATAAGTAGATTCTGCATTAAATAATTAAAAAGAAATATATGGATATGCCATATTTGGAATTTGTTTGGATTCAGATTTGAACTTACCAGCTAAAACAATATGGAACAGTAAAGAAAATCTGTGTATTGACTGGAAACTTACAGGCACTAAATTTATTTTAATTTCATTATATGTGTAAATTGATTATATCATGCAAAAGAACCTTTAAAATTTGAGGACACCAATTGAATCATTTAGGGATGAAATTGCATGATATTAGGGATTTGCTGGAAAATACCAGTGATGATGGCAGGATAGTGATAAGAGCATTTGAAAGATTTTTCATGAATTAATAATGGTTATATCTAGTTAATGCACACACAGAGGCTCATTATGTAATTCTCTTCATCTGCTTATATGTGTTTGAATTTTTCACAATTAGAATTTTGAAAAATAGTATTAGCACAAATTCAAGTAGAGTCTCCCTCCATGCAACAGCTAGAGCTAGATTTATCTGAGATCTTCACAAACAAAAACACATGCTTCATGTACTCTCATGAACACAATAGTATGAGCTATTCATATGATTGAATTCTCAATTACAGAATGAAAGAAAATGCCTAAATATAGAAGAACTATAGGCACTTAAAACCTATCAGAGATGATAGTGAGTAACAAATTCATTACCCATTGCAATAAGGACTGTAAGGACCTTGGAATAAAACATCTATTGTTAGATGATACAATAATATAACAGAGCTAATAAAATGAGCTAGATTCTTAAAGGGTCATCTGCGTGGGCCAGCTGCACCATGCAGTCAGCGGCTGGGTTCTGAGGGAGGATTCTTCCTGCTGTGAAATCTAAGACCTCCTGAAAGTCACAGCTCATATTTAAAGGACATGTGTGTGTGTGTGTGTGTGTGTGTGTGTGTGTGTGTGTGAGTGTGTGCGTGCAATTGATTGTTGGTTATTTTATTGCAGTAATTTCAATTGGAAGGAGATTTATAATATGTTTCCAAGAGGACAAAACTTTCAGAATTGAAAACAGGGCTGATAATGTCAAGGTGATAAAGATCAGAAATGTCAAATATGGCTGGCTGTCAAGAAGGGTCTTCTCTTCTGCAGTTAAACACTTCTTAGCATGGACATTTGGATGTGATGTTATCACTGCTAAATATTAGAGATATAATAAGAATTATCCTTTCAAAGTTAATGTATAAAGTCTCCTTTTTAGACAATGATAAGAAAAAAATAACATTAAAAAATAATAATAATGAAACATATCCCCATAAGCTACCTGCTCCCAATATTGACTAAGGAATATTTAAGACTCAATGACTAGTCATGAGGTATGTTTCTCAATTTTCCTAAGACCAAGTACTGGCCTTCATTTCCTGTGTCTTTAAAAAAGACTTGCAGACACACCCATACACACACACACACACACACACACACACACACCTGGCTAAGGAATGGCTATTTTAAAATCACAACATAAACACCAAATGCTAGGAATCATCTATTTTTCAGGTGTAGCTTGCGATCCATCTGTACCATATGTTAGAATCCCATGGCATGCATTAAAATGGACTCAATCTTTAGAAATCTAGTAGTTACTTTCTTTTTGGAATTTTCCAGTGGTCTTGTAACAGAAAGGGATTTGTCCTTGCTAGAACAACTGTTGTCTGTGACCATAAAATGTCATTCTAAAAAAGCCCAATCTTTATGTCTGCAAGTTTTCCAATTTTTTCATGTAGCAGAAAAAAAGTTGCTCATCTGGATTCTCCCTGCAACCAGGCTCCAGTGATTTCAGAGAAATCTGTGACTTGAATCTGATTCAGGTGTACAGAGACCACGTAATCCTCTAAAACTCGTCCTAGGTTATCAATTTTGTCTCAACACTAAACAATGGTCAAAATGTATTACACAGCCCAAAATATTGCTGTATTTGAATGCCTATGTTATAACACCATTTCTTTCTTTGGAAAATAAATGTAAGTCTTTTATTTCCACCAAATTAGGGCCCCATACTAACAGTTTGTATTCTAAAATCAAATATAATGGAATTGTTGAAAACAAAGCAGAGAAAGATGAATTTATTTTCTTTTTGTGCAATAAATTAATTGGATTATATGCTTAAAACAAAAATGTACATATTTTAAAACAGTGATCTAAACACTAAAAAGGGCAGAGAAGACACATTCTAAATATTATAGTTGCAACTTTTATGATCTATTCATGAAATGTGCCAAAAGTGTTAAATGTAATTTGATGCCCCAGAACTCTTTCTGGTAGAATTCTGGCAGCTACAAATATAATGGTGAGTTTCTTTAGGGCACATGTCAGGAGAAGAGTAAAGTCAATGCCAGAGTTTCCAGATAGACAAGCAAAGCCTCCCTGTATTACAGTATCTGAGGGTAGTCATACGGGTGACATTCAGAGACTGGATGGGCTTCCCTCAGAACACAATATTTAGAAATGAAGCTTGATCTGAGACAGCTAAGCTGACACATAGCTTACAGATGGTAAACCCTTCAGCTCCTAAATGTTCAGTTATCGCCATGGAAGGAAAGCGTATGCTTCTATGAACTGCAACTGACATTAATTGTATGTGTCTGTATTTCATCTTTACTGAGGGTTCTTAAGGGAAAACCTGTCAGAATGTAAGAATTCAGAGAGAAAATATTTACTATATTATTTCATAGTAGCCTATTATAATTATAGAATGTTACCAGGAAGACAAAAACTAGTCCTCAGAGTTCACATGGGAGCAAAGAGGAAGAAATGAGAAAACAAATGAGAGTTTTTGTTTTTTGTTTGTTTTTCTTTTTCTTTTACTGAGTTAGGGGCTCACTCAAGTCCGGGATGACCTGGAATTTACTATGTAGTCTTAGGGTGGCCTTGAACACACAGGAATCCCCCTACCTCTGCCTCCCAAGTGCTGGAATTAAAGGTGTGGGTCACCAGCCTGGCTTGGAGTTTCATTTTCTTAGAACTCAGTGTAGTGTTAACCAATGTACTCTAGAATTGAACACTTACCTGTGCAAAAATATGCAAATAAAATATCCTACATCAGAAGCCAAAGAAAATAAGTTCATTTTTTAATTTTCACAATCCATGTTGTTTGCTTTGCCAGCTAATACAAATTTATATCTTAGTAAACAAAATATTACTCTCTCCAATATATAGAGAACATTTACTTTAAAGGATATGAACTTGGGCCACAGAGATGGAGTAGTGGTTAAGCACTTGCCTGTGAAACCTAAGGACCCTGGTTCAAGACTCGATTCCCCAGGACCCATGTAAGCCAGATGAACAAGGGGTGCATGCATTTGCAGTGGCTGGAGGCCCTGGAGTGCAAATTCTCTGTCTCCCTCTTTCTCTGTCTGTTACTCTCAAATAAATAAATAAAAATGAACAAAAGAATGTGCACTTACTAAAATCAAAGACTTGGTCTGGAGAGGTGGCTCAGTGGTTAAAGGCGCTTGCATGCAAAACCTGATGGCCCAGGGTTTAATTTCCCCAGGCCCTACATAATGCTAGATGCACAATGTGGCACATGCATCTGGAGTTTGTTGGCAGTGGCAAGAGGCCTTGGCACTCCTATTCTGTCTTTCTCTCTCTCTTTGCATATAAATAAATGAATAAAATATTAAAATCAGGGACTCACAGCTTTAAAATTTGTTTTGTCTCGGTCTCTGTCTCATTGGAGTACCTGTCTCACAGCGGAAGGCTGTAGGCATGGAGCATCTGTGATTCATGTAACGTCTCATGGCCAGATATATGGTTGTCCTAATGCTGAACTAAGCAACCATATGAGCTCTCAAAGTCTATTTTTAACATAAGCACAACACAGTGCTGCAGACACTTTCACATTAAAAGTTTAAAGTGTCTTAACTTTAGTTGAAACCTTGCATTTTATTCCAAGTGCTCATATAATTTCCCACACCTGCCATTTCCCATTTTTAGAAGAGCATGACAAACTTCAGATGTCAGAGGATATAGATGCCAGCCATGCTGAGATGTCAGCATATAGCAAAGTAGAATTATCAATGTCTTCTCTCTTCCTTGTTGTAGAAAGTTAGGTTATTTTCACACATGTATGACTATGAACATAGGAGTAAAACTACAACTAACACATTGAAAATGAGCTAAAATTGTTTTTAATTAACCAGCTGAGGAGAAATCACCATAAAGTTTTATTAATTTTTAAAAATATTTTAATTTTGTGAAAATTTCCCTCAGCTATAGCATATCCACTTAAAATGTAATTTGTGTTATTTAAATCAAAATTTACAAAAGGAAGGTAAAATCCACATTGAAGTCAAGTGTCTTATAGACTTTGTACTTAAGCTATTTACTTTTTTTAAAGGTATTTTTATTTATTTATTTGCAAGCAGAGATAAATAGAGAGAAGAGAGACAGAGAGAATGGGCATGTCAGGGCCTCCAACCACTGCAAACGAACACCAGATACATGTGCCTCTTTGTGTATCTGGTTTACATGGATACTGGGGAATCCTAGCTTGTATTAGGCTCGGAGTTGGAGTCCAACACTACAATTAAACCAACCATAGATACCTGTTCAGTCCTTCCCTATTCATACTGGGATTTCCTAAGAACCCAGAAAAGACTTTGGAAACAGAGAGAGTACATACACATGGATTGCAGAAGGATCACAAATGGTAGTGTTCTACAGCCTGACTCCATAAATAAAATGTGACTTTGTGTGGCTCTTATAAAGGACATGCCCATTTTTGGACCATGTATCCTTTCAAAGGTCACTTTATCTGAAGAAATCCCAAGCTAAATACAAAGAATTTGTCTTGTGAACAGAATTAATTGCACGTGAAATTTCAGTGTTGTTGCATCTGTCAAGGTTTTCTAAGAAAAAGAAGATGAAATTTGTTGAGGCAAATGCATTTAAATAAATCAGACTTGGAGCAGAAGAAGGTATGAACAGCTTTCAAGCCAAAGTATGGATCTGACACCAATAAAAATCAAGAGAAGGAAGGAGGATTGGTAAAGTTCCAGTATGGTTGATAACCTGTTCTGGTGACACAATTTACCTCACAGGAGTCCCACATAGAAGGAATAGCCTGGCATTTGTGCTCTACCATAGTCAATTGATGACTATTAGCCACTCATGAATAAAGTGGCAGTCTAAAGATATGGACATTTAACCGCTGTAGCTGTCTCTTGTTCAGCAATGATCCTGGTATCAGCAGCTTCTCTTCTCTTTATTTTTAGGGCATGTATCCGTGTTTGCATAAACACGTGTTGTTCATATGTGTGGAGGTCAGAGTTCAACATCAGGTGTCTTCTTCAATCATTCTCCATGTTATTTATTGAAACAGGTTCTCTCACTAAACCCAATCAATGCTTAGCAATTCAGCTATACTTCTGACTAGAAAGCCCCAGGTATACCCTTGCCTTTCTGCCTGAAGAATACTGGGACTTCAGGTCTGGAAATGTGAATGGGTCCTGGAGATCTGAACTAAGGTCTCCATGTTTGCAAAGCAAATGTCTTACTGACTAAGCCATTCCCCTAGCATCTGCAGCAGTATTTCATGAAGAAATATCTGAGCAGAACATGTTCAAAGCCAAAAAACTGACTTTACAGATATGTTTTAATCACCAATAAATTTATAGCTGATTTAGTTATACACGTGCCAGGAATTCAGGAAATGAAAGCAGTAACCTTCAGTGACCTCTCCCGTCACATGCATTCTGGTCTTGAGCCTTCATGTGGCAACATGTTTAGACAAATAGGTTTTTAAACTAATTTATTTGGTAGTCTCATTTTTGCTTTTTTTATAAATTAAAAACATTTTGTCATTACTATGTTAAGTAAGCAACTAATGATAGATTTTGGATTAAATTAAAATAACAATTCTTATTTGATGACAGATCATAAGCAGAATGCTTCTTATTCTTCTACATTGATTTAAAGCAAATTGCTCAATGTATTATAGCAATTTAAATGTAAAGTTTTTAAAAATTGAGAATTATGTGAAATAGTCCAACAGTTTAAGTTTAAACGAGGCAATTAGCTGGTTACAACTGGAACTACCAGGCCCTATTTAAAATAATGAGGTCTGACAGTTATGGAATCTGAATTATTCATTGATAACTAGCTTTTCCTCATCTACAAACCATGGCTAGCATTAATAACAGAGGTGTAAGTGTGATAACCAAAGAGTCTGACATTAAGAACACACATGCAAATGTGCTAAATTCTTATTTAATTAAAAAGGATCATGATAGAAATATTTTCCTGAAAGAAAATCATTAGGAAATATGTTTTTTCTCATATGTTTCATCTTTCCTTTTTTCTAAAGGACATTTTACATAACGAAATAATTGTTTTTAATTATATATAAAATTAATTTCCTTACAATGTATTTTCAGTAAAGTATAAGCATATTTTTTTACATTACTGAATTTTTAATTTTATCATTTTAGAATTTTAGTTGCCTTATTTGCAATACCTTGGTACAATAAAATTATATGCTTCAACTTTTTAACTAAGAGAGAGAGAGAGAACTTGGCCACAATAAATTACATGCAAAAAAAAGCAAATAACTCAACTGATGATCATTTAATAGAAGTGAATACTGTGATTACCACAAGCCAATTTACTTATTGGCACCATAGTTCAAAATTAATATAATAAATCAAGCTGTTGCTCTCTATAATTTTGCAGCAAAGAGGATAACTTACATGAGGTCACTGGACATAAATTCAGATTGTCCTTCACAGTTAGAAATGGTAGAACTAAAGAAAGGACTGTATATGAATGTGAACATGTACAAAACTAAAAGGTATGAAAATAGGCTGATCTCAGTACACTGAAAACAATCTGAAAAAAAAAAGCTGAAAACAAGCAAAAAGAAAAACATGATTTCCCTGCTTGTGTGGTATTTACCTTGTTTAGCTATGACAAAAGTACATGAGAGACACAACACAAGGGAGGATTGATTTGGGATTAAAATTGCAGAAAGTTCAGCACATGGACCTTTAGCCCCATATACTTGAGTCAAATATGATGGTGGTGGGAGTAAGTGGCAAGATGCTTTTTCACTGCATGGCATAGCAAGTGAGGAAGGGGATGAGGTTCAGGGATCACCTTGAAAGACACATCCCTAGTGACTCATTTCTTCCAGCTACATCCCACCTACCAAAGTTTCTAGCATTTCCCATAAGTGTGCCTCTAGCTAGGGTGAAGACATTCAGCACAAGAGGCTTAGGACACTTTTCATATTCAAACCATAACAAATTGTTACTCTAGTTACTGTTAAGGTGCTTACCTGCTAAGCCTTATGCTTCCCCAGTACTCACATAAAGCCAGATGCACAACATGGCACATGCAGCTCGAGTTCATTTGCAGTAGATGGAGGCCCTGGCATGCCCATTTTCTCTCTGTCTCTCTTATTTCTTTATCTCTCTCTGCTTGCAAAGAAATAAAAAAAAAATCAAAGTTTGCTCTAAAGGTGTAATTCAACACTTAATACTTCTTGTTAAATATCTTATCAGCTATCTATAATAATCAGGCTGCACCTCTCTCACCCCAAACTTTCAATTTTTATACCTACTATTTCACTTTAATTTATATATATAATCTTTTTAAGTATTCTAATTTTCCCATTGTCTCAGGCAGGAAAGGAGCTATGCCATGTGCCATGCAAGCCCTGAGCTTTAGTTTTGTGTTTTTAGTGCCTGCAGCTCCTAGTTTGCAAAACTCATGTTCTATGGATATGAGGTCAGCTACCTTCCCCAACTATCTCATTTAGGCTCAAAGAGCAAAGATTCAGACAATGATCTGTTCAAGCACACATCCTGACTTTTAATCAGCATACTGTATTCCTATTATTTTGCAACTTATGAGAATTCCTGGCATAACAGGAAATACATTTGAAATATGCCCCCACATCATATATTCAATGAGTTTTAGAATTCATGAATGGAATAATGTACACTGAAAAATTTACACAAATAAAAATGCATACCAACATGAAATGAAATGAAAGATGACTACAAGCTCATGGAGCCTGGAAATCTCTCATGTTTCAAGTTTCTCCCTAGTATTTCTCAGCAGCACAAACTAGAAAAAAAAAAAAAAGGAGTAAGTGACTCGAATTAAGCCAGCAGCATCCCAAGAGTCCAAGTAAAGAATGTCCTGAATTGGGCTTTCAGATCTGACTTGGTTCCTGGATTTATGGCTCAGTGTCTATGCATTTGTAACACAGTGGTCTCTTTAGAAAGATGTACAAAAGGAGGCCTTGAAAGATGGCTTTTTTTATTAGTGCAGATATATATGCCATAACCTGATTTTTTTTTTCCAGTACAGATGTCAGTTACAGTATACCTATCATGCTCGGCAGATTGTGTCATTGGTCAAGCAGGAGAGAAACCCCAATATAATGATTAATAATCAATGTGTCTGGCCTTTAAGTCTACCCAGAGGAGAAATGAAACACTCATATAGAATCTCTCCCTGAAGGAAGAAAAACACTGAGGGTGGAAAAAGAGGGCAGGATGAGACTCCCGTGGAGGAATATAAATAGTAGAGCTGTCTAGTCTTGGGTTCTGCTTGGTTTGGTATAAAATCTTGTAAGTGAATGATACATGAAGTAACACCGTATATTTTTTGTAATAAGACCAATAATAAAAAATAAATCAAGTTTAATATAAGAATATTACTTAGTGGGTTTTTTTTCCATTTTTAACAGCTCCTCTTCTGCCCCCACTTTTTCTCCCAACTGAGTAACACAGCTTGAAACAGATAGACAGGAAGACATTGTCATGGTACTATTGCTAATGATATCTAGGCCCAAAGAAATTAATAAGTCTATTTCTATGTTAGAGTCAACTTAAACTATCTGTTAAAAAACTGTATTTTTCCTATTTTTTTACTCTAATTTGCTCCCCTCCTTCTCTCTATTTTCTTCTATTGACTTCATTTGTCCTCTAAAAGAAAATCTAGCAAAGGTGTTTGAAACTGCAATACACAATTCCACTGATTATTTTATGCAAATGAATTAACTATCCAGCAATATAATATTTCAATTTTTGTGCCCTCCTGGTGGTAGCAAAAGATAAATTCTAGAGTATCTTTAATTAACTAAAGGGAACAGAAAGAAATCTCTGTGGATTAATAATATTTATGGCCCTAAAATGAACAAAATAACAGATGAAGGTGGGAAGGGGCACCTAGATGGTAGACAAATCTTAGAGAGTTAATTAAAACAAAATTCATGCTTATTTTGGCCTTTTAATCTGCATACGGTATTGATGCCAGGGAACTATGAATGGAAATTTTTTAATATTTTCATTTGTTGTCCAAGCCTATGTAGTCTAAATATGCCACCCTTTTCCTTCTTCCTACCACTATCACTCACATATCTCCATGCATAACCATTCATTCTCACTCTGTTTCCTTGTAAAACTCCAGACTGACAAAGTTTCTGAGACAGGGGCATTGATATGTGTTTGCTTTGTCCCTTTAGTGAACAACTAAGAAATTAATTTCTTGCAATGATGCTGTATGCATACTAATAGCCTGATTGCTTTGTTTCTGAGCATCGAGGGTGGGTATAGGGAAGATTCTTCACATCTCCAAAGTAAAACTATTCATCGAAGTAATTTGGCTCTAGTTATTTCCCTTGATGTCGTAATAATGGACATCACATTCTCATCAATACATTGGTTATTAGAAATAATCATTGCAAAAGTTGGTTGGAAAACAGATAGCAAGGCCCAAGAAATTTGAAGCCAGATAAAAGAAAGAAATGGGGAACTGGTCAATGAATCACAGTCAGATCACCCATGCTATCTGTTTCATAGCATCAATCCTGGTCCTAAAAGCAAACAGGTATCATGTCCATAGTTCTTGAATTTTACTAAATAGGGATACAGCAATGACAGACACAAATCTAGTCAACAGAAGTCTAGGCTGAGGCTTGTATCCTTAAGTGGAATTGTCATTTTTTCCTTCTTAGTAATAATGCAATAATAAAATTAACCCATATATAATATTATCACTCATTTAAGGAATTATCCAAGCCTGGTACAAAAAGCAAAGCTTAGAGATCAAAAAGTTACTACTTCTTTCCCCCCAAATAGTTTGAGATGTTTGACATTTGTTATCTCTTAAAAATATCTCTCAAAAAGATGATCCATATATTCATTGTGGCTTAACTTACTATTTTTTTTACTCTGCTTTGCTCTTCTTTTGCTCTCTTTATTTTCTTCTGTTGATTACATTTGTCCTTTAAAAGAAAATCTACCAAAAGTGTGGTGATAAATTAAAATCTTACAGTAATTCATATCCCTTTAGTGAATAACTAAGAACAACTAGGTCCTTTTGTAAACTCTACAGTAGTGCGAGGTCATACTGATCGCATCTTTAAATAGCGATGATTCTGTCTGGATTAAACCTCATATTTTCTTTTTTTATCTTGTTGTTGTTGTTGTTAGTTAATGACATACTTAGTATGGAAACATCACATGCTAGTACCATCCTTTCCCTCATCCCTGACCCTTTTTCAAATGGGCCCTCCTCAGTGGGGTCATAGGTTATCCCAGTGGGGATTATGGGTTATGCTTGTTAGAGGAGTAGTCAGATATTAGGGAGAGGCAATGCCTCTAGGCATAATATCCCAACTTGAGGCTCTAACAATCCTTCTAACCCCTCTTTGGCAAAATTTCCTGAGCCATGTTGGGTGTGTTTTAAGTCTACTTCAGTGATGGGCTCTTAGGAGCCTCTGGATCTGTGCTTTGGTAAGTGTTGAGTGTCTCACCCTTCAGTGAGCCTCTAGTGCTGTTGCTAGGAATCCTTCACCCCAAATTCTGCAAAGAGTAAAGAACCACATTAAATAAAATTGGCCTTTTGTTCTATCCTCTTCCATTCTAAATCCTGAGGACTTCACACACTTGATTGATTGCACATGAATCAGTCTCTTCTAAGATACAATTGAGTGTTTTGTATGGAAAAATACTCACCCAATGGGCAATATGTGAGATACTGGCAAAAATCCAATTCACACTATCCTTGGAAAGTTTTGTTCCCTAGATAGAGGATATATCACCTTAGGGGATAGCCTTTTATTATTTAACCACAAAGAAGGAAGGTTTTGGAGAAAGAAAATTTCACTAGTTCAGAAAAAGGTGATACATATGTTAATATCAAATATGTAAGAAACCCAGCTTGAGTCACTCTTCACTTTCATGCTTCTCAGCACTGTGAATCTTTAAGTCCACACCATCAATTCCTCAGGTCTACATTCTGCACCCTTGTGATACTACATGGACTCAAACAGCTCAGAAACAAAGTGCTAGCATTTTAAAACTATTTTTATTTATTTATTTGAAAGAAAGAGAAATAGTCAGAGAGGTTGAGAGAGAGAGAGAGAGAATGGGCACACCAGAGCCTCAAGCCACTGCAAGTGAACACCGGATGCATGTGCTACATTGTGCAGCTGGTTTATGTGGGACCTGGGTAATCAAACCTGGGTCCTTTGGGCTTTGCAGGCAAGTGATTTAACCACTAAGCCATCTCTCCAGACCAATTATAACACTTCTAACTAAGTGCTTAGACTTAAGTCCACAGCTTAGAGGAAATTGACTTCATGTGTGGTGAGGCAAGCCATTTCCTCTTCAGTTTCCAAGGGCAAGAGCAGGTCTCACACACTATTCTTCATCCCCAAATATCTATTGTGTCCTCTTTTACGGGGACCTGTGCACTTAAAAATGTATGAGTTATGCAATACTACTGGTGAAACACAAAACTATGAGTAAACCAATGTGTAATTAGAAAATGACTTTAAAAAGAGTCTCATTCATATCCTGACCATTGATAACCTTTGCGACTTTGGGCCAAATCACCTCATTTACTTAAGTAATATTAAGGATTTTCTGCAAATTAGATGAGACATTTATGGCAACCATGAGTGTGGTGGTTTGAATTAGTTGTCTCCCATAAACTCTTGTGTTCTGAATGCAAGGTCTCCAGCTGATGACAATTTGGAAATTGGAACCTTTCAGGAGTAGCAATGTAGCTGGGAGCCTCTGCTCATGCCCTCTTTCCCGCTGCTATCATGGCGCTTCCCCTCCTGACAGTAAGCCAAAAATAAATCCTTTCCTCTCACCATCTGCTTTTGGTCAGGTGCTTTGTATCCTCAACAAGAAAGTAACTGCAACCTAGGGAAATGGAAGAGAAAACCAAGCACTGATGGGGTGTATGGAATTAAAAGCAGAAAACTGCTGCTTGAGATATAGTTCAGTTGGTATCATTGCCTAGTATTCACGTGGGATTTAAACCCCAGCACCACATGTACAAGATGTGTTACCTCACTCCTATAATCCCAGCATTTAGGAGGCAAAGGCAAAGAGGAACAGATGTTTAAGATCATCCATGGCTACTTTGTGAGTTTGAGGCAAATTGGCTATATGACAATCTGTCTTTAAATAATTAATCAGAAAATGCATAATTTCTATGGATTTATTACTGCATATATTTCTTATGGTAATAAAAATAAACAGAAGTTATGTTCATCAGACAGCATACTTTTAAGAAAATAAAAATACAATTAGTAATACAATAAGTTATGTTTAAATTATATCTATAAAATAAGTGAAGATGAAAATCAAAGCATAGGGGCTCTGGAAGCATCACCAATCATTGCCATACATAACAGTTTCTTCAACATGAGGTTTCCTTCTTGGCATCTTCCCAGGAGACTTGTTCTTTCATAAAATTACTCGTTTTAATTGAGAATTATAAAATGACACAGGGGGCATCACCCTGCTGTGATCAAAATGACTGAAGTTTTCATAGACTTCTTTTTGTGTGTGGTAGGTTGGTGATAGTATGCTCCAGTTTAATTTAATAGATAAACTGTTCTGTCTCTTAACTACAGAAAATAAATGAAATAGTATTTGCTTGTCACACTCAAGGTTTCAATAATTTTATTTCTAATTTTCATCACCTACAAAATATCGAAACTTTCATCAATACAGTATGTTATTTCTTAACATTATTTTCAGTTTGATTTTTAAATTGCTTTTATTAACTTCAGGAAAACACATTCCCACTTACATTTCCTATGGAGGTCTTCATATCTTAACATTTTCCATTTAATTGTAAAAAAAAAAAAAAAAAATCCTTGCCCAGTATGAAAAACAGAAAATCAATATAATGTGTAAAGAGAAAGGTTAATAGTCTAACAGGATCAGTTCATATCAAATTATTTAAGCTCAGACTACATCTACAGAACACAAACAAACATTTAGATCTCTAAATTAATTTGGCGTACAGCACAAGGTAGCCCAAAAATAAGACAGCAAAGGAATCATTTAAGAAATTACTAGGTATTCAGATCCTATAACCTCAAACATTATGAAGAGCTACAACATTAGTATGGGCTGTAGAAATTATGTGATCCATACTTACCCTTTTCTAAGATAGGGAAGAGGCTAAGAGCCTGGTCAGATCAAAGAAAGGTGAGAGTGTAGCAGGAGATCACCACCCCTAATTCCTGTTTGAAGCTTTTCCAGATCTCTGTGAGGAAGCTGCTTTAGAACTGGGATTCTACTCGAGGAAAGCAAAGGAAAGAATGTAGTGATAAAACACTGGATGTTAAAGGGCTGTAGACAGAAGCATATCAGAAGGCCAGGAGCTAACCTCCAGCTAAAACATTCTTCCTCACTCCAGTCACAAGTGCTGGGACTCCTTCATTCCTTCCTGTAGACTTTTCACTTTCACTTTTGAAAAGTCTTCTCATGATTTGGAAAAAAAGGCCTATTCACATTAATTCTCCATATGACTATTGGTCTATTTAGTTGAAAATAATTTTCAAACTGTTATCTTTTATTTAAAATCTACTAAAAGTAATAAAAATGCCTGGAATTTATTGAGCAGTCAAGGTATACTTTCCAGTGAAGGCCAGAGACTGATGGCCACCTAACTCCATTACAACACAACTCACTTCACATACATGACATGGCTGTATTCTTGTAGGACACTTTTCTACAGAGTGTAGAAGGAATTTGATGTGAGAATACCTACGTTAATCCTGGCTCCACATCTTAGTAGTTGTGCCATTTCTTGCTTTACTTTCCTCATCTATGAAATGGAAATAGTAATACTAACACTGGTATTGAGTAAAGGAGTTAAAGAAACAGAAATGGCTCAACAGGTAAGAATGCTTGCTGTGCAATCATGAGGACCTGAGTTCAATCGCTAGCACCCATATAAAGAGCCAGGAATCGTCAGAAATGCTCGAAGCTTCAGTACTGAGGGTAAGGGTTGGGAAAGATACACAAACACCACTGGGGCTCACTGGTCAGGCAATCTAAGCAAAAAATTGCATGATCTCCAGGATCAGTGGAAGAATGAGAAAATACACATATACACACAAAGATGCCAATTGCTATGACACAGGAAGAACCCTGGTGGTGCACACATCTGTACACACAAGTACATACACACATACATGCAAAGATGCTAATTATTATAAAACACTAAGAACCCTGGTGGTGCACATCTGTACATATATGTACCTACACACACATACATGCAAAGACAATAGTTACTATAAAGCACTAAGAACTCTGGTGGTGTACACTTGTACACACACGTTCATACAAATATACATATAAAGACACTAATTACTATAAAGCACTAAGATCCCTGTAAGCTATTGGTAAATTAAACGAGTTCCTCTTCTTGGAGTTAAGCAGAATCAATGTTCCCTGTGGACTCATGTGACTAGCTTTTGCCAAAGAAGCTGAAGTGATGTACCTAGTGTTTTTTTGTTGTTGTTGGTTTGTTTGTTTCCTTTTTGTTTGTTTGCTTGCTGATTACATATGAATTCTATGCATTGAAAAAGATGGTATTTCTATCATCTTGGCTCTATAACTTGGTGAAGCAAGGACCCTCTACAACCTAGATTGAATTATTACATGAAAGGTGAGTCTACAGCCTTAACAACAAATCTCTGTGAGGGGGACAGAAGCCCTTAATATGTTAACAACTAAGATTTTGCAGCTACTTGTTATAAAAATTAGCTCACCTAAGTTCCTTTCAGCCAGATATGATATGTAAAAGGAGAAATAGAAGAGAGGCTATTAAAGTGTGAGGCAGGTTGATGATGCACCTCCTGTAGTCTAAGCACGCTAACGACGCTGAGGCAAGAGAACTGCAAGTTTAAGGCAATCTGTTTGAGGCGTTGTCTAAAAGAAAGAGAGACAGGGAGAAAAAGGCATGGCCTTGGAAGTGAGAGATCTAGGGAGAGAAGGAAGGAAGGCAGGGTAGGAAAAGAGAGGGAGGAAGGAAGATTATTGTTTACATTTTGATTTTAGTCTTTCTAGCAACACTTTCCAGAAACTACTCTTACTTCCCAGAAAAATAGGTAAAAGTACTTTGAGTAAAACTACTTTCAACCTTCTAATGTATTGCACATATTAAATGCCCATAGAAAATTTCATTTGAATAAAGATTTTAAAAGGTTTTTAAACTGTTGTATTATAGTATAAAACTGGTTTATTTTTTACAGACATAGCAGCTTTAGACTTTGAATCAATATTAAATGAACAATGCATCAAGTTATAAACTCAACTAAGATGATAAACAGGAGATGGAAATTCACGAGGCAGTTTAGGGTAAGAGCATCTTGAAATAGAACAGGTATTTTGTTGTTGTTGTTCATGTTTGTGTTTTTCCCTCTTAGCTAAAAGCAGGAAATATCCTCGAGCCTGTAACCTGTAAGAAGGAATCTGATTTCTTCCTTATCTCATTTTCCCTAAACGCGTTTCTCTTTCCTGTAAAGCAGGTGTGGCTAAGACTGCAAGGTGCCTGGACAGCTGGCACGGGGAACTGAGCTGACTGACCAGCTCTGCCGCCATCAGGAAAGCCTTATTATCACCAACACAGTAACTTCAGTGGTATGCCTTTTTTAGAGACCCCCCATCTGCAATACAGTAGCTTAACTTTCTTTCCATCTCTTGAGCTCCATAATACAACCTTTCTAAACCACACCCGCCTATGACCCGTGGATCTCATTTGTCAAATTCATGAGACAAGTACCTGGAGGCCACTAACTCAGGGGAAGTTTTGTGTGACTGTGAACATCCAGCACGGTAACTCCTAAGTAAAAAGCCCACCCAAAGCTAAGAAAGGCTTTGTTGCTCTTAAAGACACCCTCAAATTTCTTTATCAATGATTTTCTTGGCTATCCTATTTGAACCTTAAAAACAAACAAACAAACAAACAAACAAAAAAAACTCCAGATTCATCAAATTACTTTTTTCATAATTCTTTTCATTTAAAAATATTTATTTATTTATTCATCTATTTATTTGTTTGTAAGCAGAGATAGAGAAAGAAAGAATAAATAAGGGAAAGAGAGAAGGAAAGGGAGAAGGAATGGGTGGCCAGGGCCTTTCGCCACTGCAAATGAACTCCATGAGCCACTTTGTGGTACAGAGGAATTGAACTCAGGCTGTCAAGCTTTAAAAGCAAGTACCCTTAACCACTGAGGTACCTTTCCAACCCCAAAATTCTTTATATAAACAAGGCTTTTCAGGTGGTGCACTGGCATTCATGTCTTATCTCAATATTACAGACATCACATTATGGTTTACAAAACAAAACAAAAATAAACTAAAAAAAAACCAAAACATTAAAAAAAGATTGGGATTAGTGTCTCAGATTTGAATACTGGCTTTATTATACTCTGTTTCCTGTTTGCCTGTTCTTGAGCAGGCTTCCCAACCTCTACAGCCTCAGTTTCTTCATCTGCAGAGATAGAAAATCTCATAAAATTTTTCAGATATTTAAATAGACTGACTCTTGGAATATTCTTAGGTCAGTATGTGCCAGTATAGTCAGTCATGTAAATTATTAGTAAGATGACACACATTGTCTAAACAAATTTTATCCTATAAATTTACTAAAGAGACTATGCTTGGTGAAGGAAAACAATGAAATAGAGAGACAGTTTTTTTGCCAAAAGGACCTCATCAGATCAAGAATCGGAAAATCTTAAACTCAGAAAATATTAGTTTTAGTAGATGCGTATTATGTGATGACAATAATTGAAATTTTAACAAAAAGGTTTATTCTGTGCATTAAATGTACTCTTTCCAAGTAAGCCTCATACTATAACCCCTTTTCATAAAATGTTTATTAAGTTGGTTTAAAAAAAAACACTACATATTCAGCATTTTACCTAAAGGGAAGAAAAAGAATTTTCATCTTCAGAGATTTGAAACTGTTGAGTATTTTAAAAAAATGTATTTCAGACACTAAAAGTAAATATCAATTAGTCATATCTGTGAATCTTGTTAACGCTTGTTAATCTTGTTAAGTGTACTTGTTAGATATGCAAATATGAAATAAACTATATGGGATTTTTCTCCACAAAAATTATATTCAATAGTAAGATTTTTAAAGCTCTGTTCACACTGAGATTAAATATGCAAAAGAAGAGCTTTTCCCATATTTTTTCCTTCAGAATATTTTAATAAAAGATTAACTTCTTCTGCTATGAACACTTTCATGTTTTTTAACTCCAGTATCTTTGGTCAGATTTTACCTTCTTACATCTGGTTCTATCACCTTGAATCACAGCCTTCTCTTGCTGTTTTTTCAACCTTTCAAATACTTGTAGACAATGATGGGGGTAGAGAGAAAGCCAGCAAACACAGTTCCAAGACCTCTTTGCCCCATCAGCACGCAACTCATTTAACAGTATACAAATGATTTAACAGTAATCCCAGCAGAGTTCCCAGAGGAAATCATTTCCATTCCCACCCCTACTTGCAGATGGAGGTCATGTTTCTTTCTCTCCTTAGTCACTGCTCAGCCAAACTATTCATATTTACATAATTCTCCCAGTAGTGTTAGGTAAACTTTTTGAAATCAGAGCAGTTTGTAGAGTTGTGCATCCAGAAAGGGATGTGTGATGGGAGAACCTCAGTGAACCCAGGCCAGGGCATGCATGATGATTTCTGTTTGCTCCCGGAATATTCTCCATTCTCTCAGAGTCAACCTGTGTTCTTAAAGGATCATTTCTATGACCTTGTTCCCTGACTTCCTGTGGGCTTGGTGATATGGAGCCACTAGGATATCTGAGACTGGGTTTTAATGGATTTGGTATTTAGCCTCTGTCTACCTCTTTTCTACATCGTATATGTGAAATGACTACATCATTATTCTTACATAAAAATGTAACCATAGCTTAGGCCTGAGTGCTCTGTTATAGCTATGTGAATTCCCTCCAGAGTCCTATGCCAGTTCTTTCCTGTAGGACTGAGGTTGCTAACATCTCTCCTCCTGTTTCTTGTCCAAGAGTGTCTTCTCAGACTTACTTCACTTCTATGAATCTTATCTACATATTTATAGAAAGTCCCTTCTCTAGAGTGTGTTGGAAATATGCCTCATAGGTATCATCTCAAACCTGATTACACAGAGATTCTGAAATGGCCTCCACTAAACTATAACTAGTGGACCTGTAACTGATATCTAGATAAGGAAGGAGAATGGATTTTTTCTTTCTGAAAGTTCTGTGTGATTTGCCTTATTGTGAAACCAGAGATAAGTTCCAAGTTAAGACAACTCAAGGCAAGTGGAAAAAGCAGAGTGACTTTGTCTTTTTTATCACCAACTAAGATACTTGGGCACCCATCTTACATGTCAGCATGCACACCTGTTGTTCAAGACTCACATGTGAATAATGGAATGGACTCTGGCCTGTGAGCCAAACATCTTGATTCCAACACTAACCTTCATCCTTGCATGATTAAATAGTGTGACTTAGGGCAAGTTAACTAGTTGCTTATTTATTACCCTCTTTATAGTAGGGTAAAGTAGTTCGGTCACATCTCTCATTGTCTACATAGTCTCCTTGGTGGTAAAATCCTTATGTACGTGCCAAATGCTGAATTCCACTTTGTCATGCAACCCATACATCCTTCCATATTGTGTTAAGTTCTGCACAAAGGTGCAGCTTGTACAGGCAATGATTCATCTTTTACTCTTCATAGCATGCCTGATGTGTATGAACACAACACACATGTACATCAGGATTTTCTCTTGGATTGGGAAGGACAAACTGACATGGAATCTGTAACATTTGATGTCCATTCTCTGGATGTATCTGGATGTGTGTTTAGTCTCCCTCTATTTCTTTCCTAATGATCTCTGCCCTTTCACCATGCTGTGTTTTATAACATACTCCCCTTCTTCCCTAAAGGCCTACCATGAGGTTGTCAAACTTAACCCCATTCAATTATCACTTCCTCAGAAAAATATTTTCCTGTACTTCCAATTTCTTTGCTATTCCTCCTGCTTCTGGTACCTTCTGATGGCACTAAATTATGCATATCCAATTGATACAGCAATTCTCCCTGGCCAAACTGTGTCTTGAGTTCTTCTATCTCACCTTTTGATCCATAATAGGGCTGAGGAGATGGCATAGCAGTTAAAGGCATTTGCAAAATTTGATGCTCTAAGTTTGATTTCCCAGTCCCCATGTAAAGCCAGATGCACTAAGTGGCATATGCATCTGGAGTTTGTATGCAGCAGCAAGAGTTCCCAGTGTGCCTTCTTTTTCTCTCAATCCCTTTATCCTTCCCTCTCCCTTTCCTCCCTCTCTCTCTCAAATAAAAATCCATAATATACTGCAAATGATCTTAAACAACACAAAATAAAGGTAATACAGTAAAATCCATTAAGATAAGACTTCAAAATACACCTGCTTTGTCCTTTTTTGAAAATCTAGTGACTGAAGCTTATTATGGCTCAACCCTAAAAGCACAGATGCAACTGGTACAGAGATGCAAGAGACAGCATGACAACAAAACAAGAGCCTACAATGGTAGAATCATCTAAAAGGCTCAGTGATGGGGAAGAAGTGCTGTAACTTACAAAGAATGTTGAACTGTAAGTTAACATACAGCTAGGAATAAGAGAAAAGGAAGAGGAAGAAAATGAAATGGATCACAGAAAACCTGTATATTTAGGGTGGTGGCACTGGTAGTGATTTGTCCTGACAGCTTTGCATATTCGCCTAGACCTTGCAGTATGCTGCTGCTGTTACTATAGCACAGCATGTCCAGGTAGGTGGACTTGCATGTCCATAATTCCAGAATAATAGTACTACTAAGACACATCACTGTTCTTGCTTTTAAAGACTACATTCCCTAGTTTGGAAACATACTTATGAATATTCATGATGAGCATATTAAGAGAATATACAGAGTTAGACATAATGGAACTGGCAAATTCACAAAGATGTTAGGGTGAAATAGACCATGAAAGTTTTTAGGGTGGGATAAATTTAGAGCTGAGTGTTGAAGAAGTACAGGTATTTAGGTAAAGAAATAAACATGAACAAGATATATCTGGAAGAGAACAAGCTAATAGGAAATGTAGAAGCTCACCATATGAAAATCAGGAGACATCCAGCCAGAGGTGAGACTTAGAAGGGATGCTATAGTGATGTTGGTAAATTTCTTCTAGTCATTTGTGCTTCAATGTGAAAAGCATTGTCCCCAGCCTTAGGAAGAGGCCCAAAGTAAACATTAATTATATTTCTTGGTTTCCATTTTATTTTTGGTTGCCCTGACTAAAATCAGTTCTTTCAAGTAGTTCCTCACTCTTTAGTCAAATCGCCATTTTTTTGTCAATGCATCCTCTCACCATGATCCAATTTATGGCCTGGAATTTTGATCAGTTATATATAAGTTCAGCTCTAAAAATGAAGCAAATTGTCAGTGTGTAGAGTCCTCTACCCTTCCAATGGTACTGCTTTATGTTTGAAGGAAACCATCCAAACAATTTAATGCAGAGTTTTTAGGGTATAAGGTCTTCAAAGTTCCTTAAGTATAATAACTCCTAGGAAGATTCTAAAATCTGAGCTTAGAATTTTGTTTGTGAATGAATGTTCTGGGCCAAGGTTAAAAAAAGAGGAATTCCCTGATTGCAATTTATAAACATTAAATCTTTAAATGTTTTTTATTCTAATTTGATTTTTTTATTTTGGAAAGAATTATTGTGGTGGGGCCTGCAACCACTGCCAACAATTTCCAAATGCATGTGTCACTTTGTGCATCTGACTTATGTTGGTACTGAGGGATTAAACCTGGGTCCTTATGCTTCACAGGCAAGTGTCTTAACCTCTAAGCCATCTCTCCAGCCCCACATGAAATCTTTTAAAACATATGTTTAGTTTACTAAAAATTTCAAAATAGGTTTGGGCAGATGGCTTAGTGGGTAAGGCACCTGCCTGCAAACCCTAAGGACCCATACCAGATCTCTGTCCAGATCCACATAAACCAGATGTTCAAAGGTGATGCGAGTGCAACATTGCACATGCCCACTAGGTGGCACAAGCTTCTGGAGTTCGATTGCAAAGTCTAAGGTCCTGGTGTGCCAATTCTCTCTCTTTCACATACACACTCTTGCTTTCTCTCTAAGAAGAAAAAAAAATAAAAAATTAAAAACAAATTTATAGTTGCTATTTCATACAGCTTTGTGAATATTTATTCCATTGCTATTTTTGTTTATTTTTAATTTTGTCGCTATTCATCTTATCATGAATTTGTGAAAGGGAAGAAAAACCTTTCTCTTAATGTTAATCTTCTAAGTGCATAGTTGCCAGATACGAAAATATGAGTTGGTAGCTTTTTTGATTTTGTCTATTTGTTTTTCTTTTAAGGAAAAGTGCAGTAGGGGAAACTAAGCTTATATTTTCTTCAACCCTCTCCTTATATTTTATTTAAATGTATTACTACATGACTTGATAAAGAAAACTAAAAATTGTCAGAGTATTGTCAGGGGCACTGAATGCATAAACCAATCTATCTTCACCACCCCTATTAGCTTTTCTCCTTCCCATGAAAAAATTATTTCTGTCAATATTTTAATTTCAACTTGATGGGATGGAAGGAGTGAGTGACATCTAAGCAAATACTTGTCAGAAAATTGATGACTGCATACAGTGGTTTGGTTAAGAATTAAGGAATAAATACATGCAGCATGGTAGAAATAACTGCCATCTATATATCTTCCTTCCAGGAACCCAATATTTCAGATGATATTATAATTAATATATTTTGATGGTATATTTCAACGGATTGCTGAATTTATATAAATGTTGTCTAGGCTTATAAACCAAAAACAAAGTAGGTAA
This sequence comes from Orientallactaga sibirica, assembly GCA_036365145.1. Classification (NCBI taxonomy): domain Eukaryota; kingdom Metazoa; phylum Chordata; class Mammalia; order Rodentia; family Dipodidae; genus Orientallactaga; species Orientallactaga sibirica. The sequence goes on along the minus strand of JAEOAD010000004.1, from coordinate 53,739,364 downwards.
ACCTAAATATGACCTTAAAAATCATTGCTCAGCTTCCTTATTAACTTTCTAAACACCTTGAAAGATGTCCGTTAGCTGCCTAAATAAAAAGAAGCATAATTAGAATCATACACATTATTTGACTGTGGTTGTGAGGGTCAGAAAGGACCATCCCAAATCAGTACTCAATACCATGTAGCATCGTCAAATCAATATGCAATCTTGCCCATTTTGAATAGATTGGTTTGAAGGGTCAAAGCTTGGTACAGACAATGAATGTCTATACAGAAGTTTTCAAACAATTTGACCATGATTTATGTCATGGTTTGAACTGGATGCTCCAGAAAGCTGTTGAAGTCCTAGCTTCAACAACAGTGAGATGGCTTCATTTGAGAAAAGAATTTGAGGGTAGGCCCTAATCAAATTTGGCTGTGTCCCAAATAAAAAAGAAGAAAAAATAATGGACACAGAGATGGGCACACAGAGAATAGAACATGATAATCTGAAGGAAGATAGTCTCAGAAAAACAAATATATTTTAATCATGTGTGGTTCCTAGATTTTACATAAATACATAGCATGATGTGTGTATATATGACATGAAAGTGGAAGTAAAACACTGTGTAGGTGGAGTAATGGCTGGGGGAGAAGTAGAAAGGGAAGGAAAAGGGAGAGAAAGAGGAGAAGAGGGGGGTAGAAACAGGTAAGGGGATCCTGGGGGATACGCTTAGTGTACAATAAATACTTATAACAGAATTGTCTTATTTAACACAGTATCATCCCTATATTTATAATATTATAATAATTTATACTATGAATTTTTTTTTAAATGACTGAGATCTGAGTGACAGATATGTAAGGGAAGCATTGCCAACTAGGCAACAGGAGGAGAGAAAGGCATCATACTGTCTCCTTTGCAGTTCTCAAAATGGACACCTTGATGAACCCTTTTACCCTCCAGAAATAAAGGACCATAAATTTCTGATGCTTACACCATGAGTGTACAGTGCTCTTTGCTTCCCTATCAAACTAATAAACATCACAATTAAAAAAAAAAAAACATTACACAATGTCCACAGATACATTAAATGCTTATAGCAATGCTTTCCTAAAATAATATTAGTTATTGCTAAATGTAGTACATGTTCACATTTCCTCATCAACATATTTTTAAATTTTGGTTACAACTTATAAAATTGATGTTTAACAGATGAGAACCCACAGTTTGGAAAATATTAGGCTAATAAGAAAACAATATTTCACGCCTATAGATTAGGACACTTTAATTTTCTATTGAACAAAGACTTGAGGTGAGGTTTTAAAAGGGTGTCATATGTGACAAAAATGACACATAATTTCAAGACCATAATGTTCACATGACTGTGGTAGTTTGAATAGATGGCCCCCAATATATTTAGTGTTCCATTAGTTTGCATTTTGGTTCTGCAGCCACCTGGCTGAAAGAGGTGTCACTACAGATCTTAAGGTGTGATCGTAGTTTAAAATTTCAATCTAAAGATATACAAAGTACCTAATTCCTCTTGGAATTCCAAAAGTGTGTTGTGTGACTTTTGGGTTTTGGCTTGTGGTTTTTTCTCTCTCTCTGCTTGGACCTGTGAAAGCACAGCCAGCTTCTTCTGCCATTATAAAACTTCCCCTGCCTCTGTCAGCTTCAATAAATCACTTCTTTCCATAACTGTGCTTAGCCTGAAAGTTCATTTCAACAAACCTAAAGCTATCTACTACAGAAAATTGTACCAGAAGTGGGGTGACATGAACCTGACCAAGTGGATTTTGGTCTTTTGGAACTTTTGTTTTAGAGGAAGGGCATGGACTTGTTATGAAAAACTGAAGACATCTTCTGGGTGGTATGTCATATTTTATGTACTCTTCTGATGAGAGTTTGAGAATAGTGCAGCAAGAATTGTATTTGGAACCTTGGCTTATGAACTCCCTAAGGAGAAGGAAAGACTGCAGAGGACTTTGTTGGGACTGGGCTACTGGCATAAGGGCTGGCTGCATTCTGCTGCCCAGGCCTAGAGAGCCTGTCAAGGTTTAATTTGTAATGGACTAATATTCTTGGCTAATGATATTTGACTGAGAGCTTTAAGATTCTACATCGGAAAACCTCAAGCAAGTTAAAATCACAGACACTCAGACTGGTTTTATGTCACTGAAGCTGCTATTATCAATACATTAATAATCTTAAGAAAGATGGCCCAATTGCTTTACATTAAGACAATAGAGAGGATGCCTGAGGAAAGACTATGATAAAAATGCCAACTCTTGGGCTGGAGAGATGGTTTAGCAGTTAAGGCACCTGCCTGCTAAGTCTAAGAACATCAGTTCCAATCTCCAGGTCCCACGTTTAGCCAGATTCAAAGTGACGCAAGGGTGCAATGCCTCACTTGCCCACAAGGGGGTGCACACATCTGGATTTCATTCACAGCAGCTGAGAGGCTGCTGGCAGTGCCCATTCTCTATCTGTCTTCCTCTCCTTGTCTCTTGTCTCTCTCTGTGTCTCTCTCAAAAAAAAAAAAAAAAAAAAAAGCCAACTCTTTTGGAAAATAGTTGAGTAGAAAATAAACCTGCTTTTCAAGGTTACGATTTATTTTGTCCCTGAATTAAGAATATGGCTGCATCCTGTATACCTGGTATTAGTTTTGGAATCATGGAAAATGCATGGAGTGAGTCAAGAAGTGCACACCTGGTTCCAGGACCCACTGATAAGATGCAGAAAAAGGCAAGACATGATGACCCTAATAGGCTAGAAGAGCCTTTGGAAGATGGACCGTGGTTTGCATGGAGACCTGAAGACATATTGGATATACCAAGATTGTGCAAGGGCTACCATGGCAGCTGTTAGCTAGGGATAAAAGTTTTTCCTGCCTACTCAGCCCAGCTGGAGGAGTGGAACTGAAAAATTTGGACACTGACAGTCACTGGATTTGAGCTGCAGAAGTTTGATGTTTGTTCGATGGTTATTGAGTTCACATTGTTGTAATCTCTCCTTGCTGTTCCTTATAACAGTTGAAAATGTTTACTCTGTGGCTTTATATGTTAAAAATATATAACTTGTTTAATTTCACAGGACTCACAACTAAGAGACAATCTTAAATGTCAGAGGAGACTTGGGACTTTGGAACTATGTTAAGTTGGTCAGGACTGTGGGAAATTTAAAATTGGATTAAATACAATTTACAATGTTTGATGATTTTAACTATATTGGGGCCAAAGGTAGAATGTTGTAGTTTGAATTGATGATCCCAATATATTCAGTGTTTTATTAGTTTATAGTTTGGATCTGCAACCACCTGGCTGAAAGAGGTGTCTTAAAGTGTGGTAATAGATTTAAAATTCCAATCTAAAGATATACAAAGATCTAATTTCCCCCTGATTTCCTAAAGTGTGCTGGGTGGTTTTTGGTTTTTGGCTTGTGGTTTTCTCTCTCTCTGCTTGGACCTGTAAAAATAGGGCCAGCTTCTTCTGCCATTATGAAACTACTCCTGGATCTGTAAGCTTCAATAAAGCCCTTCCTTCCATAACTGTGCCTAGTCTAAAAGTTCATTTCAACAAGCCTGAAGCTGTCTACTACAACGACAAAGTATGTTGCCAGATTTCTTAAAGTCAGTCCTGAAAACACCACACATGGGACTAGACAAGACTCTAAGCAATCCTCTATTTCATATTGTTTTGATGGCAGCACCTAAAGTCTATAATATTCCTTCCTTGCCATTTGGCTGAAGATGACCTTGAACAGCACCAAGGTTTAAGCGGGTAAAGTTGGAGAAGAGTGGTTGAATCACATATCAGTCATCTCTAGATCAGAGGTGATGCTTTGACTCAATTGACAGGGTGGCTCCTTCAAGCCTCTGTTCCTGTATTTCAAACTATGCCCCCTCTCTATTTCCTCTCTCAACCCATTTTATATCATCAATAGACTCTTCTTTCATTTAATTCTCTCTCTTTTAACTCCTCTCTCATGCTATGTACTCCACTATCATCTTTTTTGTTTGCCTCCTTTCATGTTTTTAGCAATGTTTTCATTTTTCCTTGCTTAAGTATCTTAACTTTTATTGAATTATTCTCTTAATTTATGATGGCATTGACATGAATTTCCTAGGATTATTCCCATGAACTAAAATTCACAATGTCTATTTTTTCAGACTTTAAAAAAATTTTATTTATTTACTTATTTGAGAGTGGGGGAAGAGAATGGGTGTGCCAGGGCCTCCAGTCACTGCAAACAACCTCTAGACACATGTACCACCTTGTGCACCTGACTTATGTGGGTCCTAGGTAATTGAACCTGGGTCCTTTGGCTTTGTAGGCAAGCACCTTAACCACTGAGCTATCTTTCCAGCCAAACAATTTCTAGTATAACAACCCAATTCATTGAAAATCTTACTTGGCTCTCTAATACATATTTAAGTATAACATTTTTTTAAATGCAATCTTTGATTTTATCCCCACTGATGAAAAACTCTAGGTAGAGAGAATATTAAAAAAATATATAATTTCTTCTTTAAATAGTAATTCATCCTTTAAATGGATTTAAAGTGTTACTTATATATTTATTTAACTTATTTAGCAAGGAAGCAGTTTCAGAGGCCTTTAATGTGGTAAGAAATGATAGCAATTAGAGTCAATCAGAAATAGAAGCTGAACATTCTTTGTTAATATATTTTTTATATTTACTTGTAAGCAGAGAGAGATACTGTGACCGCCTGTCACTGCAAATGATTTCCAGGTGTATGTGCCACTTTTTGCAACTAGATGCTTAACATTCTTGATATCTTAATTGAAGAGAAGGAAAACTAAATTTGATTTCCAAATTGTGAATTCACATGCACCTTTTATAGAGAAGCACAGATAATTGTCAAGTATTTTTAGGTATAACTTTTTGCTGTAGGAATCAGTTTAGCATCTCTCATCACAAATATTGTCAGGATAGCTATAGCAACTAAATTTTTATCAGGAAACATTGCTCAGTGTGTTTCTTTTGAATCTCTAAGAACAGCCCACCCACCACAGCCTTCATATCCATCATCTCTAAATCTGTATTGTCATGCCCAAAACACAAGTCTCCCAATGGTTTCTAGGCTTATTAAAACAATTCTCACATAAATCATTAAGTAAGTTTCAACAAATGTCAAAGAATTTATTTGAGTATATTCTCTGGGAGTCTGCAGGGGAGGTGGCTCAGATGTTAAAGATTCTTAATCCATGAACCTGCTGACCCAAATTCAATCCCTTCTGCTCAAATAAGGCAAATGCATAGTAGTACAACCCTCTGTAATCTTAGAGCATCTATAGCAATGGAAGACCGAACCACAAGAATCCCAAAGCTATTGGGCCAGCTAGACTGGCCTTCCCAGTGGCAAAATAACAAGATATCCTGTCTCAACAAAGGTGGACAGGGAAGATCGAGTCCCCGAGGTTGTCTTCTGACCTCAATATATATGCTATTGCATGTGCTTACCTGTATGAAAAGAATACACACACACATATACATACATACATGTATGTATGCATACATTCAACCAAATAAAATTTTTAAAAAGAATATATTATCTGGCCATGGCGGATTAATATCAGAAATCATTCCTTAAAAATGATAAAGCATGATCAATCAACTAAAACATATGTGAAATAATTTAAATTATTTATATTCTAATGAAAAATAAAAAATGATTCAAATTAAAATGTTTTGAAAGAGTTTATACTAAAATATACCATTGCTAACACTTATAATGGATAAATTTGGATATAATATGAGATAAGAAGGAAACAGTTATCTAAGTATCTATCTCAAGAATAAATAGAACTAAGAATATAGAATAAATTACTTAACAACATTGATAAACTAGTTATCACAATAAAAATCAATTTGAATTGACACTCCAGATATGTATGTATGCATATATATATATATATATATATATATATATATATATATATATATATATATATAAACAAAAGTAGTAACATATAAATAAAATTCATAAAATTAAACAGACACTGAAATTATAAAATGGAATTATAAATGACTTCATGACATGAAACCTGTAAGTTTTGATGAAATATAAAACTTGAAAACAGCCGGGCGTGGTGGCGCATGCCTTTAATACCAGCACTCGGGAGGCAGAGGTAGGAGGATCGCCGAGAGTTCGAGGCCACCCTGAGACTACATAGTTAATTCCAGGTCAGCCTGAACCAGAGTGAGACCCTACCTTGCAAAACCAAAAAAAAAAAAAAAAAAAAAAAAAAAAACTTGAAAACTACAACTTGCAAAACTGATAAAACTAGAAAGAGAAAATCTGGACGGATCTATGCCTTCCAGGAACATTCTGAAAGAATAAAAAATGTAACACTTCACAAGACATTTGAAGGTGGTTGCAACATCTTGACAAAGGCAATACACAGTAGGAAGAATAATGATCTCCTAAGAGTTCTGAGGCTCTAATTTATGGAACCTGAGAATGTGGCACAATATACCCTGAGAGTCTACCAAATGTATCTAAGCTTAAGGACTGTGAGATGAGATTACCCTACATGATCTGATTGGCTTCGTTCTAATCACAAGAGTCCTCCTTAAAGCAAACAGGAAAGAAGAAAGAAGAATAGATCAGAAAGGTGAGATGTGACAAGGACTTGGCCTTCTCTTGCTACTTTGAAGATAGAGGAAGGTCTTCATTACCCAAGGAATATGGTAGCCTCTAGGAGCAAGGATGAAACCTCTCATTATAGCCAATAAGAAAACAGGGAGTTCGTTCCCATAGGTGCAAATAACTAAATTCTGCCAACAACTTTGATAAGGCTGCCTGCTTATGGATTTTAGTCTGGTTAGATTGGACTGGGTCTTTTTTTTTTTGCCCTCCTTTATTGAATTATAATTTATGAAGAAAAACTGTGTGTATTTAAGGAGAACAATGTGATCATTTGTTACATTTGCACACACACCCATATATCACATATTGTGAAATGTATTCCCACAATGATTAATATAATGATGATGTTAATCAAGTTAATTAACAGTCATCACTTCACATTGTCGTGTGTGGGGGTTCAAAACAATTAAGATTTTCTTCCAAAATATGTTAAATCAATAATGACTGATTTTTTTTTTTTTTTGAAGTAGGGTCTGCTATGACATTGAAATCTTAGTCTTCCCACCTCAGAAATGCCAGTATCTGGGCTTTTAGGCTCATGTCACTAAGCCCAGCATGTTTGGCAGTATCTATTAATGCAAAGACCTGGGCATGAAGAACAATGCAATTTTGCTCCTGTGTTTATACACATCAGATAGGCAGATTTTGGAACACCACAGACACACACAAGAATGTGCTTTATTTATAATGATTTCTGTGTGACTTTTGCTGGGTAGACATGAAAACACAACTATCCACTGTTAATAGGACTATAAAAATAAAAGAAGGAATTTTTCCCAAGTGTAGTTTAGTAAGCCAGTTAGGGTAACAGGATTACACGGCAGTAGGGGTGAGGCGCAAGGATCACTCAAAATCAGCTGCACCACAGAAAAGTCTTGCCCGGAAGCAGTGGCCACTCACTAAAGCCAAATCCCTAGAGCTGCCTACATGACTTATAGGCCGCCAGACTGGTAGGGAAGTCTCCTGTCCTCAGCAATTGATACTACTTATTTTACTTTGAAGAGGAGCCTTGGGAGTTTTGTGAGAGCTTCCTGAGGCTTATAAGGTTTGTTTACTTCCTGAAGTTGTAAACTTTGTTATTTCCTGAGTCTTAATAAGCCTCTGTTTAAAAGAAAAGGTTTCAGTTCAGAGGAAATAACTACATAACAGTGATAAACTGAACACCACCTAAAGACTTACCATCTTTACAATGAACATCAACATGAAATTGTTATACAATGAGGATGAACATATACTATACCCATACATTTAACAATGTGAATCAATCTTATGATAAAAGACAGACACCAATCCCTGACATAGAAATGGAATTTTCAGGAAGTTCAGAGGGGACCAAAGGGGGTGGGTGTCAGGATAGTGGATCTCATAGACTAGTGACCACAAAAGCAAACAGGGTCGCATTTATGTGCTACTTTTAGCTCTAAGTAGCTGGTTATAAATATGTTTTATTTTAAAAAAATACAATTGCAATGCATATGATTGATTTGTATATGGGGACTTATTTGAAAAATAATTTTTTTATTGTGGTGCTGAGGACTAAACTCTTCAGGAAGATAGGCAAGCATTTAACACTGAGTTGCATACAGTCAATCCCATAACAATTAAAATTTAAAGAAGGGGCTGGAGAGATGGCTTGGCAGTTAAGGTATTTGCCTACAAAGCCAAAGAATCCAGGTTCGATTCCCCAGGACCTATGTAAGCCAGGTGCACAAGGTGGCACATGCATCTGGAGTTTGTTTAAGCTGCTGAAGGTCCTGGCATGCCCATTCTCTCTCTCTCTATTTTGTTCCCTCTCTCTCAAATAAAATAAGATATTTTTAAAACATTAAGAAATTATGTATTACTGATTTTCAAGAAATAATAAACTAGTCCATCTTTACTTAAACGTATTTTCCAGCCACATTGAAGGAGCATTTAATATTAATGGTTAACATTTATTGACATTTTCTATGTTGCAACAAATGCATTCCATATGTTAGCATATTAAATTCTCTTAAATGTTACTATTATTATTCTCATTTTACAGATAGTAAAACTTCAGTCTAAAGCAGCAGTGTAATTGGCTCAAGGTCCACATATGTTAACATTCATCTTTGCTCAATGTGCAGTCTCATGATTCTCAACTAAGTGCTTCCAATGAGGATCACTGGCCTGGGCTACATACAGCAGTGAAACATTGTGGAAGAGTTCTTTGTATTGGAAAGAGATGGATGGATAGATAGATGGAAGATGAATGCTATTTTTTACTCTCTTATATCTGGAGATCATATATAAAAATGGCTAAAGAATACCCAGAGGTATCTCCCACCTCAATGACTGATTTCTGCTCACACAACGCATAACCCACAACCTCATGGGGAATTCCAACAACCCCACTGAGGTGGGCCTTTAGAGGATTGGGCCATGGAGGAGGGAAATAATGGTACCAACACATAATGTGTGCATAAAAAGCAAATTCTTAGTTAAAAGGAAAAAGTGGCTATGGGCTAGAGAGATGGCATAGTGGTTAAGGTGATTGCCTATGAAGCCAAAGGACCCAGGTTTGATTTGTCAGGACCCGCATAAGCCAGATACACAAGGTGGCATGTGTGTTTGCGGAGGTTAGAGACCCTGGTGTATCCATTCTATTTCTTTCTCTCTCTCTCTCTCTCTCTCTCTCTCTCTCTGTTATAAATAATTAAATAAATGGCTATGTGTGGTGTCTAAAATAAGTGGTCAATGAAAATAAGTGGGAGAATCAAGTGGATTCCTGCATTTATTTGCTTCCTGGTATTCCCATGCAGATGAATACTGAAGACAAACTCTAGTTCTTCTGATTAATTTACTCACATCTAAGATACAAGTCAGCTCTAACATCCTGTAGTTCTTCAGTCCTCAGAAGCATAAGTGTGAGTGTTACTGTAATGGTTTTCCTAAGCCATAGGACAAAGAAGCATTCTGGTGATATTGAATTCAATATTTTCTCATTTTTCCTACAGTGAATGAATGATACATTTTAGAAAACAAAATAGTTCAGGATTGTATTCTTTAAGCTCTTTCAACCTCAAGATTGAAAGGTTTGCACACACCGATTTTTGCTAGAGGTTTTGTAACAATAATGTAGACCTGGAATGCATCCACAAGGCAATGCATGAAATAAGTCTGATGAAAAGTGGTTTGCCATTTCTTCTTCAATAGAGTCCTTAATATCACAAGGGATGCCATCCTCTCTGAAACATCATCTCATTGCAGGCCAAAATCTAATCTCCTTCCTATTTTCATATTATAGACTCTGATAAAATAAAATGAACAAGAGAGTACATGACAGAGAATTGAATTTATTTAGAACAAAAAAGAATTAAAATAATCTCAAAAATTTTAATATACAAAAGTGCTCTAACAGTGTAGCAGGAGTTTGTCAAGGAAAAGAATGCCATTCAAATCAGTCAGTTCAAGTCTGAGACCCTCTTAGAAGTACTTGCAAATAAACATATTTCTGTGGAAAAAAGGTTGGACTGAAAAGAAACACACATAACTGAGGAGTGGTTAGCACAATTATTCTGAAGGTAGAATATAAAATCACATAGAAACAGTGCCAAATCTTAACAAAATACAAGAGAGTCTGAGCTTATTTTGCAGAACTTTCAGATTCTTACTCTGACAGTAACTACAGTGCTTAGGATTCTAAGATCATAGATCTCTTTCAGTTTTTAAGAAGGAGAGAATGAAGAGTGTTGCTATTTATTTTGCAGAAGAATGGTAAAAGCCAAACCAAAGCAGGTGTGCAATTCACCTTGTTAAAATGAGAGCTTAAGACAGGTTATGAAAAGACCTTGCAGAGGACTTTTTATTTTTATTTTTAGAAGAAAGCATTGCACAGAAATATGTTCCCAATGAGAAATAAGATCCCACATCTAAATATGACACTGAGAAGGAAATCAGGCAAGTGTGAGAAGCCATGGAAGGATTCATACATATGGCCACGTTATTGTGGAATTTTGACTAGATGACATTTTAGTTAAATAACAACAACAAAAAATAAACAATTTTGAGACACAATAGTTGTATGGACTTTTCAGAAATAGTGTCTAAATCACCAAACTGATATGAGGATTAAATAAAAAAAGACATAAATAGCTTACTGTCTCTCAACCTACAGTGAAAGCAGTTAAATTCCTATTGCTGATGCAATTTCACTTAGGAAAGAGCTCATGAATTTATTTGATGGCACTAAGTATGGTACAGCAAAATTCAAAGTTTACAAAATGTAACAGACAGCTTCAGGTTCACTGAGATGAACTTCCAGACCAGGCATGGTTATGGAGGAAGGATAGTTATTAAAGCTAACAGATCCAGGGGAAGTTCCATAATGGCAGAAAAAGCTGGCCTGCCTTCATAGGTCCAAGCACAGAGAGAGAAGCCAAAAGTCACACAGCACAGCACACCTCAGGAACTCCAGCTAGGCACACTTTACATATCTTTACAATGGAATCTCAAACCCTCCACCACACCTTAAGATCTTCTCAGTGACACTGCCTCCAGCCAGGTGGCTGCAGATGCAAACTACAAACTAATAAAACACTGACTATATTGGGGACCATCTATTCAAACTACCACACAAAGTACAGGCTTTTTTGAACTGTATGTGTATACAGAAAATATAAATTTGTATATATGAATATTCATATGTATGCGAGCACGTGTCTGGATGAGTTTACATGTGTGGGTGCATGTGTATGGAGAACTGAGTTCAATGTTAGGTGGTTTCATCAGTCAGTCTATGCATTATTTTTTGAGACAGGGTCTCTCACTAAACCCAGAAGTCATTAATTCAGCTAGATGAGCCAGTCATGAAGACCTGGAAAGCCTCCTGCCTCTGCTTCCCCAGCATGGCAAGTATAGGTGTGTGCTGCAGCACCCAACTCTTAAATGGGGATTGGGATTGCAAACACATGTCCACATGTTTTCAAGGCAAGAACTTTACTCAGTGAGCCATCTCCCTGGCTCCAAGGCTGCAGTTTCTAAAAACACATGGAATCCTTATTTTAAAATAGATTTATTGAGGACTTACTTATTGAGGTACTTTTGGCTATGCTGCTTTAGTGAATCAAAACTCAGAATCTGAAAGTCACTGCTATTTAGAATGTCACTTAGCTCTGAGAATTTTATTGAGGTCCTCCAAGAAAATGTTTCTTCAACAATTTTTTTTTTTTTTTTGAATCACTACCACCAACACCATCACCTTTTATGATGGCTGGTTTTAAGAAGGAAATTCTCATTTTAAGCACTGTGTTTTTGTAGCAACTTATCAAGCAGTGGCCTTTAGCTGTTGTTCTGTGACAGGCACTCCATTAAAATACTGATGTAAACAAGTGGAGAAGGTGAACAAGAAGTGCGGATATTTGCACAGCATTACTGTCAGGTAAAATTTTAAAGATAGGTTTTATGAACCCATTATTTATAGTCAAGGCTTTTTGACTATAGCATCTGAAATCATTTAAGGAGACAAAATGTTTTGTCAAAACATACAGCTGGGAGTAAATTTGTAACTTCTTTTATGTAATTCAATTTAATTCTGTTGTTTGCATGAAAGATAAATTCTAGCTGGGCAATCACAGAGAGCCAGTGAAAAGGGACAATATGGTAAGCTTCAGAGGCAATTAAAATTAAATGCTTTCTGTCTTCATTTTATTTCTTAATAAATAGGTAATTGCATTGTAGTGTACCTGGTGACAGCCTGAATTAGGAAGATACAGGGGATCTTTGTTGGATTTCTCCACTAAATTCAATCTTATTTTTAAGTTGTACATCAAGTAAAGGAAAATCTTCAACAAGTTTTCTTTCTAAAATATATAATTGAGAATGAGGTCACTAGGAACACATGTGTAGCTATTTTTACTAAAAAGGAAACCTCATTTTAAAAAACGCAAGTGGTAGGTTGAGATAAATAGAAGTATTCTAAGTGCAGTCTCCAAAAAGAGCTGAGTTTAGCAGAGCTCATACTAGCTATAGTGGTAAATATCACCAGTATTAATTAGCTGGCAGATAGGTAATTTTTCAATGGCAAACTTCTCCCTTGCCAAATATTAGGTTTTGATAACAGAAAAAAAAAAAAAACTCATCTATGGTAGATGAGTAAACTTGTCAATTCTTAACCATCTACATATGTATACTTTAAACCTCTGAGCTTCTAAGTGTCCTTTCAGTGTCCCTCTTTCTCAATGCAATGTCAACTTGATGAGGCAAGAAATTTGTCTCTTTTGAAATTTTTGAAATTTTGTTCTTTTTGGCTTCAGAGTTTAGACTGGGTCTGACATGATATTCAGAGTGCTGAATAATTTTTTTTTTTCTGAAGATTGGTTGAAAAGTATGAGGGAAAGAGCCAAAACAACTCTTATTATCATTTCCATAATTGTTTTATTTAACAAAATAAAGATGCTCCAAAATAAGAAACTCATATATTTATATGAATGAAAAGAACTATTAGAATATGAGTTACTGATTTGTAAAATAAAAAATTACTGATTTATGAAAGTCAAGGCTTTTAGCAAATACCCACCTCATGCTACACACTTTTGTGGAATGAGAATAAATGTAAAATCAAATGTGAGATCAGTACTTTCAAAACAGTATACACTAACAGAAGAGACATGTAAATACATATGTGCAAGAGAAATTACAGATATCAGCATGTGAAGTTTTTAGTAGAGACTTGGAATTTGTGGATCTCCCTTAAAAGGGTTTAGAAGTGATCGCCAAGTGAGTGAGAGCATCTTTACTCTGTCACAACATGGGTGGTCAAGACATTGCAACATGTCCAAAGAGATCACCTGAGAAAGAGTATGGAATGTAGGGAAGAAAACAGACCTGGTTTTGAGAAGAACTCTGGTATTTTGTGCTAGAAATTTATTAGTGCTAATTTAGGAGTTTTCATTTCAACTCCTAAATAATGTAGTACCATCAATTAAAACAGATTAAATTTTATTTACATTTAGGGATATTATTCAAGAAACATGGCTAATTATGAGTTAAAACAAAATACACTCTGAAGCAAGAAAGGCACATGTACACCATGACACTAAGACAGATGACCTGGACTAAAGAACTACTAAGTGGAGATAGAGAAGAGAGTACAGAAAAGAGGTCACATTTGATCAAGGAACGCACGGCGCTGTGTAAAGTGATTCTGCACAGTTTGTTGTTGATGATTGCTACATTTGGGACTCGAATGCTCAAGAAGATAACTAGGTCCTTCACTCAAAGTATCAGAACAATTTCAATAGCCACCACTGAGAGCATAGGAATCTAACAGCTCGTTCAGTTTTCTTAACATCTAAGTAGCACAAACACAGCAGCTACTGGTTTTAGGATGAGAAAAAGTCTGGGTGTCTAAGTAGCTTGCCTAAATTCTGTCAGGCAGGACCAATAGAATCTACACTCAAATTCAGGAAGGCTTTAATCAACTAATTGGTCATCATTTGTCATAGCTGTACACCTGTTATCACAAGTACTTGGGAAGTAGAGTTCAGAGGATTGAGAGTTTGAGAGGTCACCTTGAGCTACATTGTGAAACCCTGTTTCATAAAACCAATGGCTGGGGATGTAGTTCCACTGCAGAGTTCTTGCAGAGCACATGCCTAGTCTAGCATTGACAATAAAAATAAAACAATAATAATTTTATGTATTATTATATTTAATAAAAGTTATTTTTGACATACTGAGTTTCACATGCCACTTTAATTGTGGGCAAGTAGACAAAAAGATCTGCAGTTTTCATCATGAAAGTTCTTATTGAAGGCACAGAGCATGTTTTGATAATAAAGAGAAATGAAACATAGACAAAGGCCAATCACCATGTATTGAAGAGACAGGCAGGTGATGAGCACCTAAATAAATGTGTGTGAGAGATGAAAAGGGAATCTCAAGAAAGTGGAACCAGGGCAGTTAACTGTACTATACTGTGCTCACACAGCATGCTACAAATCCTACCGGTTATTCAGGATGTAAGTCATGTACTGCCTCCTCCAGGAAACCTTTTTCTGACATTCCTACCCAAAATTAATCTTTACCTAACTAACTCTTCTACCCTTTACTCTATGTTTCTCATATGTTTCTGTGCTCCCTTGTACTATCCTAATATGTATGAAAGAGAGAGAAAGAGGTAGATAGAGAATGAGAGAATGGGCACACCATGGCCTCTGGACACTGCAAGCAAACTCCAGACTCCTGTGATACTTTGTGTATCTGGTTTTATGTGGATACTGGGGAATTTAACCTGGATCCTTAAGCTTTGTAGGCAAGTGCCTTAACCCCTTAACCATTGAGACGACTTTCCAGTCCATGATATGTATATAATTTTTATCTAACCCATAATTCTATTGAAGTCAAAGTAGATAATTTTCAACTTTTGTTTCCCCATAGTAATATATATATATATATATATATATATATATATATATATATATATATATATAATATGAATTAATGGGGTAACTTCTCAAAATCTTAATGAAATTTTGGGTATAAAGATAATTATTATAAAAACAAATTAGTTCCATATAATGAAAGTATAGTGACTATGCAATGAAACACCATGGGTAATTCCTTTTGAAATATTTCACACAAATTATTATGAGACCAGAGAAGGTCTACGGGAGGAAAACTTTAAGTATAAGAGTGCTGAAATAGCAGAAGTTTAATAACAAACTAAAAAAATAGCCACAGGTTAACAAGGGAAATATATAAATCCTTTCTTACTATGAGTAATGTCAGCAGAAGCAGTAGAGAATAGCTGATATTTATGATGTTGAAACAAAAAGAAAATGCTAGTTTAAACTAGAACTTTTCATCTTCCAACTCCATGACTTTGATCATGTTACTAAAGTCTCCAAATGTTTCATATTCTATGCAACATACATAAAAACATAACTTGTACAGATGTAGTATGGATTAAGTTGGGCAATAGTAATCACACACTTAAGAATTTTCCTGGCTCATTTAATAAACCTGGTAGTGTTGTTACTATAACAGTTAACATTTATAAATTAAATAATAAGAATCAATGAGAAAAGTTTAAAAATGTTCTACTGTACTCATCAGTTAATAAGCTTCTACAATTCATTGTCACCAACGTGTTATTAAAACAAGAAAGTAAAGTAAGTTTAGAAAAATATGTCAGACAGTATAATGCAGACAAAATACTGGATTTCTAGACTAGTACTGTTAATACTAACTTAACTATGGAATGCTAGACTGCTGATTTTGGTATTCCATTCTTTCTAATATTTTCTGTAGGTGTTATCTACTTAACTAGCTGCATTTTAGGATATAAATATTAATAAATAAGGGTAAATGGGAGGAAAGAGAAATCTTCCATATAAAATATATATATGTGCAATTTATATAGACACCATGTATTGAAGAATAATTGGGACTTCACACTTCTTATGTTCAGGCTGTGCAGACCAACTTGTTTTTTTGCAAAAACTAAAGAATAAAATGGGAGGGACAAATAGTAGCCTTACAGTGGTAAAACATGACAAAATCTGTCTCAGCCTGACATCACTGTTAATCTCAATAAGCACATAATCTTGAGGTCACATGTTCCACTGATATAATGACAATGACATATTTTTTTCTGTGATTATTCTCAGACTTAAACGGCAAACCAATTTTTAAGAAAACAGCACAAAAATTCCAAGCTAAGGAATTCCTACAAAATACCTGACCAAAAGTCCCCCAAGCTGCCAGGTCATTAATAACAAAAAATGTCTGAGAAACTCATAGTCACATAGGTTTTGAGGAGACATGATGCAAAATGTTGTGTGAAATCCTAAGTTGGTTCCTGGATCAACAATTAAATATTAGAGCAAAATTGAAGAAAGCTGAATGAAGTATGGGCTTTAGTTGATGGCTTTGCATAGAAAATAGTTCATTAATTATGACAAATGTGCCATACTAATGTAAGATGGTCAATAATATGAAAAACTCACAGTAGGGGATATGGGAACTCTGTACTATTTCAAACAAATTCTGTGTTATATTGAAGAATTTTAAAACAAAAAAATATTAAAAAAATGTAAGGATATCTGAGGCTGGAGAGTTGGCTTAGCAGTTCTAAGATACTTGCCAGTGAAGCCTAAGGACCCATGTTTGTTCTCTCTCCAGATCCCATGTAAGCCAGATGCACAAAGGTGAGGCAAGTGCAAGGTCACAATATGCCCACTAGATGGCACAAGCATCTGGAGTTTAATTGCAGGGCTGAGGCCCTGGTGATCTAATTTTCTCTCTCTCTCTCTCTCTAAAAATAATTAAAAATGTAAGGATAACTGTATAAAGCATAAACTTTAGTTAATAATATATCACAATTGGTTTATTAACAATCACAATGGTATCATTCCAATAAAAGTCACATCAATATGGAAAATTGGGTATAATGTTTATAGGAACTCTCTGTACTATCATTTTAGTTTTTCTGTCAATGTAAAACTACCCTAAAAAATAAAATTTCTTTTAGAAACTATAAAAGTAAAATGTTGACATGTTTGGTTTTTTTTTTTTTTTTTTTACTTTTTACCAATTGTTATATCAAAAGATATATGAAAAGTTCTACTTGTACTTGGAAATTTCAGGTTGAATGGGTCAAATATACCTTTATATTTTTTAGGCAATGTAAAAACGTTTTTAAAAAATCAATAATTTACCTGCATATTCAATGAAGTATTTTTATTCCATGTGTAAATCTATGAAACAGTACATTTAATTCAAGTAGATCACTACATCTGATTTAAAATAAAAACATCACACATAAAGGAAATAGTCTTTCTACATAAGTATATAGGAAGGTCATTTTCTCTTTCAGAGTTTCTGGGTTCAACAAGATTGGCTATGTCATATATCATAATATTGAGATACATGAATGATGATTTCAGCTTAGGATGCCCTGAACTGCAGTAATACCAAAGAATTCACTTATCTTTATTCCTCTCTCTTCTACCTGCGTGTTTACTACTGCACTTTGTAAATGGTGTAGCCTTGACATGAAAATCTAGAGATGGTTGTTTCTTAAGGTGTTTCTCTTTAAGCATACAAGAACCTGAAGCCTGTATATCTCCTTTGGACAAGAATTTCATTCCTCAACATCACAAGCTGTCATGATAACCTTGGCATTGAAATCTCTCAGACTATAGTCTTTGTGAGTTCCAAATCTCTGAGAAGCACTTATTTCCTAAAAGAACATGGAAAACAATGTAAAAAATGATACCAAGGAAAAAGTTATATATAATAACTATAGATAGCATCAGTACGTGAGATTTCAAAAAAAAATATGTGAAATGTTATCTTTTTTTTCAATTTTACTGGTGATCCAAAGTGTACAATATCAAATTTGGGGGTAAATTGTGTTTATAGTAGTCAGCACTACTTATGTGTTGACCTGACAGAATTACTTTAGTGCAAATACTCCTACTTTCACATCCATTTGCCCCTAAAGTAATTTTTTTTTGTTTGTTGTTTTTTTGTTTTTCGAGGTAGGATCTCACTCTGGCCCAGGCTGGCCTGGAATTAACTATGTAGTCTCAGGGTGGCCTTGAACTCACAGTGATCCTCCTACCTCTGCCTCCCGAGTGCTGGGATTAAAGGCATGAGCCACCATGCCCGGCTAAAGTAATTTTTATAGTGTCTTTCTCCATGTAATAATTAGTTCTCAAAGAAGGTACTATATAAAGTGATAAATGGTAGATGCATAGGAAGATTGACAGGCACATCAACAGATAACATGTAAGTTTTATATATGTGTGTATAACCTAGTTACTGGCTCACAGAACATATTCGTTTGAATACATAAACCTCAAATTCTGTTTCCTGCAGGCTGCCTTCAGATTATCTGTTTCTTCTCTCATCACAGTCTCATCAAGGCTTCTGTGGTCCCAGAGAAGTTCTGTTCAAACTTAGCCAACAGGGCATTTCATGTCATGACCATACAATTGATTGTGGGAATGTCAGATTTTTAAACTGCATCAGAGTGATTCTCAAGATTTCTGTAAGAAATACTGAGACCCATGCGCTCTTTGTGTTGCTGAGCATAAATGAAGAGGAATCTTCCTGTATCATTGCTTGTATCCATCTTGGGAAACTGAGCATTCAGACTGAAGGAAAGTGGGTTCCTAGTGACATCACTGAACCCATCAGTCAAGCTTTCCTGAAGCAATTATGTGAGCCAGTCATACATTTTTTTCATTGTTTTCACTAGCTTAGGTAAAGGTGATAAAGAGTTACAACCAAAGGCAAACTAAAGTTTTTAAAACTAGTGTCTGTAGATCTGAACAGCTAAGAACTGATGCTCTGTAGCCTTGATTTAAATCTCTGGTTTGTCCTGTATTAGCTGTGTAAACTAGCTTTCAGACCTCTGTGAGTCAATTTTCCCCTTCTGAATAGAGATGATAATAAAAAGCACCTTTTCTATAAGGCAAGTGTGAAGACTAGGAATTTGTGCAGATCGAACACAGCACCTGACACTAAGCATGTATTCAATATGTGTTTGCTATCATTACTAAATCCTGGACTAATGCTATTTGACAACATTAATGATGTTTGCTATTTATTTTGTGTAGCCTAAGCAGAGATGCAAATGGTCTGACTACAGTTGTAGAAAATAACTCACATTTAAAATGTAGATACAATTCAAATTCATCCACTAAAAATATTAAGAATGTGGCACTGAGGGGGGATGGCTCAGTGCATTAAGCACTTTCTATGCAAGTGTGATGGATAGAGTTTAGATCCTCAGCACCAATGTAAGTGATGGATGGACTTAGTGGCCTGCCTAGAATCCCAGTGCTCAGGAGGTATGGATAAGGGAATTCTGGGAAAGCTGACTAGCAGCACTAGTTGAATTGGCAAGATCTGAATTCAAAGAGAAACTCTGCCTCCGAATAAAATGGAGACTGATCAAGGAAGATGCCCAATGTCAAATTAAGCTCACACATGCACCACACACACATGGACATGACTAGATGCAATGCACATGTGCACATACTACATACATGTAAAACGCACACAAAAAAGAAATATATCAAGTCAGGTTTGGGGTTTCTGTTCTTTAACTGTCTAAAATGATGCATTAATTCTTTCAAACTATGTTATTACATTTTGGGATTTGTATCTAAATAGTTGTCTAAGCTACTGATTTTTGGCAGGTTGAATGAATTAATTACAGCCATTTTCAAAGGCCTCACAAGTTACATGAGTGTTCCAATTTGTTTATGTTAGAAAAACATAAAAATATACTAAACCCAAATAAATTATAATTTTGAATGTGTTGTTTATGTAGCTTATTTTAATGGCCTATTTTATAAACTACAAATGTAAATGAGTGACAAGAATCAAACATTTAAAAAAATGAGCAGGGAAAAATAATATTGATGAAAATCTAAGTACTAACACAACTATTTATAGAAATTAGGGGGGGGGGAAGACTTTATTTTTATTAACAAGACCCATTCAGCACTGCTTATCACATACCAGGAGCATAGTTTATAATAATGACATAGATGAAACTACATGCTTAATATAGTTCTTTGCTCACAGAGGGCATATGATAAATGTATTTGATTGGATGACCAGAAGACTCTAGTTTAACATTTATTCTTCATCTAACAAAGTACCCACAGTGATGATGTACTTTCAGATATTACACATGGCCCACTGAGTACAATTGTACTGGTGCCCTTTCATAATATCTTCCATTATAATCTTCTATCAAAGCTGAATGAAATATTAAAGTGAAGTGTGCATGTGGTGATTAGTGATCTAGGCCTTCATTTCCTGAAGATTTGGGAGTGATTTGACTACTTGTAGCAATCCAAAAGTGGGGGAAGGGGCTTAGCTCTTTCACACTGAAAGAAATCATTGCGTGCTATCCTAGAGCATTTTCAGTAAGTCTTCTGAATAGGAACCAATCCAAATCATTGTATTTGCAGGTGATAATGTTTTCCCAGTACATTTAGATCTCTTACATTCTGTACTTTGTACAGTAATAGAAGGAAAGCTGTGAGCAATGAGTTCAACATCTTCAATCTGTTTGTTTCTTGATGGATGAGGCAAAGACTCATGATAACTGACAAAGGCACTGAAGTAGAACTGGAGAGGCTCCCAACAAATCATGCAGGTGATTGCAGATTTTAAAGTTAAATGATAGTAGAAACTTGTGTTCTTTTTGTTTTAGTACAGCAGAGAAAACTGAAATCAGGTCTGTTTTGATTGGAAGATTCTATCATTCTAAGATTAAAAATAATCAGAATGCAAATTTAATGTTCAAATTCCAAATAAGGTTAGCAGCATACCTCAGTACTGTTACTTGATAAATACATTAATGTAAGAGACATGAAGTATGTAAATGGGAGGATAGTAACACATTCCAATTTAATTCCAAATCTCTAGTGTCATGGATTCTCTGGTAAACTTATATGTAATTCTAACAGTTTCCAAAATAGAGAGCATGCAAATATATTCACTATGAAAGAGTTCTATACAAGCATTTAGCTATTCAGTCCATAATCTTGAGTAATACAATCAGTATTTTATCATAAGATTAGTCTCTAGTAAGCAATGAAATAATGAACAAATACATATGTGTTCTTTAAAAAATTCCAATTAATAATGACACATGTTTATTTTAGGGTTTTCTCTCTCTCTCTCTCTCTCTCTCTCTCTCTCTCTGTCTCGGTCTGTTTGTTTTATTTTTGTGACAAGTTTCCCTATATAGGTGACACTGGCCTCAACCTTGTAATCATCCTATCTCAGCCTATCTAGTGTATGGATTTGTACCTCCACACTCAATAAAAAATTACATTGTCACAACAGATAATGTCAATGGATCATATGCATGCAAAGTCCAGCTTCAAGATTTCATTGAACATTTCAGCAGATGAACATGGAAGCATTTACTTATTGGGTGACAACTATCTGTTAATTTTAAACTATTGACAGTGACAGTAATGGGTAAATGAACTGTGTAAGTGCTTGGGTGATTTATTCACTTGGCAATATGTAATATTATGCACATGTCTCCTATTATGAATTTTATACAGGGCTTAAAGGCATTTATAAGAATTATTTCAGTAACTTAATATAAAAATAGTACTCATCCCTGCAAGCATATTAGAATTCCTGGAGGCTTTCTGAAACACACTGATGACTGGACTTTATGCAAAATCAACTATGTCCTCAAAGTTCTACATACTTATCATATAGCTTCAGCGTACTGCAGCTTCTGAAGCCCCATTTCTCTGAGTCTTGTGGAATTTATTGTCCAGCATCAATTTATTTACCTCACCTTCCACTCAGTCCTTATAGTGGCTAGCAATGAGTTGAAAAGTGCAGTTTCTCCTTGACCTGCTGTGGTGGTTTTAATTCCGTGTCCCCCATAAGCTCATGTGTTCTGAATGCTAGGTGACCAGCTGGTGGCAATCTGAGAATAGAAGACTTGTTGAAGGCTGTGTGTTTCAGGGGGAAAGGCTTAGGGATGTTGGAGTTAGTTCTCCCTTGCTATCACTTGGCCCATTCTCATGCTACAGCATGTCAACTACGGTGGCAGAGGTGGTGTCCAGCCTCTGCTCATGCCATCCTTTCCCCTGCCATGATGGAGCTTCCCCTGGAGTCTATAAACCAAAATAAGCCTTTCCTCCCACACGCTTTTAGTCAGGTGCTATGTGTCTGAAATAAGAAGGTAACTACAACAGGAAAATTGGTATCAGTGGAGTGGGTCATTACTTCTAGAAATCTGACCATGTGGTTTTTGGTCTTTTGGAACTGATTTGCAGAAGGAATGTGGAAGAATTTGGAGACTTGTTCTGAGAGTCTTGTAGTGCTTTAAGCAAAGTTTATGGGCCATTCTGGTCAGAGTTGAAAGATATGAATGCAGAAAGAACTATGGACTGTGAGGTTTGGCTTATGAGGGGAAGAAATTACTTTGGACTAGTATAAAAGCAGTTTTTTTTTTTTTTTTTTTTTTTTTTTTGACAGGCTTGCTGTATTCTGCCTACTGTGTCTTGAGAACTTGTGCAAGGTTGCCTTGAATAAAAAAAGCACTGATGTGACAAGATGGATATGGCACAGAAAGAAATGAAAGTTTCAGGATGGAGCTGGGTGTAATGGCCCACACCTTTAATCCCAGCAATTGGGAGGCAGAGGTAGGAGGATCCCTCTGAGTTCGAGGCCAGCCTAAGACTACATAATGAATTTCAGGATTCCAGGTCAGCTTGGGTTATAGTGAAACCCTATGTCAAAAAAAAAAAAAAAAAAAAAAAAAAAAGAAAAGGAAAAAAAAAGAAAAGAAAAAAAGAAAGAAAGAAAGAAAAAGAAAGAAAGAAAGAAAGAAAGAAAGAAAGAAAAGAAAGAAAGAAAGAAAGAAAGAAAGAAAGAAAGAAAGAAAGAAAGAAAGAAGAAAAAGTTTGAGGATGGAAACAATGCTTTGTTTAAGCTGGACTAATAAATGTTGTAGTTCACCTGGTGCTATGGAATATGCAATGTGGCTTTGTTTTTGGAAACAGCCATGAGCTATGTAAAGCAGGCTTTTTGAGAGTTCCTGCATGGAGATCAGATGGAGGCATGAGGAAGAACTGAGTTTTAGCGGAAACCCCAACCAGGACTATGGGACAGCTGTGAAGCAGGGCAGTGAGCAGCATCCAGGCTGGAGGGGAAGAATTGGAACTCCAGAGACTTCATCACTGACTGGGAATGTTGAACTTAGAGCTGTTTTACATCTTGTATTAGGGACTGGAGGAATGGATTAGTGGTTAAGGCCTTTGCCTGTGAAGCCAAAGTTCAATTACCAAGTACCCACATAAGCCAAATGCACAAAGTGGCACATCCCTGTAGTTTGTTTGCAGTGGCTGGAGGCCCTGGTGTGTCCATTCTCTTCCTCTATCTGCCTTTCTCTGTCTCTCTCTAAATAAATAAATAAATAAATAAATAAATAAATAAATAAATAAATACAATATTTTTAGATCTTGTATTTGTTTAAGCTTTCCTAATGCCATCTTTTGCTATATGAAAGTTTATTCTGTGCCATTAGTTTCTTTTGTTTTTTTAGGCAAACAGTTAAGAGACCTTGGACTATGAGGTTGTTTGAGCAGTACTAGGATTCATAAAACACTATGGACGCTTTTAAAGTTGGACTAAATTCATGGTATTTTATACCATGGATGGTCATCAGTTTATGGGGATTATGGGTAGAATGTAGTGGTTTGAATTCAGTGTCCCCCATAAACTCATGTGTTATGTATGTCAGGTCCCTGGCTAGTGACCATCTGGGAATTGGAGAATTTTTGAAGGAGATGTGTTTGGGGGGCAGGATTATGGGTGCTATAGTCAATTCCACTCTGCCATAGCTTGGCTCATTTTCATGCTGCAGTGTTTCACTTGCTGTGACAGAGGTGATGTCCCTTGCCATCCTGCACCTTCCTCCTTTAGTCTATAAGTCAAAATAAACTCTTTCCTCCAACAAGCTACTTTTGGTCAGGTGTTTTGTGTCAATAACAAAAAAGAGTAATGACAACAGATACTGTCATTTCATCCAATGCTCATTTAAGTCTTCTCTATAGAGCTGTCTCAGAAGACTGCTTCTGCCCAAGTCACTCTCTTCTGGATCTACTTTGTTTTCTCCTTCACTGCTCTTCTGCCTCCTACATGAAGGTGCAGGAAGTTATTTCATTAGACAACCATGTCAAAAATTCAGATCTGGGGTTGGAGGGATTGCTTAGCTGTTAAAGTGTTTGCTTGCTAAAGCTAAAAGACCCAGGGTCGATTCCCCAGGACCCACCTTAGCCAAATGCACAAGGGGGCACATGCGTCTGGAGTTCATTTGCAGTGGCTGGAGGCCCTGGTGTGCCCATTCTCTCTCTCTCTCTCTCTCTCTCTCTCCCTCCCTTTTTTCTGTCAAATAAATAAATAAAAACCATCTTTCTGTAAAAAAATGTTAAGATTATTTTTAAAAAATTCAGATCTGGTTTAATACAATAGTGTTCTTTGCACCTTCACCATAAACTGTGGCTGAAAGGAGACAGGCAGTCATGCTAAGCAGTCATACATTAACTAAGACTGCAACCTCATGTTTACCATTCATGTCATTCTCATTCAGAATATATTTTTATAATGTACTCATTATCCTAGTCTAATAAATACATATGTAATACTTTACTCTTCTTAAAAAAAAAAAAAAACTTTTAATGGTGGGAGTTTGATATTGGAGAGTGAATTCGTTATTTGGATATGATTCTGACTTTTTTTTCAAGTTCCAGCTATAGGTTCCATTCCACTGAGGAGATCTGTTATCCAATCCAAGAGCAGTTGGTTACCCACCATGGCTATGTGCCACTGTTGCACTTGGGTGAGCATCACATCAGGTTGTTTGCTGCTGAGTAGCTTAGACCACGAGTTGCTTGGACAGATGTTGGTCATTTTTCCCCAGTAGCATATGTAGCATCTTCTGGCTCGAGACAAGCTAACTCTCTGGAGACTGGCTTTCTTCCAGATTCCTGCCAGGTCTCTCCATGTTCTGGACTGACAGCATATGGTCTTTTCAGCAGTAGGGTCTTACCATTAACCTTTGGTGGGTAATCAAGTGCTCGGAAATAATTCTGCCATCTTTTGGGAAACCTATTTATCTTGTGCTGACTTCACTCTCCATCGAAAAATCTACTTTTTTTTTTTTTTTTTTTTTTTCCATGGACACAAAACTTGAGAGAATCAGCCCATCACACCTCACCAGGGCCCCGGCTGAAACCACAGAGTAATTGAGGAAATGAGCAAGAGTGCTGCTTTCTAGGATAGGAGAACCTGATATCAGCACAAGGCTGAAGGAGATAGACACAGAGAGTACTCAACTCCTACCAAACCAGAGATCCAGAGACACAAAGGTTCCCAAGACCTCATCTCTGAAGAAGACCTAAAACAAACCCAACATGGCTCAGGTAAATTCATGGAAGAGGTGGGGGGGAAAGATTGTTAGAGCCACAAGTTGGGGCATTATGCACAGAGACACTGCATTTCCCCCATAACTAATGGCAACCCCCATAGTGCATGACCTACAATCCCCATGGGGATAAATGGCATCCCCAATGAGGAAGGTACCTTCAAGGAGAGGACAGGGAGTGAGGGTAAGGATGGTACCAACATGTGCTGTTTACACACTGAGAATGTACATAAATAATAAAGAAAAAATATGTAACTCATAACCTTCCCTAACATGGAAAGAGAGATTAGCACTTCTACTGCAGGCTTATGTCTCTGCTTTTTTGTTAATCAGCCTTGTTACCTTTTGGGATGACTTCTAATCTCACCCATGCTAAGTGCCCACCTCGATCCCTCTCTGTTGGGCTGTAGATCTGTTGTGCTAGGTGCCGTGTAGCCAGGAGCTGAATGAGTTATCTGGTGGTTTGCAGCAGCCCTGGTAGCTGGGGGATGGAAGACTGTACAGGTTGCCTGGAGTTGTACCAGAGCTGCTCAGCTGGTCCCCTTTGTGTTCTCTTTCAGCAGCTGCCCAGCTGGTCCCTGCTGTCTTACCCTTCAGATTTCCTGACTTTGCAAAGAGGCTGATGTGAATAGAAAATACCTCCACCTGGTTTCTGCTCCTGCAGCATTGCACGTGTGGGCATGTGGACTGGGGACACCAGGGCCTCAGCGGGATTCTGGCTGGTTTCCTTCTTTATAGAAAATCTAAGTCTCTTCTGCTTCCTTGCTGTGGTTGATAATAACTTATACACCTTCACTTTTTGGTAGAATTTATTTTGCCGTTTTTCTCCCTTTTTCCCCTCCCTAGGCTGCCTTGGCATGGTTACTCTGCTGCCATATTACCTGGAAGTTAGACTCAATTGTTTTATTAAGGCTTTTGACTTGGGTCTCCAGCTATCTAGCTAGAGGAAATGTCACTGGGGTCAGATCCTGGAGTCAGCCAAAGATATGTTTGGGGTGGATCTGATTCCAGCCCAGTGATATGCAGAAAACATTAAGAGACATGAATCCTGCTTGCTGCCAGTTTGTGCTTGCTGTTTTTTTGGTGTGTGCTGGTGCTGGTGCTGGTGCTGGTGCTGGTGTTTTGCTTGCTGCAGTGTTTCTCTCTGTTTGGATGTATAGAAGCAGCTTCTTCTGTCATAGATGGAACTTCCCCATGGATCTGTAAGCTTGAAATAAACCCCTTCCTCACGTACCAAAAAAAAAAAAAAAAAAAAAAAAAAAAAAAAACAAAACAAAAAAAACAAAAAAAAAAAAAAAAACCTTTTAATATCTCTTCCATCTTCCTCAACACTATCTTCTTTTTAATTACTTTTTATTTTTATTTATTTATTTATGAGAAAGAAAGAGAGAGAATGGGTATGACATGACCTCTAGCCATTGTGGATGAACTCCAGATACATGTGCCTTCATGTGCAACTGACTTACATGGATTCTGGGAAATTGAAACTGTGTACTTGAGCTTCTCAGGCATGTGCCTTAACCTCTAAGCTATGTCTCCAGCCCAATCTCTTTGATCCTCTAACAGGCATTCACAACAGAGGAAAGGCATCTAAGTTCCCAGCAATTACACTTGTGTCCTTTATTGTACTAATAACCCTTTATATAAACAAGATTTATCCCATGATCCTTGTCCTATATAGCATCTCCTCTGGCATATCCATGGGTGTATCCTGGTAAATGTTACTTCTACTATTCCCTCACTGCTCAATCTTCCCCAGCAAGATAGCAATATGGAAAAAGATCATTTAATTTGAAATCGGACAAGATTACCTAATGATCGTATCCATATTAAATTCATGATTTGGGTCACTTTATTGTGATTCTATAAAAGAATGATTTTATTCTTACCTTAGAAAATACACAGTGAAGTAATAAGGAAGGGGAGCAATATAGCTCCAATTAATATCAAGTTGATTAAAAAGTGTAAATATATAGAGAGAATGGTTTGAGAACTAAAAATTAGTAAGTAAAAACAATTATATTTGTAAGGGTTCTCCTAAAAACTGAATTAATAGCATGTGCAAAAATTCAGTTAAAAGGGCTGGAGAGATGGCTCAGGGGTTAAGATGCTTGCCTACAAAGACTAAAAACCCAGATGGATTCCTCAGTACTCACATAAAGTCAGATGCACATGGTAGCACACATATCTGGAGTTGGTTTGCAACAGCTGGAGGCCCAAGTGTGTCCATTCACATTCTCTCTCTCTCTCTCTCTCTCTCTCTCTCTCTCTCTCTCTTCTACCTTCTCTCTTCTCTCTATCTCTCTACATTTGCAAATACATAAATAAATAA
This sequence comes from Orientallactaga sibirica, assembly GCA_036365145.1. Taxonomy (NCBI): domain Eukaryota; kingdom Metazoa; phylum Chordata; class Mammalia; order Rodentia; family Dipodidae; genus Orientallactaga; species Orientallactaga sibirica. The sequence continues at coordinate 53,711,431 of JAEOAD010000004.1, read as the reverse complement.
AAACATGTGAAAAGACACACAACAAAAAGCAAAAACATATAATTATTTAAGGCATGACAATTTTAGTCAATAGAGAGACCACATAAAATTTGTTTAAAAATCAGACCAAATGCCCTAAATTTCTTTTGTTATTTAATAAAATGCAATTCCATTTTATAAGTGTGTGCAAGAAGTCCATAAATAAATGCACTACAGAGGAAATTCAAAACTGACAAGAATTAAAAACATAAATTTAGAAAAGTTTAAAATTTTGAATGTCATATTTATAAAAGATAGTTACACACACTTTATTTATGTCTTACATTTTATTTCATTTAACTTGGTTTTGTGTGAAGAAATTAACAGTAGCCCATTTTCCACAGTTTTCTCATCAGACATCAGAAAGGACAAGTAATTGATGTCTGTGCTGTCCCTCTTCTCACCAATGGAAGACACTACAGCTCTCTCACCACCCATCTTCACAACACTTCAGAAGTCCAGGACTCTAGGTAGCCAAATCCATTTGCCAACCTAGGAGTGGGTTGAGATTGGTTCTGATGAAAACTTATTTAGAAAGTTTACTTAAACTTATTAATGTGACTAAAGCAATTGTTTTATGTCTTCTGGGTCAAAATTAATAGATAATAAGTACACCTGTGCAGTACATGCTATTATTAAAAAGTAACAACTAGTATTCCAGAAGCATACTCAAAATGAGTCCAAGCATAGATGAGATCTTAAATCTTGCCATTTCCACTGGTTTTCTTGATAAGGAAAAATGAAAACTATGGAAGTAAAGTCGCCTACACAGTGAACTTGCACTTGATATAGGGAGATTGAGCCCATGTCTTATTTTCCAATCCCTGAGTGAATACTTCAAATAAAACCCAATACAATGAAATAAAACTCTAGCTTTCAAATATGCAATGGGACACAGCTTCTGATTTAAAATAAGTCACAAAAGAGTTTGTCTTTCCAGATAGTTGTTGGTATGGGGTGGGGAGAAAGGAAAGACCTTTGTATGTAAGCAGAGGAGGAAAGCAGGAGCATGAATACAAAAGGGAGAACAGGGGAGAAGAAAAGCATCGTGTGGTTCTTGGTTTTTGGGATTCTACTATTGAGTCAGCTGACTTCATATCAGTGTGACTCAATCATTTTGAAAGAGCCAAAAACAGAAGCAAGTGAAAACTATAAAACACACGCAGTCCTCTTGAGCACTCAAGTTTCCTTAGCTAAGCTGTAACTCTAATAGGTGTCATTTGAGTAGTGTGTCTGCATTTAAGTACTTGAGTCCTAGTGTAATACTCCTCCACAGAACAGTGGAAAGAGTTAAAATAAAGAAATTTCTAGGGAAAATCTCTCTCAATAAGACCTTAAAAGACAAAAGATTTGAAAGCTATTAGTACCATATTAGATGATTCCTTTTTTCTTTCTTTCTTTTTAGTAATAATTAAGGTAAAAAAAAAAAAAAAGGTCATTTTTGCCACACATTTTTAATGGACCCGAAGCAAAAATAAGTCAGATTAAATTATGAGAGTAAATGACCTCCCTCGAAGTATTATACAAAATTCCAAAGTATTGTACAGACTCTACTTTGATCTTTTTAGCCTTGCAGCTTGAAATTCAAAACTCTGTATATAATTTTAGACTGCTTATACCAGCTTCTAAATTTTCTTTTCAGAATGATACATCATTTTAAATGATGGGACACCATTACCTTATATATCTTAAAACTGCTGAGTGTCACTTCTTTATTCTTCTGCTATATCAAAACAGATACAGACATAATTAATTGCTAGAAGTATTTGGGGTTGGGTGCTATAATGGATGAAATGGTGACATTCACTTAAAAGCCAGCACAATCTCTATCTTACTTCCTATTTGAAATGTCTCATACAGTTCATACCTGAGGACAATGAATTCAGAAAACAGGAATGGAAAGAGATAAATCTTCACAATCCCTGCTTGTAGGACTGCTTTGGTTAACTGTGCCTTGTCTTCAATACATCTCTGGCAGGTTGCAGACAGGTGTACACGTGTTTCCAGCACAGCCCTTTCTGTAGTTCCGCAGATGCCTAATTGAGCAGCATTTTTAGGATAATGGGGGTCTATTACCACCTGTAAATCATTCTGTATTCTTAAAAAGAGACATCCCTCTCAGGCAGAGACTGCCTGCTTCCTGCAGATGTCCTTTTTACCACCTTTGTAGAAATTAGTACTACACCTGCTAAGATGAAAATGAAGAGTACACAATGATAGCCTGATTTCAAAGCTAAGGCTTGTTAAGCTAAGGGCAGAATTTGTGTCATCTTTTAATTCTAGTTTAAGCCTCATGGATGTGGAGCAGGTTAATAATACCAAGAAGAAGAAGAAGCAATGAAGTTAGTGTGTATCCATCAGAGACCAAAAATGTCACTCTCTAAGGTCATGAGGCATGCTAGACATATGAAGAGTGCTCTTATGAAAGTTTCTTGTCCCACTAGGACTCTGAAGTATTTTTGTGTATTTCATTTGAGTTTTACCAGCATTGCAGGAGATTTTCTGATACTATCTTGATCGAAACTATGTTTTCTATAGAAAATACTAGGTATCTTACTGATATTTACCAAAGCTGTATTCTATGTCCCTTAATTTGCTTTCTGGCTGTCAATGTGGCTACAGGGCTTTCATATGGAATTTTGTACTTGTTACCACAAGTTGAAAATCAGGAGAGTAAATTTTACCACACCGATGGCATGGCTGGGGCTCCAATATGGTTCAGACCTTAAACAGAACACTCACTAAAGATCCTAAAAGGATACATACTTTCTTCCTTTTTAGTAATATAAGATTTTACCCTGAGATACAAAAAGAAAATAAAAAAAGCAAAAGAAAAATCTTAATAGACAATAAACTGAGAAATCTTCACCAAAGTTGCCTAGTCCCACAATGGAAGCCTCCTATGACGACATACGTGAAACAGCAGAAATTGAATCCCAAATGGAAGCACACTGAGCTATGTGACCATGACCAAGCAAATCACTGAACTGGAAGCAAATCATCAAAAAAATCAACAGTCACATAAATGAAATGCACACATCCTTCATCAATAGGCTTACCTTAATTGAGGAAAACTAGAGAGACCTCAAAAGAGAGGTAAATGAATTGGAGGTGAGTCAACAAATAGAAGATCTCAGTAACCAGCTGATTAAGCTTAATGAAGACATGCACTAATGCAAGAATGAATTCCAGGAAGCATCAAGAAAATCAGATCTCTACCTGAAATCATACCTTAAGAAGGAGATGGACATGATGCAGAAAAATGCAACAGCAACAAAAAAAAAATCAAACAGAGTTTCTAAAAGCCTCTCTAGAAGCCCTCACTAACAGTGTTGATCTTGCGGATGACGGAACCTCAGATCAGACAAGGTTGAAGAAATAGATTTGGAATCCAAAACTTTGATAAATTCAAAAAATCAAAAATCCTGATCTCGGGTATACCAGAAGGGGAAGAAATCCAGACGAAATTCATAGAGAATATATTCAAAAAAATTATTGAAGAACTTTTTCTGGATAAAAGAAGCTCACAGAACACCATAGAGATAGGACCAAAGAAGAAACTCTTCAAGGCACCTCATAGATAAAGCTCTGAACAATGAAAACAAAGAAAGAGTACTAAAATCGTCAGTAGAGAAACAACTTACTTCTAAACCACTTCTCCTCAAGCTATTTCACATAATCAGAGAACAGGGAATACTCTCCAACTACTTCTATGAGGCAAGCATCACCCTAATAACAAAACCAGAGATTCATAAGAAAACTATAGACCTATATTCTTGATAAACTTGGACTGAAAAATCCTGAACAAAATCCTCACAAACCAAATTCAGCAACACATCAAAAGTATCATCCACCTCAACCAAGCAGGCTTCATTCCAGGGATGCAGGGGTGATTTAACATACAGAAATAATAAAACAGCACATAAATAAACATAACTACATGATCATTTCAATAGATGCAGAGAAGACCTTTGGCAAAATATAGCATCACTTCATTATCAAAACCTTGGAGAGACTACAAATAGAGGGTTTATATCTCAACATAATAAAAGCTATATACAAAGTGCCTAAAGCCCAAATCATACTTAATGGAGAAAGACTCAAGGATTTTCTATTAAGATTGGGAACAAGACAGAAGTGCCCAATCTCACCAGTGCTCTTCAATACAGTGCTAGAAATCTTAAGGATACAAATTGGAAAGAAGTAGTCACACTAGCCCTATTTGCAGATGACATGATCCTATACCTAAGTTACCCAAAGACCCTATTGCTGAAGACACCACATGCTACCAACACAGACCATGGACTGATCTGGCTGGAATCTGGAACAAAGTCAGCTCCCAGATGGCCTGCCCAAGATAGTGCTGGAAAGTGCTACTTGAGCTGCTGGAGGAAAATGGCCAACAACATTTTGTGCTAGCAAGGAACACTGCTATACAAAAGCAACAAGCCTAACAAGATGTACACATCTGTGAAACAGTGGCACCCATTCTAGGTAGGTAATCAATGGCTCTCTGATTGGCTAAGAGATCCACTCAGTGGAAAGGAAAACATAGCTGGAACTGAGAACTGAATGAGAATCCCATGGACACTAAGATCATGGACTGCATGGAGAAGCTTCCACTATCTTTGGCCAAAACATTTAATCTATGCTAACCTCAATCTCTGCTGGAGAATCTGTTTTTTCTTTTTCAGAAGGGAGTGAGAACTGAGGAGGTAAACCACCCCTCACACATCAGTCAGTGCCCAGATGAAACCACAGAGGAAGTGGAGAGGCAAGAGTGTTGCTTTCATGGTGAGCCTGACAACCAGCACAAATATAGGGTTATTGTTTCAAAATGACAAAGTTATCCCATCCAATTTGACTAAATAATAATAATATAAACCCCCATGTGCCTCAAAACATCATAGAGCTTACTTTTTTCTTGTTTGGACATGATGGTAAACACTGGTATAACTGAGGATAAACTGTTTTAATGTGGCAATGTGACACCTGAAGCTCCATTGAGTTAAAGCTACAGTTTAGCATACTGAGCAACAGTGCAGAAATAGAGTGGAATGGTGATTCTATAGAAGATACCAACCAAACCCACCACCACTGCTCTGAACATCAACAGTGATTCTACAGAAGGATTTGGGCACCACCATTGTCCTGAGACAGCAGAAACAGAAATGATCAATGAATGAACATGACCAGTGAAAATTTAAAATCTTATAGCTTTCATATCTTAAGCATTGTCGATTTTGATTGATTTTAAGTTATTTACAAATACCAAATCCTTTGAATCATGGATTGGTTTATAATGGTTCATAGTCAAAACTTGCTTGTTAACTTCTACTTTAACCAACATAAAAGAAATTGTAAGTTTTTAAATACTTTAAAAAATCAGGAGGTCAATATGTTAATACCTTGCATTTTCTAAAAAGCAGTAGGAACCATAATTCAAGTCAGATTCTAACAAGTTAAATGTGAGTAATGAAACCTCTTGAATACTAAAAGATGAGTAAGAGATCAACTACAAAAATCGATTAAAGGTTATGAAAGTAAGAAACTACCACAGGGAGACACTAACAAAGATATTTAATTAATTTTAAGAAAGCAAAATAAGTGAATAAATGAATAAATGTAAGTTGTACCTAGTGGTGAGACTGAGGTAGGAGGATCATAATTTAAGGGCTACAGAATGAGTCTAAGTCCAGCCTGGACAACTCAGTGAGACTTTATATCAAATTAATGAGTAAAAATATGGGTGGAGATACAGCTCCATAATGAAATACTTACTTAGCATGTATAAGATCGTGGATTCAGTCCCCAGGACCAAGGTTGGGGGACAGGGATTCATGGGAGTTTTAAAGACCTGATAATCAGTGATTCTTTTAATGCAAATAAACACTGTAACACATTAAAACAAAAATGGTTATACTGGAATTTAAAAACTGTACTTAACTATATATTTCTAACATCTCTGTAAGAATAGATATGTTAAAAGTAAAAAGGGAAAAGAAACCCTGAAAACAAGTCAGAATAAGAGTGATATCTCTCTTCTAATATCAAAGTAAACTTTAAGTAAAGTTCTGTAGGTAGAAATTAATCAGCAATTCCATTCAATATAAAGATGTAACAACCCTAGCCATAATGGGCACTATTAGAAATGTTTCCATTGATACAAATAAAAAAAAAACACAACTTAAATGAAGATGAAAAATTTTACAAGATTTTTGAGGTGTAATTATAGTATGTAAAAACTAAAAAAATTTCCCCAAATAGTGACTTTTCTGCACAACAGGCTACACTTTTATTGTTTCCTAAAACATCTGATGGGGTCTATGGAACACAGTCATCCTCTAAGCACATTAAAAATAATATTTGTGAAGAGTTACAACAAAAACTAGAAATTATGTCAGAAAATAGTAAGTAAATCAAAGAAGAAATCAAAGAAGAAATCACTATGTAAATTAAATATCTTCTTACATATGATAATCTTGAAAGACTGACTCTTCATTGTAATGAGAAGTATGGCTAAACCTTTACTTATGGAAATCTTACTGCCTTTGATGCTTACCATACATAAGAAAGTTACAAAAGAGAAACCCAATGATATAATAATATAAAACTCAGCATTTGTTATTTAGCCATTTGTTATTTTTAAAAATTCAAATTGATTTAGTACCCAATGATACAAAACTTAAATGAAAAGTAAAAGCATTTTAATACTTATAAACTGCTAAAAAGTTTGAAGGAAAAGTAGAAAGACAAGAGGTACATGTAAATTATTGATAAAACTATTACAAATACAATAACAGAAATTTTATCATAAATTTGATGTACATTCAATTTAATAAGCATAAACCTGGGAAATAATTAAGGCTTTTGGTTACATCTGAGAAAGGATACCAACAAACCATCTCCCTGGAAAACTTCTTGAAAGCTGCTCAAAATTAGCAAAGAATGAAACACTTCATGGCTGCAGAAAGCACATCAAAGAAGAAGTAATCTGAGGAGCTTGAAAACTGATGAGAGTTGACAATGTGTCCTGAAAATTAGTGAATCCTGTTTTGTGACAGCCAAAAACCCTTTCCTAGCTCAGCTGGTGAGCCAGGGAGAGGCAGGTCATGGGAAACAGGGCCTTGTCTGCCATGACCAAAGTGTCAGCCAGTTTGGAATGGGGTACCTCCCAGTCACATCATCAGCGTTAATTACTTCTCACAAGTAGGAAAGCTTGTTACAGATATATAACATTTGTAAATTTGACAATTCAACACTGTAAGATGCCATTTCTCCACAATATTGAACTCTAAATTCAGTGTAATCAAAATCCAATAGATGATCATGTAAAAATAGACAAGATAATCCTTATATATTTTTGTTTAGTAAGTGGCTAAACATAGCAAAGGTGATCTCCTATCAATACATACTTTAAAATACTGTAATAAGGGCTGGAGAGATGGCAATTAAGGCACATGCTTGCGAAGCCTAAGGACTCCAGTTTGATTCTCCAGGTCCCATGTAAGCCAGATGCCCAAGGGGGTGCATGCACCTCTCTCTCTTTCCCTCTCTCTGTCTCAAATAAATAAATAAATAAATAAATAAATAAATAAATAAATAAATAAGTAAAAATAAAATACTCCAATAAAATGTGTGCTATTAGAATATAGAAGACAATATTGTACACGCACAACTTAAAGAGAAGGTGCAAAAATAATTGCAAATGCATTTCAGAAATGATAGATACATGGCAACAGGTGGATAGATAAATTGATAGATAGATGATACATGCATAGATGAATATGCATAAATAGATGCATAGATACATAGGTAAATATAGATGGATGGTAGATGGATACATTTATTGGCCCTTATTCCATAACACTAAAAATAAAGTTATTGTAACATAGAACTAAATGTGATAGAGCAAAAAAAAAAAAAAAAAAAAACTAGTAAAGTAGCATAGATAAATTCTTGTTAAATGTGACAGGAAAACAATAACTGTACAAGAAAACTAAGTTTGGATTTTATTCAAAATGATTGACTATCATTAAGGGAATAAAAAGATAAATATTCAAGTGGGAAAATATATGTAAATACTACTGCTGACAAAGACTAATTATATAGAATATATATTTTTAAATATGCTCAAATATATAAATATGGACACATTTAAAGTAAAAACTGACCATAAGGGGAAAAAAACAGATGATCAAATTTAACAATAGGGAAAACCATGAACAGATGATCTCAAAGAGCCAATGAACATAACAAAATGCTCATCATATTAGTAGTCACCAGCATAATGCATAAGAAAGCCAAAATTACATTCTAGTAAACTCACACCAGAAAATCTACTGTTATCAAAAATAACCACACCAAGTAATTGATAAAGACATGTAACAAGTATTCTTATTATTCTTCCTAGAAAACCTTAGAGCTGAGCATGTATACACCCTATGCCAAGCAATTACATCCCTCCCAAAGCTCTGTTTGCATATATGTACATCTTCCAAAATTCATCTGAAGTAATGTCCAAGGAACATTATTCATGAGGAGATGGCTGGATAACTATAGTTTTCATGAGAGTATGATGGAAAACTGTACAGCAATAAAACTGCTCAAGTACCTGTGACACACAGAACAGAGGAGAAATGTTATATGACATAGTCAGTGGAAGGATCTGGGCAACGATGTGTACATGTAGGTTTAGTGCTCAATGAGGTCCTGATAATCAATTGTGAAAGATTTATGATCACTTATATTTGTGAAAGTTGAAGGAAACAGAAGGGCTAGTATCAGACATCCCAGGCAAGGCTGGTTGTCATGCAGACAGTGTTGAACAGGATGGAATATAACAGAATGCTCAGGGATGTGTTTACTTTCTAAAGCTTCATTAATCTTTTAATATTTCTGTGATTTTGTATATATGATTTATTAAATTATATATATATATATATATATATATATATATATATATATATATATATATATATGAATGTAAACATACAAGTGTATATGCAGGGACACAGATAAATAGTGGTATGTTATTTAAATATATACATATATATTAAATATGCATGCATATGACTGTATATCTTTGGAGGTGATATATACACTATAATATTACAAGCTGAAAAATGTCCAACGAAGATACTCTGTGTGACAATATTGAGAGAAAGGAAAGATTGACAGGCAGAATACTCATGAAGATCCAGAACATTTTGTCTACATGAATTAATTACAACTATGCTGAAGAAAACCTAGAAACAGTTTTCAGGTATAGGATCAAAATCATTACATATTTAAGATGAAAAAGGTCTCAAGAACTGAGAGGAATCTAAGAAAACTGAAGCCCACCCAGTTAAACATAAAAAAAAGGGTTAGTGACATTGGAAAGGGAAGAAGGCTGTGCAAAGAAAATATTTGTGATTCTAAGGAAAACTAATTCTAAGGATGACATTGGCTGACTTCTAATTTCATATAGAATTTACCTTTTAAAAATAATTCTTGAAATTCTATATAAAATGCATTGTAATCAGAAAAATAAAGAAATTGAGGGAATCAATTATAATATAGGCTAAGGAGTAAGCAGGGTTGGAGAGGAAAATGATTTAGTAATCATTCTTCTTGGTGAAGACTTTCTTTACTTGTTTGGTTTTGTCTTGATGGGGTGTTGTCCTCTTAGACTATAGAACCTGTGTCCAACTGTCTCTATTGTTGACAGATCAATAGCAACCCCTAGATAACTCTCAATGTACAAACTTTTAAAATTTGAAAAAAATTAGAGGTTAAAAATTGGACTGTCCATTTTACCATGAATTAAAAGGATTTTAGAGGGTATATTAAATGTGTAACCTGCTAGACATACTTGATCTTATAAGATACACAAAGAGTTTCCTAATTTAAAAGTAGTGTGAAAATATATTTCATTGTTTCTCCTCTCTTTTAGCTTTCAAAAAGTGAGCTGACAATAGGAGTCTAAACCTTTTTTTCTATTTAAATATGAGGTGGATGTATATACTATATGTGTCTTGTAAATGGGTGTTGTTAGATAACTTGATCTGCATATCTTTATAAGTTGACTTATTTTTGCTAGACTTATCAAATCTAAAATAACAAGCTTGGTGTTATGAAACAGTAATTTGAATGTCAATCTTTATTTCCTAAAAGTATCTTGGTATTCTTTTATTTTCTTATTCATACACACTCGCACTTGTGGGTTTGTGTGTGTGTATGTGTATATATGGAGTAGGTGTGATGTGGTTTGTGCTGTATTGTGTGTTGTATGTACATGTGTGTACAGATGCAGAGTCCATCTGCACATGCAGTAGTCACAGGTAGAACTTTGTGTGTCCCCATTTTTTCTCATCTGCTTCATTTTCTGGAGATGGAGTCTCTTTATGATTGTGAAGCTTGCTACTTTCACAAGTGTCTATGATTTTCCAGTCTCTATTTCCACAGGACTGCGGTAACATGGCCATGGCCATCCATTTCTGTGGGCATCAGATTCAGTGATCTCGGGCCATCATGCCTATGCAGGATGTGCTCTTAATTGATGAACCATCTCTCCAGTCCACGCCATTTTCTTTTATAGATCTTCTGGAGTCTGTCACTGGAGATTAAAACAAATGATTTCAATGAATAGTGTTCAATGAAACCCTGAAATGGAATCTTACTATTCTTGTACTGAAAGGTTGCTACTATTTTATCTAAAAAGGTATGAATGAAATGCTAAGTATGAAAGAATGAAGGAAGAAAACAAAGAGGATGAAGAAAGGAAAGAAGGCCAAGAAATTGAAAAGGAAAAGCAATGAAAGGAAGACAACAAAAGAAATAAAGGAGCATAGGTTGGTTAAACTCATTAGGGTATATAATATAAATAACATGTAGTACTTATGACCAAATTCAGTTCAATATCTTATATTATACAGATGGATATAGTGACACCATGTAATTGTTTACATCACTATCATTTTCTATCATAGTACTTCCAAATGTCTGTTTATACATATAAGGAATCTTCATTTGGATAGACAGGTGCCATTCAATGCAATAGGGTTAGTCATCTTCACACTGAGCTTTACTACTGATATTGTTGACTCAATTGGTAATCAGATGCCTCTTTTTCTATAAACTTACTCACTTATAATCAACTTTAAAAATGTGTTGCCTGAGAGGCAAGGTCACTGTGAAAGCAAAACTGGTGCTGAGCAGAAAACCTTTTCCCTGTAGACCAGCCAACTGAAAGCTGGAAAAAGCTGCACTGCATGCACCATATGGGAGACAGAAGTCATCAGCAGTGAAAACAGTGGATGCAGGAAAACTCAAGTTTGGCCAGACAGGCCCAAAGACAGAACAGATGCAATAGTGGCATGTCTGCTCTTGGGGAAAACAACTTTTCCATAATTGGACTGAAGGCCCTCTCTATGGGAGGGAATACATGCCTGGTACTGAAAAAACTAAGCAAAAGTCTATGGCAGGGGAGGTCATGAGCCTTAGGGGTATAAAGCCCGCTCCCTTCTGGCTAAATGTATATATTATTCCCACCAAGCTGCCCTGAAAGCACTACACTTAATGTTCATATTCACATATTAAAAATGCTACTCTCACTTCTGGTTAGAGAAGCTTCTCCTTTTAGATGGTGGTGACCACTGGGATGACCCAAAAGGCAACATAGTGCTGAGAAGAAGGGACAGAGGAGTATCCAGCACTGAAACATCTCTGTCACACACTCCAAGGCTCAGGTAAGAGCCAAAGGAAGGGTTATGACTCCTTACAATGCAACTGTCCAGAGAGAAATTGGCCTCGATATCCCTGATGTTGCAGTGCCTGGCAATACCTTCACAAGAAACTTATAATAGGAAAAAAAGATGATGACATCAAATTAAAAGAGAGACTAATGGAGAGAAGGAGGGGATATGACAGAGAATGGAGTTCTGAAGGGGAATGGGGGGAGGGGAGGGAAATATTTTTTTGTCTGTAAGTATAGAAGTTGTCAATAAATTTAAATATATATATGTGGCATCACAAGTTTGGATATCTGCCTGTTCCCACTATCACATTCAAAGTAATAAGTATTTCCCATCAACTCCAAAAGTTAGCTAAGTTTATTTTCCTTTTTTGATCACTTTTGATAGCAAAAATCAGAACTTTAGTAACATTTGCCAAGGTTAAAACCTTGAAATCAGAGCAGCAGAGATGACTCTGTAGGCAGGAGCACTTGCTGTACAGACATGAGGGACTGATTCTCCCTGAGTATGAATTCTCAGCATACATGCGAACAACTGGGCTTCATTACACACATACATAGTTCTAGTCCTGAGGGGACCAGAAAATGGAGACCCAGTGGGGCTAACTTGTTAGCTAGTTTCACCCAGAGACTTTGTTTCAAGGAAATGCAGAGGAATGCTAAAGGAAAGCATACATTATTCTCCACTGACTATGTGACATGTCTGCCCAGTGCATGAATAGCTATACTCACACATGCATACACTACACAGTATGCAAACACCCACCACCACCACCACCACACACACACACACACACACACACACACACACACATGCAAAAGCTGGAAGTACTCTTTAAGCATTTATGATTCTAACTTATTCAAATTCACTGAATAAAATCTATATTTCTTCTGTAGTTTTCATGTATTTGGCCTTTTCTGTCCATCTTAATTCCTATACCATCCTCGTGTCCTTTGCCTGGCCTCATACCACTCACTGTGATAATCAGACTTCACTCTGTCCACACAATGATTGGGCAAGAACATGTAGCTTCAATGTTACATGATGAAAACCAAATTTGTTTTCTTGTAATGTTTTTCACTTTAGGATCATCCATGCTCATAGAAACGCAGACATATAGGAAGAACTTCCCAACAGCCACCTTCCAGAATATCTTTTTTTCATATCTGTTTATCCAATAACTTCAAGGACCATATTATGTACAATTATCTCCATAAACCTCCTTTCCATTGGCTATATCCCATGTGTCAATATTTTCCACTGAATTAACTCAGTTTTCTTCTAATTATTTCACATTAGTTGGTTTATATGAGTTCATTTATTCCAGCCCATTCCCAAATCTGCAACACTTCACAATACTCACCTCTCCTTTGCTCAGCTTCCAGCTAAGCACTAGTTAACAGGATATTCAATCTTGCCACCACCCTTTCTCCTAAGATCTTTTCCCCAGTAGCTGGATAACATTATCAGTTTGAAAATTGTGCTTATGTCCTAGGGTTCCATCTAATTTTTCCAGTGCTTAAAGAAGGCTGTTGGTATCTTAGGATCAAGAACAGAGATGACTCAAATCATTCTATGAAGACTAATGATATTCTTATCCCAATATCAGTGGTTTAAAGTAATGACAATGGAAGATATTTTAATATTGACATAGATTTGTTTGTTTTTAATACTTAAACTTTAAAATATAGAAGAAAAGTAAAACTAATCAAGACAACTAATGCCTATATTCAAATGACTAGATAATTTAATTTCTCTGAAATTAGAATGTATTTTTATTAAAATGGAAAGTTATAATTTGAATAATTTTTCTCTTATTTGATCATGCTAGATTGTCTGTATGGTGTCACTGGGTTTATTTAATAGGAAGACACAACTAAAGATTTTGTTTTTTAGCTTTTTTCTCACCAGTGATGAGGATTAAATTTAGTGCAGTTCTCTTGTGCTATTTAAGTACTGTACCACTGACATCCCCACCTATTTGCAGGTTATTTTTTAATTAAACTGCTTTGTCAATTTCAGATTATTTTGGGAGGTGGAGGTATATTTGTCAGGGTTCTCTTGAGGCATAGCACCAATAGAATGAATTGTATTGAAAAGGAATTTATTAGATTAGCTTATGGCAGTCCAACAATAGCAGTCAAGGAACCTTGTAGTTGCTCAGTCCACAAGGTGGATGCTTCAACAGTCCCGATCTGGCACTGAAGGCCTGAAGGCTTCCTGGAGAGCCACAGGTCTTCAGTCCACACTGGAAGGCAGCCAGAAGCACTGACAGCCAGGTGGGTGAAGAGATTCTTTTCTCCCAGAGCTTCCCTTGACAAAGCCTCCCTCTGAGACAGTTCACCCACTCTGGAAGAAGGGCTCACTCTTGGGGAAGGAATTCCTCCTTCAATTAATCCTTCCTGGAAGCAACCTCAGAGACCCTCTCAAGAGGAATGCCTGTGGATTCATAAACCAATCAAGTTGACAACAAAACTTAAGTCAGTCGGGGGGGAAGGGGTCACTGTTATAGAAAGGGTTGCTTTTTTATCTGCTTCATCAATTAGTATAATATTTTATTTATATGCCTGAATTGGCACACTGAAGCAAGACAATCCTGCAATAATCAAAGAAGAAAGTGGTTTGTATCTCTCCATACTCTGAGAAAGATTGAGTTTAGTGAATGAAGGATTTTTTTCTACAAGGGACATAAAACTACAAAATAAAATAGACTCAAAAGATCTGAAATCTTGTCAAATCTATTACTTTTCTCTCAAAATTTTTAAATAAATAAAACAAAGAACTAAGATATAGATATGTGTGACTATTAATATCCATTGTCACCTTCTTTAGATAATGAATTGCCTAGGAAAAATTCCTCAGGGCATGTTTGTGTGGAAGTTTCTAGAATGGGTAAGTGAAGAGGTAAGATCCACTCTAAATGGCACCATGCCATGGGTTTGGGTCCTAGAATGAACGAAAAGGAGAGATACTGAGCACCAACATTTATTGCTTTGCACTTCTCAAGACTCAGTATATCTGGCTGCTTTATCCACTTGCAGCCTTGTCTTCCTTGACATGATGGACAGTAAGCCAATAAAAACCCTTCCTTCATTAAGATGTTTCTCAACAGGTGTTTGTCACAGCAAGAAGAAAAGGAACTAATACTAAATGTATTTTCCCCAAACCTTTATAAACAAAATTACATAAGGGAAGGTATATTTCAGGTGTTATTCTAAACAAAATATATAGCATCTTTATTCTAAATGGAAATACCTATCAACATTAAGCATAGAAATTATCTTCTAAATTATTAAATATTTTTGAAGTTTAAAAATAAGGACCTAATCTAGAAAGGGTGTTTTAGGGAAAGCTAGAGAAAATAAAATAAAAGTCCTAAAAACAAAATGAAATGTCATCTTTTGAAAGATTTTTCCACCTTTTAGGGTCCTACATGATTTCATGTTCAGAGTTCAAACAGAAATATGTTTGGTCAAATGAAACTTTAAAAAGACAAAAAATCTCAAAATTGGTTTTGAAAGGGCTTGATGTTAAATGGTGGAAAAGTATGCTCACTATTCATTTATTAATTGAGTAATTATTTATACAAGGCCAGTTCCTAATTTATCCTCCAGGCTAGATATATGATAGGTGATAGATGATGATGATAGATAGATACATAAATAGATGATAGACACACACATAAATGATAGAAAGATAGATGACAGATACATTGATAGATAGGTAGATAGATAGATAGATAGATGATAGATAGATAACAGATTGGTATAGATGATAGATAAAAGATAGAACGACATTAGTACATTCACAAAGTAAGCAAGGTGCATTGACGTCTAGATATTTCATCCTATCATAATACCTGAGAAAGGGAATGGAAACATGATAGAGAAGATAATAAATGAACCTTGCCACACAATGGGTAAGCCTTTCCCCAGGTAGGCAAGTAAAGAGACACCGCCCAGAGAGGGAAAGTATCTGAACAAATGCATAAAAGCAATGAATAGCATGGTTTCTTCTAGGGCATGTGAACAATTAATCCAAGGGGAGGCACAATTTTCATGCATTGGGTTAGCAGTTCAGGAGTCAGGGATAGAAAGCCAGTCAGGAGCAGTCCTCAGTAAGATCACCTACTATGCAGAGATTTCAGAAACTAAGAGTGATGGAGAGGCTCTGAAAGAATTTAATGGGGAATGTAATGGTTGGTCTTGATTATCTTCTTGGGAGGACTTTGACTCACCTAGAAGACACACTTCTAGGTGTTCACAGAGGGTGTTTCAAAAGAAAATTAATTTTGTTGGGAAAGACCTACCCTCAAAAGGGGTACCTTCTATTGGGTGTCCCAGATTGCCGGGGCTTTTTTCCCTCCACCTCCGGCAGGTAGAGCGGAAGAGAGAGAGAGAACCGGGCCAGCCGCTTCTCTCGAGGCTGAGCGAGAAGGCGGGTGTCGGCGACTCAAACCCCTCCCCCCCAAAACACCGGGGAGAAAAACCACATTGAGTCGCGGAGACCGTCTAAGGCGGAACTCACTCCTTTATTGTCATGGGGAGGTATTTATACATTTTGAGGAAGGGGGCGGGAAGAGAGGATGAGAGAAAGGTATAAGGGCCAATATTATTTCACCACATCAGCAGCAGCTGGGCGGAGGCAGTAAGGGCCAATCAGCAGTAGCTGGGCGGAGGCAGTTTCAGCCTAGGTGCTGAGTCACTCCAAGGACAGGTCGCGAAACTCTACTCAGGCTCTGGAAGCTCAACCAGGCCTCACCAGGAGCCAAGTAAACTCTGGCTGGGCCCAGAACCACTAGGCCTCACACTGGGCAGGGCCCAACATCTCCCCCTTTTGTTTTTGTAAGAACGGTGGACGGTCATGGCCTCTGTCTTAGGTTGTCCCCCTTTGGGAATCTTACCCGTCACTGAGTACCATGCCTCTAGCCCGTTGACCACTCCACGCCCTGTCTTAGGTTGTCTCAACCTGTCTGAGATCTTACCCGTCGTTGGTTCGATGGAGGGCGGGGGAGAATGTTAGGTGGATAAGCAGAAAAGCCGTAGCCTTTGAGTTGTGAACCTGTGGTGCCTTGACTTGATGAAGTTTAATTGTGACCTGATGAAGTTTAATTGCCTCAAGCTGTTGGTGAATGAATTGTGTAATCTTATTAATTACACAGGGCCCGAGTGAGGATAAGAAGAAGGAGGGGTTCAGGGGAGGGAGAAGGTAGGGTAAAGAGCAAGAAGAAGGAGGAGTCCAAGGGGAGGGAGAAGGTGGGATAAAAAGCCATGTAAGCTCGTCTATAGCAGGTTGTTTTAGAAGTCTCATCCTCTTCTGTAAATCTTTCTGGAGCTTTTCTGGCTTCATTCGGGTCTAGTAGCATCCACACCTTCAGTTGTTCCTGGGGAAGAAACAGAGGCATAGTTCTCAGGGGTGGGACACTCCCTGGAGAATTGATTATTATCATCCCCTTGTTGGGGTAAATATTTTAAGTCTCTTGCCGGTACCCAAATAGGTCTTTTTTCCTCTTGAGGAAAGACACATCCAAATCCTCTCCCTGCTGTGAGGAGGGGGTCTGGTCCCTTCAGGCCCCAGTTAATGGGTCCCTCCATTTGACCCAGATGGAGCTGTAGGTGACAGCTGAGGTCCAATGTTTTTGAAAAGGGGACAAGTGTCTATCTTCTTTAGAAAAATTTAAAATATTTAGGGTTAATAATGCCTTTTTTAGTTGGTCATGTGGGGGTAGGGATTCCCCCTTTTGTTTTTGTAATTGAGACTTGAGAGTTTGATGATATCTTTCCACGATGGCTTGGCCCCGCGGGTTATATGGGATGCCTGTGGAAAGTGAGATTTTCCAGGTTTGGAGGAAATCTATAAAAGTCCTGCTTACGAAGCAGGGACCATTATCGGTTTTGATTTGATCTGGCAATCCAAGGGTGGCAAAGCATTGAAGCATATGGCTAATAGCATGTTTAGTTTTTTTCCCAGCATGTGCTGATGCCCAGCAAGCATGGGAGAAAGTATAAATTGAGAGAAAAATATAGAGACTAGAACAATTTAAATTTAACCACCATTAGCCATTATTAAACTTCTGTAGTAACCAGAGACTGATAGTCTTTAGGTTTTTTAATTTTGTCCCTCTAGCTGGGCAGAGTTGTCAGGGAAAACTTTAATCCCAGGCCAACATTGTATTACCGATTGAGTTATTTGGGCTTAGTTTTATGTTTTATGAATTGAGTTAGGCCGGCAGAGAGAGAGAAAATGGGCGTGCCAGGCCTCTAACCACTGTAAATGAACCCCAGATGCATGTGTTTACTTGTGCATCTGGTTTACATGGGTACTGGAGAATTGAGCCTCGAATCAGGGTCTTTAGGCTTTACAGGCAAGCGCTTAACCATTAAGCCATCTCTTTAGCCTCATGTTAATGGGAAGGCAGTGAAGGGTGGGACAATGGCGTGTAGGATATAGCCATATAGACTTGAAAAGCAGGTTTTTTTTTTTTTTTTTTTTTTTTAAGCCATCTTTTACCTCTAGCAGGGCAATATGAATGCCCCAGTCATCTTTTTTTTTTTTTTTTTTTAAAGTTGGGCCCACAGGGTTCAGCTAAGAGCATTGAGGGGCACACAGAGAGGCAAAGGGCGGGGGACGGCAGCGACTAGCCTCATGGTGGACGGCCCGCCGCTTTTAAGATATTTTATTTTTTTATTGTTTTAATGTAAAGAGCTTACCCACCTGCCTCTTTGTCGTCCATGAGTCTTTTTAAGATTGTTAATGTGGTTGACAATAGTAGTTTTGTAACCTGAAATCAGCCTTAGTGTTTTTATAATGTATTTTTGTTTGAGGTTTTTTTAACTTAAAATTTTAAAATCTTAGTCCTATATTTTTAGTTAAGCACATTAGTCCACTATAAGCACAATTGCCTTAGGTAGCAGTTGAAAAGAGCTGAAAAGACAGCTGTCCGGCGGCTTGGGTGGCGGTCTTGGAAGAAAGGAGATTTTAAAAGTTAGTTTTAGTCTTTTTGTTACAGTTTTTGTTAAGGGCAAAAATGAACTTTTCCCTGGAAAAGCTTTAAGGCTGGCAATTAAGGCAAGGAGGACTGAATTAATCCATGGGGCTAAAACAAAAGTTTTGTCCCAAGAGCCAAGGAGGTTTTTTTGTTTTATTTTGAAGCTACATTGTAGAAGAAGTTTTTGTAAAATTAGGGCAATAGTAATATACATGAGTACAACACAAGCATAAAGTCCCAAAAAATAGCTAAACATGTTGTAGAATTTTTCTAAGATGGCGCCCCCACTCCAAGGAGGGGGCAGGACACTTTGAGAGTTCTCCAGGTTTGCCCACGTGGTGAGCCTCCTCTAGGTTTGCCCACGTGGTGAGTTTCCTTTTCAGGTCTACCCACGTGGTGAGTTTCTTTTTTAGGTCTGCCCACGTGGTGTGTCCGCCATGAAATGGTGTTTTTAAGATGGCGCCCCCATTCAAATGGGGGCAGGACAAAAATGGCGGCACCGCAGAAGCGGTTTGTTGGAAACCCAAAAATGAGAGGAAAGAGAAAAGAACAAGTGATGTTGAAGTTTGGGACGGAGTTTTTATTTAAATGAGGAGGCAAAACATTTAAAGTCTCCTCTAGGTCTGTCCATGTGGTGTGTCCGCCATGAACGTACCCGTTTAGAAATGGCAGCAAACCGGAAATGGAAGGAAAGAGAAAGGAAGTTGAAGTAAGCACAGATTATAGAAGTAAAGGTTAGAATATTAAATATGAAGATTACCTCATAACTTATGAGGATACACCCGTCAGCAGTCCGATTAGCTCGTCAGCTTAATTTTGAATTTTTTCTTCGTCACGTCGTCAGTCTGTAGTCCGTTTTGAATCCCCATACGTCCTCACATGGGGCAGCAGTCCTGCCCCACGTTGGGCGCCAGTTGCCGGGGCTTTTTTCCCTCCACCTCCGGCAGGTAGAGCGGAAGAGAGAGAGAACCGGGCCAGCCGCTTCTCTCGAGGCTGAGCGAGAAGGCGGGTGTCGGCGACTCAAACCCCTCCCCCCCAAAACACCGGGGAGAAAAACCACATTGAGTCGCGGAGACCGTCTAAGGCGGAACTCACTCCTTTATTGTCATGGGGAGGTATTTATACATTTTGAGGAAGGGGGCGGGAAGAGAGGATGAGAGAAAGGTATAAGGGCCAATATTATTTCACCACATCAGCAGCAGCTGGGCGGAGGCAGTAAGGGCCAATCAGCAGTAGCTGGGCGGAGGCAGTTTCAGCCTAGGTGCTGAGTCACTCCAAGGACAGGTCGCGAAACTCTACTCAGGCTCTGGAAGCTCAACCAGGCCTCACCAGGAGCCAAGTAAACTCTGGCTGGGCCCAGAACCACTAGGCCTCACACTGGGCAGGGCCCAACACCAGATATGAAGAAGTCTAAGTGTAATGCAATGATCACCAGCCTATCTGAATCAATGTGTCAATTATAGCTACTATCATTCACCACTGACATCAGACTCCAGCTTCTTTGGCTGTCCAACATGGACTCAATACCAGAAATACCCCAGAATTCTTCCAGGCTTTCAGCACTAAAATGGGATTGCTAAAACCCATGGCTTTATGGACTGTGCAGCTACAAAGTTCCCTGCTTTACTAGTGTATAAACAGTCCATGTTCAGCTATCCAGTGCTTATTGTATAAGCCAAACTATTAATTTCTTTTTTTCATGTAGTGTGTGTGTGTGTGTGTGTGTGTGTGTGTGTGTGTACTATCAATTTTGTTACTCCAGAGAAGCCTGTTTAATAGAAGGAGGACTGAGGTTTGCACCATGGAAATACAACACTTGGTTGTGAAGATACATTGGAGTGGGAGGGGTTGTGAGGTAAAGATAGTTCTAGTGAAAAAAAAAAAAATCCAGATAAGGGAAGCTAAGTATGTAGCTTAGTTGGTAGAGTGCCTGCATAACATTCAAGAAACCAAGTAGCATCACATAAACTGGGCATAGTGATGCATGCCTATAGTCCTAGCTAGTTTGAGGCAAGCCAGGGCTTCTGATATGATATAGTACAATTGAGGTCAGGTTTGCACAAAAAATGGTTATTTTCAGGAATTTAGGTGTGAAGGGAAGCAGACAGAAGAGTGGGAAAGAGACAGAACACAAAGAGGGACACATATATTTGGTATTGATTATAAAATAACAGAGGAAGGCTGCCAACGAAGCTGTTCATCACATTAACCATTGAATCTTGCAGTAATTAGCTAACTAAAGAGAAGTTGTTCAGAAAAATTGGCAGTCTCACTACTCAATTGCCCAATGACCAATCATTAACCAAGCTAATTATTCGATCTTTCATAACAGTTATCCAGTGATTTATTTTCAATATAAAAATTAAGAAGTAATTTTTCAATTCTGTATTTATTCAAAGAATATTTATAGATTTAAAAGAAATACTGTCTTCATATTCTCTACCTCTCTTGAATATTGAATGGCCCAAGGATATATTCTTCATTAAATTCTTGAGGTAAAAAGGGAGGAAGGAATGATGAATTATTTCTTTAACTTCTTGGAGTATAAGTAGCAGTGGGAGAATCTGGTATTTTGCCCAGAAAGGGGGGAATAAAATGGTCAGAAAAGGCATTGGAAATGTCGAAAAGTGAACCATAGAAAGACTTGTTCTTCCACACCCCTCCCAAATAGTTTGTCCTATTATCCA